>JAWZYV010014594.1:0-690730 GCA_038373885.1 Cheiracanthium punctorium | reverse complement strand
TGAGGTGTCTGTATTATAAATGCAGTGTCTGTATTATAAATAATATGATTGAAAATTTGAAAAATTCTTCCACATTTCTTGAATACGGCTAGTTGACAAAAAATTGGAGATTTTCATTACGATTCCGGGAGATCTAAATGTTCAATTTCAGTCGCAATGCATTTTTTTATTGATAGATTCTATCTGAAATTGCTGCTTTTTGCTGTTGAATATTTAATTTTGATTTATACATACTTTATAAAAAATGTTTAAACATATCGTTTTGACTAAAAAACTGACAACTGCAGGGTCATTCCGGGAGACCTAAATATTTTTCGATTTAAAAAAAAAAAAAAATATTTTGGTAGGTATGTGATGACACTAACAACTTTTTATCAACTTGAAAGTTTGATTTTCAAAAAAAAATTTTCGTGATACACCCTATTAACCAGTCACTTCGGTAAACAAGTCACCGTGTAACTAGGTTGTCACCATTAGTTTGATATTTCACTGTGAACTCACCGTGAAGGAATATTATCAGAAAGTCAGCACTCTACCCTCTCTACTGCATATTGGCCCTGTTTACATACGTAAAAATACAGGGGGAAAGCCGAAACTTTCGCCGCTTCGTTACACAGGGGAAAGTGCGGAGTAGAAAAATTCCATCTGTTATAATTTTTGCACGAAAACTAGTAGCAAAAGTTAAGGAATTAATGAGCACAAGGAGTGTGTTCAAGGTGATGCCAGCTTGTGGGATCTGTGCAGTGACATCACGTGCAATGACACAGTGCTTTTAAGGGGCTCTGTAGTCACTTGTAGTTTAACGCGTCCAGTGAAGTTTCGTCAGTTTTTTTGCAGTCGCTTTTGTGCACCTGGTTCTTGCCGTCCAGCTCATCCATTTCGGTATCGTCGCCTTCTTTCCGAGAGAAACTCAACTGACCACTCTTCGGGTTTTCCCAGTCAGGCGGAGAGCAGCAGTCAGCAGAGGCTTGCCTGACCCGTCCTGCTGCGGACGACATTTCAGATGCCATGGTCGTCACAGAGGTCGGATGGACGTCCAGCGAGTAACGCAGTCGGAAACGGTAGAGCGAACGGCGTATGAGCTCCGTGACCTGAAAGAAAAATAGAAGAAATGAATGAAAAATATCTCATGTGGACAATACATGACTTCTATGTGCATCTATTAAATTATAAATATGTTTGTTGCAATTCATTCAAACTCATTTAATTTGAAAATGACATTCTATATTTCAATGGAATTAACTTTTGGCAGTTTCTCGTCTAGTATAAGTTGGTGCTAAATTTGGAGATATTTTGCAAAAGTTCTTCGTGCTTCGTGAAGGTTGGCGAGAACGGGTTAAAAATATGAAAATCCATAAACTTCTGTGGCGATTTTTTGCTATTTTCAATCCTTTCGAATTCTTTGAGAGAAAAAATGTAGTCATTTGAGTAATAACAACGGCGTATCGTAAGTGAGATTGACGTCATTTTGATGTCACGGTTATCAGACCTTTCAAGGGAAAAACACGATCCCACTCACTAGAAGTAGCTTTACAGCATAATTTCTTCAAAAGTTGTTTATGACAACTTTCACACTTTCCTCCATCTTTAAAAAAATAAAAAAAATAAAATAAAAACTGTGTCTGTTTCAATCTCCGAACATAAAATTTTACATGCGAGGGGTTCTAGTTTCTATTTGCATAAACCTCAGTAATATCCTGCATTAAGGCCTCAGGGCATATGTCTAGTGTTTATCTCTGTTAATTGTCAGCATCTAAAATAGGTTTCACATATTCGCAAATGTATGAGATCTCATCAGTGTAATTACACTATATATGGGAGTATAACACGCACTTCAAAAAATTACATATTTTTTTCGTGTTCATGTTATAACACCGAATATAAAATGGATAACATAAAAAAAAGTATCGTATATAAATATTAGAAATGCGCATTACATCACAAAAGATTATTATTATCATATTAATTGAATTTATCGATCTATTTAACAATATGAAGAAAAGAAAAAAAAGCTTATAACACATTTTTTCTAACAAATTAAATCTCCTTTCTCAAATGACATGAAAAATTCATTTTATTCATCCTCATTTATATTATCGCGATAGTAATCGTCATCTTAATGTCACTAAGTATAAACATGAGCTGTAGAGAACATTACGGTATTATTCCCGGAGCGGCGTTTTTGTGATTGGAAGGGGTCTGAAACTCCTTGCTCCGACCCTCTGGATCCGCCACCGAGTGCACCTTAAGAAGAATCATCCTGAATTTTTTCGAGACCCTGGTGGAGAGGACATTTTATACGTGACGTCACTGGCAGAAATTTGAGCCACCGCGTGCCTTTATAGTAGCTTTAGGTACTTTAGTTGGGGCTCGTTTGGAGCAAGCTATTGGTAATTATTTAACACTTTCCTCTAACAGAGCTGCCAAGTCTCCGGCTTTTTTCGGGAAATTTTTCACCACTAGTTTCTACTTACAAATTTGTAGTTAAAATAAGTCCAAATATTTAATATCAAATAAAACTGTCTGAAAATTGTGGTGAGAAACCTCCCGGGGAAAAGCCGGAGATTTGGGAGCTCTGCTCTAAGCATTAAAATTATTTCACTAGAAGCTAGAATATTCGCCGTTTACAAAATTTTCTATTAAATAATTTCCTTTACATCATGAGATTTCGTTTAAAATATCATTAATCATTAGACACTGAACATAATTAGAAAGATCGAATTTTAAAAGGTTGTGGAAAGCCTTTAAAACTAATTTTACGTTTTAGAAATAGAAAACTTAAAATTAAACCTATGAGTTACTATTTGGGCAGTGTTGGCAACACCGTGATAATGTTAGAAGAATAATATTCTTTTCATTTACAAAGTTTTTGAAGCTCGATACGACACCATCTTCTTCGGAACCTCCCGTTTAAATATTTTAATAGACAAGAACTCATTTCGTGTAGTCATAAAATGAATACGGAATGTATTTCATTGGAAAGTAGTGAGTGTAAATATCACCATCAGACGAATTTTAGCCTCGAACTCAATGGCCATGCAAAAGGTCCTTAATTTATTTTAATTTCTATACCAAGAAGCAGTTTTTGTTTCTTCGAACTGCAGCCATAATTCTATTCTAAGTCACAGAAAAAGCAAACATACTGTTGCTGGAATCATTCCTTTCTGTTAAGTATCTTTCCGTTAATGTTCTCGGACCGTGTAGAGCGCCGCCAATCGGCCGATGTAGTAAGCTGCCGCTGTAACCGTACTCGATGGAACGACCTCACGAGAAGGCTTTGCACCTGATAGTCCCAAAATCAGGAAGAAAAAAGAAAGAATGAGAGAAGTAAAAAGTCATTAGTTTCGTCTGAGAAAAGCATTGCATTAAAATTTGGGAAAAGAAAAAAGAAAGAAAGAAAAGAAAAAAAGAAAATTTAAATATTTTCAAATTCAAAATGCGCGATAAATTCGTATATATTTAAAGCGCACCTAATTCGAATGTCGTCAATATTTGCCTTCTATGTTCCATTAAGTTGGAATGTGTATCATAATCCATGAGTATGCCCTATTTGTCTTCCTTGTTCCGTAAAACCCTTCTTCTGAATTGAGATCCCTATACGCCTACAAAAACTGTTCTTAAAAACTTCGCAAGGCATATTCTTACTATGGTCCACCTTTATTTATACTAATGCAGACACATTAATAGACACTAATTAATATTCCCATTCAATAAACCGTCGTGTTCGGCAATTTTTTCCCGAAAATAGAGCATATCGACAAGCTGGATTCAGTTCTAGGGATTTATTTTTCGACTCCAAACTGGTCTGTGAATCGCTAAAAGTTTCAAACCCTGAAGACTTTTCACATTTTATTACCTATCTGGCAGCCCTTGAAAAGTGATTCGTCGTTTCGCCGCTTATACAAAAACTCTGCCTGAAATTAAGCGCATTCAAGTGCTATAAAAAAGTTCTATTTCATTGAAGCTACATTAATATAGGCTTACATGTCGCTTAATTAATTGTGAGACGCGCGTTGAAAATGGATGAGTATTAGGAACACGTTTAATATCACGAAATACATATTAACCCCTTAACCGTCGTATTATTTTCATGAAAACGGCCATAAAAGTACCTATTTTTTATTCCAGAAAATTCTATAAAAATAAATAAGTGCATGTACAATATATGCATTCATTTTAAAGTTTTGGACATTTTTTATGGGAAAAATTAAATAAAATTAAATTTCTAGGAAGAGCCATCATTTAGAGTTATCGTGAATAAATTTGTAGTGTAAGCTGGGAATGAATAAAATTTTTACGTTTTAAACACTAAAGGACAATTTTACTAAACTTACTTTGTAAAATAAATAGATATTCGTAAAGTTTTCTTTGAACATACGTAAAAAGCGAGCTAAAATGACACAGTGCGTATCAAAAATACACGTATCTGAGTCCTGCTAGCATCCATTTAAAAATAAACTATCTCCGAATTCAGTTAAAAATAGTTTGGTATTATCAACGAATGTGTAAAAAATGAGATATAAAAAAATTGTGAATAAGAATTGAAATGCTCTTATCTTTCTGGCGCATGACATTTGAACACTCTAGTCCGGAACTATGACGGGCACGAGAAAAAGAAACAGAAAGCTTATCGCGTGATTTCGACGGAAGAGAGGCTTAAAGGGTTAACACTGTATCATTATACTTTAAATCTTTTGATAATTAACAATTAATTACACACATACTAATTACCCTCTCGTAGAAAATGGATGGGTCAGGTCCCTGGCCCATCCATTGCCTACATGATTGGAAAGACGAAGCAATTAATTGATTCTTTAAATTCAAAATAAAATATTATTTTGCGAATCTTTGCTTATATATGACCGCAGAAAAATTTACAGTTAAAAGTAACAGAATGCTGTGAAATTGTATTAATGTTGCAGAGTCGATACGTTGTGTAAGAGAGGGATTTGGACCCATCCACAAACCCTAAAACACCCGGGAATGTTTAAATCAAAAAACACTTTAATTTTTTTTTTTTTTTTTGGGGGGGGGGATTATTCAACGTTAGGTACTACTGTACTAGAGTATATACACATTTTTATCTTCTGACGCCGGATTAGAAGCCTATAATATTTTTTGCTCATACCTCCCACTGGGGATGGTTCGCATATTGTATTTCTTAAGTTCCATATGTTTATATTTCTGTAGTTTTATTTCGGATTTTAAATTATTTTTAATTATTGACAAGGACCTTGGGATCTCCTGCGTTTCGAACAATTTATTATTTATACACACATACAGAATTGTTAGTTTACACAAATTTTTCGTAATTCTTATTACATACATCCAAAAATGTCAAACATTGGCGCAACAGCGCCTCCTCGGGGCAAAGGACTGCGCTGCCCAACCGGGCCTTCGCGACTATGGGCTTTGGGGTGCGGATGCATATGCCTCGCCCAGGTGATCAGCCTTACGCGAAGCCCCCAGTGTTTCATCCCAAGCAAGCAAGGTCCAATTTTTCGGCACACTCAAGGGATGAAAGGCTGAACCAACCTTGCCCAGAACGGGATTCGAACCCGATCTGTGGGACGACAGCGCTGTGCGCTAACTATTACACCACTGGGCTTCTAAATACAAGCACACGTGCATATATATTTATATATATAATAAAACTTAATTAAATCTCAAACCCAGATGATAAGATGACCATACTGAATTACAGGAAATATGAGTTTGCATTACTTTGCATTATAAATTTTATTCAATGAAGACTTAAATGATTGATCTAGCATTTTCATTTAGGTTTAAAAAATAATGACATATAACCAGGCTTTTGGTCTTTTCGATTCCTAGTCTATTCCTCTGTTTAGACCAAACCAAACCACAAGTAGATAAAATTCTTTCCACAGATGTTGAACTTACTACGATATTAGTCAACACTAACAGTTGACTGTTCCAAAAAAGAGACACTAGGCACAAGTGGTGTCAAAAATTGTTGTTTTCTATGTAGGGCCACTAATGATGCGCAGTGTAGTTCATTTGTGTAAAGGCCGATTGCCTGCACTAGGGTCCTAGGCCTATAGGTGGAATGCCGTCCGTGTGGGATATTCTAAGGGATCCTAGCCCGTACTTACGCAAGGTTTCGGAGAAAACCACGGAAAACTCCAGAAAGCGAGGTCGACAGGCGCGACCGGGGTTTGAACCCGTCACCTCCCGACTTCCGTTTTCGAGAGCTGAGCCTCTCAGCCACTGGTGGGGCGTATAATCATAGTATCTATTTCACACTTCCCTGTCCGCACTTAGCCTACGATTATGAAACCAATTCCATCCCACACACGTTTTAAAGATAAAGAGTTCATCTTATGTACACCAAAAGCTGGCCACATCTGCAGTGCAACTATCATTTTTATTTACCTTAAAAAGTATTGAAATCTTACCTCGCCATTAAGATAACAGAAGATCAGTGACACCAAAAGACCCTAAAATTAAAAACAAAAATTATTTTTAAGCCCGTTTTTTAATTGAAATTTATCTGATGAAATCAATTTAATAATAATTTTCATTTCATCGTTTATATCTTACGAAATTTGCACAAGACTATGCAACTTCAAAAAGTAACAGCGATAGTGAAAAAAGAAACTAAAAACAATTAAACAAACAAAATGTTTGAACACATTTTTCCTAATTGAAAATGGCAAAATGTATGAAATAAACGTATATCTATTAAATTCAGTTGCACGAAGCTCTAAATCACACACAACACCTGTTTACTTAATATTTCAGTTAAATAAAACTTCCGTTGAATCCGAGATCATCACATGTAAATATATTTGGAGCAATTTCTTCGTCCCAAATATTAGAAGGATATCTTCAGACTTCCATAATTAGTAAAAAAAAAAAAAATTATGTGTATCTTCAGAGGACGTCTGTTTCCCCTTAATTACAATTTATATAATGACATTAATAAAATATATTTGTTTTAATTTATACTTTATGGAAATTTCCATATGGTTGTATATCACCAAAAAATGATTGCAATATGGAAAAAGAAAACTGAAAATAACACATTTTTAAAATCGAAAATGTCGAAATACATGAAGTAAATTTACATCACATTCTGTTACACGTACCAACACTTGCTTGCTCTATTACTTCAGTTACATGAAACTTTCAGTGAATCCAAAGAAATTACAACTCTAAATAAATGAATTTGGATTACTTTTTTTTTCTACCGAAGCATTAGAACATATCCAGACTTACTTCTTTAATCGAACGTTCGACTATCCCTTGCGAGACTTTTCTGGAGAGTCAATTAATTCCGATATCACTGAAATTGAGGTACTTAGGACAGAACTAATGAATGATGTTCTCCTGGAAGATCATTTTTATTTAGTCTGGGGGATGTTGCAAGATAAAATACTTTGATCCCCATCAGTCTGATTAAAAACGTTTCCTATTCTTCACCGATGAACATTATTTTACGCAATCAAGATTGTGAAGATGGGATTCGAGTGTCAGTTTTAGACTGAATATATTCGTGGAAGAAGGATGCCAGAAATATTACGCTGTCACTGTCTTTGGTGTCTTGTCACGTTCTGAAAAGGCTACTACAGGAGAATCCTTATTCAAATAACACTGAAAATAAAGATAGAAAAAACCGTGGAACTTTTACATATTTTAAATAAATTGGACGAATTCGTACACTGTACGGCAGCAATTTTACAGTATTATTATTATTATTATTATTGATTCACATTCTTTTTTCTTTTTTAATCCCTCATTAATTGCATTTCAAATAGTAGAGAACGCGCCAGATTGAGGCCGGTGGGACTTTTCTGATTGAAGCAATATCCTCCCTTCACGGGTAGCTTATCTTTCCTTAAATAACTTGTTTTTTAATAAAGAGATCTGGAAAGTAAAACGAAAAAGTGTAAATTAAGAATACCGTGTTTACTCACGTAATAGTCTCCCTCGCATAATAGTCGCACTCCTGTTTTGAAGTAGAAACAAATCGTCAAAATATTTTCCTCGCATAAAAGTCGCGGTCGTAGATTTGACATCAAGGTAACAGAAAATTATACGTTGTGCTCTTCCCAGAGCCACAACGCTAGTAATACCGTCAGTGGAAGTGATTTATTATGAATTATGTACTACAGTGTTATTAGAATATTTTGTAAAAATTTTCACAAAGTGTATTTGTCATGTCTATGCCTATAAAAACATTACCATAAAAAAAAATTCTTTCTCAGAATGAAAACAAAGCCCCTGCATTTACTACTTAAATCGAACACATTTTTGTGAGCACGGTCTAGATTTTCTGTCAAGTATTTAGTTCCAATATCAGCTAAATGAACGGCTTAGAAGAAAGCTAATGAATGACATTTTGAAGAAAGATCATTTTTATTCCGTCTGGGGGATGTAGGAGAATAAAATACTCTTGTATTTGCCATCAGCTCTATAGAAAAGAGTACATATTCCTATTTATGGTGCACGCTCTTGCTCAACTTAACCCTTTATCGCGCAGTGGTCCCGCTCTGGGATCACCAAACTCTGACGTTTTGACTGTTGCCAGTCACGAAGAATAGATTCGAGATCTATAAAAATAGTTGCGGCTGACATGGCTCCACGAGAATCCTTTACTTTTTAGCACGTCATTTCCGTAAAAAATGGTCACGATTATTTCTAAAAGCACTGACATCTGCTGAAAAAATGGAAGAACGCGAGAACAGCTGGATAGATTGCCCAATGCTGAAAAAAGGGCAGCCTTGCGCGAGCACAGCCAGCTGTCGTCAAAAAAAGGTCTCTCGATCTGTGGCACGCGATGAACGTTTCGATCGTCCGCCATCTTGCTGGTAGTTAAGTCGAGCGATGGCAACGGCTGCCCTTTTTTCAGCATTGGGAAAGGGTTGCGCCTCAAAGGGTTAATGGGTACGGATAGGAAGATGTGATTTGCACGTGTCACCTCAAAATTGGTTCTTCGTTGTGGAAGAATTTTTAATAAATTGGCTCCGAGGATAGGTTGCATTTTAATGATCTCCCATTGCTTTATGTTAAAGCAATGGAAGGTCAGAATCTGTAACAGAAACTGTATTTTTAGCAACACATACTGCTCAGTCTGACGCTGGCGTAAAAGTTAAAAGTGTTACATACTGCTACGAAATTTCTGGGTGATCTGATCCTTTTGATCTAATTTAGTATAAAATGCGCCTTCTATGCGTCAAACAATAAAATTCTGCATTTTGTTGCCAGTAAATCAATTAGTTGGATCGGGAGAAAGGGACCTTTTAGTTTCCCGTAGGATAACATCGGAGTTCGCACTGTCTTGCCAAATATTGACGATATTGCTTAGCTGAGTTTAGATTTGGAGACTTATTTTGCGCTGAATTTTGCTTTTTATTTTTCGTCCAGTCGCCAAGTTTGGTGAAATTTGGCGCCGCGATTTTATCAATAGGGACTGCAATGTTTGTTTTCCTGCACATGTTTCGAGGAAAATATGAAAGAAAAGTAATGACGTCGTATCCGGTGTAAGAAGTAACTCTTGGAAATAAGAACATTTGCTGAGCTAGATTAGACCTGGGAAGCAGTCGGTTCAGTTGTGGTTACAGAAATTTTTGGGGTGGAGGACAGCCCTTTGACTGATATTCTGCAATGCACCCTCCCTCGCCGTGTGACATCTTCGGCAAGGAATTTAACGATGTCATATAAATCTGCATATTAGTAAAGTGACCAGATTTTTGAGCAAAGAATTGGAGAGAAATCACCATGGTGACCGAGACTTTCAAACAAATATTGGAGACATTTTATGGATTCAATGTTTTTGAGGAGCCCGTGCTTAGAGGTTAAGGACCTATCCTTCTGTATAATAATCGCTTGAGCGTACGGTCATGGATTCGATTTCCACTCATACCTTGATTGTTTAATTTCCTTTCTCTGTGCTAGTAAAAACTCTCACTGTGTTGTCCATTTTCTTCGACGATGGTTCATAAACGGGTTCTATAAAATATTCAAGAAGCAGCCGCAATAGCTTCCTTACCTGCAAGCCATCCATGGCGTAACTGAAGAAGGAGTATCCTTCGAGAAGCGAGCAATCCCCAGATTGTGGTCTGTAGATGACCAAGAAGAAGTGGAGACCAAACAAAGGGACGAGCACCAGCGTTGCGCGGACGGCTTTCCTGTGAACGAATGGCATCGATTAAACACGTTAACTACACAAATAAAGGTCGTGAACAGTTGCGGAACCACAAATAAAAATGTATTAAGCTGTTTTGGCTAATGGCGTAAGAGAAAAGAGATCCTGAGTAGGGAATGCAATCCCGCACTGTTTTTCGTCCTGCGGGATTTCAGGATTGAGATTCATTGATCCCGCGGGATCCCGCAATCCCGCGGGATTGACATTTTATTTAGTTAGGACTTCATTTCAACAGAGAAAAGTGGAAATATGTAAGATTTTAAGCACTATGAAGTTTAACTTTTAATAATAATTTTTTAATAATAATAATTAATCTTATGAGATAATTAAAACAATAACTTAGAAATATGAAAATTATCATCATGATATTCAGAATAATATACTAAGTTATGTCTTATGTTAGTTGCTAAAGATGAGGAATATACAATTTATAGATATGTTAACTTATGTTATTTTCTTAGAAAATAATGAAAAACGCTGAAAAAACTGCTGAAAAAATAACGTACAAAATCGAATAAATCCAATGAACCATTTCCTAGTCTAAATTTAATTTTAGTAAAATAATTAAAATTGTGAATTATAAAAAAAATTAAAAACTAAAATAAAAACTTTTTATAATTAATTCACGATTGTTTGCTAAGAGATAAATAGTATGAAATATTTCAGTTCATTTGGAGAATTTGAACTTTACGAAAAATTCACATTACAATGTTTAGATTTAGATGTTCGATTCAGACTCCCATTGGAAGATGATTTAAAAAATAAAACTTTAAATTGAAATTTGTAATTATTGATTCGTTTATTGTTAGATCAGAGACATAAATATACAAAATTTTTCGGTTTGTTGATTGGGAAAGCAGCGTGAAACTGTAATTTAAAAAAATAATTTCTCAGTGTCAATCCCGCGGGATTAGGATCGTAATCCAGCGGGACTAGTCCCGAAAACATTTGTGCGGGATCCCGCAGGATCAGGATTGCATTCCCTAATTCTGAGCAATATGAGGGCTCCTATAAATTAAACACTTTTTGCGGTAAATATTTACCCCCCGCCCCCTGGCCCTATGTCGTGCTTTGCCTCAAGACCTTTCATCCCCCCCCCTCCACCATATTCGATCTTTTGAATCACTCTGTATTTGATGGTAAAATCTTGATCAATGGAAATAACTCATTAAACTTGTTTTCATAAGATTTTTTTAACTCAATATTGAAGAGTGCGATTATTGCTTATCAAAACATTACCAAATACTCTGCAACGCCTTTTAACGCTATATTAAGGATGTATAACGCAACCATATAATAGGCTTTCAGCTAATAGAACATTATCAATCAGCGATATTTCTCGTCGATAAATTAGACTTAACTTATTAATGAGCTAAAATGCACTGAACGTAAGCAATATGAGTCACAGATGAGCTTTTGCATCTTTTCCGGAGATAACGATTAATTAGTGAATTAACTCAGTATTTGTGAAATAAATAATTATGATTGTTTGAATATCGTTATTGGTAGATACATTAAAACCAGATTTTTAACAAAATATACCAATTTAATTTATGCCATTCGTTATTTTAAACGATGTGTAGTAATTTTATATTATTTTGAAAAGCGGGTTTTAAATTAACTCTTAACGGGTTTTAAATTAACTCTTAACCACTTACTATAAATGCACGTTAATGTATTGTAGTTATTTTGTATGCCCTCCTAAAAGAACCATAGACATTATGTGAACTACTTTCTGCAAACAATGTTGTACAGGACTTTTCAGTGATACGTGTAAGTTTGAAAAGAATTGATGTACAATTTAGTTCGCAGATACAAAGAAGTCACAGTAACTTGTTGAAAAGTATAAAAAAGCTCTATATTGATGATTCAAGATGTTTATCGATTTTTCGTTCCGCGAACGGAACATAAAATGCTCGAATATCTGAAAAAAAAATAATATTTAAACGTTTTAAGTACATTGTTCTTTGCCTGCATCTGAAGTTCTCCGTGGATCGATCAGAAACATTTTGATGCAATATATAATGACGCTATATCGATTTACAATTAGGACATAGTCGATAATTACAAATTGCCTGTCGCAGTTATAAATTATGGTTAGATTACAAGTAGTAATTTACGGTTTTAGTTTTATATATTTCGTGTCCCACTTAGTGTGTAATCTATAAATTTACTGAGTACATAGGTGACGCATTCCCTCAATTTCATTACACAGCAATTCTAAAGAAATAAGAAGGCAGAATACAGATTTAAAAGCGTATTGTTTTTATAAATTTACTTGCTAAAGAAGATCATTATTATTATCATTGCTTTGCTTATTACAAGTATTGTTATTATTATTATTATTATTATTATTATTAACAGAACCCTTCAGGGAAAAATAGAAAAGAGACACAAGTGCAATTCTATAAAACAACAACAGAGTCTACTTTACTATACTTGTCAGAGACTGGACGATAAAGAAGAGAGATATCAACGAAAACTAGACAGAAGGGATGAAATTTTTAAAGACAATTAAGAGCTTCCCAGCAGTGGCGCACACAGGATTTTCTCTTGGAAGGGGTCCAGCCCAAGGCTGCACCCAGGGAGGGGACCAGACCCCCTGGTCTGCTCCGAAATTTAGAATTTTGTTAACAAAATAGTGATGATGAAGTCTTTTTGTGAAATGTTTTGCTTTTTTACCATTTGGACCTCCTCCGAAAAAAATTTCTGGTCACGGCCCTGATCCAGCCCATAAAGCTGCGACACCAACCGCATGAAAAAATGCGGATTTTTTTTACCGTAACCGCCTTTTACTGCGTTTATTCATCCTAACTGGTGAAAATATTTGACAATACCTTTCAACATATTTGAATATCAAAAATTACATGACAATTTAACGAAGGAAAATTGATAACTCTTTTGGAAGGGGTCTAGACCCCCTTCGACACTCCCCTCCCTTGTGTGCGCCAATGCTTCAATATAAAATTAAAAATTAAGACATCAGTAAGGAGCTGAATATGTTCGACTAAATCAGGAAATCGGAGAATATAGGAGAAGATGGAGGGAGCATGTGAAGGGGGAATGCAACACTGTAGAATACCGAGAATCTCATACAACCATTACCCTAAAAGAAAACCGAATAGGGGAACAGGAATACCGAGGCATTTTCGCCAGAACAGGCATTTCACCTAATCCCTGAAGTGCATAATGGTGATGACGATAATAATTACAAAACTTTTCTATTTTTATTTATTTAAATATTCACTTATTTTGGTAGGGTGTAGGGATAGATAATCTAAACTATAAGCAATAACAATCAAGCTTTTGTTCAAGCAAATCTCCACTTGTCATATTTTTTATTACAAAACATAAAAGTTTACTTGAAACTAGTGTTTGTGGTTTCTTATACCTGCACTACGTAAGTCATACATATAAGAGGACTATAAAACCGTACGGCTGTCATAATATTTAAGGCTGCTCTTTTAAGAAATCTCGCATTTTTTGAGCAGCTTTCTGAAGAAATTATTTGCGCTACAGACTCGAAAAAATTATCTGTACAAGTCGCACTGTGCACTAAAAATGTTTTGTTGAAGTCAACAAAATATTGGTGATTTACAACATTTGGTTGGCAGGTTTCAACAGAATAAGTTTATTGGTTTTTGATCAAATGTTTGTTAAATTAACAAAATATACACCCCTTAGATCTGAAGACCAGAACTGCTTTACCAGTATGGATCATTTTGAAAAACATTTCCAACAACTTCATTAGCCTTTCGGTGACAAAGTGTGACTCTCAATAATTTCATTCGCGAGAAACCTCATGTTAAGTTTTTAAAAAAGTTTTTATTTTATTTTTTTCGAAATAGTTACCTGAATTGGCTTGGCTCATTGGCATGAGTAGCTCGAAGTTTTGTGACCAGCACTCTTATAATATTGCATAAAAACGCAAAATTGAGCTGCAAAATGAGAAAAAGAAAATTCATTTAGTCAGGCTAAGCTGATGCTTTACTCTACGCTAATGAATAAAGCGAAACAGTTCATTCAAAAATATTCTTAATTAAAGTTTCATTATGAAAAGGGAAAATCCAAGATTTTGTGTAACAGCATTTAAAATAATTAACTGTGTAGAAAGAAATTGTTTACAGGAATTTTTGAATGAGTCATCTATACAAAATTTCATAAACGGAATCTTAAAAGTAAAAATACATTAATATAACGTTTATTTAAACTTTTACATAAGTAAATACTTTTTAAAATAAAAATTTTCGAATCTTGCAGACAGATTTCGAAATTAAACTTAAAAATCCAAAATATATAGAACTGAAAATAATTTACTAATAATTAATAATAATGATATTGTGTAAAAATTGTCCATATAGTTTTATGGATAAGAATAATATGACGGTCTATAAATAAACAAAATGTGTCTTATAAATAAACAAAAGTCATTTCCAATAAATTTATGTAAAATATTATTTTTCATTTTATTTCAAATATTTCTAACATTCTAAGAAAATTTTCATTAAAGTTTATTGATGAAAAATGTTTTTAAAAATATGCATATGATTTTAAATTTATAATATACTTACGAGCAAACTTAAAAGATTCAGACTGTTTGTAACCCATTCATATGGATTTACTGGAACAGCCCAGCATCTATGATAAAAGGGAATATTACAATTTAAACATTGTGTTACTCTGTGTAAAAACATTTGGAAAGCACATTAGTACTTGCAATCGAAATGGAATTTGTATCAATTTTAAAACAAACAAAAGTATATACATGGCGTTTCTCTGATTATAAAAGAATTTCTCGAAAAAACTCGTACGATAGGTTTTTGAATGCATACAATTCCACGTCAAATTGAAGGAAATCTATGTTTTATAGCTTCAGTAAGTTTTAATAAGGATAGTTACCCATCTGATTCAGCAATAGTTAAAATACCCTTGACTGAAAAAGTTTACGAGAAGTTGTTTGAAATATTTTGTTATTTCTTTTTAAAATTTCATATTTAAAGTAAAACTAGCTGAAAAAAATTTCACTTTATTTTAAACATCATTTATGATATACCCCACCTTTTTCAAGCTCAATGAAATGAAATACAAACAAATAAATAAATAAATTATGAAGAAAATATATATTGTATTAAATTAGTAATATTTAAATAACATTTTATATTATAAAATCATACAGACACACATACTTTATCCCTAACAAAACCTCGAAAATGTCATTAGGTCCGATGCATTTTAACATGTACTATTAATTTGTATTGTCTCGACAAACTATGAATTTTTGAAATTGTGACAAGCTCAATTAATTGTCCGGAGATTTGGTTTGTAGATATCGAAGAGATATGATTAGAAATATAACAATTCTGCCATTGTAAGATATTTAAAAAAAATTATCTTTAAAAATTGATTTTTTGAAGAAAATGGACTCCCCTAATAACATACACGCATTCACACACGTACAAAAAAACTAAAACTTATAACTTGTTGCTAAGTTATTATTATTGAAAATATGCTTGAAACGTATTTTCCAAATTTTGCATTTTAAACACATGCAAGTATACGATGTCACATAATAATATCCTGTAGGTACAGTGACGTCATTTACCACGTGATATAGTCGGATTACTAGTCACATTCCTGTGTACCAGAACAAATTCATGTGTCAACTATCATGTTACACACACACTCTAAAAAATTTATTTTGTTACTATTATTATTTCAAGTAGCAAATATTTTGACCTTATAAATTTATTGAAACTTTGTACTATTAATTGATTTAGAATTTTAAAAATAGTTATCTCGAAAGTTGAGGTTTCCTTAACCAATTAATCCCCAGCGTCGAATATTTTGAACGCTTAAATTTTACGATTTTTCTTGTCGGTCGCAAAAAAATTATAAGAATTAATTAATTTTTCTATTTCAATTTTGCGAATAATAAATTTGATTTCTTGGCGATAGCAAAATAAAATGAAGATTTCTTTGCCTTATGAATATTTGCAAAGAAGAAAAAAATCAAGAAAGATAAATCATGCCAAACGTATTGATTATAAAACACTTTCCAAAACATCAATATTTTTGCACCACATTTGACAATGTATTTTCTTTAAATCTGGCGAGATGTCGGAGATAAGATGTTGTTGCATTATTGCTAAAAATGCAATTTTATGAGACCCTGTAAAAGAGATTTTTAAAAAAATCCCATCGTTTAACTGAAGAATCTAAAATTTTTATACTCATTGTCTTGTGTTAAAAATGTATTAGTGTCTCTCAAATGCCACAGATTGTAATGTATTGGAATTCTTTTGAGTGTTCCTGTAGAAGAACTATTAATAATACAGACTGTATTTTCAAAGGATAGCATTACTTTGAGAGCATTAGTATTATGTATGCCAACATTGTTTTCTTTATAACTGAATCTCTAAAATACTTTTTGAAGAATGACTGCAATTATAGTGCGATGTATTTCATTTTTTCTCCTGTAAAAGAACTATAAATGCTACTAACACTATTTTCAATAGGGTACATGGTACTGAGCATATAAAAAAATCGCACATATCGGTGTATATTTACCACAGTTAGAACACTGGACAGGTGGACAACAGAACAGACAAAACGAAATCATTCAAACTTGTTGGTAAGTTAAAAAGATAAATATTAATTTTATATAACATAACGGTATCGGACGAACACGGAGAACCAGAAACTTATTATTTTAAGGGTTGGCAGTCTAAAATTCATTTTCCAAGCAGTAAGAAAAATCAAAGTTTGCAATTTTGTTCCGTGGAAATCCGTTAACCCGTTTTGGGTTCTCACGCATTAACGGATTTTTGTCTGGAGAAATTCCACTAACGCAACCCCCCCCCCCCACACACACACACACTCCTACGCAGATAGCCCTTAGCCTGTCCTTAACAAAACACAATACACTAAATCGGTTATTACAGCGCAAGTAACGAATTTTCAAAATTCCCAATGAAATCGTCATAGCTTAATATTATTACATTAGATATTTTTCGATTTACCGCCAAATAATGAAAATATCGCCATGCTAAGATTCATTTTTCAAAGCATTTTTTTCGTACCATATTTGGCAATTTGTCGCCAACACTGGCGACGCGGATTATTAGCTAATTATATTGTAGGTTTTAGTATTATATGCTTTAAATAGATGCCTGTCTCTAAACTGCCATTGAACGTATTGTATTGGAATTATTTTGAGTGCTCTTGTAGAAGAATTATTTAACTATGCGGACACTATTTTCGATGAAAAGCTTCATCTTGTAATTCTTAAAACATATATCAATTTTGTTTCATTGCAAATAGCAGAATATCTCTAAAACTAGAAGCCCGTTGTGAAGGCAACTGCAACGGGTTCTAGAAAAAAACGTTTGAGGAAAGCGTGTCTACACCAACGCCACCTAGAAAGGAAAGCCGCGGCGCTTACTTGTGACGTCACATCGAGTAGGTAAAGCAAAGCGTTTCCATTGGGTTTCTCCTCTCTCCCGCGCCGCGGGAGAGAGGAGAAACCCAATGGAAACGCTTTGCTTTACCTACTCGGTGTGACGTCTCAAGTAAGCGCCGCGGCTTTTCTCTTTAGGGGGCGTTGGTCTACACTTAGGGATAGACTCGAGCCGAAAATTAGGCTTCTCGCGTCTCGCAAAACAGCCTAAAAGCTTTGTCTCGTCTCGCAAAAAATCGTCTCGTGTCCATCCCTATCTACATTTAATATGTTTAATCTTCGTCCACCTAAAATAAATAACTTCATATTCCATTTTTATTGTATATACTAAAATCGAATTTCATGCTCTTCTGGGAACATGCGGAAACTTTTCCCATTCAAACGATTTCATTTCACCGTGAACATCCGCGAGGAAATCATTTTATTAAAATAAATAAATAAACTTATAAATCGGGAAAAAGCTTGTTAAGTGTGTCGTCAATATGAAGTAAGTATCACATGCAATAGCTAATTTTGGCACGCAAATGATTAACTTTCTTACTATCGGAAATAAATTGGAGCTGAAAATAGCAAAAAATTGCTTAAAAATGAGGGAACGGGTGGGTTTTCAGACTTTTAAAGTTGCGCTGATTTTTTTCTATATTTTCGTACATAATTATGAAAATTTTCAAGCGGATCGTTCAAAGAGTGTACGTGTTATTCGGCTTTTTGTGTTAACTTTGTAATCTTTTTGCCGTAATGGCGGAAAAAGTTTTATATTGAAGTCAGGGATCTGCGTAACTATATAGTAAGGATGATCCGCTTTAGAGAAAACTTCCCATAGAGCGCAATGCATTGGGAATATTTTGAGTGCTCCTGTGGGAAAACTATAAAGGCTACATAGAACATTTTTAATAGGGTACATCGTACAGTAGATAAGACTAACATATATAAATTTCGTCGAAATCGATGCATATTTACTGGAGTTAGAGCACGGACGGACAGACAGACAAACAGAAAACACACTTTTCAATCTTGTTGGAAAGTGTTAAAAAATAAGAAACATTCTCCGTACACCATTAATGTCAGAAATTTATTAATCACTAGCCGCCTTCGGCGACCAGTTGGTTCGCCATCTTAATAAATCTTGCTCGGAGAGTATCCTGTTCCTCATTTGCTTTGGCACTGAAATCTCTCAGATTCTGAATGGAATTGAAAATTAAGATGGTTACAAACAGGAGTGGCCCTAGGGTAAGTGGCGCCCCCTGCTAACGTAAAAAAGACGCCCCCTTTTATGCTCTACTTAGATTTTGAGTTCGAAATGACGCCCATCGAAGCCGGCGCCCAGATGAGATGCTTACCCTGTCGGGCCGCCCCTGGTTACAAAACTAAGATCGTTAAATGATAAATCCTACAAAAAGGTACAAATTATTTTCGTCCTATATTACTTCTGAAGAGCTTCTGGATATATTGGCCTTTATCAAAAAACGGAAAGGGGGAAAAAAAGTAAGAAAATCTGAAACACTTTCAGATTTTAAATACGCACTAAAGTGCTATATATTAAAAGCGTATTATAATCCACGGGTCTTCCCTATTTTCTTTTATTATTTCATTAAGTTCGAAAGTATATCATTATTCATGAGTGTGATTAAAGAAAATTAAAACTGATATTTCTAACATCCTTTTTCTGGATGTAATACATTGTAAACGATGGAGGGAGGGGGGGGGGAAGGCTGCGCAGAAAAATGCGCAATTCCAAGTAGCATAAGCAGACGATAAATTGTGCCAAGCGCTAGAATCACATCTTTTCACAATCTCATATCAACCATTTTATTTTTCGCCAAGTTAAAAATTTGCACATTTAGTCTCGGAAAATTTCCAAATCCTATTTTTCTTTTGAGTATAAACATTTCATTCCTGCTCTGACTTCACATGCACACGCTATTTTAATTAAAAAATAACCTTACAAATAATAATTAAAAAAATCTTTATTCTTTTACTTTTACTTCAAGAGTCTGAATCATTTAATAAACTTGCCAAATATAGTAACTTGATATGCTAAATTCTCCCTCTTTCCATTGCAGGGTTACAATTGCGAAATGGCAAGAGCAAAATTATCCTTTTGCGATAGGTTTTTTATAGATATCTTCTAAAATAATTCGAATTTTGAAAAAATCGCTTCGAGGTATGTCGGGACCCGTCCTGGAGAATTTCCATACAAAATTTGGTAGGTCTAGGATCACCCGTCTAGGAGCTAGGCGAGACACAGACGAACTAACTAACTAACTAACGGACATTTTACAGTCTGTTTTATTTATATAGATTGGAGGCATCCACTTAAATGGGAGAACGCAATGAAAATGGCCAATAGCTTATGAGTCAAGCTTAAGCGCATTTTGCTTAACTCGCACATTCACTGTAAATAGCAAGCAATAATTTGGAAAAAGAAGGCCTGAATAACTTCAGTCATCTTAAATTTACTTACTGTTCATCTGCAAAGTGCCACCTTAGGAGAGCAAATGTCCCGACTGGAAAAAGTGGAAACACTGAAATCAATAAAAACATCAATACTTTAAACAAAGTATACATATATAAGGATTTTTTCTCATAATCTTAACTGATACATTTAATTATAAGAAAATACTAATTGAAATTTACATTTTCAAGCATTTTTAAAGGGGTGCATTGAGGATACGAATAGTTTCTTAAGACATCTCAGATCGGCCTAAGTACAATGACCCCTCACTTATACCACTTTCAAGGGACCATAGAAAAAAGTCGTACAAGTGAGAGACCGCCATATTATACAAGTTTAAAACAGTACAGGCACTTTTTTACCTATAATAGAAAACTAAGTTTCGAATTCTAAGAAGATCTTTTAACAAAATTTGTAAAATATTTTGAAAAATGAATCACAAAATATCGGAAAAGTTCACAGTTTACAAAGTCATCATTTGTTTACCATTACTATCATCTGATGATATGTCATCTACATCATTGGCAGGGACCGGTTGGTTCTGAATGGGAGACACCTATTTTTTCTATACTGCCTTAGAGGAACGAATGGACGATTGTTAAGAAACTGTGCTTGCTAAATATCTAATTTTATCTTGCATTTAATTGTACCTCGTATAATTCTTTATCTTCTTAGCATAACCAATTTCCATGTGTTTTTGGTGTGTCAAGTATATTTTCGATATCATGTAGAGATGTAAGTTTTTTCCCTCTTACTATTTTTTTTCCATTCTCTGCAGACAGTTTAACTACTTCGGACATGACTTTTTTTTTCTTTAACTAATACTGGGAAGTTAAATTTTTTCCTGAAAATGGTAAGCTCATCAATTATCAGATTCCCCAATTCTTTCTTATCTTTTGCTGTTTCGAGGAGCAGCAACATAAAAAAGGCTAAATGTTTCAATTTTAGGTATATCTTGTCTTTTTGTTGGATTCATAGCTGTATCCAGGATTCCGAATTTTTCCTTAATTACTTCACTTGACTTAAAATATACCATTATAATACTAATCTTCATCTAAAAAATCTGCAAGTACACAAAATACATCTGTCGGACATTAGTCACACTTTATCATGAGCACCATATGGTTCTCGAGATACACCCTGAAACAAAAATGGTTTGGCAGGGAAGGTCTTTTTTAGATCCATCTTCAATAATAGTTACTTAGTAATGTGACTCCAAAAGTTCATCATTTGCAACCACAGGAAACACAAACTTTTGAAAAAAAAATTCTTCACAACCCTAATGGCTATTTTTTTTTCAAAATTTAATTTTTCTCTTTCCCCGTCAAACTCGTTAAATCTTCTTTTTTTCAATATGCTACTTTGTTTTACATTTAGAGTTTTATATCCTTCATTGTTATACAGAGTGTGTCACGATTCCCTCCCGGGTTTGGAAGGCTTATAATAAATACACCCGCTATAAATTAGAAAAATAAAATAATGTTTAACTAAATTAAAACAGACATAGTCTGCTTGTAAGAACATGTGGTCCCGTTCTTTTAACAGTTCAATAACTATGGCAGTTCTTTTAGTAGACAACTAAAGAGAAAAATATTACACACTTTGGTAATGACAGTTACATCTAGGGACAAATTTTTAGTAAGCAATTTTAACTGTCTTTGTTTTAAAGTTTTTCAGTTCTGTAAAACAAAGGCTCAAATAAAGAAGTTTGAAGTTTGGGACAAGCCTTAGTAATGACATTTATAACTTTATTTGTTTTAGTATGAAAATTTTACTTTTTTTAAATTTAAACTAGTGCTAAGTGTAGTGGTTGTAAAGAATTGCTGGAAAAAACTTTAAAAATCTATCACTGACATACTAAATTGTCATTTTTTAGCCAAGGACATACAATTTACCATTGTTTGAGAATCACCCCTGAACATAACTAAAATTTCAAAAGATGCCCTCTCCCCCTTTTTTTTAGTTGTATCAAAATATTTTTTATCAATTCCATTTTTTATTTAGTGTTATGAACTTTGTAGTATGCTTTGTAATATGCTATCTATCTACGGAATTGTTTAGTGTGTGTTATCCTTCTGAAAAAGTTCTTGTGCGTGTTAAAAGAATTCCTTTTTGTTTGTGTATATTTTATTTATAGTTATATACAACAATTATGAAGATAATTAACTACACACCCTTTTTCTTGGAGTTGTTTTTCAAGTCTTGAGCCTCATCTCTGGTGCAAACTGTATTTGATCGAAGCTTTATCGTCTTTGGCTTGATCGTCATTCTGGTAGAAAAGTTTAACTAACAGAGCTTTGTGTTTCAAAGTCGTCATTGTGCATCAGCGAGCTGAAAACAACTGCCTGTGCAGCGACTGTATTCCACTTTCGTAGGGCTCGTCTTTTGGATACGTTGCGCAGAAGCTTTATTTCTGCAAATCACGGTGTTGCAATATGCAAATTACTAGTGTTACAGCGCCACCTATCGGCAACTTCTTGTACTAATATATTTTTTAATAAATCACGAGCGCGTGATCTGAAGTGTCTGTTTTCAAAATTTCATCTCATTGTGACCCATACAACATCCAGCACAGGCCTCTGAGTTGGGGAAGTTTAAGTTGGACAACCCTGTATATATATATATTTCTTTCATAAACCTTCTATACCCGGGAAGGAATTGTGATACACCCCGTAATGTAGTTCTTTTAATTGCTCGTTACACTGCAGATCCTTCAAGATCGTTCAAAGGCTCAAAACGTTCTAAGTGAACTGCTCTTGAGAACACTGCACTGTATAGGTTACTAAAATATGCACGTCGTACGTAAAGTAAAACAAGACAAAATGGAGTTTAAATCGCTGACATTTCATAATAATTGCAGTTTCCAAATTATTTTCTTTGCAAAATGTTAATTAAGGAGAAATAAAAATCAACCACTCACCCCAACCGATGACGTAGAACATGTAGAGGGATTTCTGCTCCGCAAAAGCTGCAGCTATCAACTTGTGCAGGTAGAATCCTTCGCAGAACATCCACATGTACGTACACATCCGGGAATACTTGGTCATTATGTACAGCAACTTGCAGCCCATCTGCGCGGGAAGAAAACACATTTCATGCAAAAGCTGGTACCGAAAACACTGAAAGTTTTTATTTATTTTACATGCTTCTATTCTTTAAACAATGACCGTGAACATGTAGTAACTTACAAAGATACGCAAACAAATGTACAGAATTTTGCGGTATCGATTAAAATTTTAAAGAGATTAGATCAAAGTGAATGCAAAATTTAAAATTTCGCACTGCTCGTGTAGAAAAATTCCCATGTACTAAAATGTCCCCCCTACATTAATGAAGTGATGTACAAAGTTTCAGCCTTCATCATAAAAGTCATCATAAAAAATTAAATGACCCTATTTTAAAGTTGTCTACAGAGAAAACTGTTCTTGAGAAAGTTATGTAATTTTGTGTAGGACTTAATGAAGGTATGGGAATTTATTTGTGAGTGAATAAAAAAAATCATTTCAAATATTCGCTACCAGGAGGCACTTTTTAATGAATTACGCACTTACGACTGGTGCCTTCCCGGTCCCCATACCTCAGTCTATGCAACGTTTGGCTTTGGGGGAGTTTGAAACATTTGGTGAGTCGTGATAATCCAAGAACTTTCCGTGATCTTGAAGACGCCATTTCGCAACATGTTCCTAACATTTTCCCGAACGCACTGCGGTCAGCTGTGGAACAATGTTCTCTTACGATTACAGATTGTAGCTGACAATGATGGCGGTCATGTTGAGCATGTTTTGTTGTAATAATATTTGTCAACTATTATAAATGTACGCTGAATGTGTAATTCATTAAAAAAGTACCCTGGTGGCGGACATTTCAACTAATTTTGTTTTTATTCGCCAAAATTCCCATACCTCATTAGCTCGAACAACAGTTCCGTCTCTAAACAACTTTAAAATAGTGTCCTTTAAATTCAGACACCCAGTATTTTAACATTTACTACAACTATATAAATACCTTGCATTACAGCTGTGCTGTTTACATTATGAATTTAAAAGTTCTAATATGATTTTCGCATCGTTCAACTTGCCTCCGTCATGTGAGCTTCCAGTGTTTATGCAACCACCACCCTACTAATACAGAAGGGTGATGTTATCTTGAACGAATCAGTTCCAATGGTTGTCTTCAGATTTAAATACTTATTTTTCTATTTAAATCAATATAGTTGTTAATTTCTGGTTGCTAAGATTTTATCAATCATAAAAGAGCTACTTTCTTAAACTTTTATTTACACATTCAGATTACTCTTCTTACATCTACACTCCAAAATGGCATTTTCAACTTTTCACTGATTTTATGATGATTGTTTCTTACTTTAAAAACAATTTTTAATGTTGATTTGACAGCATGAGCTATTTCCTTACCCAGTCCATGAAAACTGAACTGAAAATATTTAAAGTGAAATTTTAATGTAATTCAGAACATTTGTGAGTAAAAAGTATGATTACTTAATTTTTGCTTCGGAATTTCTTAAGAGAGATCATTTTACGAATTTATTTTCTCTCTCTCTCTCTTTTTTTAAGGAAAAGTATTGCAGTTATTTTTGTTTTCATAAAACACATTCCTTTACCCAGTTTTCTTCAAGTATCGTCGTTCTATTTTCAGAGTGGTCTATTTCGTCCAGTATCACGACGGCCTTGAAGGCTATCGCCAGAGCAGCATTCAAGAGCAGAGCTGCGAAGAGATTCTTGTGCATTGTGATGCGATGGACTTGCAGTTGTCTGAAATAAAGGGAAAGCATGGTTCAATCTTTTAGAAATTACTGAAAGTAATGTCTCACTTTCGAATTTGAAAATTGTCCAAATTGTTTCTTACGTAGTTTAAGAAATGTTTGATCTTTTCGTAAAATGTAATTGTTTACGCCTGATCATTCTGTGTTGATAGAGATGCATTTGTTTATGGAAAAGAAACTGGTAAAATCTTCTCTTAGGTCGTTGTACTGAGAAACAAAATCCTTCCCATGGTCTTACTGCCCAAATTAATATATAGCAACTGTGACAGGAAAAGCTAAATGAGTACAATTCCTTAAAAGCCGCACTACACACTGAAATAAATTAAAAATTCGGTGACTTTTACAAAGCTTCCAGAAAAAAACACTTAAAGAATTGCAGGTCAAAAATTTTCAGAGGGACACATTTTAAAAGATGTGCGATGTTTAAGAATTTCTTCAAAGATTTTCGTAATCAATTCAGATTTATTGTTCATTGCAGTGTGTAGTACAGCTTGTAAAGAGACATTCTAAAACGTTTGAAGCGTTTGGTGCTGTTAATTTATCTGAATTCATGAATTAAAAGTATATCATTGACTCTCTTACTGCCTTACTGCCTGTTTGCAATTTAAACTGCAATTTAAGATTCCCGGTTATTCCTAATTTCTAAACTTCACGCAAAAGAAGTTTTTATGGATCTTCTCTACTGTCCCCGGGTAAACGATCACGCCAATGCTCACCCACTCAGAAAACCACTTTTACAAATTCAAGATTTTATAATGAACTTTTTTTTAAATAATTCGTTTTTTTCTTTTTTCCTTCTAACGTTTCCTTCTAACCTTCCTAAAAACGTTTATTTAACGTTATTCATACGGTAAAAAATATCTCTAATGCAATCAGAAGAGCATTGATTTTAATAAAATGAATGTTCCTCTAACTGCTTTAGATACATTTTATTTCGTAATGGAATTAATGTTCTTTTAACTGCATTAGAGAAATTTTGTACAGACATTTGTTTTGTTTTGCCATAACATTAGAGATGTATCATAGCTGCGATTTTTACAATTTTTTCGGAAGATTATTTACCACAATTTTTGAATAGTTTTTATTATTAAAATAATTCAATGGCATGATACGCGTTGCTTATGCTAATTCTGACTTACTCTGTAAGCTTTCCGGGCAACCTTTTCAATACAAATATTTTACCGTTATTACTCCAAGAAGATTTAAACAGATGAAAAATCGTAATAACATCTGCACCGTTTATACGGTCCTGTTGAAAATTTTCATAATTATGTATAAAAATATAAAAAACAATCTGTGTGTCTTTAAAATATCAAAATACATCGGTTCCGTCATTTCTGAGCGATCTTTTGTTATTTTCAGCTCCATTTTATTCCTGAGAGTAAAAAAAACTGAATCATTTGCGTGACAAAACGATCTGCTGCAATTGATACGACGTCCTATTCATCACGGTCATCAGGCTTTGAAAGGAAAGTGTCCAATTCTTTTAAAATAGATTTTCCAGATTACATAGTTTAATTTATTTTCACAAATAAATCGTCTGCATGATATAAGAAAGGCTGTGAATGGCTTTTTAATTATTAGACATTTAACTTGAAAATAAACATATACAAATATGTTTATTTTCACGTTAAATGTCTAATAATTAAAAAGCCATTCACAGCCTTTCTTATATCATAATTATTCTTATATCAACATTTCTTTCTATCAAGAGGGAGGAGGGGCGGAGGTAATTAAATGCTCAGATAAACTCCTTTTTGCATTGAAAGTCCTCATTTTTTCTTCTTGTTTAACAATATTAGTTAAAATTTAAAATAAAAATACATTCCATCAATTCAAAAAGTGTACCCTAAATATTCAAGTATTTTTCTATGCTAAAATTTATATTTCTTCATTAACTTGTTTCTGTGCTTCTAATTCCAGAATTTTTCAAACTTATATTGTTACAAGACGATAAAGCTCGCTGTGGCGACAGTTACAACGGACGCTATAAAACATTTGACAAAAGTATGTCTGCACTCAATATATTCAATCTTCGTGCACTTATAATAAATAATTTCATATTCAGTTTTTATCATGAACCAAAATGGAATTTCTTGCTCTTCTGGAAACGAGCAAAAACTTTTCGCATTCGAACGATTTCGTTTTCTGGGAACAGCCCCTCCTTTATCAGTACTTCATGCAAGGAAATAGCTAAATTTATTTAAAAATAATAATAAAAATAAATAAATAAAGTTCGTGACCTTGAAGAAATATTTTAAACGAATTGGAATCGTAATTTTCCCTTACAGAGCCTGATAACCTTGCCTTCAATACGACGTCAATGTCAAAACGAAAGGTAATTTTGTCACGCAAATGATTGACTTTTTTTACTCAGAATTAAAATGGAGCTGAAAATAGCAAAATATTGCTTTAAAAATAGGGAACGGGGATATTTTAAGCTTTTTAAAATATCGTAGATTGCTTCAATATTTTTATACATAATTATGAAACATTTCAAGTGGATTGGACAAACTGTGTGGACTTTATTACGTTTTCCGAGCTAAAATTTTAAATCTTTTTAGAGTAATGGTGGTATACGTTTTAATGTTCCAGAGGTTGAACCTGAATTTTTACAGGATCAGTGAGTCAGGGATCAGGGTAACTAAATAGTAGGATTATAATTTCTCTACACGGCACGTCCTAAAACTCAACTGAAAAAATTAGAAAAATATGTGATGCTTTTTCGAAAAAGAATATATATATATATATATATATATTCTATGTTGCACCTAAAAAAAGTCCTATTTGAATTATGTAATTTGCTTTACATGACGATAAAAAGCACTGTGGCAGAATCAGTGACATTAAGCTCCTTAAGATGCATAAAATATATTTTCCCTTTCATCCAGTTAATTTATACGTTCTTTTATCTTCGACCTCTAGACAGAGAAAATGACTTTTCTTAAAATGAAACCCCGAAATAGCAATGTAAATGATTATCTTGTCACCAAAATTTTTAAACATTTCAGAGTTGCTACGAGACTTTTCTGTAAAGTTACAAAGTCTTAATGAACTATTGTTTCCACTCGTTGGAACTTTTCATCAAGTACTATGAAAGTTAGTTGCAAATACAGAAATTAAAAGAATACTTTTCAAACTAATCGGCTTTTTAAAATACGCCGTATAGAATAAATAATGAAAATTTTTAAATTAACGTTTCAATGAAAAATTACTATAGCAAGTACTGGTACTTTTAAAACAAAATTACCTCACCAAATCAACAAACAGTGTAATTACTTAAGATTGACGTATATCGATTTCTTTTACGATTAAAACTAATGACATGATGCACGAGTACTTATTTACACATGGCCATTCAAAGCTGAAGGCTAAAATGAGGCTGAAATGAAAACTTTAAATAAGCTTAGTAAAATTTAAAAAATAAATAAATAAAATTTTGATAAAATTTTCTCTTAGCTTTTTACAAACTCTTCAAGTTTCGCTAAAATGAGGCAGTAATAAATATTTTATGACAAACAAAAATTTTAGGATCGATATTTAGGTAAAAAACATTTTAAAACTTTTTCTTGAACTACAGAAACATTTTAAGAATTTCATAAATTTTATCGAAAAATTAATAAAAGCTTACTTTAAAATAATTACTTGAAACACAAACCTTCCATAATAGTAAAAAACTACATGATTGTTTAGGTTTTTTTTTTTTACTTGGGTACTCATGTTGCGTTTGTAGCATTCCTTTATATAGCATGGTATATAAGTGTAGGAAAGATTAAATTGAATTTGAAGGGCTTGTTTCAAAACGGAAGTCTGGAGTTACGTGTGCTATCTTCTAATAATAAAAAAAATCTTTCCTTTGGTACTAACTGCAAGTGTCACCGTTAGTTATTCGTTAGTCGAGGTGATTGACTTTGCGTAAACACTGGTTAAGACCTCTCAGAAACACCCCACGGAGGGCAACCCCCACCTTCGGCCTAGATCCCTAGTATAGATAATCAGCCGTAATCCCACAAACAAACAAACGAAGAGATAGAGCTGTTTATAGCTTCATTAGTTGTGCTGAATTCCAAGCATCTTTTATAATTTTCAGCAAACTTGAATCGTTGGAACTACCTTCTGTTTGCATTAAACCCTGCATATGTCCTCCCAAGTTCACTAAAATGCATATGCATAAGCGCCAGCTTGTACTATTTTCCCTCAAGATTACCCACTACTATTTCCTAGATGTTCTAGTAAAATTTACATATACATTTCATTTACTACTACACAGTCTAAAAAAATTGTGGGGATTAATCTTACAAGTTGGTTTTTATGCATCTGCATTTCAAAATAACTTTGAATTTAATTTTAAGAATTAATGACACTGGCAAGAAAATATAGATATAAAGTCAAAGCTTTTAAATTAAGCAATTCGCAAATGTTCGTTTGAACATTCTGAGTTCGTTACTTTTATTACCATTGTAATAAAACTGAAGCGTAAGATGGTGATATATTCATTACTTCAAATGGAAACACAGTAATGTTTTTTAGGTTTATACTTATAAATTTATACAATTTATAGATGTAAAAGTGATTAAATATGATTTGAGCTTTCGCAATATCTTTTCGTAAAATACCGTAAACACAGAGCTCTTTTTTAAGAAAGTCACGTGTCAAACATCTTTGAAAAGTGATTCTGTATTTGAGAACGTTTTCTGAAAATTTCATCGCTATTACGGCTATAAGTAGATTTGTCAACCTTTACGGAATACAATCAAACACTTTAGGAAAGCATTAACGGTCTTACAATATTAAGGCTTACTAATGGCATAGCAATACCTTTGGGTACGGTATGAATTTACAATTATTTGAAGGCCGTGCTTAAAATTTTACTCTTATAAAAATTGGTTAACTGTGTTCCGTATGGTTGGTTGTAAGCGCAAAACATCCTATGCGGTAGCATTTTGGATATTTTGAACCTTTCATGCGACATTTTATTACTAAAACTCGAGGAATCATTTGATACGTTGTAGTATTTTCAAAGAGCAGACTTAACCACATGGGCCTCAAAGTGATTTCTGAACAGAGAATATTCTACTCAAATGAAGTATTTAAAACTAGTTTTTTTTTCTTTTTAGATTAAAAAAATATTTTCAGCTTACAGTTCAACGAAAACCAATCTTCAAACTCCAGACATGTTAAAGTGCCTTTCTTTAAAGGGTTTTTTTTTTTTTTTCCAATGGTGGGCCTCTGCCCAAGAGGCATTGGTCACTACTAAGGCCGGAGTTGTTGGTCTCTTTATTATGGGGGCACCTAGTAGGTGGACTAACGTCGCCCCCTATGAAGGGGCAGATACAAGACAGCCACACCCAGTCGGGGCTCGAAGCCCGACGGCTGGGAATTGAACCCGAAACTGTAGTACGGTGCATTACCCACCACACAATCTGTTTGGCCCTTTTCTTAAAGTTAAACCAGTAAATGCGTATTTATGTAGAATGATAACTTTGCTATCGAACTTTAGGAAGATTCAATAATTACTTTTGAAACCATTCCCAATAAAAGTTATAAGCCTTAATGAAGTATTGTTCTTCAAGATGTAGGGCATTTTCATTAAGAAATTCAAAAGTTACCCATGTTGCAAATGCGTAAATATTTCTGGAATAGTTCACAGAACTAATTACTTAAAATGGTTGAAGTTTAATTACGAATGGATATAAACTAGTAGTAGAGACTAACTAAAGAACATAGTGATATCGTTGAAATAAATCTTTCCAGAAATTTCTATGATCACAAATTAACATTCTGAGTTTTTATTTATTTACTAGCTGAAGTACCCTTCTTGACGGGTTAGTACTGTGCAAATTTCCAAGAAGCAAGAACTTTCGTCAGCATTGTAGGAGTACACAGAATGGATGTAGTATGTTGATAAAGTAAAGAAAGCGAAGTTATAATTTTTATGTATTTTTAAAATATTACAGGTTAGAGAGTAACTAAGTAATATCAATTCATTCGATTTAGTCGTAATTATGTCGATTTTTTTTAATTAGATGCTTATAGTTTAAGGTGAGTGACCACCTATCATTTCACAAAATATCAGTTTTTCAACTTTACAGTTATTACGTGATGCGCGAGCACAAATTGAAACGATTTTCGCAAAATCCCAAAATCCAATCAAGCTTTTTTTTAAATTCGACGCCTATGTTTTAAGTTGAGTGACCACCTATCATGACACCCAATTTCATATCATTCGCTTCAGTCGTTTTAACGCGGTGCTCGAACACAAATTTACGCAGTTTGAAAGGATTTTCGCAAAATCTGAAAATCCAATCAAGATTTTTTTTTTAATTCGGCGCCTATGTTTTAAGTTGAGTGACCACCTATCATGACACCCGATTTCATATCATTTACTTCAGTCATTTTTACGTGATGCTTGAACAAAAAAAGCGTCACGGACAGAATGACAGACAGACAAACTTTTTTTTGAGGGTCGCATCGGATTCCCGGGTTCTTAAAACGGATAGAAATCGCAAAATGTTTGAGTTCCAAGAAATGTACAGACAAAAGTCTAATTTTATTTATATAGATTTTTTTGATACAGAGAAAGCTTAAAGTAACTGAGAAAAATTTAATATGCTTATTCAGCATCAAAATAATATGTAATTATTTTATTTTATTAACTTTAAGGAACAGATTCACTAATGAATAAAAATATTAAACATAACTAATATTTATTAAGGGAATCAAACATCAAAATAATTTCTCGTATATATACGTTATTTGTTATTGGGAAAATGTAACCTGAAGGAATGAAATATGATTGTGAAAATCTATATAAATAAAATTAGACTTTTGTCTGTACATTTCTTGGAATTCAAAAATTTTGCGATCTCTATCCGTTTCAAGCACCCGGGAATCCGATGCGACCCTCAAAAAAAAGTTTGTCTGTCTGTCATTCTGTCATTCTGTCCGTGACGCTTTTTTTGTTTAAGCATCACGTAAAAACGACTGAAGCGAATGATATGAAATTTGGTGTCATGATAGGTGGTCACTCAACTTAAAACATAGGCGTCGAATTTTTAAAAAATCTTGATTAGATTTTCAGATTTTGCGAAAATCGTTTCAAACTGCGTAAATTTGTGTTCAAGCATCACGCAAAAACGACAGAAGCGAATGATATGAAATTGGGTGTCATGATAGGTGGTCACTCAACTTAAAACATAGGCGTCCAATTTTTAAAAAATCCTGATTGGATTTTCAGATTTTGCGAAAATCATTTCAAACTGCGTAAATTTGTGTTCAAGCATCACGTAAAAACGACTGAAGCGAATGATATGAAATTGGGTGTCATGATAGGTAGTCACTCAACTTAAAACATACGCGTCGAATTTTTAAAAAATCTTGATTGGATTTTGAGATTTTGCGAAAATCCTTTCAAACTGCGTAAATTTGTGTTCGAGCATCACGTAAAAACGACTGAAGCGAATGATATGAAATTGGGTGTCATGATAGGTGCTCACTCAACGTAAAACATAGGCGTCGAATTAAAAAAAATCTTCACTAGATTTTGTGATTTTGCGAAAATCATTTCAAACTGCGTAAATTTGTGTTCGCACATCACGTAATAACTGCAAAGGTGAAAAAATGATATTTGGTGAAATGATAGGTGGTCACTCACCTTAAACTATAAGTATCTAATTAAAAAAAATTGATCAGATTTCGAGATTTTGCGAAAATCGTTTAAAACTGAGTGAATGTTTGTTCCCGCATTAAGTAATAATGACTAAAGCGAATGATATGAAATTTGGTCACATGATAGATGGTTGCTCAACATAAACTATAGGAGTCCAATTTTTTAAACTTTTTTATTAGATTTTGAGATTTTGTGAAAATTCTCTCAAAATACGTTCAATGATGATTTCTTCAAACTTCACGTAATAACGACTAATACGAATGATACGAAATTTAGTGATATGATAGGTAGTTGCTAATCTTAATTTATAGGCGTTGAATTTTAAAAATATTTTGATTACATTTTGAGATTTTGCGAAAATCGTTTTAAATGCTGAAAATTGTTCCAGCATCACGAAATAAAGACTGCAGGGAATGAAACGAATTTGGGTGACATGATAGGTTGTCACTCAACTTAAATTCTAGGCTTCCAATTTTTCAAAATGTTGATTAAATTTTGAGATTTTGCGAAAATTATTTCAGTATATGTAAATATTCATTCGCGCATCCCATAATTACGACTAAAGCGAATCAAATGGTATTACTTAGTTACTCTCTAACCTGTAATATTTTAACAATACATAAAAATTATAACTTCGCTTTCTTTACTTTGGCAACATACTACATTCATTCTGTGTACTCCTACAATGCTGACGAAAGTTCTTGCTTTTTGGAAATTTGCATTCACTAACCCGTCGAGGACGGGTACTTCAGCTAGTAAGTAAATAAAATGACATGCATGAAAGAAAAAAAAAAGCACGGAATTTGATATAGGATACAAATATAAACTTTGCGTAACAACACACATAAAATGGTATTTATCACTTGGGTCGATCATTTTGGCCTAAATAATCTTCAGCCATCAGCACTCAGTCTCGCGAGAAGAATTTGGACTGAAAGATAAGTTTATCTTTCAATTAATGAAAGATAGGTTTATATTTCAGTGTCCACTTTCTCGTGTGACTGAATGCTGGCGGCTGAAGAAAGGGTGAAGATGTTTTCGGCCGAAACGATCGTCCCAAGTGATAAATATCTTCTTTATGTTTGTTTTTACTCAAAGTTTTTATTTATATCATCTTTTAATACCAGTTTTTTGAGCGTTTTGATTGTTTTCAAAAATGAAGCTATCACTTTCACCACCCAATATTCATCACTACTTTTTTTATAAATATGACTTTATATTCTTGCTATTATGAAAACATTTTCAATAGTTGAACCGATCATTTTATAGACTAGTCACATCACGAAACCTCCCAAGTTATAAAAATATGCGACGTACAAGTACGTGGATTTTTAAGGACTTATTATATGTTATCAGATTTACTAGGCTTCAAAATATATAGTTACTTTATTTTATCAAAGTAATTATGAAGATAATATTAGATATTGTTTCTAGATAACGTAAAATTGTGCGATCAAGCAATGATTTTAATTTATTTTACGCCTCTTTCTAAATTTATTTCGTGACAATCCTTTAGAGATCTAATTTGCTTCCATAATCTTCTGAGTAAGTATCCTGAAAATTACCTTCCAACAAGTGATTCTAACAATTAGGTCATAAATCACAAAGATTACGCTTCGATAAAAGTCCTCATCAAGTTTATTAGCGCATAAACCACGGTGAACGGATAAAACGTGACAAACTGCGCTAAAATTTTTGCGCTGTCCGGTTTATTAATATGGTAAGTATATTTTTACACATTACGGTTCGGGTATTTTCCTTGTGTACCCGAGATATTTAAAAATGTTTACATGCCTTAAATAGGAAAGTACAGACTATCGCTTTTGTATAGGGGTATCATGGGGAATAATAATAATAATCGTAAATGACTGATCAGCATCAAATAAAAACACCATTGTTTGAAAACACATTTTATATTTATTGATATAAACTGTTGTATCTCGTTATATGCTTGAAGCCACTACTTGCGTGGCCACTACAGTAAAACCTGTGCTGAACGACCCCTGTATTTAACGACCACCTGGTCTTTTCGACCATGTCTAAGCGGTCCCGAGTACCATATTATTATAAATAATGGTTTATTTTCCTTATTGAACGACCACCTGCCTGACGCGACCAACGACCGCTATGTATAAGAAACATATTTATTTAAAATCCTATTTTAACGACCTCGAATTCTTAAAAAAAATTCTTATTTTCCCTATTTGAGTAAGTTCGTTGTTTGGATGATCAGCAATCACGTGGTAGGCTGAAAACGAAAGTTGACACGCTTTTAGTTGAGTTGTAACACAGCTTCCAGTCACTAAATAATCCATGGAGTCACTGAACGCAATAGCGGCGTGCACGCAGTTACTTGTGTTACTGCTTCTTGGAGAATATAATTATTGAATTTTATGCATTTAGACATTACAGTGAATCGTTCAGTACAATTTCTTCTTTTGAAACCTTTCTTCGAAAAATAATACCATCACAAAATCTGCTCCCCGTAGGAAAATACTACCGAGAATGACGTCATTGTTTCGATCAATGAGCGATGCCGATACTGGCGAGAGCGCAGCCCGCAAAATTCAACGAAGGCCCCGATTCAACACAGAGCCTGTTTTTATGTTTACAGCGTGATTTGTTCTCAGAAACGAAATTACAATAGCTATCGCAAGGATATTATTTCATATTAATTGCTTTCTTCGTTTTTTATTTTCATTTTTAATAACAATGGAAACCAGTAAACGTTCTCGAAAATTCCTGACATTGAAAGAAAAAATTGAGGTTATCAGTATTTTAGAAAATAATAAAGTACCTACCATGTAAAGCAAAATTTTATTGCATTTTTCATTTTTTTAAAATTTAAACATATTCTAATTTTATTTATTAAAATGTATATAAATCTCACTATCTTTCTCTACATATTGTAAAAAAGTAAGTACATACATGTTTTTATTATATTATATCTATGTAAAAGCCTTTTCAGTGTGATAATCAAGTAATTACCAATAAATTCCAATTCTATTGATAAAATTCAGAACACTTAAAATATTGTCAAAATGTATCGTATTACCTGAATTCAAAGACCGACCCTCCTTAAAGACCACATTTTCTTGGTCCCAGTGGTGGTCTTTAAAAACAGGTTTCACTGTACTTGCGTGGCTACTACGTTATACGGACTCAACTGTATGCATATGGGAATGTAAACGGTTGTACAAGGTACCAAGACGGTGTCAAAAATTATAGCGATTTAGTTTAGCTAATATATATTCACCACCCCCAAGAGTTACAAAGGACCTTGTTTATTTTAATATAAACTCCACTTGCGCCTCGGGAGACCAAAATTATTTTTACAAAGTAAGAAAAGTTGAGCCCTTTTGTAAGTGTAAAAACAAAAATATCATGTTTCCATAACAATCCTTATTAGTTTGAAAATTTTTCTAAGGGGTACATCTGCTTTTTTTTTAAATAATAAAAAATATATGGTTGAATAGAAGAGAAAACTGAGTTTCCGCAAACAATTGTTCTCGTGCATTCATCTCTCACGGCTTTATTGTTTACGTCGTGTTTTGAAAAACACTGAATAAAAGTTTGATTAACGATGCTTATAAAGTTTTTTGAAACCTTTTTTTTTCTATGAAAGCAGTGCCAAGACAGTCTTTCCGTTTGCAGCATGTCTTTCAGTTGAAAGGTAAATAAGCAGAAAATAGATTTTCACTTTTTCACTACAACATCAGGAAAATGCCGTTACGATAATTTGATGAATTGTTCTATTTTAGTCTTCTGAGTTACTGAAAGCATATTTCCTTTCTTTTCTGTTGTTGAAAGTGTTTCTTGTAACTGGCAGTTCCTTTGTAGCTGGTTTGCTGAAGACAGCTATAACTGAAATGGTGTGAAGGTGGAAATAACATTTCAGATATGTGCCATCAGAAGAAATTAGAAGAAAAGGGAATGTTATTTTCGTTTGTGTGTAATTTTTAGCGTAGGAATGCGTTCTTCCATAATGGTCTTATGTTAAGAATAAACTTTTTTTTTTCCAAAGTGTGAAAGTTTCAATAATACTTCATTAGGAACTGACTGGGAAAACTAAGTTAACTGGGTTTATTAACTGTGCTTTCTCTTACGGCCGCCAAAATCGTGACGTCATAAAATAAAAAAGGTGTGATCGAGAAACTTTGCCAAACAATAATATCGTATTGGCAATTTGTGAGCATCTCAGTAACTCTTCCATATTACAGAGTTTAAAATTCTTTCCGAGATTAAAATAAATAACTTTCTTCCGCTGAACTATGGAGGATTTAAATGTTGGACATTTCAAAGGAAGAACGAAGATAGACAGTACTGATATAAGTATCAGGTAATATTAGTAGATTTGTTATAATAATATTGATTAAAACACTATGTACTGAGTTAACAAATATTTTGTGTATATTAAATTAAAAATTTTCTTTCATTTATCATTTATCATTTTTCAAAGGACGTTTTACAGCTAACTAAACGATGAATAATATTGTTTTAAGTTAATGCATCCCGCGGTAGTCCAATAAAAATGATGACCTGAATGTTTTCTTTCGTTTTCATGCAATGATGGATATCTGGAACTAAAATGGTCCCACACACTTCATGCACCTCCCGCACCCCGCACCCATTCCTTTGTACTTGAAAAGTCATGTGACTAAAATTTCAACACCGTAGCCAGTATATCTCCTTAGCCACTCACAGATATTAGGCTATAGCCATTAAAAGTGGTGTGTTGGCGCAAGCCTTAATTGTAAAGTACAAAACGGTTTCGCCATTTCGTCGTCTCTTGCTTGGCATACTAAGCGCTATTTTTTCTTTTTAAAAGAAAGTAAAACCGTGCTGTTTTTAAAATGAAAATTCTCTGGTTTCACCTTGAACATATTTCGCTTGTTTTTAAAAGATACAGGAAACAGAAAAAAAAAATAAAAAACCGCTAATATGTTGCCCTGTTTGAAAGGGTCAACCATGTCACTTCTAGTTTATTGTTGTCATTACTTTTTTTTTGTGTGTACACATAGAGCTGTTTAAAATTTCTGGTGATTTATTCACGCGTAACAGCATTTTAATAATTTGAGATGAGAAATTTAATTTTACTTCAAATGGGGATTTTTTAATCATCAGTAATTATATATATAGAATTTGATAATGAAATAGATCATAATGATTTATTTTATATTAGAAAGGTATTTTAATAATCTTATGATATTTTTTAACATTCCTAGTATCTATCAGAAAATGAGGCTTATGATACTTTATTTTCCTCATTAGTATTACGTAATCGATATATGTGACTGGTGAGGGGTGTTCACAAATTCGTATTGGCGTAGAAATTTGTGAAAAGTTGTAGAAACATCTTTATAGCTACTATAAACAACAGAGGTCACCCACTCAGTTCAGTTTCAGTCATCCCTCATAGTACACTGCATCGAGAGTCGTATCGCTCGGCGTTGTTTTGCGGTGAAAAAGCGCTTTTACGTTCACATTTTTTTTAAAGCTTATTATTTTGATAAGCTATTTGTTAATTCTTTATTGTTGTATACTGTGAAGCAGTTAAAAGTTCTGCTTGAATATCCTACTGAGTTTTTAAGCTTGTGGAATGATTCTCTTGTGTATTTGAGGAAGCCTCAGTGATCGGAGGACTGTTATAAATCTAGTTATTGCTTGTTAACTCTTGTGGACTGTGCATAGCAGATAGACCGTCGAACTTCTGGAACCATTAAAATCTGTGCTTTGTCCTGACGATTGGAATGATTATTGGATCTTTTTAGACACATTGGACTTTGAGGCTTGCGAACCCCTAGTGTTCAGCATAATTTCTGCAATAATACCGGAGTATTATTGCAGAACCGGAGTATTATTGTATATAATTTCCACCCACCCATTTTTAATTTTTTAATTAAAAAAGAACAAACATCACCTATGCTAAATTAATCCTACAATGGGTGGGTGGAGCTGTAAACTCTCGGACCCAAGAATGCCAGCCGAATTCAGCTGGTTTATCTATCAGCCTTAAAAGTACCCGAGCCAGTGCGTAGCTGGGTATGAACCATTCTCACCAGAGGCACTGGGTAGCTGGGTATGAACTATTTTCAGGGGCGATAATTGGTAAGTTCTTTTAGTATAGACTGTTTCAAAACTTCTCATGCAAGTATGAGTAAGATTGGACATCATAATGTCCCTTTATATTATGGGGAGAGTCTTTTCTTTTGACGTAACACTATCACAGACCAAACTTATTATTAAATTAAAACCTTAGCGAATAAACCTCCTCCCATCAGCACTAAGTACGCACAGTTGAGGAATAGAAAGTGTTGGAGTCAAAGAAACACTTCCACACCGAAAAAAAAAACACCCAAAAGATTATCAGACTTTCCGTAAGGCAACACTTTTTAGAGATGGCCAATGATTCGATGAGTCGAAACAGTGATTCGAATCTTGGTACTGAGTGGCTCAGTCTTTACACTCACTCTCTACTGATTCGAATCTCAAGCCCTCAACTGTGGGGAAATACATTCCAAGTTCGAAGGGAAGGAAAACTTATTTTCCCTTTGCCGGTCCCAGAGATTTTCCCTTACTCTTTCAACTCTTTTCGACTCTTTACGACTCTTTTCGACTCTGAGTCGATAGATGATTTGAAACAGCAAATGAGTGGGTGTGGCTGAGTTGGTCACTGAGTTGGTGCAGCAACGAATCTTTACTGATTCAGTGTTTCGCTCTGTTTCGGTGATTGTATACGATCGTTGAGATTTGTTAGTTTTTCGAATCTTCTATCGACTCAGAGTCGAAAGGAGTCGAAAAGAGTTGAAAGGGTGTTTCATTTACTTGGAGGGTTTTTTTCAAATCTTTGGTGTTACATTTCTTGGTTGGTGGTCGGATTTAAAGTTTCATCTGTCTGTGGGTGTGGAGTGGGTCGAACATCGTTTGCTTTTGGCGGGGGGCATAGGCGTTACTTCCTAAGGGCAAGAGGGGTCAATCCCCCCCCCCGAAAAAAAATTAAGAAAATTCAAGTATCAGAGCTATTTATAATAACGATATTTTCTACAATCGGAAACATTTTGTCACCCCATCCAAATATTACATGCCAATTTACGCCAAAGCTCGTGGAAGAGCGGGGGTGTCTCAAAGTTGTTTAAACCTTTTTCCCTCGGGGGTACTCCCTCCTTCCAACTTGTCTGGCTGGTTTAATATTTGTTTAAAATTTTTTTGAAACATCCCTTTTCTACTTTTAACTTCAATATATGTCCCCCTGCCCCCACCCTTAAAAAAAAAAAAAAAAAAAAAAAAAAAAAAAAAACGGAACGTTAAGTTTACATGGTGGCGGGTTTTCATGTGAAGGGAAATAGAATGAAATAAAGTTAGGATTGTGCTTGTCACTTTTAATGAAGGATACAGGGGCGGTATTAAGCGCTCTCACAAAAGGACTTTGTAGTAAGCAAAATAACATTTCGCTTTATTGCTGCAGATTTCGTTTAAGATATTTTTTTTACCTTGTTTGTCGTTTAAGGGGAATTATTTTCTTTTCTTTCGTAATTCAGAGAAATACAAAATAGGGTCTAAAGCAGTGGCGTAGTTAGTGTTATTGACAGTGGCGTAGCCAGGATTTTATTTCGGGGTGGGCTGGCTGGGTATCAAATTTAAAGATAAAGTTCAATTGTAAGCTAAGAAAAGGGTCCCATTTTTTTGGGGGGGGGCAGCAGCCCCTCAGTAGGACTGGGCCAAAAATCGATAAATATCGACATATCGGTTTTATTTCAACATCAAATATCCGATATTCCCATTTTCATTTCAATGAAATCTCGAATTCGATAAAGGTCAAAAATACAGGCCGGCCAGGGGCGTAGCCAGAAATTTTTCATGGGGGGGGGTTATGACTACTGCAACTCATATATATGTATACGTGTGTATGATAATGTAGTGAAGAATATACATTTTGTATGGCAAAAAATTCCTCATGGGGGGTTATGACCCCCCTAACCCCCCCCCCTTGGCTACGCCTCTGAGGCCGGCGATAATAAAATCCTGAGATCAATACCAGCTTGTGATGCTTTTGCTACTGCTTTCTCTCGGAAAGCTTCTTCTTCTCTCATCGCAGAAAAAACAGCTCCATGGTTTATTAGTCTAATTACCATAATTAATTAACGTATATCTCGGAACCTATCCACCGGAGCGCGTTTTTATTGATTCTCGACCCCCCCCCCCTTAGGAACCACCATCGTTGCATAAAATTTCGAATGCTTTGACACCAAACTTAACCTTTTAATCTTACAGGCCCAGGGGGTCATACGAAGCTCCCCTGTATTTTCATTTCGGGCAGTTTAAACACTAGTTTTACTCGAGCAAGGAGAGAGAGATGCTAACTGCCCGAGAACTCAGCGGAGAAGAAACCCGATGAATGGGTGAAGGGTGTTTAAATAGTACGGCTTTCGGCGCAGAGAGAGGGAAAATTTCTTTAGTTGTTTTATTGATTCAAGATTCGAATCACTGATTCGAATCATCGAAGTAGTGAGTGAGTCGAGATTCGAATCAGTAAAATGAGTCGAACGGCCCATCTCTAACACTTTTTCTTTTGCGAACCTTTTACCGCCCAGACTATTGCGAGAAAAATCTGTTTGTAAAACATTTCCAACTTTATCTTCTGGTTGTGAAGTTCACAGTGCTTCTTTTTCTAGAAATACGTTTGTTAAAATATTAAATTCAATTTGATGCACCTAGAATAGTTCTTTAGATTTCTTTTAGCAGGGAAATATAAAGAGGTGTAATAAATAATTGTTCATCGAAATTCTATGTTATAATCTAAAACAGTGCCTCGTATAATAATTAAATTTCTTGTTTACTTTATCTACAAGTTAAATGTCTAAAGATATCTTATCACATTCGTTGAAAGAATTAAAGAAAAATGGAACAAAATTTTGCCCATTTTGAATGCAGATCTCCTTCAAATTTTACAAATGCGCATGTGCAGATATGGATACTGATACATATATCCCTCATAAGTGTATATAAACAAGCTTCTTATTCAAGAGAACAGTTCGGAACTCGATGTGTTTGTGTTTCAAAGAGAATCTTTCGTAAATGACAAGTTTTAACTAAGCAAACAATTGTATGCCTTCCGATTTCATTACTTTTTTGGTTTACACCTAGGAAACATTGCTGATAGCTTATGAAGTGTCTAGCTTCAAACATGTTATTTTGAGTTTCGCTACCAAAATATGGTTTTCGTTATTTGCTAGGTTTAAAGGAACACACCAAGACGAGAGTCGACAATTCAAATGCATGCTGTACGAAAACTTATTGCGAACTAATTTAAATAAATATTTGCCACTGAGATATCAAAACAGCACATCGTCACTTTATGTTCTGATTCAAATTTCATTCGAAGAACTGCAATATTTGACAGTGTTAAATATTTTACTATGATATTTTCACGAAAAATACATTTATATTTTGCATTTTCTTTCTCTAGTAATGATTTTCCATTCATATATCGTAGATTTTTTGTTCTTTTTTAAGATTTTTGTAGGCATCCAATGCATCTGAAGCTATAATTTTTCTTAAAATTACAAAGCATATGAAAGATTTATACTCCATAAAAGTATCATAAGGCTAAGTATATGGTAACTTATGAAATATTGTGTTGCCAAATGACAGCATATCATTTATGGAGGATGTTTTAAAACATTCTTCTTTCAGACCCACTTTATAAAACTATTCCTCCTGGCGGTTTTAATGCATACATTTCAGGTTTTGTGAATCAAAGAATTTATTAAATTAAATAATGCTCTCTACGATGCAAAAAAATGGGCTTTTATACAGTAGGTTCCATTCTATTTTCTTTAAATTTGTTTAAGGGGAAGATAAATCCATTTTTTGATCGCTAATGTAATTATATCTTTTATTCGAATGAACGTAATAATTGTTATGAGTGCTAAGTAAATCGAATGAAAACAGAGTGTAATAATATAAATATAAATTAAAGCTCAGACTCGCAACAAACAAAATAAATGAGTTCATTATTAAACATGAAGATTAATGGGATTAGTTTTTGACATTATTTTAACAACTCCACTGTTTACAGAAATGTTATGAATATCGTTTTCAAAGTTTAATTAAACCTTTTTCAAAGAAAAAAAGACGTACAAAAAGGGAAGATATTTCGTCCTTAAAAACTACGGTAAGTATTTTTAAGCAAGTTTAAAAAAAATATCTGCATAATGTATACTTTGAAGAAAATTATAAAATGACATTTTGAACTAACTGAAATCATCATTTCTTTTTTTCTTGTTTATTTTTTTAGAACAATATTTACTCTACCAGATTTATCCATTACTAGATAGCTGTATGAATGTGTATAAATTCAAGCGCTTTTAATTTTATACATTTTTACTAATTTCTAGGAGGAGACAAATAGCTCATTTTTAGTAATTTTCAGTAAAGATTATCTCACGACAAACATTTGAAAAAGATGAATATTTTAGTACCAATAAGCCTTAGTAGAAATTTAAAAGTTCATACTCACTTGTATATTGAAAATATAAACAGAGCAGGCAGCAAGAAAAATATTGATATACTGTAAGTGGCGATGTGGAATAGCTGTAAACGGCGTATGCCCTAAATTACAAAAGAAAATATTGTGACTCCTGAATTGCATACATGAGAACATTTGCATTTCTTTATTTATTTATTTACTAACACTGAAAAACTAATTTGTTTAAGGTGCGGTCACTCGAAAAGAAATAAATCACACACAGGGAATAAAAGTAATAACTGGGAGATCAAGGACTTTCTAACCAGGATTATTAAGTGTTATAAAATTTGCTTGGTCTGTCAATCCGTCTATGCTCTAGCTACCGTAAATATGTATCGAAACTACAAAATTCCATTTGCAATGTACCATGCAGTTGATTCAAGCATTCCATATAGTTCTTATAGAGAAATACTCAAAATAATTCAAATACATTACATTTTATGGTAGTTTAGGCATATGGAACCAGCTTGAGAACAATTCAGTAAGTGTATATACATTTTTAGCTTCTTACTCTGATTTTAATAGATGGAAATACACATTGAGAATTATTTTAGAGGGTCTCACAGAATTACATTAATAAAAAGCAGTGTTTTTGAGTTTATGCCCAAAATCTCAAGTGTTTCGACGGTACATTGCCATGTATCAGTTGATATATTCTCAAATTTGGCGTAATTGGGTACTCCTGTTGAAAAAGTCTTTTACAAACTATGCTTTCGCCAAGATTTGGCTTTCTTAATATTATATTATCAGCGGATAGGGATATAAAATGCTGTTCTAGTTTTAAAATTCCAGCATCTTAAAGGGATATAGCCAGCCTACAGGATGCCCCAGTAATAAAGTACTTTTAAGAAGACACTCAAGTCCTTAGTCGCGGCGAATGTCTAGATAGGCAAATGCCCCCCCCCCATTAGACAACAAGAACAACAACAACAAAAAGTTGATTTTTGTAGCGCTTACCTGCACACGTCCGCAGCCACTGTAATTGCTCCATTCGTTGTTCCACTGGTTCGTGTACCAAGTACCGTTGTTCCAGCATGTTTTAATTGCAAATCCTGAAAGAGAAAGGAAAAATAACGAATTAAAAGATTGATTTTACGCCTTTTAGCCCATCTAGGCTATCTAAATCGATGCTGGGAAAAGAAGTTTTATCCCGATTTCAATACGGAAGTCTGCTTAAGTCCATGCTCAAAAATTTGTGAATCTTAAAAATATGAGTTTTGAAATACAGGCATCGCTCGTTTATACTAACCTATTTTTGTACGAACATTTGGGATTTTACAAACGAGCGAGTGGCCCCCGAATACACTGCCACCAGTGGCGTAGCCAAGGGGGGAGGATAGGGAGTCCCAACCGCCCCATGAAAAAAATTTTTGCCATACAAAATGTATATGCTTCCATCCCTTACCACACACATGTATGCATTTAAGTGAGTTGCGGTAGTCGTAACCCCCCGCCTTCCATGAAAAGTTTCTGGCTACGCCACTGACTCCCACAGACGGTTTACGAACTACTTGAGTGGTTTGGTTCCTACATGTTTGTAAAAACGATTGTCGACTGTAAAATAAAAATGAGAGAGAGCTACATTCAAAGTCAGCAGAAATATACGGATCAATTTTGGTAAACTCATCAGGCTGTCAATATTACTTTTATCTTTTATCTGAAATTCTCTTGCTTTCACTGCATAAAATGAGTGACCATACATGCAGTGACTTTTTTGCCTCTTACTGGTATCAACTTACTTATGTTTACAAAGCCATATATTTTATGCTTGTGTAATATATGGCTTTAGCGATTCAATGGAAAATCACTGTGGATGTTAGAGGGCCTGTAAAGACTGTCACGCCACATCACATGAAGAAATAGTAAATTTAACAATGGAAGGAGTTATTCAAAATGTACAAACGATTTCAACCTTCATTCAATAGTTTTTGAGCATTTATTAATTTGGGTCATTATCAAAGTTGATTTCAACATGCAAAGCACCATTTTGTGGACATTTTGAAATTAAACTTTTCAAACACTCGCCTGAGCCTATCTCGTGTACACACACTCCATAATTTAGTTACTATACGTCAATCCGTTTTAGCTGCAAAAACCCTGTTTGTAGGGAAAGTTTACGTATAACAAACTTGTATCTATACATAGATTTGAGAATACCACTGTGACAATAAAAAAACGGGACTGCATTTGTCCTAGCCGTTTGGTTTGGTGTGCAGTAGTAGAAATGAACTGGTGTTGACTTTGATGCTTCCAGCGCAGGTAGAATGTTATTCCATCCGTCTATCTAATTTAGTTTGCCTTTTATCCATGTTTTGGTAAGACGTAGTTGTGTCGAAATGCCGCGATCGTGATAAGCTTAAAAATCGAGCAAGCATAAACTTGATATTCCTCGTGAAATTAAAAACACCTGCCGACCTTCCGGAAACCGTTTGTGCCGTTCAAAAATTTGACTACCTGATATGCAATTATCTCCAAACACCTCCTTTAACAATTTAAAACATTCGGTTGAATTTTTTTATTTCACCAGGAATTTCAAATTTATTTCCTGCTCGATTTTTAAACTTACCATGATCGCGGCACTTCACCACGACTACGTCTTATTCAAACAAGGATAAAAAACAAACTAAATTAGATAGAGAGATGGAATAACATTCACTCTGCGCATAGCGCTTCCAAAAAGACGCACATACGGAAGGATATAATCTCGATACAATAGCAGGCTTCGGTGACTAAATCTCCGTGGAAGATATGAAGGTCGGCACGCCAAAACAGGATGATACTTCATCAAACGAAAACACAGTGATCTCTAAAACAGTTTCTTTCGATGATGCAGAGGTTATCGCGGGTTCACCGTTCTCTCCAGATGAGTATGCGTCCAGAATCGCTACTCAGACTATATCTGCTCTGCTGCGTAAAGAAACTCGACCCCATTGATCATCTGTCCAATTCTGGTGTTCCCGGAACCACAGAAAACGCCTTCTCCGGTGAGCAGGTGTTAAAGGCACAAACCATGAAGGTCATTGAGCAAACAGACCACCACTGTGCAGCCTCCTGGCCACGGTAAAAAGATATGTCGATCTCTCAATCGCCTGGATGTGTGTCTAGCGATTTCTCCCGTTGTCTGCCGTCTGTTCCTTCTGGCCTGTAGGGCAATATACCGGTCGTTCCATGGTGTGGTTACTTGTGGCAGTCACTGCTGAACCGTCGGGCAGCTGTTCCTGTAGTTTGAAATTCTATCCTGTGTCGTGAAACGATGGTGTGAGCAACGCCGAACTCCGTAGCCACTCTTGTCACACTTCGACCTTCCTCTATCTTTCCACAGATGCAACCACGGGTAAGAGAATCCTTCGGCCTTCCTCTATCTTTCCAATGATGCGACCACGGGTAAATCATCCAGCTGTCGTCTAACATGTAGATTGTTCCATTTCACATGGAGGGAGCTTAAAAACGTCGTTTAAACTTATATACGCCGTGCAATCGCTTTTCCAGAAGTGCTGAGCTTACACCATGAGGGTGATTTATCCCTTTGCGATACTGCACAATTAAGTCTAGCAGAATAAGTCCCGAACTCCAAGTGAAGTGCGTCACTGCTTTTCAGCTCGTGACGTGGCACTCGCAGCACGCCGTAAGGTGCTGCCGTCTTTCGAACGTCACGGCCACAGCATAAGTATCTATACATACAAACAAAAAGTATTAAAAATTTCTTTAAAACCAATGACTTTGTCAAGATTTATCATTCTTCTTCACAAAAGAGTGAACCATTTCCAAATACAAAAATATACTGATAAGATTTTATTAAGTAAACTTTGATATGTATTTAAAATGTACACAATGTTAGCACTTTTTGTTTTCCTTTTTTGGATCTTAAAACTTCTGTCTTATACAATTTGATGATAAAGAGCCCGGATAGCTCAGTCCGTAGAGCGTTAGGCTTTTAACCTAACGGTCCAGGCTATTGTCTGGTCCTAAGCTATCGCTAAGGTGCTCCATTAATCCTCGAACTTCAGTTCAGTTCAATTTAATGGTAAATATTAAGTCACTTAATGTCAGGAGAATCTGAGAATCCATCCGGTTGTTTGGTGGCGTTACAGTCATTAGAAGCATGATGCAAAGTAGGCCGTGGACAGGATGCTATGACAGTGATTTACTGTCGAATACTGAACTACGGTTCTTGATTTCACATCAGAAACACGATATTGAACATTACACTGTAATGTAATAGTTGAAAAACTTTAAAATTTTATACACCCTGGATAGTATCTTGCAGACATACGCAGTTATAATTATCAACCATATAAACTGTGCCAGAATCAGGGATTTTAAACACTTTCAATAAATTTATATGAACTATACTTCACAACAAATTACATATCCCCTAAATTCGTGTCAAAAACGCAACAAATACTCCTTCTGTTGTCACACTAGCCCACAGATTATTTTAATTGCCTTCTAAAGCCCAGTATTGCATTATGATTGAAGATATGGGTTTTGTAAGCTTAAGTATGTTAGAAGAAGACAAACGCTGCCTCCTATGTGTGGTCTCCCAATTTGATCCGAATCCATGTGAGAGACTTAGCGCCTGAATCGGCATTCCCCAGAGATATCGTCTGAGCGTGGATTACGTCAGAGACATAGAGATTTTACGCGCACCAACACGTTTTACCATACACTGTCTCACAGTAGTCCAGTCGAAGAGGTTGTCATCCTCCCAAGGACTGACCGAATTCCGTGCCGATTCACTTTCTTTCATTTGATGGGAGCCGACTTTAAACGACTGGCACACTTGCCGGACAAATCTTAACCTTGTTATAATTAATGTTTTTAAAAGCAATTTCATTTATGTGTAAGAAATGATTAAGATAGAAGAGTTTTTGACAGAACGATATATTTTAATAGGGTTGTAGTTTTTGTTTTGGATATTAAAGTATCTATATAAGAGCGAAGAAAACAAAATATACCTATTCAAAATTTGTGTAACCCATTATCTACTAATGGTACTTAAAAGTACAGCAAAAATAAAATTGTTAAAAAATTCATTAATTGATTGTAACCATTTCTTTATAAACTCACTACCAAATACTTCATTTAATCAGCTTACAATTATGACTGCATGTTCTGTCAGAGAAAGATAGGTTTAAATGAAAAGCATTCCCCGCGTTTTATAATCATGTCGAGACCCCCCCCCCCACCTTCCGTCCAAGGATTTTGAAGGTTCAGTTTATTTTCTTCTAAATATTTAATACATTTTATAATTTTTGATAGCAGACAAGGATGTTGTTGAGTATAAGTAATCCAATGTGCAAGCGAATATCAAGAGGAGATTTACGTGGTATCTGGATGTTAGTGGGAAATTGGTAACGTAATGTAAGGCTTAAATTAGGGGGCATAAATTCGACGTCTCGGACATGAATTTTGAGGATGAAAGGCGAAGTAGTTTTTCTCCACGTGAGCTGCCGTCAAGGTCGGTTACCCCCTCTGATAAAAACTGAAAATTATCCAAATTCTGTAAATGTGTTTTACACCTGTAACACAGAAATGAGCTTCCCTCTGTAGTGTAAAAACAAATGTCAGGTTTCGACTTTTTTTTTTTAACTGTGGCTTGTGTATCCTTAAAGACAAAACTTTGTCCATTACAGACCAGCAGAGGACGGTTTTCGTCCTCCCAAGCACTGACATGGTCTGCGACGTTTCATTTTTAGCGTTTCGATAAGGGTTCAGTTTAACCGAGTGGGCCACAGCCGGACAGTCGGAAGTTAAGATTCCACAGCCGGACGAATCTCAACTTCTGAATAATTGCAAGACATAAAAGCAATTTTGTTCATTTGAAATAAAAAGTTAAGAGCATTGTATAAAGGCAAAACTACACTCGGGGTATCTGGTTGGGAGGGTGCCGGCGGAAAAACTTTTTAAGGGGTTCTAACGCGTATTCACCTTACATCTGGAAAAAACTGACCCATAGTCCAGACTGTTAGATCGATAGCCACGCGGTAGGCCAGTACCATGAACTTTCACACTTCAGCCGTCTACTATTTTCAGTGTCTTATCCACTCGGTTAATATAAGTACTTATACTTAAGAAAAAAAAGATAGTATTAAAAATTCTTTGAAAATCAATGACTTAGAAAGCAGAGCTGCCAAGTCTCCGGCTTTTTCCGGGAGATTTCCCACCACAATTTTTAGACAGTTTTATTTTGTATTAAATATTTGGACTTATTTGAACAATAAATTTGTAAGTAAAAATTAGTGGTAGGAAATCTCCCGAAAAAAGCCGGAGACTTGGTAGTTCTGAGAAAGATTTATCATTCTTCTTCACAAAAGAATCAATCAGTTACAGATTTCCCAAATACAAAAATGTGTGGTAAGATTTTATGAAGTACAGTATGGTAGTGACAACGTATTTAAAATGTACACGATGCTAACTAGCTAGCTAGCTTTCTTTCTTTCTCCTTCTTCTTCTTTTTTCTCTGTACTTCAAGAAAACAAACCCGAAATCTTGACAACCAGAAAATAAGTTTTCCTTTCTTACTATTAAAAACTTACTTTTTTTTGATTATCCAATGCGAAGACCTCATGAGGAAAGAAAGATCACGAGAGTCTGACAATCCATTGAATTGTTTGGCGGTGTTAAAGTCATTTGAAGCACGATGGCGGTAAGGTATGCTAAGGGTACTGTGGCGGTTATCAGGATACAAAGTACCGAACTGCGGTACTTGATATCACGTCAGAAATATAACATTGAACTTCACTCCGTAATGTAAAACTAGATGAAAATTTTAAATTTTTTAAACCCTGTCTCGTGTATGTTACAGACATATGCAGTTATAATAATCAACATGCCAAAATTAGAGATTTTAAGCCATTTCAAAACATTTGTCTCAATTGTACATCACAACAAACACTTCACTTATCCCCTAAATTCGTGTCAAAAACGAAAAGAATTCTCCTTTTGTTCTCACATTAGCCCACAATTTATTTTGATTGCCGTCTAATGCCCAGCACTGCACATGACCGAAGATTATCAATTTTGTAAGATTAAGTATGTTCACAGTGCATGCATGCAAAGCAAGCAGACAAACATGTGGTCTATGTGTGGTCTCCCAATTTTGAGCCACTTCCATGTGAGAGACCTAGCGCCTGAATAGAGATCCGCTAGAGGTACCGTCTGAACATATATTTCGCCAGATCCATACAGATTTTACGTGCAGCAAGTTTTTTTTATCGTATACGGTCCCACAGTAGCCCAAACAAGGAAGGTTTTCACCCTCCTAAACACTGACTGAATACCACGTCATATTTCACTTTCTTTATTTTGGTGAGGGTCTACTTTAAACGACTGGGCTACTTTCGGGCGAGTCTTAACCTTAGAATAGTTCTTTTCTAATCGACGGGTACTTGCTGCCATCACTAAGACCCGAAATATTGGCCATTCATTATGGGGGCATCGAATGAGTGGCCAGCGTTACCCCCTATAAAGGGACGGATAATTTAACACCTAAGTCCAAGCCAGGAATGGAACCCGGACCTAAGGTGTGATAGTATGGTTCCTCAGCCACTACACCACAAGGGCGGCACCTTAGAATAAAGTTTAGAAGACCAATTTCGGTCATTTGTAATATAAGAGGGTTTGACAGAACGATGTATCTTAACGTGGTTGTAGTTTTTGCTTTAGTAAATACTTATGTATCTATATATATGAGAAAAAGAAACATCTATATTAAGAATTGAATTGAAATCAATATACATGGCAATCGACTGTCCACCAACTTCATGGTGTTGTCGGGACTCTGTCCACCAACTTACTGAATAAGAATCACACCGCCTGTGTGTCACACCGGTGTGATTCTTATTCAGTAAGTTGGTGGACAGAGTCCCGACAACACCATGAAGTTGGTGGACAGTCGATTGCCATCCTCCTCGGCATGCAGAAGGCATTTGACAAAGTGTGGCACATTGGTATTATATACAAGCTGATCTTAATGAAGTTCCCTGACGCATTTGTCCATCTTTTGAATAAGTTCCTGCTTCACCGTTCTTTTCGTGTTCGTGTTTGGGAAGCTGTTTCTCAAAACTCTCCCATCTCAAGTGCAGAGCTGCCAAGTCTCCGGCTTTTTCCGGGAGATTTCCCACCACAATTTTTAGACAGTTATATTTTTCATTAAATATTTGGACTTATTTTAAGTATAAATTTGCAAGTCAAAATTAGTGGTGGGAAATCTCCCGAAAAAAGCCGGAGACTTGGCAGCTCTGCAAGTGGTGTACGCCAGGGCTCCATTTTTGGACCTATGCTGTTTAATCTATATATCAATGACATTCCTGCATATCCTGCGCTTGCTGTTTATGCTGACGATGCAGCAATCATTAGTCATGCAAGCAATGGTCAAGTTCTTGTCAAATAACTACAAGCTCATATTGATAATGCCCATCACTGGCTCAGAATATGGAAGCTTCTTCTCAATGCCCCAAAGTGTCCAGCCCTATTTCTTTCAAATAGACGTCCTCCATCCCGGATTCTCATTGATAGGATTCCGGTCCACTGGGAAAACCAGGTCAAGTACCTCGGGGTCACTATTGATTGAAATCTGCTGGAAGAAGCACATTTACGCTGCCCGAGGCAAGATGACCGGGGCTTTTCAACAACTTTCCCCCATTATTAGAAATAAGCATCTTTCCACACAAAACAAGACACTTCTGTACAAATCCTATATAAGACCAGTTGCAACGTATGCTGCCCCTGCCTGGGCCTAGGCTGCCAAGACTTCGATTGATCTGCTCGAACGGAAGCAGAGCACAATTCTGCGCTCTATCCACTGAGGACATCTTTTGTTTCCAACGGCGTCATCAGACGGGACCTCAAAATTCAGACCATGCGTCAACACTTATTCAAGATTGCACTTCGTTATTATAACAAGTTGAATAATTTACCCAATGAACTTATCGCTGGGTACCCTGACTATGATCTCTCGGAGGCCGGCAACTGGAAAAGGCCTAAGGCCGTACTCTTCGCTCTTGCTCCTTTATATCTTTTTCTGCCTTTATGTGGTCACATGACTGATCTTGACGGATCCGGGCCTTTGGCCCTACCCTCACCACATGATATTTGACCAAATGGTAAAATATCATGTGGTGCAAATGTATGAGAAGCAAGATTTTTACTTCTCATACTGGAGGTAAAGCGATTCCCACTATGGAGCTCCATTATCAGATCGAACTTCAGGCAGGCAGTCAGTACTTATTTTTATAATTTGCTAGTTTACCATACATTCCATTCGATCTTTTTAATGAATGTACGATATGAAAAGTGGAACAAACATCTCGACACCGACAAACTGCACTTTTAAGCGTGAAATTAGAAACACGCTTTATTCTAACGTACGGTCGGTGTACCGATCAGGCAAGCCTCACGAAAGCCTGAATAATCCTATGGATGGCCTAGCTTCGCTGAACTAGTTAATAAAGATTACTAGCACCATAAGGATGATCCTAGTAATCTCGGGCCGGAATGCTACATCAAGTGTCAAGTTTACTTCGAGTTGCAATCGCATTTTGACACCCTCAGCAGGATAATGAATTTTATTCCGTAGTTTAAAAGCGGTTAAAAGAAATCGAAATTCTTGAAAACTTGAGTTGTGTATTTTGCAGACACAAGCAACTGCCATTATCAACATGATAGATAGATAAGCTATGCCAAAAGTGAAAATTTTAAGCATCTGTCTTTAGTACACTTCACTACGAAAATTAAAATTCTTGCCTAAATTCGTGTCTGATTCTCCTTCTCTTCTCTGAAAAGCCCAGATTTTTTTTGATTGTCAGCTGATGCTCAGTATTGCACATGAGCAAAGTTTATGGATTTTGTAAGCTTAGGTATGTTGGAGACAGGCCAAAGCTGCTACCTATGAGCGAGCGGCCTCCTAATTTTGAATTACTTCCAGAGACCTATCATCTGGTTTGTCTCGCTGAGAGCTGTCGTTTGAACATGGAGAAACGACAGATTGTACTCGCATCAGCATCTTTCACCGTTGAGGATCCCACAACAAACCAATCATGAGACGGCTCTCGCCCTCCCAAGCACTGATCGGTGTCACCAAGATTAATTAAAGTTTGCAAAAGCAAATTCGTTCATTTATAATAATAGATAATGGTACAAGGCTGTTAAGCAGAACGAAATACTCTAATGTGATTGTAATAGTTATTGTAATTGTTATTACGACACTTATTTATATGTGAGGGAAAAAAAACCTTTCTTGAAAAGACAGCAGAATCGAATCGTTTGGTAGGATTTAACTTTTTGCTTCAAATAGTATCGGATGTTAATGATTTTCCAAGAAAAAAATATACCGGTAAGTTTTTATGAAGTGAACTATGATAGTGATGATGCAATTTGAGTACAGACGACATTAGCCAAAATTTCCTTGGTTTTGTTGATCAACATACTCTAGAAAAATGATGCGATATTTTAAAAACCAGAAATTATCATTAATCTTGTTAATATATAGTTAAAAAAAATAAATTCAAGCCTAGTATTAAGAGCTGTCCAATAGTATAATGCAAGCTTCTACAAATCTAGGCATTACCAGTGAATACCAGCCAGACGGCTCTAAATCAGCGCGTAAACTAAATGTGCGCAGACAGTGTGAGTTGATACGAAAGGATTTACTGCAAGAAAGAGGCTGGCGTATCTATGCAAGCTCACCGGAAACTAGGTAAAACGTTCGAGGATTTAATAAAAACTAATGGGGAGATGCACCCTCGTTTCTGCAGTAACACAAAGACTAAAGATTGGAGCTACATCCTTTTGGCACCAAACGGAAGATATTTTTCGTTGTAGTTCAACATAGCACCTTGAACTTCAAACTCCCGTACATGCAGGTACCTCTTTTTTGTAGCAAATCCTTCAATTGCTGCCTCGAATTTCGCTACGTACTTTTACTGCATTTACACACAAATGAATTTCCTTAGCAAGGTAAAACAGTTGACAGGCAGATGCGATTATTTTTTTAATCCTTGGCTTGCTTATCTTGCAGACATACGGAATTACAAATTATCAACATAGATAAACTATTAAAAGTAACCAAAATTGTAGGTTTTAAACACTTTAAAAATTTTTGTTTTAGTAGTACTTCACAATAAATATTAGCTTGTCCTCTAAATTCATGTCAAAAACAGTAAGGGTTTTTCTCCTCCGAACGCAAGTGCTTCTGTTCAATTGCCAGCTAAAGCTGTGTGTTGTAAATGAAAAAGTTTATGATTTTGTAAAATAAAGTATGTTGGAGGCAGACGAATCCAGGGCCACCACTAGGGGCATTCAAACCGGTCAAATGGCAAGGGCACCGAGCTAAGGGGCCGTCAAAATCAGTTTTATCTCAATGTATAGATCTATGGTTACATGAAAAGGGTTAGCATTTAATTAAGGATTGTCCCGGCTAACGTAAACTGTAGTTGCGGCAATGGGCCTCCTCTAAGCGCCTTCTTCGTTGTTGATTCCTTTCAGAAAGCTAACACCTATATTAACACTCTAAGTATCGTTTAAGCATTATAGACTTTGAAACAACAACAGATTTCAAGTGCATCAGATTCCTTCGACACAAAGATTTTAACAGCAGTCCAGTTGAGAGAGGTTGTGACTCTTCCAAACATTAATGGACCCTGACGGGTGCATCCATGAAAGAACTATCAGGGCTACATTCACCATCTTCAAAATAGAAAATGGTACCTTCATGAATTTCGTAGTACTTCGTACATATTTAAATTTCGTAGCAATCTACGTATGTATATATATATATATATATATATATGTAATGTATAAAAAGGTAATTTGGGTTTTACTAGTTTGGGTATTGTTCAAGCGGGTACTTTCACTGTAAGTTTTGCTTTCCTGTCATACTTGCCACGCGCACTCTGGAGCTATGTTTTATTTATTTTGTTATTTGTCAGACATCAGGCCGTCGATTCTGAGTTCTTTAGAGTGTACACGTGTCCCCACGCCTTTGTAGCCCCGGATGCGGGTCATGTTGGTAAATGTGTGTGGTTCGACTAGAGATAAGAGAGAGGCGGAGTTATGTCTTCGCAAACCACGTGGTGTGGTGAGCGTAAATTCACCCGCACATCGAAATTCGAGAGACTTCTGCCACTGGAACTACTTAATTAGTCCACGCTGATTTTTGTACCCGTCCCCCCTCACCTCTTCTCACTCTATATTGTAACTTAAATGTAATTATCAATAAACCATATTACCTGCCTTAACTCTGGAACTTTACTGGAATATCTGACGTCACACATATATATATATATATATACGGCAGTGAGAGCACGAACGGACAGACATCGAAATCATAGAGTGGAAAGTGATAATAAAAACACCATCTGAACAAGGGCGGCCACACTTGAATATGCAATATCAAACCAGTGAAATTATTTCCATTACACCCCGCTGACGTGTAAACAGCTTTCCAAGGCATGACGCGTAACTGGAGCCTGAAACCTCCGTTATACACTTAAAAAAATGTATATTCGCAGTGTCTATATCACTAGGAATAATGAGAGTACGTGTAATATATTTAATGAGGCGAAGCAGTGGACATTATCTCAGCTGTGACAGCAAATGCGTCGTTTATTTGAGCATCCATTGCATTTTTACGATCCTATAAATCGCATGAGGGAGTCTGCGGGAAAAGCCATTAGGGTAATTTGGATACATCGGACAACAGAGTGAATTTTCCCGAGACACAGTCGCCGAGATTTCTTCTTCCGTCAAAACCCGGATGTCGTTAGCTTTTTATCGTATTTTAAACAAGACATTAAGACTTGAGGTGTTTATTCCTGCTCTGATTTATTAGCGTGAGAGTGCTATTAATTTCAGGCAAGTAAAATGCGTACACAATTTTGAGTTTCAGTCTTCAAAATTTTTATAGAATTGTGTGATCAGTTTTGTAGAAAAGACATAAGGTTGCTGTATGGATTATCACACACTTGTCTTACAAGCTGAAGCAAGAAAGACAAACAGTTTGGGGACACGGATTATGATGCATTTCTGAACATAGTGAAGCAAGGTTGAGAACTTTAACGGAGATATGCTTCTCAAGATTGAACCTGCAGTATTTAAATATTTATATTTAGAGTTTAAGATGTAGGAATGAAGACAGGTATTATTAGTATAAATAATAGATAATATTTGTAGATTTATTAAGACGACATGAATTAATACATAATTTACCGGGTTAATAATAATTTTGTGGAATTAAAAGTATCTGTTATACTGTAGATCCCCTTATAATATACGTTCATATAAGACAGATTCGTATAGCACGGCGGAAAATTTGTGATATTTTTCCTATAACACGTTAAAAAAGACTTGTACAGCACCATGAAAGAACGAGACAGATGTTTTTTGTATGATCTGTTAACACTGCTGATGCTTATCAAGCGTTTGTGACTCATATAGCACGGATTCATACCAACACGGAAAGTATCTACCGTGATATGGGACTGGAGGTGTAATGTATTTATTTATTTATTTATTTTCGAAGGTACACCTTACAATTGACTAAATGATAAGAAAGCCTACGTTAATATATCCCGCCGTAGTTTCAACAAAAGAGATCACCCGAACTTTGTTTATTTATTCGGATAAGTGAAACGATACAAGGAACATATTTGGTGAAAACATATTCAATAAATACGACATTTATTTATCCATAATGTAAATCTATCAGGAATACAGAAGAAAGTTTTCTTATTCCTCACAAAGTCACTACAATATCACTTGCAAAAATGTTTCTACTTAGGTGCCGTATAAAGAGAAAAAAATAACAACTGCTATGTTTGTTACGGTTAATGAGATAAAGCGTTACGAAATCAACCAGACTACTTGAACAACAGAGAAACCATTTGTCGTCACTCGTAGGACAGGGCCACTTTATGGCAAAATAAATCGCACGAAAGAACACTTGTTAGGGTAATTTGGGATCAAACGCTTGACCGAATATTTGTTGATTATCTTGAGGAGGAAATGCATTTTCTCGACTAAGCAGGACCTTACAGTTCATTTCAGAAATATTATCATCAAAATATTTCTGAAGAATATAAAACTGGTATTATTGTTAACTTCAAACGAACGCGATCTGTTCTTTTACATGAAATTTACTTGTTAATGTTCGTAAAATGCTTGATGACAAATAACTTAAGGATTTTACAGTAATCTCCATGTTACGGTTGATTGGCGACGATTGTGGAAAAGTGGTTCAACAATCCTCGCGTTAAAAAATTTATTCATATTTACGTGCACTTTCTTTTTCTCAGGACACTGTAGTTCACTTTGAAGACAATTATCCGGGTTTTTAAATACAAGGTTATAAAAAATCTTGTGTCTGCAGTGGCCTGGGTCCACTGCCCCTCAACTAAGCGTTACTAACTGTGAAAGACAAGAACGTGAATACACGTTCTGTCCCGTCAACAGAATTTATCTAATATTTGATTCTTTTTCGTTACTTGAAATTTTTGGTGCATGCACGATTGACAGTAAATGGTAAATCGAAAATCAATATAAAAAATCTGGAGTGACTCCACTCCGCTTTCCTAACACTCGCTATTTACCGAACGTATAAATAAATTTCATTCAACTGACTCGGATCAAGTGTTCCAGCACTAGTGCACTTAAAACAATTTGAGTGCATATTCAGCAATGTATAAGAATACTTTTTTGTAGCCCTGTAAAAAACTGTTGAGCTTAGACTCGCTAAAATTTATGCAGTATGTAAGACGGTGACCTAAAATATGCGTACCTAATTTGATGTCAGTCGAATGCACCATTTAGCACTAGCTCACTTTAAATGATTTGCGTCCATAGGCCATAATATATAAAAAATTCTTTTTTGCAAACCTGTGAAGAAACTATCAACTTTAGACATACCAAAATCTATGCAGATCATGTGACCATAACCATTTATATATATGCCCAGTTTGTGCTCAATCGAATGCACGCTAATAGCGAATGCACTTTCAAGAATTTCAGTCTATAGACCATAATGTAAAAGAGCACTCATTTGTTTCCCGGTCAAAAAGCTGTAAGTCCTATACACAGTAAAATTTATACAAGTTGTGACCTATAATATGCATTCCCAAATGGAAGTTCTTCTAATGCATCATTTAGACACTAGCTCATTTTAAATGATTTGCGTCCACAGGCCGTAATGTATAAGAATTGTTTTTTGCAAACCTGTGAAGAAACTATCAACTCTAGACATACCAAAATCTATGTAGATCATGTGACCGTGACCTTTTATATATTAATCGAATGCGCCATTTAAACGCTAGCGCACTTTCAAGAATTTGCCCCCTTATGCCAGAACGTAAAAGAAATTTTTGTCGTATCCCTGTAGAAAAACCATAAGTACTGGTCTTGCGACGGTGGTCAATAACATGCATACCAAATTTGAGCTCAATCGAATGCACCGTTTAAACGCTAGCGCACTTTCAACAATTTCCGTCCATTGGCATAATGTAAAAGAAATTTTTGTCGTAGCCCTGTGAAAAAACTATAAGTCCTATGCACACCAAAAACAATACCGGTCTTACGACGGCAGTGTACAGGATATATACGAAATTTGAGCTCAATCGAATGCACCGTTTAGGAGCTGCCGTTTATCCTTACATACACACAAACACATACGCACACATACATTCGTATATCTCGTAAAAATAGCATAAATGAATTCAGAAGACCTCCAAATGTGTAAATATACCAAAATCTCAAAGTCGATTTTTTTCATGATTACAATACTTTCCTTATATGGTACATGTTCGGAAAGTAATAAAACACTAAACGTCAAATTTTAATAAGTAGGCTTTTTTAATCATAAAATAAAGATATTATTTTACATTCTGTGAAGATTTTGGTCCTATGATAAGAAACAAATTGAAAGAATAAAAATTATTTTATGAAATCTATCTCTAACAGAACAAATTAGTATCTATCGTCAAATGGGCAGTACAACTGTTCTGTGACTGTCTCATATTTTCGTAAAAATACAGCAGTCTTATGCTACAACCCTTTTCACACTGGAAAAAACTTTTCACCGTACTACAATGTTGTTAATATTCAACAGCATTCCAATGATCATACAACGGAGTATCTTTTTTAATACACTCCATCACAATGAATTTGCGTTTAATAATGCGATGACACATTAGGGAGAAAAACGAAACTTAAAGAGCAGGCAGAAATCTCTATTCTAAAACGACATGAATTATTCCATTAACAAGCGAAGAATAAAAAATAAATAATCGATGCATTAAGAAAAGGAGGCAAAGACAGACAAGAGAAAAGTTTGGAACTTTTCTCAGAGTTAAGTGGTGTGGGAGAAAAACCTTTCAGGTAGAGAAATAAAACCTTTCATGTTTTTCAGGCTAAAAGAGCAATTAATGCACTTCACAATTTAAAAGAGAATTGTTGGTGTAAGCTCAGAAATATTTGAAAAGTTAAAAGGAATTTTACGTGCAATGTGACATGTTTTTTTTTAAATATCGCTACTAAAATAATATGAAAAAAATTGTTATTTAAGTCTGTTATAGAAAACAACTACATGAACTTTTAATTAAAAAATATAGTAAAATGTATGGATTTAATTTCGATATCGCACATCAAAAACTGATATCTGACACCGATTATTCAAGAGAAAATCAAAAATGTTAATAAGTGTTATTCGAAGTGAATAATACTGACTTAAAATTATGTCAACATAACGAACAATTATTCCCACGGTAAAATATTAAGATGTAGCCATTTTTCGTCAACTACAGAAGATAATCGGCGAGCTGGGTTCAGGTTTGGGAGCTCATTGTTTGGTGCAGAAAGTGGGAAAATATCGGCAACCTCGAAGGCTTTTGGCTATTAATACGAACGCTGTTGCCAGCACCATTTTAACCTTTTTAAGCGTTTAAAAGCCTTTTAAGATTTTTAAATGATAACACTGATAAACAAAAAAAAGTTTTGGCGGATATCTTTGTATCCAACACTTGTTTTAAGACAATTGAGACATGCTGATTAAAAATATGCAAACTGTTTGTCTCTGTCACCCACCGTTTTTGAGATATCAGACATTAACCATTTTTATATGTTTACATTGTATCAAGGCAAACAACTCGCAGACAAGTTACCGTAGAGCACATATTGCTAAATAGAGTACTAATTAACATAAACTATATAGCATCATCTAGTTTAAGGTATAATACACACATAAAATACATAGGTATAACTATCCTGGTGATAAAGTTCCTTAATTTAAAGTTAGTTCGGTTTCAATTTCTTAATTCTAGACTCACGTTTTTGTTGAGCATTTGGCACGTTGCGCTGTAGCATCCAGCAGTAGTCAGCCAACATTTCTGCACTCCATCGACCCTGATAGCGTGACTCCATCACCAAGATGTCCTGATGAAAACATTCGCCATGGTCATCACTGACAGACCCTAAGTTCTCGGGAAAGAAGTCGAGATGAATCTTGAGGAACATGTTGCAACCCATCAAGCTGTACGCACTAATGCACTTCTGCACTAATATTTACATAGTCAGGAGGTCTTCAAAGTGACTGTCTGCAATGATCTTCCTTATTTGTGGACCTATAAACACATCTTCTTTCACTTTCGCATAACTTTGGAAATTTGTTGGATAGGTGCCGAAAAGCATCTGAGTTGTTATCTAGTGCCTTCATGAAGTTCTTCATGAGCCCTAGCTTTATATGAAGTGGAGGCATAATAACTTTTTCACGCTCAACCAACGGCACACGAAGGACGTTTTTACTACTGGTCTGCATTTTATCTCTGATGGGCCAATTCTTCTTTATATAGTGGTGCTTCCTATCTCTGCTGTCCCACTCACAGATAAACCAGCAGTACTTGGTGTACCCTGTCTGCATTCCCAAGAGAATAGTGATTACTTTAAAATCTCCACAGATATTCCAATTGTAATCGCAATAGCGAATTTTTTCAAGAAGTAGCGACATTGTTTTGTACGTCTCTTTTAGATGGGCAGAATATCCAACCGGTACTGATGCATACATGTTCCCATTGTGTAATAATACAGCCTTTAAACTTGCCTTGGAGGAATCAAAAAACAGTCGCCATGCTTCAGTGCTATGTTCTACCCCGGGGCTTGACATAAGACCTTGGATGTCCGTTTAGTATCCCATATTGTCACTGATTGCAAAAAACTGCACGAGTTCTTTGTGTCAAAATTGTGAGGTTCTTGTACCTGGTGATAGCAAATTAAATTCTTTCAGACGTGAACCTAGCAGTTCAGCTTGGCCTTTTGTTAGTGCCAGGTCCCGTACGATGTCGCAAAGATCATCATTATTAATCAAACTTCACCAGGATAGTAGTCAGAGTCTGAGTTGTACCTAGAAGATGGAGAACTTTCTTTTTGTTTTCCTTCATTGATTCTGCAGTCTGTAGGTGGTGTTGGTATTGGAAAAGTGACGGGATCATGTGGAATTGGCTTTGAAACTGAGGGAATATCTGGATAAAGAATTTTTTACATTGGAGCTTATATATTTTCATTGGGGTATTAAAATTCCGGGGTGCTCTGAACTGTAGTCACCATGAATGGGAAAATTCAACGCTGCATTAAAAGAAAAAACAACGGGGAAAAAAATCCAACGAAAGGGGATTAAAAAATATACGTTTTTGTTGATATCTTGAAAACCTGACGTGATAGAGCAAAACGGTTTTCAGATTTGTAATCAGCATGAAAAACTACACTAGAAAAAATAAGCATCATGCCAGATATCTATGGCTTGATATTGTGTGTAATATCATAATAACATAGTAGAATGAATATCGGGCAGCCTTTACGCTATCCCCTTTTCTAATAAAAAAGAATTTCGGAAATCGGCCCACACTGTAAAAAAATATCGCTGTACGTACAGCTGCGAAAAAAAAAGGTCCCACTTGCTCTTTATTTCGCCATCGTTCGTCGTACAGAAAAGTTATATATACCATTCGTTTGCAAATAACGCATACTTTAATTTACTATTACTTTAATTTGCATAAGGGGTCGTCTTCATATTTAATTCTGCACCAACTTCGTTTTTCTCAATGGCAATCCCGTATTTTGACTTTCTTAAACGAAAGAAAACCTTCAAAATACCCTAAATATAAATTTTTGCGCGTTTTTAAGGGACTTTCTGCAAATTGAAAAGCGCTATTTGTAGGTTCCGAACTTTTCGCCTTTCATTGATTTCGCTCGCGAGAGTTAAAAGAAATTAATATTATTTTCAAGGAAAATATTGTTTCCATCTCTCTTAAAGTTCTTTGTACTGAGAATATCAAGGGTAGAAATTAGAATATTTAGTCTGTGGCTCAAATGACCCGTGAGTTCATAACTTCCTTGCTTCGTACACATGATTTAAGGGAAAAAAGCAAAATGACTGCTCACGATTTTGAAAATATTTGTAATTTTGAAATTGTTATTGAGTATTTCCGTTGATGGTTCTCTTAGACAGGTAAAATGTTGGCAGGAGTTAGAGGCTGCTCTCTGCTCTTCTTACTACAAGCATGAATATTACTCAGCTATGGTCGAACTTGAAGAATGATTTCCTAATAGAAAATTTATTTGTTTGAATTTCACGTAAAAAACGCAATTACTTTTTGCCGACCCAATATTATCACTGTGTTTGTTATTTCACTTTCTTCATTTAATACTATCGTCTGCAATGTGCAATATTCTTAAGACTTTTGGCGGTATTTTAATTTATAGTTGATGAAAATTTAGACAGAAAAACGTGATTTTGAATGTTTGATAAAGTATGGGGAGGTCCAAAGACCTAATGTTTCCGATATTAAAAAAGGTCACATTCATGCCTGGAAAGTTGAGGATGTTAGTTTTTCAGAAATAGGACGTTGTATTAGAAGACATACATCTACTGCATCTAATTCTATAGCTGCAAAATATTTTATTTGGGGGAATATGGCAGCGGACGCAACAATACACGCTTTATAGCATCACTATCAAACTGTAAAAATTTCTAATTTATTTGCTTCAAAATTTGATATTTTTTAATACTGGTATCTTTTACTGTGTTTTTGCACAAAATAAATCTAATTTGCGTTTATTTTATGCAATTTTCAAAACATTTTCACTTAATAAATTTATATATGGTCCCTTAACTCATGAAAATAGCACATTTTATTTAATATAAATTAAACTACTGAACGTAAAAATTTGAAATTTTGCACAGCCATGTAATATTACATTCTTCATCTATTTCCATCGAAATTTGGCTAGGTCGCTATTCATAATTTTTTTGAATATTAATTTAATAATTCATAATTCATATTAATAATTTATTAAAAATCATAAAAACATTTAATTACGTTTGGGTCGTTTAGTTCTAATAGTACGAATAAAAATCAGCTTCTTGCTATCAATTTTATATGAGATATGAAATGAGGTATGAAAAAATATTTTAACATGGGGGAGGGGGATTTTGGGTGCTCATAACTCAATCATTTTCAGTCCACATTTTTGAAAATTGGTGTCCGGGGTTAAAATGAGCTAAATTTTTGAAGTGAAATCTAGGAATTGCTATTGAGAAAAAAAAAGTTGGTGCGAATTTTAATATGTAGATGGCCCCTTATGCAATTTTCATGCATAGCAAATTAAATTGTACGTCAATCGTAAACGATTGGTATCTGCCACTTTGCTCTACCACGAACGACGGCCGAAAAAAGTACAAGTGGGACTTTTTTTTCCGCAGCTGTACATAATACATATATGTAATTGTACGTTTTGAACATAGTAATTACCTCCTCCTTCTTTAAGCGATACCCCTGGGTGTGACAGTCCAGGTGCTAGGTTTCTCAACTGGAATCGGGTCAAAATTAGGAGAACACTCGCAGGGTCGATGTTGGTCTGCGTACTAAGCGCCTCCATAATAAAATTATCAACTTTTCCGGACCTCGTAGCGGTCAAGCCTACACCAAGCCGCTGACCAGTTCATTGGAAAGACCATAACTCTGCAAGCGATTTGGAAAGAAATCTGCTGAGAGTACAATCGAAAACCGTTGTGTGATACCAGTTTTGTTTCAAGCCCAGCTCAATCCATGCCTCCACTGAAGTAAGTCACGTGGGCTAAAGACTACCCGTATGAACTTGGGGGATTGATCAATTAATTTATCAACTCGCATTGATTTCACAGTCTAATAGAAGTACAAAAATAGCGATACCACATTTAATTGGCATTTAAAAGAAAACAGAATTCCGTAAAAACAAATGGAATATTTGAACTGTTGAAACTACTCGGTGGTTTATTAACGCAGGATAGCTTACTGTTGCTTCTTTCTCTTTTTTCCAGAAACCTCTACGATAAACGTGCTTAAAATCGATAAGTTTGGCACACCAGTTGCTTTATTCTCTCGCAAAATTTTTTAATTCGGTAAATTTTGTTGATATAAATTCTCAATCTTTAATCTAAAACAATGAATTCCCGCTCTGTTTCCGCATGCAGATATTTTTATTAAAAGTAACCATACAAGATTATTCAATTTATTTTTAAGAGCGGCATTTCTGACCAAGACTTATATTCAATAAGCCAAATCATTTTATGAGGCCAAAGGCCGTCTAGCATGGCAATCCTACATGAACGTTGTTTAAACAAAAATAAAATTCTTTTGGCAAAATTAAATGTGCAGAGAGTGAAATATTTTATTTTATTTTTTCGTCCGGTAAAATTCATAAAAACGAATGAGCTGGTTCTGATATCAAACATTTGAATTGGAAATAAAAACTCGCAAACTAGTAGTCTCGGAAGTTGCTAGACCCATCAGGAATTCCGCGAGTGAATTTGATCAGTCAACGGCGGTTTGCTGTGCACCTCTCGGTGTCATCGACCTGCGAGCGATGAAATTTGGGGGGGGTTCGAATCCCGTTATCCCATGTTTGTCACTTTCCTCTTCTCCTGTGTTTGTACTTCTGTTGTGTTCACACGTCTGGATATAGGACAATCATCCACTAGGGTCAGGCAGTCGAAGTAGCGTCAGCCTCAAGAACGAAAATGATCCCCTTTTAATAATTATCTATACATAAAACCCCTCTAGCGACGATTAGCGTCAAACCGTGATACAATCTACCACTAAACCAGGCATGCGCACAGCATAAACTTGATGATTACGACTCATAGCGCCACCGTAGAGGCAAACTTCATTCAGCACTCTTAGAATACGCCGATATCGAAGTCCTTGGCTGTGTTATTCTGTAATTGTTAATTTTTGTCTTTGGAATCAAAATGCACTTACATGCAAGAAACAACAGAGATGAAAGGTCTATCGCACAGCAGCCATATATCTCGATAAACTCTCACAAAGGAACAACTGAATATAGAATTTCCATTGCTTACAATATAATTTTTTTTTCGATTAGCTAGCTCACAGTAATAAGGATTTACTTGTCAAATGTCGACTGGCATTCGAATATGTATTGTTCTGCACGTTTACTTACGAGAACCACCCATTTAATAAATTTTTCATCATTACTTTCTGTGCAATTATAAATCTCCAACAGTTAAAATATAGAAACAAAAGGAAAACATTTTCTATATTTTCTTAAAGCATCTTAAGGGCATTTTCGTAATTTCTATCTGATTTACCAATACCAAAAATGGATGTTGCACCATCAACAAGCCAGGGGCAGTAAGAATCTAATAGGACATAAGCTGTAATAGCATTTTAAGCCACAAAACAGTCGTGGAGATGCAAAAATAGGTTCCCGATGGGAATAGAAAATAACTGATAATGGGCTATCAATTTTCTATGAAGTTATAAAAGTAAAAAGATGTTTTAAAATGACTAAAAGCTTGATATTCTACTTTAGACAATTGTTGAGTAAAATAGAAAAGGCTATTTCTTTAAAAAGAATTTCTTTGGATGTTATTCTGTTATTGTAATTGTGTTTTTAGTTTGGGGGATCTTTCACAAAATTTTATTTTTGAAAAATTTAAGAAGAATGACTATTTTAAATGAACAAGAAATATAGATGAAGTTATTTAATGATAAAACTGACAGTAAATAAAACACAATGTAACAGTTTAATCTATGCCAAAGGATTATTCAAATATGCTTAATTTAATAGATTTGTTTTCTAATTTGAAATTTATAGACTTAAAAGCAGAGTTCAGCAACTAAAACTTTTACATTTTTAATAGGTAGAATCAATCTTTTTATATCTCTTTCCTTATTAAAAAAAGGGGGGGGGATGACTAGGGGGATTAGTAAAACCCGATTTTTAACATAAAAAAAAAACTAATAATAATAAAATCAAGTTTTCGGATGATTGTAATGGATTGACTGAGTTAAGTAAACCTTTGACTTTGATTTTTCAGTAGCATTTTTATCTTTTGAAGTAATTAAAAAAAATTAAAACTGGTACTTAAACCCTTTCTCTGGGTTGAGTACAATACGAGAATCTGAGCAGAAAGCATATGCTGTCGTCTATCACTTAGATGACATCACTCAAGCGACACTTCGAAAAGTTCTATTGAAATGTAAAACACATAAATGACAGCATCTCTCCTATCTAACATTTCATCCGACAACGTCTAACCATAGGGCTTCAATTAACTGCAATCGCCAAACTCTTGGTCAAGCGAAGGAACTTGAGAGAATATTTTCTGACATATATCACAAACAGCACTATTTGAAGAGTTTTAATTTATATAAAAAGTATCTACTTTATATTTCTGGTGGTACTTTTCTTTCGATTATTGTTTAGATGAACCTGAAGGAATTAACTTATTAAGCACTGACATTTCGCTCAAGGGCGGCTCCAGTGAGGGAGCCATAGGGGCCGTTTCGTTTTAGATTGGCATACTTTACGATTTCACACTCCACTTTGCATTTTTTAACAATGTATACACCTATGTAAAAAGTTCAATGGCCCCCTCCGAGAATTCAGTCTGGAGCCGCTCTTGATTTCGCTAAAAGACCGATGAGCTTTCCGCTGTCAGCTTCACCGACAGTCAGACCGAAAATGCACCGGACAGCTTAGTGGAGAAGCCAATGTTACCCTCTATGAGCACTCTCCTAAATTTGGTCCATTTCACCCCAGTAGGGGCGGCCCGACACGGTACGCAAGATAAGCATCGCATCGGGACGCCATCTTCCAATGTGCATCGTTTCGAGCTCAAAAACTGAGAAAAACTTGATCTCGAGCATAAAAGGGGGCGCCTTTTTACGTTTGCAGAGGGACATTACATACCCTAGTTCCGTCCCTTAACCCCAGACGTATTGTTCGAACATTTAGGACATTACAGCTGCAACACTTATAAGGTTCACCAGCTCCCTAACTTTAGCGGACACATTCCACAGAAGAAACAGTCGAAAAAGGTATTCACCGTACCAAGCACTGGCCGATATCAGAACTACTGTACATCTGTGGTTCGCATGGTTATGGGAACTGAGTTAAATCGATTGATCATCATTGAATCAGGAAATATTTGAAAAAAAAAATATTTACAATGAACTTGATTTATGTGAATCATATCGGTTGTTTGCTTCAGGATAAATTAAGCGGATGTTTTTTATAGTCAATGAATTTCAGATAAATTGAAAATAGACTCCGCCTCCAGAGATTAGCAAATGACTTTTCACCATAATTGCATACATTAATTCATAGATTTACTATCAAATTTTCATATATATATATATATATATATATATATACATATGATGATGGAGGGGGAAAGTCATCTTCATGTACCTGTCAATAATCACCTTGGAATAGTGGTTAACTTTCGGACGTTGGTTTACTAAAACTAATAGACATATACGAGGAAATCACTCGACTCTATAACTGCATATTAACATGTGTGAAGTAAAGAATGCAATACAGGATTTATTACTAAAGTTATTATTGTTAGGTTGTGTAAGACTAATTTGCATGAGGGATATCTGCTTAGGGGGCGTGCCTTGGGCATGTACATTTTGAGGAGTTCTAAAGGGTATTCACGTTACAGCTGTTGAAAACCGCCCAAAACTACAGACCGTTAGGTCCATAGCTGTAGGCCAGCTGTTGTGTTCATAAACCAGGCATGCGCACAGCATAAACTTGATGATTACGACTCATAGCGCCACCGTAGAGGCAAACTTCATTCAGCACTCTTAGAATACGCCGATATCGAAGTCCGTGGCTGCGTTATTCAGTAATTGTTAATTTTTGTCTTTGGAATCAAAATGCACTTGCATGCAAGGAACAACAGAGATGAAAGGTCTATCGCACAGCAGCCATATATCTCGATAAACTCTCACAAAGGAACAACTGAGTATAGAATTTCCATTGCTTACAATATAATTTTTTTTTCGATTATCTAGCACACAGTAATAAGGATTTACTTGTCAAATGTCGACTGGCATTCGAATATGTATTGTTCTGCACGTTTACTTTGAGAACCACCCATTTAATAAATTTTTCATCATTACTTTCTGTGCAATTATAAATCTCCAACAGTTAAAATATAGAAACAAAAGGAAAACATTTTCTATATTTTCTTAAAGCATCTTAAGGGCATTTTCGTAATTTCTATCTGATTTACCAATACCAAAAATGGATGTTGCACCATCAACAAGTCGGGGGCAGTAAGAATTTAATAGGACATAAGCTGTAATAGCATTTTAAGCCACAGAACAGTAGTGGAGATGCAAAAATAGGTTCCCGATGGGAATAGAAAATAACTGGTAATGAGCTATCAATTTTCTATGAAGTTATAAAAGTAAAAAGATGTTTTAAAATGACTAAAATCTTGATATTCTACGTTAGACAATTGTTGAGTAAAATAGAAAAGGCTATTTCTTTAAAAAGAATTTCTTTGGATGTTATTCTGTTATTGTAATTGTGTTTAGTTTAAATGGTGTTTTTAGTTTGGGGGATCTTTCACAAAATTTTATTTTTGAAAAATTTAAGAAGAATGACTATTTTAAATGAACAAGAAATATAGATGAAGTTATTTAATGATAAAACTGACAGTATATAAAACACAATGTAACAGTTTAATCTATGCTAAAGGATTATTCAAATATGCTTAATTTAATAGATTTGTTTTCTAATTTGCAATTTATAGACTTAAAAACAGAGTTCGGCAACTAAAACTTTTACATTTTTAATAGGTAGAATCAATCTTTTTATATCTCTTTCCTTATTAAAAAAAAGGGGGGGGGGAATGAATTCAAAATAATGAAATTTCAAAATGTAAAGATTTTATGCTTTAGCTTACTTTTGCAACATTCTGATGAAGGAAAACAGCCATAAAGCACTTCGACAACCCTAGCTACTATGCGACAAGTCCCACTTTAGCGGGACAGCTTCGGGGTCTCGTAATGTATATTTCATTTGGTAAAACCCGATTTTTAACATTAAAAAAAACTAATAATAATAAAATCAAGTTTTTGGATGATTGTAATGGATTGACTGAGTTAAGTAAACCTTTGACTTTGATTTTTCAGTAGCATTTTTATCTTTTGAAGTAACTAAAAAAAATTAAAACTGGTACTTAAACCCTTTCTCTGGGTTGAATACAATAGGAGAATCTGCGCAGAAAGCATATGCTATCGTCTATCACTTAGATGACATCACTCAAGCGACACTTCGAAAAGTTCTATTGAAATGTAAAACACATAAATGACAGCATCTCTCCTATCTAACATTTCATCCGACAACGTCTAAACTTGGCTTCAATTAACTGCAATCGACAAACTCTTGGTCAAGCGAAGGAACTTGAGAGAATATTTTCTGACATATATCACAAACAGCACAATTTGAAGAGTTTTAATTTATATAAAAAGTATCTACTTTATATTTCTGGTGGTACTTTTCTTTCGATTATTGTTTAGATGAACCTGAAGGAATTAACTTATTAAGCACTGACATTTCGCTCAAGGGCGGCTCCAGTGAGGGAGCCATAGGGGCCGTTTCGTTTTAGATTGGCATACTTTACGATTTCACACTCCACTTTGCATTTTTTAACAATGTATACACCTATGTAAAAAGTTCAATGGCCCCCTCCGAGAATTCAGTCTGGAGCCGCTCTTGATTTCGCTTAAAGACCGATGAGCTGTCCGCTGTCAGCTTCACCGACAGACAGACCGAAAATGCACCGGACAGCTTAGTGGAGAAGCCAATGTTACCCTCTATGAGCACTCTCCTAAATTTGGTCCATTTCCAGATGAGAGATCTACCACCTGCATCTGAAACCCCAGTAGGAGCGGCCCGACACGGTACGCAAGATAAGCATCGCATCGGGACGCCATCTTCCAATGTGCATCGTTTCGAGCTCAAAAACTGAGAAAAACTTGATCTAGAGCATAAAAGGGGGCGCCTTTTTACGTTTGCAGAGGGACATTACATACCCTAGTTCCGTCCCTTAACCCCAGACGTATTGTTTGAACATTTAGGATATTACAGCTGCAATACTTATAAGGTTCACCAGCTCCCTAACTTTAGCGGAAACATTCCACAGAAGAAACAGTCGAGAAAGGTATTCACCGTACCAAGCACTGGCCGATACCAGAACTACTGTACAACTGTGGTTCGCATGGTTATGGGAACTGAGTTAAATCGATTGATCATCATTGAGTCAGGAAATATTTGAAAAAAAAATATATACAATGAACTTGATTTATTTGAATCATATCGGTTGTTTGCTTCAGGATAAATTAAGCGGATGTTTTTTATAGTCAGTGAATTTCAGATAAATTGAAAATAGACTCCGCATCCAGAGATTAGCAAATGACTTTTCACCATAATTGCATACATTAATTCATAGATTTACTATCAAATTTTCGTATATATATATATATATATATATATATATATACATATGATGATGGAGGGGGAAAGTCATCTTCATGTACCTGTCAATAATCACCTTGGAATAGTGGTTAACTTTCGGACGTTGGTTTACTAAAACTAATAGACATATACGAGGAAATCACTCGACTCTATAATTGCATATTAACATGTGTGAAGTAAAGAATGCAATACAGGATTTATTACTAAAGTTATTATTGTTAGGTTGTGTAAGACTAATTTGCATGAGGGATATCTGCTTAGGGGGCGTGTCTTGGGCATGTACATTTTGAGGAGTTCTAAAGGGTATTCACGTTACAGCTGTTGAAAACCGCCCAAAACTCCAGACCGTTAGGTCCATAGCTGTAGGCCAGAACCTGGACTTTAACACTTAATACATCTGCCATGTTCAATCTCATATCTACAAGAACACATCGTGGTGCCTGCACATTATATATATTAACTAGCTGCGTACCCGTTCTCCGAACGGTAGGAAAAGATCATTTTCCTTATACATATAATTCGAATTAAGCCCATTGATGCGGAATCTATAAAAGTAAAAAATTACTTAAATCGTGATGAAACGTTGACGTCATGAGTGCAAATCTGAGATGACTGCAACATGATGGCACAAAAACTACGTCAATGTCACTGGACTGGGATCAAAAAAGAAGCACCTTCTCTTAGATCACCTTGCCCAGGCTTTTTCTCGATGGATCCGGTATCGTAGAACTGCTTCTATAAGTTGCACACGACGCTGGGCGTTCAATTGAACTCTCTACAAATCTGGAGACTATCCTGCTTCTAGTCTCCACACATGGGATCTAGGTCAAGGGGTGAGGTTGTCCTCCGTAGGGGTCTTTCTATGGGGTCCTAACCGGTATTTACGCGACGTTTTGGAGTAAACCAGACATATATGTTTCCTAACATATGCATGTTACGAGTACAGTTTTATTTTCCGAACGGAATAGAGGAAAACTCCGAACGTTAGGTCGGCGGACGCGACCTGTTTTGAACCAGAAACCTTCTGTCTCCCAGTTCAGAGCGCTAAGCGCTCGGCCACTGGTCGGACTAAGTCATTGCTAGGGGAATATTATAAGCAATTGGGACCTTTGTTGTACACATGATTGCAATGTCATTCTCGTATTATTATTACTTATATCTCATATTATTGGATTTATTTTATATTTTCATTTCATATTCCTGACTTTTCATATTCTCTTCATTTTCAGGTCCTTGTTCATGCGCATATTCAATTATCATTCCCCATTAAGGTTACTGAATTAAGTAGTTCTCCCTATCGCCACTTCTACACCAAAGACGTCAATCTGCATTTTCCTCGTTTCAAGAAAAACGCTTACAAAGTTTCATTGCTTCAGTTTATATTGATTAATCAATTTTCTTGCAAACTAATCGGAATTAAGATATGAGGCTTTGACATAGTACACAGGATTTCTTAAAGACCTTGAAAATGAATTTAGTTAAAAATAACCAAAGTTACAGGTTCGCGTTATTGACGTTGTGATTGTGATAATATTCTAATTGTGTCATACCCAATGCGTTTTCATTTTTTGAGTCAAGAGCTGTAGAAATGAGTGTTTTCACTTAATTGTTAAATTTAACAGCTTGAGTGGCAACAACGGATTCCGTAACTACGGAAACTGCAGCAATATTAAAATAGAACATGAAATGAAATTTATTTATGCTTGCTAGAACTGCCATATTGGCGTAATTAGCGCTTATAGTCGATGGCAAATAGCCAAAATGTATCCTAAATTTAACTTCACTGTAAATGCAATATTTATAGGCATTCTCGTTCATCTCCAAAGACTTTCGTATTTATACAGAATTCCTATTTTACTATACTCTGTTTGGCGGGATTAAAAAAAAAAATCTATCCATCCGCTCGTAACATTGGCTCATCTCAATCGTGCCATAGAATTAGAAATAGAAACACAAAAAACACACGCTATTAAACACAGAGTTACACTACATTTGAATATTTATCGCCAACTTTTCTAAGAAAGGTACTAAAGAAGGAATCTGCGTATGCCATTTTGCCAGATTTTTTTTTTGAGAGAATGATTCTAAGCACTGATTTAACAGCAATCAAAATAGGAAATAGTTATTTGTGTATGGTTCCATCGCCAAAAACTAATGCAGGAATCTATTTGAAAAGTAGCATAGCAGTATTTTAAATCGCTATAACGTGTTTTATTTATTCCAATTTACCGAATGCGAGAATTTCATTTCTCTTGGAAATTTGGCGGCATTCCCTCAAGATAAATCAATTTACTTAATTTGGGGAAAATTCCGAAGATCGATTGCATAAAATCGCCTTAATAGTGCAATTTACTATAATTGCACTATTTCTGCATGGAAAATTAAAGTTTAACGCGTATTTTAATAAAACCTACACACACAAACCTAAACCTATTTCGGTTTGCAAGCAGTAAATTGCGCCAAGCCCAAAACTGTGCAAATCGGTAGAATCTACTACTTTCTCAAAATCACCAAATCAGCCATTTTTTTTTCGCCAAACTAAAAAATATACATATTAGTCTCGGAAATCTCCCAATACCTTATTCTTTTACACATAAAAAGCATTGAATTCCTGCTCTGATTTCAAATGCACGCATTACTTCAATTAAAAAATAACTTTGTAAATAATCTAAACAGAAAAAAAAAATCATTATTCTTTTATTTTTACTACAGGAGTCTAAATAATTTAATAAAATAGCCAAACATGGCAACCTCGATGCTTTTTTCTCACTTTTTCACTACAAGGGTTACAATCGCGGAATTACGAAGAGCAAAAATTAGCGTTTTTGACGGGGTTTTTTATCAATATCTCTTAAAATAATTCGAATTTCGAAATTTAAATTAGCGGAGGTTCTTTCTCGAAATTTTCCGAATTCGTGGATACCTCGATCGAAACTCAACTCCCAGCCGTTTAGGAGGAGATGATGCTACACACAGACACACAGACAGACGCGCACAGATTTTAATAGATACGCCAATGTTAAGATGTTTGCCTCCCTTTTTAGAAAAACCTCTCAATTACTCCACATAAATTTTATATCATTTTATAAAGAACTGCTTGCTCTACCGGCATCAACAACTAAAAAATTTGCTATTGCTTTTGCTTTTTGTAAATTAATGGGTGGAATGCAGAAGTGGTGTCCATGCCAAATGACGGCGATAACGCACCATTTTTAGCAACTGTTATTGGTTTTCTTCGTAATGAAGAGAAACGTCATAGCTGTTGAGAATTGCGATTTGCGAAAAAAACTTGCGTGAAGATGTGATATTCTAGGAGTTACGAAGTAGTGGTTTTTGTACATTTAGCATTAGTTTAAAAGTGAAATTCGCAGTTAGTGCAAGGCCAACGCGCATATGAAATATGATGTCATTGCGGGATTCGTGTGTTACGCTTTGCAAGTGAAATCGCTCGTGAATGTAGAACCGCTCGCTAGATGGGTGCAAGAGTTTCGTTTGTTGCGATTTGCGATTGATTTCGTTACACAAGAATCCGTCCAGCTTGTAAAGAATAAATAAAATAAATAATTTTTGTAATTTTGAAAAAGTGATTTTGTAATTTTGCAAAGTGATATCACACTTATTTAGTGCGAATTATTCGCACGGGTACCGCTAGTATAATATAATTAATTCATCTCTGCACATATATATAATACATCTGATTCCGTTGTTTACTGCACAGTGCCAGAAGATTATTAACTCAAGACGAAAATTCAAAATAAAAATCAAATTTAAATAAATACATAAAAAATAAACAACTTAGTGCATCTGTGTGTGTGTATTTATATAAGCTGCATTAGCTTATTTAAATACAGAGTAACTAAGCGAGTTTTTTATTCACAGCTAATATTTAAGTTTAAATTAACATAATTATAACATACTGTAGGCAGTAAGCAGGGAAGAAAATGTTCCGAAAGTAATATATATGAGTATTCCGAAAGTTTTGGCACATGAAAAGATGGTGTTCTAAATCAAATCTTGGCCAACTTGGTTGCCTACACCCCCAAAATTATCTAACCATTGAAGGCGTTGCCTACCTGAAATAAACACCGCAAGAGTTCCGTGTAAGAGATTTTCTATGTATTTGAAGGAAAGGTTTTAATTAATATCTGATGTTGAAGAATATAAAATGTTTGCTTCACTGTTAACAAGGATTTCGTCCCCAGGGTGCTGGTCCAGGGCTCCACCAGACAATCCCAACCCTCCCCTCCAAAGCTCAAATTTAGAAACAATTCAAAATCATGAAATCTTTTTGTAAAAAATAAATAAATAATAATAATAATAAAATAAAATCAGCCTTTTCTTCTGTTTGGCCACTCGCAAAATCTTTTGAGGGTACGACATGATTTCCAGCGATGGGATTTTTTAATTGCTTCTTTAATAAATCTATGGTTATCATGATTAATGCTTCTTTTTCTAATAGAGTTTCTAAAATTACATATTTTAAAGTATTTTACATTTAAAGTATTCCATGAAAAGTAAAAATTTTTGATTTAAAATGCTTTCTTAATATATACGTGCAAGTTTTTAGCACTGTGAGGGCGCGAGTGGGCGCACCTAAATGTGGGATATTAGGATGTATTTCATTTCCTATAAATTTTTCGTTTTAAACTTTATGAATATGAGGGCGATAAAGGGTAATTAAGGACGTTGGAAAACTTAAATAATTTAATATATTTACTGTGAAACTTTTGTTTAATTTACTCCGTGTAAATTCATTTATTAATCTTTTTTAAAATCAGAATATATTTAAAATTAAAAAAAAGAAAGTTGATGCCATATGGGCATTTTTACATGAAAGTAAAGGCAGTTGTTTCACTCAAAATTTCGGAGATTATAATTTTTCATAAGATAAGATGATCACATTAAACTTTAAAGTCGTTCTCTCTCGCAGTACGCAGTTTTCTGCACTTAAATTTGAAATACAATCAATAATGCCTTTTATTGTTTTTTAAATGCTTCTTTAATTAAGTAATCAAAGCTAATTATTTCTTTTTCTATGAAAATTTTCTAGGATGCTACATTTGCAGGTATTTTCATTTAAAACACTTTAAATATGCAACATTTTAAATTTAAAAACTGTTTCAATATTTTTTTATTAAATACTTCGAGGGGGCGTGAAAGGACGTAGCTCAAGGCGGACATCTTAAAATAAATGTCCTGTCAAATGATTTTCTACTTATGCAACAAGGACAATTTATTCTATTGAAAGTAATAAAAGTACTTTAACATTATAAAGATATATGTGTATATATAACAAATAGTTTGTTCTCTACTTCATTTTAAATACTACTACTACATGTATTTCGAGGGTGTAGCTCAAGGCGGGGATTTTTAAATGTATTAATTTTTGTACATGTCGTCTTTAAAAGAATCCACAGACTACTTTATTCTTCTGCAATTTTAGTATAATATTCATTTATTTTTTAATGTATGCCCTCTTCTGTATCTGACAAGCAGTTTCACTCTCTTTAAAATTGGATTTTATGGAATGTTTCCGCCCACAAGTAACGCCCTCAACGTAAATGAAACACCAATGATTAAAAATCCTATTTTTTTCTGTTGGAGAATTATAATCACCATCGATTTTTTCTTGCAAGAATATACGAATGTGATTAATCTATTATCATTATGATATGATGATTTTTTGGGGGGTTATTTTTTAAAAAACATATATAAAAAAATTAAGTACTGATTAAAAGTATCAAAAACTGTAGCTATGCTTTTTTTTCATTCCCCTGCTCTCTCTCTCTCTTTTATAACCCTTTCAGACTTCATTATAAAATCTCTCTTTTAATCAATGCCTTTCCTTTTGATAATAGAGATTAAATTTGCATTTAAAAATAATTTTTAAAAATCCGGATTATAAAATTTTTCGAATTGATTTTTTATTTTGAGTGCACAGATTATGAAGCATACTGTAGGATAGTATTGATAATTTTGTGTGATCAATTGTGAAATCAGAGGCTGAAATGGTTAAGTTATGGAAACACTAATTTCAGGAAGCATCTCAGATTTTACCAGCCAAAATCTGAATTTAAGGGTGTTTTTCGAAGAAACGAAATCATCTCATCTACCTTATCCACAAAGGAAGATAAACTAATTGCGCCAGAGCTAAAAAAATTTGGGGTTATTATTCATAAGTTGCACTACACACCGTAATAAATGAAATAACAGTGCCCTTTGTAAGACATTCCTCTTTCAATATATTTTTTCCTCAGTCAGGCAAAAGTGACCTTATAGACTTTTACGGTATTCAGATCTGACCGTTATATATATGTTTGTGTGTGTGCGTTTAAATTTATTGTTTTAAAAGTTATATGAGTAATTTATGTATTGATTTTTTTCTGTTAAGTTTACCTCGCGTAGATCTATTTATTATTTTATTAAAATCGGAATGAGTTAAAATATTTAAAACTTGATTTATTACGAACTTTTTTTACATGAAGTCAGACTTGTAACGGAAATCTTTGTTACGCTATTACGTTCTCATCTAATTTAAACCTCATTTACACTGTTTGATAAAATTCACTTCAGCACTTTCTTTAGCTTTAATTTATTGTATAATTAAATTTTTAAAAGAGGACAGTTATCTATGTTATACTCAAAATGGCGAGATTACTTTTTTTTAATACACAGGTTCATGATGTCGCGTTATACTTTCAAGTCGTTCTTTTTCGCATATCTGCACACTAAAAATTTTCTAGATTCATGTTTGAATTCAGGAATTTTGCCCTTGAATGCTTCTGTAATAGTGTATTAAGAATCACTATTCATTATTTCGTTTTCTCCCCAAATCTACCTAAAATATTACACTTGAGACTAATTTGAAAAAAAAAAAAATATTTTGAAGTATCATTTTAAATTTAAAACTCTGTTTCAATATGTGTTTTTTATTATTTCTATACAGTGAGGGCGATAAAGGGCGGAGCTGAAGGCGGGCGTATAATAATAAATATCCTCTCTTAAAAAGAAATGATTTTTATTTTTCATAAATGTTGATTAAAAAACTATTTTCGTTTAGAGAAAAAAATCAGCAGTTTTAGAAGGATCTAGAATATTTCTTCTTTAGGTGTAATCCTGACACACACACACTATCTTTCTTTCTAGATAATTTTGACTTATAATTAATTCGTGAGCTTGGATCAATTCCGGCACTTTAAATTGCATGATTTCTCCTTAAAAAGAGGGGGGGGGGAACTGGCATTATTAAATTTTACATATATACATGGATACCTTACTCAAATACTTCATAACATTGTACAAAAATGAAGTATTTGAGCAACATGTAGGTTTTGTTGTTTTGTAGTATATATTTTGAATATCTATATAAAATATTTTGAAGTATCATTTTAAATTTAAAACTCTGTTTCAATATGTGTTTTTTATTATTTCTGTACTGTGAGGGCGTTAAAGGGCGGAGCTGAAGGCGGGCGTATAATAATAAATAGAGGGGGGGGGAAACTGGCATTATTAAAATTTACATATATAGATGGATACCTTACTCAAATACTTCATAACATTGTACAAAAATGAAGTATTTTAGCAACATGTAGGTTTTGTTGTTTTGTAGTATATATTTTGAATATCTATATAAAATATTTTGAAGTATCATTTCAAATTTAAAACTCTGTTTCAATATGTGTTTTTTATTATTTCTATAATGTGAGGGCGTTAAAGGGCGAGCTGAAGGCGGCGTATAATAATAAAGAGGGGGGGGGGAAACTGGCATTACTAAAATTTACATATATACATGGATACCTTACTCAAATACTTTATAACATTGTACAAAAATGAAGTATTTGAGCAACATGTAGGTTTTGTTGTTTTGTAGTATATATTTTGAATATCTATATAAAATATTTTGAAGTATCATTTTAAATTTAAATTTCTGTTTCAATATGTGTTTTTTATTATTTCTGTACAGTGAGGGCGTTAAAGGGCGGTGCTGAAGGCGGGCGTATAATAATAAATATCCTCTCTTAAAAAGAAATGATTTTTATTTTTCATAAATATTGATTAAAAAACTATTTTCGTGTAGAGAAAAAAATCAGCAGTTTTAGAAGGATCTAGAATATTTCTTCTTCAGGTGTAATCCTGACACACACACACTATCTTTCTTTCTAGATAATTTTGACTTATAATTAATTCGTGAGCTTGGATCAATTCCGGCTCTTTAAATTGCATGATTTCTAATTAAAAAGAGGGGGGGGGAAACTGGCATTATTAAAATTTACATATATACGTGGATACCTTACTCAAATACTTCATAACATTGTACAAAAATGAAGTATTTGAGCAACATGTAGGTTTTGTTGTTTTGTAGTATATATTTTGAATATCTATATAAAATATTTTGAAGTATCATTTTAAATTTAAAACTCTGTTTCAATATGTGTTTTTTATTATTTCTATACTGTGAGGGCGTTAAATGGCGGAGCTGAAGGCGGGCGTATAATAATAAATATCCTCTCTTAAAAAGAAATGATTTTTATTTTTCATAAATATTGATTAAAAAACTATTTTCGTGTAGAGAAAAAAATCAGCAGTTTTAGAAGGATCTAGAATATTTCTTCTTCAGGTGTAATCCTGACACACACACACTATCTTTCTTTCTAGATAATTTTCACTTATAATTAATTCGTGAGCTTGGATCAATTCCGGCTCTTTAAATTGCATGATTTCTAATTAAAAAGAGGGGGGGGGGGAAACTGGCATTATTAAAATTTACATATATACGTGGATACCTTACTCAAATACTTCATAACATTGTACAAAAATGAAGTATTTGAGCAACATGTAGGTTTTGTTGTTTTGTAGTATATATTTTGAATATCTATATAAAATATTTTGAAGTATCATTTTAAATTTAAAACTCTGTTTCAATATGTGTTTTTTATTATTTCTATACTGTGAGGGCGTTAAAGGGCGGAGCTGAAGGCGGGCGTATAATAATAAATATCGTCTCTTAAAAAGAAATGATTTTTATTTTTCATAAATGTTGATTAAAAAACTATTTTCGTGTAGACAAAAAAATCAGCAGTTTTAGAAGGATATAGAACATTTCTTCTTCAGGTGTAATCCTGACACACACACACTATCTTTCTTTCTATATAATTTTGACTTATAATTAATTCGTGATCTTGGATCAATTCCGGCACTTTAAATTGCATGATTTCTCCTTAAAAAGAGGGGGGGGGGGAAACTGGCATTATTAAAATTTACATGTATAGATGGATACCTAACTCAAATACTTCATAACATTGTACAAAAATGAAGTATTTGAGCAACATGTAGGTTTTGTTGTTTTGTAGTATATATTTTGAATATCTATATAAAATATTTTGAAGTATCATTTTAAATTTAAAACTCTGTTTCAATATGTGTTTTTTATTATTTCTGTACTGTGAGGGCGTTAAAGGGCGGAGCTGAAGGCGGGCGTATAATAATAAATAGAGGGGGGGGGGACTGGCATTATTAAAATTTACATATATAGATGGATACCTTACTCAAATACTTCATAACATTGTACAAAAATGAAGTATTTGAGCAACATGTAGGTTTTGTTGTTTTGTAGTATATATTTTGAATATCTATATAAAATATTTTGAAGTATCATTTTAAATTTAAAACTCTGTTTCAATATGTGTTTTTTTATTATTTCTGTACTGTGAGGGCGTTAAAGGGCGGAGCTGAAGGCGGGCGTATAATAATAAATACTCTCTAAAAGAAATGATTTATTTTTCATAAATGTTGATTAAAAACATTTCGGTAGAGAAAAAAATCAGCAGTTTTAGAAGATCTAGAATTTCTTCTTAGGTGTAATCCTGACACACACACATATCTTCTTCTAGATAATTTTGACTTATAATTAATTCGTGACTTGATCAATTCCGGCACTTAAATGCATGATTTCTTTAAAAGAGGGGGTGGGAAACTGGCATTATTAAATTTACATATATACATGGATACCTTACTCAAATACTTCATAACATTGTACAAAAATGAGTATTTGAGCACATTAGGTTTGTTGTTGTAGTACATATTTTGAATATCTATATAAAATATTTTGAAGTATCATTTTAAATTTAAAACTCTGTTTCAATATGTGTTTTTTATTATTTCTGTACTGTGAGGGCGTTAAAGGCGGAGCTGAAGGCGGGCGTATAATAATAAATAAGCTGCTTAGAAAATTTACAATATGTTATTAAAAACTTTTTGTAAAAAATAAGTTTTAGAACTAGTTTTGTTTAGGTGTATTATAATATTTCTTTAAATATTAATAATTCTAGTTATAACGCTTAAATAGCAGATTTAAAGAGGGGGGGGGAACTGGCATTATTAAAATTTACATATATAGATGGATACCTTACTCAAATACTTCATAACATTGTACAAAATGAAGTATTTGAGCAACATGTAGTTTTGTTGTTTTGTAGTATATATTTTGAATATCTATATAAAATATTTTGAAGTACTATTTTAAATTTAAAACTCTGTTTCAATATGTGTTTTTTATTATTTCTATACTGTGAGGGCGAAGAAAAGAGAGGGGGGGGGGAAACTGGCATTACAAAAATTTACATATATACATGGATACCTTACTCAAATACTTTATAACATTGTACAAAAATGAAGTATTTGAGCAACATGTAGGTTTTGTTGTTTTGTAGTATATATTTTGAATATCTATATAAAATATTTTGAAGTATCATTTTAAATTTAAATTTCTGTTTCAATATGTGTTTTTATTATTTCTGTACAGTGAGGGCGTTAAAGGGCGGAGCTGAAGGCGGGCGTATAATAATAAATATCCTCTCTTAAAAAGAAATGATTTTTATTTTTCATAAATATTGATTAAAAAAACTATTTTCGTGTAGAGAAAAAAATCAGCAGTTTTAGAAGGATCTAGAATATTTCTTCTTCAGGTGTAATCCTGACACACACACACTATCTTTCTTTCTAGATAATTTTGACTTATAATTAATTCGTGAGCTTGGATCAATTCCGGCACTTTAAATTGCATGATTTCTCCTTAAAAAGAGGGGGGGGGGGAAACTGGCATTATTAAAATTTACATATATACGATGGATACCTTACTCAAATACTTCATAACATTGTACAAAAATGAAGTATTTGAGCAACATGTAGGTTTTGTTGTTTTGTAGTATATATTTTGAATATCTATATAAAATATTTTGAAGTATCATTTTAAATTTAAAACTCTGTTTCAATATGTGTTTTTTATTATTTCTGTACTGTGAGGGCGTTAAAGGGCGGAGCTGAAGGCGGGCGTATAATAATAAATATCCTCTCTTAAAAAGAAATGATTTTTATTTTTCATAAATGTTGATTAAAAAACTATTTTCGTGTAGAGAAAAAAATCAGCAGTTTTAGAAGGATCTAGAATATTTCTTCTTCAGGTGTAATCCTGACACACACACACTATCTTTCTTTCTAGATAATTTTGACTTATAATTAATTCGTGAGCTTGGATCAATTCCGGCACTTTAAATTGCATGATTTCTAATTAAAAAGAGGGGGGGGGGGAAACTGGCATTATTAAAATTTACATATATACATGGATACCTTACTCAAATACTTCATAACATTGTACTTGTTGTTTTGTAGTATATATTTTGAATATCTATATAAAATATTTTGAAGTATCATTTTAAATTTAAAACTCTGTTTCAATATGTGTTTTTTATTATTTCTATACTGTGAGGGCGTTAAAGGGCGGAGCTGAAGGCGGGCGTATAATAATAAATATCGTCTCTTAAAAAGAAATGATTTTTATTTTTCATAAATGTTGATTAAAAAACTATTTTCGTGTAGACAAAAAAATCAGCAGTTTTAGAAGGATCTAGAACATTTCTTCTTCAGGTGTAATCCTGACACACACACACTATCTTTCTTTCTAGATAATTTTGACTTATAATTAATTCGTGAGCTTGGATCAATTCCGGCACTTTAAATTGCATGATTTCTCCTAAAAAAGAGGAGGGGGGGGGGAAACTGGCATTATTAAAATTTACATATATAGATGGATACCTTACTCAAATACTTCATAACATTGTACAAAAATGAAGTATTTGAGCAACATGTAGGTTTTGTTGTTTTGTAGTATATATTTTCAATATCTATATAAAATATTTTGAAGTATCATTTTAAATTTAAAACTCTGTTTCAATATGTGTTTTTATTATTTCTGTACTGTGAGGGCGTTAAAGGGCGGAGCTGAAGGCGGGCGTATAATAATAAATAGAGGCGGGGGGGAAACTTTCATTATAAAATTTACATATATAGATGGATACCTTACTCAATTACTTCATAACATTGTACAAAAATGAAGTATTTGAGCAACATGTAGGTTTTGTTGTTTTGTAGTATATATTTTGAATATCTATATAAAATATTTTGAAGTATCATTTTAAATTTAAAACTCTGTTTCAATATGTGTTTTTTATTATTTCTGTACTGTGAGGGCGTTAAAGGGCGGAGCTGAAGGCGGGCGTATAATAATAAATAGAGGGGGGGGGGAAACTGGCATTATTAAAATTTACATATATAGATGGATACCTCACTCAAATACTTCATAACATTGTACAAAAATGAAGTATTTGAGCAACATGTAGGTTTTGTTGTTTTGTAGTATATATTTTGAATATCTATATAAAATATTTTGAAGTATCATTTTAAATTTAAAACTCTGTTTCAATATGTGTTTTTTATTATTTCTGTACTGTGAGGGCGTTAAAGGGCGGAGCTGAAGGCGGGCGTATAATAATAAATATCCTCTCTTAAAAAGAAATGATTTTTATTTTTCATAAATGTTGATTAAAAAACTATTTTCGTGTAGAGAAAAAAAATCAGCAGTTTTAGAAGGATCTAGAATATTTCTTTTTCAGGTGTAATCCTGACACACACACAGTATCTTTCTTTCTAGATAATTTTGACTTATAATTAATTCGTGAGCTTGGATCAATTCCGGCACTTTAAATTGAATGATTTCTCCTTAAAAAGAGGGGGGGGGGAAACTGGCATTATTAAAATTTACATATATAGATGGATACCTTACTCAAATACTTCATAACATTGTACAAAAATGAAGTATTTGAGCAACATGTAGGTTTTGTTGTTTTGTAGTATATATTTTGAATATCTATATAAAATATTTTGAAGTATCATTTTAAATTTAAAACTCTGTTTCAATATGTGTTTTTTATTATTTCTGTACTGTGAGGGCGTTAAAGGGCGGAGCTGAAGGCGGGCGTATAATAATAAATAGAGGGGGGGGGGAAACTGGCATTATTAAAATTTACATATATAGATGGATACCTTACTCAAATACTTCATAACATTGTACAAAAATGAAGTATTTGAGCAACATGTAGGTTTTGTTGTTTTGTAGTATATATTTTGAATATCTATATAAAATATTTTGAAGTATCATTTTAAATTTAAAACTCTGTTTCAATATGTGTTTTTTATTATTTCTATACTGTGAGGGCGTTAAAGGGCGGAGCTGAAGGCGGGCGTATAATAATAAATATCCTCTCTTAAAAAGAAATGATTTTTATTTTTCATAAATGTTGATTAAAAAACTATTTTCGTGTAGAGAAAAAAATCAGCAGTTTTAGAAGGATCTAGAATATTTCTTCTTCAGGTGTAATCCTGACACACACACACTATCTTTCTTTCTAGATAATTTTGACTTATAATTAATTCGTGAGCTTGGATCAATTCCGGCACTTTAAATTGAATGATTTCTCCTTAAAAAGAGGGGGGGGGGGAAACTGGCATTATTAAAATTTACATATATACATGGATACCTTACTCAAATACTTCATAACATTGTACAAAAATGAAGTATTTGAGCAACATGTAGGTTTTGTTGTTTTGTAGTATATATTTTGAATATCTATATAAAATATTTTGAAGTATCATTTTAAATTTAAAACTCTGTTTCAATATGTGTTTTTTATTATTTCTATACTGTGAGGGCGTTAAAGGGCGGAGCTGAAGGCGGGCGTATAATAATAAATATCGTCTCTTAAAAAGAAATGATTTTTATTTTTCATAAATGTTGATTAAAAAACTATTTTCGTGTAGACAAAAAAATCAGCAGTTTTAGAAGGATCTAGAACATTTCTTCTTCAGGTGTAATCCTGACACACACACACTATCTTTCTTTCTAGATAATTTTGACTTATAATTAATTCGTGAGCTTGGATCAATTCCGGCACTTTAAATTGCATGATTTCTCCTTAAAAAGAGGGGGGGGGGGGAAACTGGCATTATTAAAATTTACATATATACATGGATACCTTACTCAAATACTTCATAACATTGTACAAAAATGAGGTATTTGAGCAACATGTAGGATTTGTTGTTTTGTAGTAATAATGTCATTTTTAAAATAATCGTGAGACTATTGTATTTGGCTGCGATTTTAATATAGTATATATATAGGTGTTTGTGCGTATACATTTATTTTCTATTTCACCATAATTTTTACACTTTTAATCATAAATTTTATGAAATGTCTCCCCATGTCTCCACCCACTATATCCCCGCCATGCCACCAATTTGATGCAAACTCTTCTAACTTAAAAGTTTAGTTTTCCTTTTTATTCATCTTTGTGGAGTTTGCCAAGAGTCATTTAGTTAGAATATCTGATACAAACATTTACTTAAAAGAAAGCATATAGTGATTTTTACTTTTAACTTATAATCAAAATTTATATTAATGAAACTTATTTTAATTTAACTATTTTCGAGAGAAGGGGCTGACAAATTTGGTAAAGGCCTAATTTTTCTGAAAGGCTTGATTAATATGAGCTTGTGGAGGAAAATCCAAATTTCGGGAGGCTCACAGGCTTTTGCCCCCTTTCTTCTTTCCTTTTATTAGGTAGGTCACTGTTTATTTTTATTTTGCCAAACATTATGTATTTATTTAATGAAATTTTTTTTTTAGTTTATAAGGTAGTTAAAACACAAAATGTGATATTATTAACTAATATGAAACCAGTTACATTATTAGATGTAGAATTCAAAATATTGCTCACTTGAAAAGTATGTTTGTTTAGCAGAGTATTCTGACTTAGTACTTTCAGATCGCCTCATTTGAGAATAAATGTCTTTCAAAATCGTATGAATAGCTTAGATACTATACTTCATCCCCTTAGCCAACGGACATTTCCCACTGTCACACTAAAAGCTGTGGAGTGGGATGGAGCGCCGTGGGAAGTCCCATTTTCAACAGTCCCTTCTCAGTTTTACCCCCCTCCGACTGCGGGTAGTGCGGGTGGAGTAGCCAAACCAGAAATCGAGGTTTTAAATTTTGCCTGTTTGGCACAAAATTACACTTTATGTATTTTACATAATACTGAAGGTTGAAATATTTCAAAAGATTGAACTTTACTCTCCTGTACCTTTTCCCCCAAAATCTTTTAAACTTGGTTACGAAAAGGTAGCTCCAATTAAAACAAAAAGTGTTTAGCTCCTATTAACCCGTTAAAATTAAAAATCATTACTTTTCTCTATTATGTGCACTTTTATACGTTCAGATGTACCCAATGCAAGAAAAATTGCCTCAAAATATTGAAATTTTCTGTCCCAAACGTACCATTGACTTGACATTGATACCGAAGCCTCGGGGGAGCTCAGTGAAGAGACCTCTTAACACACGTAAACGACGCTAAACGTCACATCCATCGTTCCACATAACATCCAAAGATGAGTGGTAGTCAATCGAAAGAAACGCAAATTAGAGCTTTGGTTAATAATTTATGTAGGATCCCTAGTTACTAACATTGTACTACTCCTTTAGCTTTACATCGCTTAACCCTTGGTTAAGCGAGATTACTTGACTGTATTAAATATCTGTAATTCAACCCTGCTAGCGAGAAGTTTATGACTATAATGAAATTCTGTTTTATATTTCTGGTAATACTTTTTTTTGTAATTATTGCTTAATAAGGCAAGATAAAAGTATTTCATTTTAAACACTAACATATTCCCCAAAACATCTCCGCTGCCCGCTGAGATGTTATTCACCGGTAGTCGTATCTGGAGTGTTGGCTATTACAATCCAAGAGAGCTTAGTAAGAAGGCCACTCTTGCCCTTTAAGAGTGGTTTACTAAACACATTTCCGTTGAGAGATCTAGCAACTATATGGGAAACGCAGAAGTATTGTTTGAACATTTAGGATATTGGAGCTGAGACCCTTATTATACATGAACAGAATCCCTTAGCAGGCACAGTCCACAGAAGAGTCAGTCGAGAAGATGTTCGCAGTACCAAGCACTGGCCAAAGGCAGTGCTGCTTTACATTCGTTGGTCTTATGTGGAACGAGTTAAATCGACTAATCTTCATTAAATCAGGAAGTACTTGAACAAAAAAATTATTTAATCAATTTGATTTGTTTGAGTTATATATGTTGTTTACATCAGGATAAATTAAGTGAATCTTTTTTATAATCATTGAATTTTTCGTTAACTGAAAATAAGGCTCCACCACCTCAGCTTAGTAAATCCCTTTTAACCGTATTTAGATGCATTATGTTATAGATTTTTTAAAAATAAGTAACAAATGTATTCGTATGTGCAATTATATGACATGTATTAAATCTGGATAAGCGGCTTACCGTACAGCGAATGAAGATTATCAAGTCAAGATGAAAAAAGAAAATAAATAAAAATATTAAACAAATAAATACAAAATGAACAAATTAGTACATCTGTGGGCTTATTTATACAAACTAAATTGCTCATGCAAATGCACGCGCTGTAGCTAATATAGTTTATTTTTTATTCTTTATTGACATTTAAGTTTAAATTAACACAGTTTCAACGTATTATAGTTAGCATGCAGAAAGGAAGCAGTTCGGGAAAGAAATGTAAATGAGTATGTCGAAAAATTTGGCAAACAGATGGCGCTCTAAATCTAATCTAAACCAACTTGAAGATAAAATAAATTTAAATATATTTTATCATTCTGACAAAAACGTAATCGTAAACAAAAGTAAAGAGCTAGTTTAAATCATAACAAATAAAAACAAACAATGCTTATCTCAAATCTTGATTAAGTCGCCAAAATTATTGCAATATTCAAATAATAAAATTGAAATATGTCAAATTATTTCACCTTATAAAATAATAATAACAATTATTACTTGCTTTTACCCTTCAATAAACAAACGAATACGAAAATATCAACAACAAATGTACTATCAGAGCAATGTTAATTCATACAAAACTGTAAATAAACAGTCAGTATGTACCTAAATATCCATTTTCAATTAAAAAAATAATAAATAATGAAATTTAATTTAAAGTAAAACCACTTAAATAAAACCAAGTACCACGTTGGTCACCAGCAAGTAGCCCTTTTTTGGAAATAAAAATTGCCCTTTAGGGATTATCGCACCTTAACTTCCAATCGTCAAACGGCAAGGTTACCATAAATGCTTCCTGTATCGCCGAAAGAAAAAGTCATGAAAATAAAAGCGCTCCAAAATGAATAATACTATAGCTGTACCTTGACACTTCAATCTCTGAAAACAATGTTCCATTCCTTTTTTTTTTTTTTTTTTTTTTTTAAATCGAGCGGGAAAATCGAGCCTATTAAACAAGTGTTTGCCTTATTCAAAAGGCGCTCCCCCAAATTTTCAGTTTTTAGTAACAGAGGATCATGATGAAGTAGTCCAAGTAACAATTGATTTAGTAACAAATGATCTTGAAATTTCGGGGAAAGTCCATTCGAAATTTTTGAGGATACTGCCCTTATTTACAGTGATTTGCTCCATAAATAATTTCTTTGGTATTCATGTTAAAAAAACATTTTTTTTACCCCATTAAAGTTTTCTAAAATACTACATTTAAAAGCATTTTCTTTTAAAAATATTTCCAAGTAACACTAATAATTTAACTTTTTTAACACCGGAGTACACGTTTTTGACACTGAGAGGGTGGGAGTAGGCGTGACTAAAGGCGGGATATTAAGTTGCATATCCCTCCCTTGAAGTAAATGATTTTAAACTCTCTGAAATTGCTGAATTAGGGGATAGTTTCATATAAAAAATAAGAAATAAGAACAAAGTTCTTGGAAATTTAAAACTTCATTTGTTATAAGTAATAAATAAGAGAATAATTTAGCAACTAGCTGGATTTTGCGTGACTATTTACATTTTGGACATGTTTAACGTTATAGAATTTTTTTCTTTGTGCAGGGTGATTATCATAACGGCAAACTCAGATGGATTAGAGCTTATCTGATTAGAAACTAAAGTTTAAATGTATATCAATGTAGGCGCCCTTGGCAATTTTCTGATAGAATGAAAATCTCTAAATCCTACAAAATCGACCATTTCTGAAACGTAAAAAACAGGCTACCCAAAATAAAGCATATTAATGTACTTTAAACCGTACTCATATGCATTCATTTACAGCTTATTTAATACGTAGATAACAACTTTTTTTTTGTCTGCATTCAAATTACGATATACATTTATTTGTAATTTGATTATAAAAATTATTGTGTTCAGCAGGCAGAGTCTTGGGGAGTCTAATTTGAAGAAACTGAAGTTCGATGATTAAAGCAAACATTTGGCATAATTTCTGCTAAAATAGGCAAATGATAGGTTCATAGCTACATTATTTTAAAACTATTGGAATTTCAAACCAGTAATCGAAGCTGTTACAGGTAATTGCATACATAGTGTTTAATTTATGAGGCTTTTTAATTATTGCGAAAGTATTGCAGTTTTACTTAAAATTTGTTTGTCCAAACAGCAAACTAAACTAGAAGAGCGTTTTAGAAAAATGGATTTAGAAAATAAAAGGAAGTATTTATTAAGTAGTTACATTTTATTTCAGAATTCTGCTCTTGTGAGATAAATTTTGAAACATGGAGTTAAACATAGTCCTATATCACAATCAGAACAAAAACATCTAGTTTCTCTTCTCATTCTTTTACCACTGCTGTGTTGTTTACTGTAACATATAAAGGACTGCCTCATCGGTCTCATATTTTCGGGGGAACATTTCTAAAAAGTGTATTTCCGTGAATCTCAAGGGATTTGGTAAAATTCCCGGTCGCCTTTTCGTTTCATTTGTTGTTCTATGCCGTATAAAACTACTAGAGACATCTATTAGTTAAGGATAATAATAATAATAATAATAAGTATAGTCAGCATTCATTAAAAAATAATTATTATTTAACCGAATGAAAAAAATTACTAAGTAATATTTTTTAAAAAGAGAAACTTTTTTGTTAAGTGTTTTTTACAACAAAATACAAAGAGTTTCTCTTAAAAATTGACAATATACCTATATTTTTCCTATTATTTTTCTGTTTATTGAAAATTTTTCTCTGCTCTTCTGTCAAGCTTAAAATTCTGTGTTTCCTACCCACAAATAATTATAACCATTCTTAGAATTGAAATAGGCGTAAATTTTAGAAGCAGGTTTCCGCCTTCATGCGCACTATCTGCTCTCTTAAATAGTTCATAATACCGATTTCATTATTATAATAAAACTTATTCTTATTTGGAAACTTCACAGTGCATTATTTAATTTTTTCGTGAAATCTTTTGTTTGCTGTTTGTGAGGCTTAAAAAAAATCTCCCTTTAGGGCCGGAATTTGGTCCTGGATTCATAGGCAAAATTAAAATAATCCGTCCCATTATGTTTCTTTTATTTTTATAGCTCCATTAATGCGTTGTCAGTCTGAAAAAACTTATTCTAGAGAAAAACATTAAATTAAATTACAAGGGCAATAACTAGGATTTTTTTTTCTTTTTTTTTTTTTAGAAAGTGCTTTAATGTTTTTATAAAGTACATTTTTGAACGCATAAAATTCATCTTCATGTCATTATTAGGAGCGGCATCCATAGTCATTGCCCAGCCAAATGGCTTATGACATTGAAAGTGACCAGTCTCGATTATATGAATCTGCTCGTGGATAAATACTTTTTAATAAGAACGAAGGGGTGGGGGGGATGGTCTGCATCAGCTGAATTTCTCCTGCGATTTAAAAAGAAAAGAAAAAGAAAGTATCCTAGACCAAATCAGAAACACGGCTCTCTCTGTCTTTCCCAGTTGTTGAAGGCCATAACATTTTGTTACAGTTGAAGTGGGTGTAGACACAGGGAAAAGGCTTCCGCCTAAACGCACAACTAACGTTCCTGATGCAGATTTTATTATTTTAGCAGAATTTCATGGTTACTTTCAAGGATCACGATGCGTTATTTAATTTATTAATTAATTTTTTTTATACTTTTTGCGAAGCTTAAAAATCTGTGTTTCTTTCCCAGTGAAAGTCATAACCATTTCTTACAACTGGTGTGAGCGTTTCCGCCTACATGCGCAAACGGTTGCTCAAATTGTTTATGATGAGAATTTTACTATTTCAGCAGAATTCATCCCTACTTTCAAAGAACAGAATGAATTATTTACATTTTTAATGAAATTTTTTGTTTACACTTGGGGCGCTAAAGAAATCTGTGTTTCTTTCCCAACGAAATCATAGCGTTTTCTTTCAATTCATGTGGGCGGATACATCAGGAAGCGGTTTCCGCCTACATGCAAAAGTAGCTACTCAAAATCTTTATGATCGGATTTTATTATTTCAGTAGAATTCATCATTATTTTCAAAGAACAGGATAGATTATTTAAATTTTTTCTGGAATTATTTGTTTACAATTGGGGAGCTTAAAATTCTGCGTTTCTTACTCACCGAAATCAAAAACCTTTCTTGCAATTGATGTGTGATTGCAAATGATATGAACCTTTCTTGCAATTGATATACATTACTATGAGGTTTCCGCCTGCATGCCTAATCGCTTGCTCTCAAAATTCTTCAGGATGGGCATTTAATCATTTCAGAAGAATTCAGTAGTAATTTCAAATGGCGCGATATAATATTTAAATTTTCTTTTTACTGTTTGTACAGCTGCGGAAAAAAAGGTCCACTTGTACTTTTTTTTCGGCCGTCGTTTGTCGTACAGCAAAATTACAGATACCAATCGTTTAAGATTGACGTACACTTTAATTTGCTATGCATAAAAATTGCATAAGAGGCCTTCTACATATTAAAATTCGCACCAACTATTCAACTTTGAGATATACTTTTCCCCAATAGCAAACCCTAGATTTCACTTCATATTTAAAAACTTTAGCTCATTTTAACCCCGGATACCCGTTTTCAATAAATTTGAACTAAAAATGGGTGAGTTGTGGGCTTTCAATATCCCCCTCCCCATGTGTTAAAAAAAAAATTTCATACTTCAATTCATATCTCATATAATATTGATAATAAGAAGCTGATTTTTATACGTACTATTAGAACTAAACGACGAAAATATAATTTAATGTTATTCTGATTTTTAATGAAATATTAATATGAATTATGAATTATTAAATTAATTTTTGTAAAAAAATCATGAATAGCGACCTAGACAAATTTCGAAGGAAATGAATGCAGAAAGTAATATTACATGGCTGTGCAAAATTTCAAATTTTTACGTTCAGTAGTTTAATTTATATTATATAAAATATGTTATTTTCATGAGTTAAGGGACCATATATAAATTTATTAAGTGACAGTTTTTTGAAAATTGCTTAAAATAAACGCAAATTAGATTTATTTTGTGCAAAAACACAGTAAAAGATAGCGGTATTAAAAATATCAAATTTTGAAGCAAATAAATGAGAGGTTTTTACAGTTTGATGGTGATTCTATAAAGCGTCTATTGTTGCATCCGCTATCATATTCCTCCAAATAAAATATTTTCCAGGTATAGAATTAGATGTAGTAGATGTGTGTCTCCTAATACAACGTCGTATTTCTGAAAAACTAACATCCTCAACATTCCAGGCATGAATTTGACCTTTTTTAATATTGGAAACATTGGCTCTTTGGACTTCCCCATACTTTATCAAACAATAAAATAATTTAAAAAAGCATTCAATATCACATTTTCTGTCTAAATTTTCATCTGAATATGAATTAAAATACCGCCAAAAGTTATAAGAATATTGCACATTGCAGACGATAATATTAAATGAAGAAAGTGAAATAACAAACAAAGTGATACTATTGGGTCGGTGAAAAAGTAATTGCATTTTTTACATGAAATTCAAACAAATAAATTTTCAATCATGAAACCATTCTTCAAGTTCGAGCGTAGCTAAGTAACATTCATGCTTGTAGTGAGAAGAACAGAGAGCAGCCTCTCACTCCCGCCAACCTGTCCAAGAGAACCATCAAGGAAAATGCTCAGTAACAATTTCAAAATTAGAAAGATTTTTAAAATCGTGAACAGTCGTTTTGCATTTTTCTTTTAAATCATGTGTACGAAGCAAGGAAGTTATGAACTCACGGGTCATTTGGACCATAGACTAAATATTCTAATTTCTACCCTTGATATTCTCAGTACAAAAAACTTTCAGAGAGGTGTAAACAATATTTTCCTTGAAAATAATATTTATTTCTTTTAACTCTCTTGAGCGAAAGTAATGAAAGGCGAAAAGTTCGGAACCTACAAATAGCGTTTTTCGATTTGCAGAAAGTCCCTTACAAACGCGCAAAAATTAATTTGCAATATCTCCGGAAATTATCGTAGAAAATTGGTGAAAATGTATATTTAGGATAATTTGAAGATTTTCTTTCGTTTAAGAAGTGAAAATACATTCCTGCCATTGAGAAAAACGAAGTTGATGCAGAATTAAATATGAAGACGGCCCCTTATGCAAATTAAATTAATAGTAAATTAAAGTATACGTTATTTGCAAACGAATGGTGTATATAACTTTGCTGTTTGTCGAATGACGGCGAAATAAGAGCAAGTGGGCCTTTTTTTCCCCCCGCAGCCGTCCCAACAATAAGTTACATTCCTTCTTACAATTGAAGTGGGCGTAAACACAAAGAGAAAGTTCCAGCCTACAACTTACATTTACCACAACAGTTCCGTTTAAAAATTAATTGGTGACGCAACACTTTTGATGAGCTTGAAAAGTAAACCTATAGTGTCAAACACTCATTTTCTTATGTCCTTAAAATAACCCTACTTATATGTTTAAAAAGAGATGTAAAATTTGTTCATATACAGATTGAAACACACTTGTATTTTCGTTTTGAAGATAATAAAAACGGAACAACAACGGGTAACGGTGGTTTTATTGGATTTAAATGGATTTTTAAAAGGCAACAGTAAGAGGATACAACTGAGGAATGCTTCCAAAAAAAGTTTAGTTCAATTAGGCTTCTCACAGTAATTCGCTAGGATGAAAATTTTCTGCATTTGTACAACCTCGGCAACAAACATTTAAGAGGATTCCGGACATCCTCCTCCCTTCCCACACCCAAGCATTTTGTTTCTGATAGAAGTGAAAACGTATCATTTCACGAGCGTTAAAAAAAAAAAAAAAAAAAAAAAAAAACGAAAGTACTAAAGTAATTTTTTATATTTCAAAATTAATATTGGCCTAAAAATTGGATTATTTCTCATCTTAAAAATTCCCCCGACAAATAAGTCAGAAGTTCCTAAAGGGAGTCACCATTTCCTCGACAAGGGGAACGTGCTTCTCTGAACGCCCAGCTGGAGCTACCTTCGATTACTTGAATAATCCGTGAACCCACAAAAAGATTAAAATTTGCAATAAATTGAAGATACAAATAAAAAATAAATTAAGATATTTATTTATTATTAATTTATTACATCTAGTGAAAGCTCCTAAAAATGCATTAACCAACAAAACTATTTTTTAAAAGTTGTTTTCAATATATGCATGGATGAAAAAAAAAAAAAAAAAAAAAAAAAAAAAAGGGGGGGGGGTGAATCAGTTTTTGGCAGTTTACACGTCTGTTTACTTCCATGGACTGGCCCTTTAAATCTGTTTACAGTACGCGTGATACAAGCGCCTAGGTGGTGAAAAAATCAACTACGTGTTCGGTTTCCTATTGTGCTCAGTTTCTCCTGGTCAGCCTTGTCAAGAATGCAGGCAGCTATGGTAGTTCTCAAAGCTATGGAAGGACTGTGACCACACGCCGTCTCGCGGCTCTTCCCTGCTGTCTTCAATTTATGAATGCATGCTACCAGTTGCAAGAGAAGAATGGAGCTTAATATACTCGCGGGAAACTCATAACGTGATTTAACAAAAAATATTTTGTTCTGTACGTTGAAGAATTACAAAAATTATGAACAAGTTTCATTGAAAGACTCTTCAGTTATACGTTCGTAAAATTATAAAATCTAAATTTTCATGCCAAAAAATAGCATCCTTTGTTATTAGCTAAAAATATATATATCTTTTGAAGGAACCATAAAAACGTGAAGCTATTTTTAATATATCATTATTAGCATTGTTCATATGTACGGTAAATATTTTTGAGAGCTCGTTAATTTTAAAGATATTCACAAATATTTGCGGCAATTTAAAAATAAATAACTAGCATAAATAATCTAAATGTGCCAAAATCTGCTATTTAGTAGAATAGAATTATTAATGAATGCTTGATGAAAACTTTTTTATATCTTCAGATAAATACATCCATATTATGTTTATTAAAAGATGCAAATAAAAAAAAATTATATAATAAAACTCAAGCATTTGTTTATTTATACGCTGAATGAAAGATTAAAAATATATTAATATATATAAATATAAATATCATTATTATTCTAATTATTTACTTTTTTCCTTGAACAAATAAGGATTAATTAAACGAATTAATTTTGTATTCACAGGGACTTCTATCTCAAAATTAGCAAAAGGTATACGTATTCATTTTAAAGTTCTTGTCTGGAAATTTTCTTTGATTCTTTAATGTTTTTTGGGCGGACAAATTTTAAGTTTTTTTTTTTTTTAGTGTGTACAATCATATTTTACACTGTTTTTCCTCTTTATTCCACAATTATAGAAAACAAAATATGATTGAAAAGCAAACTCATATTTATGTTTGTAGAATGTATTTTGAATGTAATAGATAAAAGTATCTAGATCCTATGTTATTAAATGAAAAAAAAAAGTGACTTTAAAATTCTAATTATTTGAAAATTTTTCTGTACAATACGAAATTAATAATAGTACAAAATAACTAGGCAATTTAAAAACAAAAATATATTTATGTGCTGAATTTAATGGAATGATAAACATTTACAGCTATTTTTAATATCTAAATATAAGTAACAGTTATAATTATTGCAACTATATTATTATTTTTACTGTGTTTGTTAGCTTTTGACGTAAATAGCCTTTTAAAAATAAATAATTAACAAAAAAAATTAACTCAAATATTTCAGAATCTTCTATTCACTAAGAAATAGGGCATTTTGAAAGTAACAGATAAAAATACCTAGATCCTATGTTCTTATATAAAAACAAAAAAAAAGTGACTTTAAAAAATTCCAATTATCTTAAAATAAATTTAATTAAAATAGTTTTAAGTTATCATTGATCAAAGAAAGTCGAAGACCACGCGAGAGTTGGGAACCACCCTTTGAGAATGATTGCGGCCGAGGTCAACGTCGGAAACAAATCATGGCCTCGGCACACCCAGCACACTATCATAGGTTGGTAGTTAAATATGCAGGCACTCTGCTTTTACCAAGCGAGCGTTTGCGTTTTAAATAGAGTAGGGAAGGATGTGATGTCACAACACGGGAGAGTTTGGATTTTTCGTTTAAGAATATTCTGTCAGAATTTTCTGGTTAGTTTTCCTACATAATTATTCTTTTAATCAAATGTTACCTTCAACGTAGCTATGTATGATAACGCTGCAAAATCTGCGACACCAATACAAAATTAATTCATTCTTACACAAAATAAGGCATTTCCTAACTATTAATACTAGATGACATGACCAGGCGAATTTTGATGTTCCAGAGTGACCTATCCAACGGATTTAACCTTTTGCATGTCAGATGGAGATGTTCCTTTTCTGGAACATCATGTTTAATATTTTTGTAAAAATAAACTATTGTAATCTGCGTAATTAACGTATATTTTATTATTCAAACATAAAAGTATCAGAGTAGAAAAATTTTTTAATCGATTTTTTTTTCTATCTTTTTTTTTCTTTCTTTTCTTTCAATTTTCACAGTGCACAAGGAAAAAAAAAATCTACAAAATTTCTAAAAGTTCAAATTCACACAAAAATTCCCGAAATGTTATATTTTCAAAGGATATATTCAAAAAGATTATTTTTAAAAAATCGAATAACAACAAGAAATCTTTCTACATTAATGCGTAAATATTCTATGTTCCAAAAATGGAGCATTTGCATGTAACGATATACAAAATTAGGGGTATCACATGCTTATGTTGATTTATTAGATTTTAATGCATTCAGTTATTTATTTTTGAAGGGAAAAAGGATCTTTATCATCTAGAAACCGTTTTAGAATACCTAAGGGGAAAAAAGTGGAAATGTGGGTTACGGCCAATTATCAGAGCTAGGGATCTAGATCGGGGGTGGGATTGCCCTCCGTGGGGGACTTTCTAAAAGGTCCTAACCCGTATTTACGCAAAGTTTCGGAGAAAACCACGGAAGAGAGTACCCAAGGTCAATGCCCCTTACATCTGATATAGCAAAACAGCCTCTGAAAATAATTCTTGATTTTTAAAAGATATGCACTGACGAAAAATAAACTGTTCATAAGCAATTACTTTTAAAGAATTATGGAAACGTTAGTAAACGGGAAAGATATTAATAAGTCACTAGCTTTTAGTTGCTGTTCATGTTGAGGATCTTCAACAGATTCTCTAAAACTTGCCACAGAAGGCTAAATCCTTTCAGTTCCCTGCTTACAAACTAAAATAATGGCTAATTCTCTCATCTGAGAACTAACATTTAATGTTTGAATATTAGTGGGAGGAATCACACTATGATATGACAGCCTCAAAAAAGAACTCAATGAAACACTTAATATAATGCGTCACTAAAAGCGATTTTATGTAAAACTAAATACTACTGAATAAAACACCTTAAAAAATTAAAACATTTTCCATAAAATTTGAAAGACGACTTAGATAAATATGAAAATGTTGTGCAGGCTATGTTTTTATTAACAGTTTATAAGCCTGGACAAAATGTTGCCCCCACTGTTTTCTGGGAGAAAAAAAAAATCGATACGCATAAGTGGGTGTTTAATTTACTAATAGTTTTCTGACATTTACATTGCCAGCCTGATCTGCATCCGAAAATTCAGTACCTACAACAAAGTGCTACTTTACAAAGCCTTTGTGTAAGACCACTGGCTACATATGATGCCCCGGTGTGTGCCTATGCGGCCAAAACACACATAAAAGCCCTCTTGGCCAAGGAAAGGAAGTTCCTCAGAATTATTCGATTTGGTCACCATCATCTTGCTAACGATGTGATCCTAAAGGATCTTTGTGTGAAGACCCTCAAACACCACATACTTAAAAATCTCGGAGAGATTCTACAGCAACATTTGAAATGTTGGACCCGTTGCACAGAAGACGCCCAAAGGCTGTTCTTCACGCCCTGCAAGTCCAACCTTAACTCCTCACCTGGGACTTTACCACCATGGTGTCGTAGAATATCCGTGACGGATATTTCTCGCTCTCGGGACTCTCGGGACCAAAAGGAGAGTCGCGGCTATTTATTCGAAGTATCTGACTATCCGTGAGCGAGAAATATCCGTCACGGATATTCTACGACACCATGGTAGTAGAGCCCCTGATAGTCAGATACTTCGGATAAATAGCCGCGACTCTCCTTTTGGTGCTACCACGATGAGTGTCGAATAAAACAAGCGAGCTTCAGATCTATCCGACACTCAGCGCGATCAACCAATCAAAACACTAGACTTCCCCCCTTTTTCTTAAACGAAGGCATTGTCTTCAGAATTTTCGAAGACTCCGGAGACATCTATCACGAGTGGAAGCCCGTTTTTGACAGACCCACCGTGCTAGGGAGAGGGGTCCTTTTGTGGAAGTACTTGACACTCCACGATCCACACAATAAAAACCCAGCACCATCTCGTACTCCCCATCCGGGAGTACCCCTCATCCATCACTGGGTGACCCCTCATCCCCTCATCCCTCCACCCCACATCCATCCGGGAGTACCCCTCCTCATCCTCAACCCCTCATCCAACTCGTACTCCCCGATACCGGAATGCGAGTTTTCGCCTTCATCCAACGTGTTGGGAAAAAACAGCATTATTTCCGATAGTCAATACGACAGTGAAACAAACACGATAAGATCATAGTAGGGCATATCGGATATTTCTCGGATTGTAACGTCATGAGAAGAGAAGGCTCGATATATTCGCTAGCGAAAGCTTTCCGATACTATAGTGGTAGAGCTCCTGTACCTGCCACACACGTCGAGCAACCCTTCCTGTGAATACCCCCTTTCAGTGGGGGGGAGGAAGGGTCGACATGCACATCCATCTTACATGAGAACCCTTGACTTTCTGTACTGATCCGCGCAGCCCTGCTGCTATTCACATACATTCATAACACTAACATCCCTTACAATACACACTGGAGGTGCGCGCTGCGCTGGCACTCCGAAAAGCATGACCTCAGTCAGTCAGTCAGTCGTGGGAAAAAGTACTTAGACGTTTTTAAGCATCGGCTGCTCTCTCTATTTATTAATCCTGCTGTCTGCTCACATTTTTTTTTTTTTTTTAACACTCGGGTGCTATTTCTTTCAAGCACGTGATTTTTGTCTACGCGGCGCGCAGTGGTCACTTTTCCGTTTGATCCATGTTTTCTGCAGAGTAATTTGATATTGCTAACGGAAACAGGGACTATCCCTTCAGATGATTTTCAAATACCGAGATTCACTTTAGTCGAACGGATAGGGAGTGGTTTCCAAAACAGAAAGTCATCTGGAGTTGTGATTTTTATAGAGGAAAACTTTATAAAAATCACTTTATAAAAAGAATATGAAACACTTTACCCGTGCCTACACGAGCCAGATCAATGGTGTTTAAATGGTCATTGTGTATATTCAAGATAAAGTGAGATTTGCAGCTACATACGACAGTCCTCAAATTTCTCATGAAGATAAATTAGATGGTATATTCGAAACGTTGCTGAAGGACATGAGCGCCCATAAGGGGGAGCAAGGTAGGGCACTTGCCCCCCCTAGAGTTTTAGGTTAATGTCTCATGATGTATACAAATGGCAAAACCAGAACTAAATTTGTAAAAAGTTTAAATTTGCCCCCCTCTAGAAAAAATTTTTGGAGTTTGCCCCCTCCCCTAGAAAAATTCTTATGGGCGCCCATGCTGAAGGAGGATGATTGTAAGACTGTTTTAGTAGGAGATTTTAACATAGAATTAAATTCCGATCAAGTATCTCATTTCATAACTGAAATGGATACTTCCCTACTAGCAATTTTGCTCGGGCTACCACCGGCCTATATATATATAATATAAACTCAGCTGTTCCAGCCTCGTCAGGGGAGGACCCCCTGAACCCCCCTAATTTTTTAGTTTCATTATTGCCATATTAAAACGATATTAATTGACTATGTCATTTTATCTCGCATCTTTCGTGTATTTCGCCTGGAAACCCTATGTTGAGATTTTTATGATTGTAACCTATTTATAGAAAAATACATGTGATGCATATTCTACAGCTTACGAAATATTGTAACAATGGATTAAAGCTGTTGTGAACTAATATTATTTAAATATAGGTAAATATATATATATATATATATATATATATATATGAGGCCTGTAACTGACGGGCACACCAGTCTCCCTCTGGTGGGTTGGCTGGTTGTGGTGTTTTTATGTTTCTTGTCTTGTTTTTGTATGTTTTTTTGACAAAGACTGGGGTTTTTTCCGGTTTTTATAATACAATGTCACTATAAACGCGAGAAGTTATATTAGAGCTGCAGTTGCTGCGCTCATAATTTTCGTGATAATTTTCACTATTTTTTACTTCTTTCCATAAATATATATATATATATATATATATACTAGCAGCATGGATCGGCGTTGCCCGTGCAATGGAAGAGAAATGCGTAATGACCTTAAATATAGATTTTAAAGGGAAGGAATGTGAGTCTTCCCGCTGCAACGAAAAAAAAATTTAACACGGCACCTGATAGCGTACAGAGGTTACTGGGAATTGGGCATAGCTAGGCTTCTCCCCTTCTAGGTGCCTGTATTCAGTCATTTATCGCTAATACCTACGCAACTACTACTAAAAACAAATAGAGTCCAGTCGTCAGTATGAGATTGTACAGAGAAGGGATTTAAATCCTCCCGCTGCAATGATAAAAAAAAAGGACCTGGGACTTCCCGTTGCAACGAAAAAAAGAAAGGAACAGGGGACCTGAACCAGCTTTCAGAGGTTACACTTTAGTGTTTTTTTAATTTCTGTTGTTAATTATCTAATAATGAGGAGAGTAGCAAATATTAGCAACTACATACATTAAGCTATGATGAATTTATTATAACCTTCATAACGTAGTTCTAATGAATTTATAACTTTATAGCTCTCTAAAGTCAATTCTTCAGCAATTTCACGCTGCCTTCGAGCAGCACTCCTTTTGGCTTACACACACTTTTAAGATTTAAAAAATGCAGCCCAGACAGCACAGAAAGTTTGCATCAAATTTGCAGCAAGCTTGATTTATCAAGTCAAAAAACTTGCATTAAGCTTGATTAATTCAAGCGTGTAAGCTTAATGCAAGTTCGAATCAAGTGTTCAAGTTTACACTTGCCCAACTTGCATTCAGCTTGACGCATCAAGCTTGACGTCGCCGTCCCATCTCTCTTTCAACCTCCACCTCTATTCACCCCCCCCCCTCCTCCTCTCTCTTTCACTCTGCTTTACGTCATAAGAAAATTCCGACCTTGAAAATGAAGAAGCAATGGGGAAGCTACCTTCGTTCAGGAACTTACATTCTGGAAAGAATTTTAACCTGTGATTTTTTTCACAATAAAAAAATCATATAAAAATTCTAATAAACATTTCTGCACGGTTCAAAATTTAAAAGAAGGAGAAATAAATGTTTAATCAGCGGTAAAATGATGGAAAATTTTTGCCCATTAGGTTTTTCGATGCGACAGTTTTAAAACAGCATATTTTTAAAAGCAGTACATTTTCTTCGAAACAGGATTTCCTTTAAAAAATTCCCCAAAATCGGCAAATGTAAGTACGATTTTGTAACGAATTTTATTTGAAAAAGAAAACTCTGTAGTTTCCGATGATATAAAAAATATAGTGTTCGGACGAAAATTTAGCTCGCGATAACGTAAAATGCGAGAAAAATGGACAAAAACCTTACAAAACATAAAATAACTGAAAAACTATTAATCCGATTAATTTCATTTTTACGGCATTAGCTTTCTCTTGTCCTATTTAGTCAGTGTGCCAAATATGATCCAGACCCATCGAAGGGTCTGGACGCGTGTAGCGAACAAACAAACAAACAAACAAACCAACAGACTTTCCTCTTTTATACATATAGATATATATATATATATATACATGTGATGCATATTCTACAACTTACGGAATATTGAAACAATAGATTAAAGCTGTTGTGAACAAATAGTATTTAAATATATGTAAAATTATGTCGCATACTTTTATGTAGCTTTTTTATGTCGCATTTTTGGGACACAGTTTTAGGACAATTTTCAATAAAGGGGTGAGATATAAAATAGCACAGTCATTAAAAAAACGTTTCACATTGAACGATTGTTACTATAAAATAAAGTATTTATTATTTACATACATGAATTCATGTATATTCTTTTTGACTGACTGAAAAGTATGTTTAGTGGAATACCTGTCAGAAAAGATGACTAACCTCCAATTTCGCGTAAGTATCACTTCAATCAAGCCATAAGACGCGATAAAAGGTTGCATTGAAGAAGGACCTGATCATGATGGCCTACCCAGCTTATCCTCGCCGACAAAGCGGCGAACTTCGTCTTTTTTTTACTATATATAATTACACAATATTTTTTCATTTTAAAAATAATGGTTACGCTTTTCAATATACGTCTCTAACCACTCTCTTAAAAGAAGTTTGTGTACCGTTCCGTGGCTAACAAGAAAGACAGGCTGTGGTGCTGACATTTGGTCACACCCCTTTTCCCTCGCAGAGTCATGTGCCTTAGGAGGTGTGGCCATCTTGGTCTGAGATAGCCACAGTAAGATGGCCACACCCCCTAGGTCGCGTGACTTTTCGAGAGCAAAAGGGGTGTGCCGAAATATCAGCACCGCAGCCTGTCTTTCCCGTCACCCACGACCCTTCCCCCTCTGTGTCAATTGTTGCGTTTGGACAATCGGGAAGAAACGACGATCAGTGATGAGGAATAAAAAATATAACCATAATTTTAGAGATCTTGACGCCAGAATTATTTTAGCAAATATTGTAATGGCATATATTGAGTTTTTCGTACAGCATCACATTTTGACAAAAAAAAAAAAAAAAAAAAAATTCGCTGTAGACAGATTGAGTTTTTGCAGATTTCTTGACCATTAAAAGTGTTTTCTAAAGCTATGTCACGGTAGACACAATGCTTGAAACTTACTTGAGCATGTCGGCGGGTCACTCATGAAGTACACGTGGTCTTGACAGGGACTTCTAGCTGTTTCACCGGCGGGTGTGTCCGGCCAGCACTGCCACCCGTCCCAAGTTCTCGGACAAAATAACTCCCCTGAAAAAATCGTCGGGGCAAAGAAATGACAATCATGAAAATTCGAACACTCTTCTGTATTTTCTTTGCTCTCTGAAGTGCAATTGTTTTTACACATAGAACGATTTTATTATTATTATTATTATTATTTATGCGCTATAAGCGAATTGTATACACTCACATCAAGGCTCGAAATTATTGTGCAACTTGATGTCAGAGCAAGTACAAATGAGCAGCACATTCTTAAAGGAAAGAAAATGCTGTCACAATTTTCGTAATTTGGCCATCTAGCAGCTGATTGGAGAAACTTCTTTAAAATATCTATCGAATCATTCAAAGTTGCTCTCTGTTACATTTTTACATTTGATTTTAAATCGTTTTGAATGGAATTTTTGTCATACTTTCTTCATAGGTCAAAATTTGAATAAGCAAATTTATGTAAAGTATTATATTAATTAACACTTCCTTTGAAATTTCTTGAATAGTTATTAAACTCAAAATTGTTACATAAAACATGCCATGCAGCGTGAAACTTTTAAACATATACAGGATAAAGACGCTGATTTTTTGAAACATAACTGCCGTTTGTTGAATTCCTGTAGCCCCCCCTTTTCCGAAACTTAATACAAAGGAATTTTATGGAAGCTGTCAGGATTTCAAACCCACCTTGAACAACTTTGAAATAATTGTGTCAGTTACTGCAAACAGGAAAAAAATTATACGCACGAATAAGAAACCAGGATAGTTTCGAAACTGTTTTAAATTCCGCGATAACTTCTGAAATTCAACTTAGCGCTAGACGGAATGCTCTGAATGACTACGAATAAAAATTGAAAGTCCAATTTCCCATTTCAGACAATGTGATATTTTAAAGGTTTGGGTGAAGGAATTTGGCATTTGAGGCTGACATAGACAAACATACTTAGGAATAGTAAATCGAAATTTTAGTCCGTTAATTATGGCTTATGTTGTTATTTCATTAGCTGTGTTCTCTCACTTCCCAGCAGCAATTTGGCTAAGATACAGTGTTAAAGTGACTGCAATTAAATGGAAATTCCAGGTGCTCGCCTGAAAGCCTGTTTATCGGGAACCGTTAACAAAAGGCGAAATATTTCGATAGGCCCATTTATTCCGTAGTGAATATTTATTACAGTTATATGATAATTTTATAAGCACAAAATGGCAACTAAAGGGAAATAAATTAATTTTAAGACAGGAGTTTATTCTAGTTGTTTCAGTTTTTAAAATAGATTGCAAGCACATGTCGTCGATACACCCCAAATAATGCAATATGAATAACAAAAAATATTGAGAATTCTCAGCACTATTTATAGATTTAAATGATTTTTTATATTTTCTTTTTATTAAATGGAATAGTATTTCGTTTATAAAAACAGATTAAATTCGGTGAACAAAGAAAAACATCCATAGCATTACATTAAATAACTCTTCTTTTGAAAATGTTTAAATATTTATTAAACTCCTTTTATAGTAATGAGTTGTTAAAATATGTCATGGAGTATGAAATTCGTAAACATGCATAGTATTAAAACGTAACTTTTTTAGGAAAATGGGTCTCATTTACAGGATCCCTATAACCCCTTTTCAAGGATCTTGATACAAAAGAATTTTTTTTTATAGAAGATGTCAGGAGATCAGAGTTTAAACAACTTCGAGGCAATTAATGTCAGTTACTGCGAACAGGAAATCAAATAATGTGACCGAATAAGAAACCAGGATAGTTTCAAAACTGTTTTAAATTTTACATAACTTTTGAAATTCACTTAACGCTCTGGATGTGAACGAAATAAAATTGAAAGTTTAAATTCCCATTTGGGACTAAGTGATATCTTAACGATTTGGGTAATTCGAAAATTAAGACTGACTCAGACGAGCACACTTATCGAAAGTGCATTGAAACCCGAGTCCTTTAATAGACGTTTGTATTGTTATTTCATTAGTTGCGTTATGTAACTTCCTAGTGTCAGTTTGGTATAGATAAAGAGTTAAAAGTGTCTGCTATTAACATGAAATTACAGGTGCTTACCTGAACGCGTGTTTACGAGGTACCGTTTGCGGTAGTTACAATTTTTGAATATGTATGTCCATTTACTTCATAATGAATATTTGATAAATATTTGTAAATAAAGCGGGAATAATAATTTTACAAAGACAAAATTGTTCAGCTTTTTAACCCTTAATTATTCGTGCTGGTGTATGTAGCACACCATTGGAATTTTACCGTTTATTTTGTAACTATAAAAATTAAGATGTGTCCCCATACGACCACCCAGCTCATATTTTCTGAGCTGTTACGTTAGCACAACATACTAATTCCATTTTCATTCATTTCTTTAGGCATTCAGATGAGTTACTTGAAAATATTCTTTTACACTGGTGTCCAAAATTACTTTTTTCACAAAAAACTAGAGTATTCACTTTACGTTGAGCCAGCGGCATCTAAAGATCTCAATCCCACAGAGCACTTGCGGAATTCTCAAGGAAGAGCCACTGCATGTCGGCAACCCCCTCCAAGGACTCTTCAGGAGTTAAATGACGGCCACAAAAAGCTTTCACAACAGTAAAGAGCTAAATTCCCATGAAGTAAACCTATTTTTTTTATGTTTGTAACCTTAATTTTGGACATCTGTGTTTATGGGCAAATCATGCTCGTTTTTAAAAATTAACCAAATGATTGCTGTGAATAGAGAAGTAGATTATAGAGAATTCATTAAGCTTATACGTAGCTTACAAGTGCTCATCAGCTTTTCTTAATGATTAATAATGCATTATTATGTACGCTATAGCGACAGTTTAACGTTACTTTTACATAAACTGTCATGATTTCACTTTGAAACGAGATACATGTTTTTGATGTAAGTGTAATTACAATAACACTCGAACGAAATCAACACAAACAATTCCTGTAACTTTTTATTTTTCTTTACTTTATTCTGTTCTATGTACGGTACAGCAAACATTCGGGAACGTTGTCCTTCCTTGCCGCACAAGTGGACAGTTTATTGAAATCTCTCTCCTCGTACAAAATAAAAAGAAGGAAGACTTGGGGCCCAGCGGTGTAGAGCCAAATGTTTTCTGCAAACATCGAATATCTTACTCGACTGGAAGCGCACTGTTTTCTTTGGGAATAGGATTTTATGTCAGTTTAATGTACACGCTCACTTGGAAATATTTTGCGTCGCACACGAAGTAGTCCAATGTCGAGCGACAGGGGCCGTGGTAGCCCAGTGGTTAAGGCGTTGGACTCGTAACCGGAAGGTTACGGGTTCGATACCGGCGCATCACTAAAGACCACCGTGTACATTAGGTGTACGTGCACGTTAAATCCGTGGTTCCGAAAGTCCTCTCGGCGGTCACTAGCAGTTTCCGAGGGGTGCCAATATTCAGAAGTCCCCCCACCTTCTGATGAGGTTCATTAACAGCAAAGAGCTAAATTTCCACGAAAGAATGATATTTTTAATCGAAAAATCTTTTTTTAATGTTTGTAACCTTAATTTTAGACACCCGTGTATATGGGCAAATTATGCTTGTTTTTAAAAATGAGCCGAATAAGTGCTGTGAATGGAGAAGTGAATTAAGTGTGGCGGGAAATTCTGGGAAGGACGTATATGTAGCTCTAAGTGACACATTCAGTGACGCGAGTTGTCCTCTCCTGGCAAATAAATGTCGAGCGACATTTTTGGTTCTAATTGTTGCCGGTTAAAACTATTTAGAGTTGTATCGTAATCTATTACAGTTAATAATAAATTAATCTGAATTTAATAATACTTCAATCCATGTTTTAATGTTTTTAAACGATTTTTTGAACCTTTAAAAAAAGAATAATTTTATGTTTGATGGGTTATCTCAAAATTGAATTTTTATTTAGCTTTGAAATCTTATAATCCTGTTATGTACACCAATAAATATTATGTATCCATTTTCAATTTCTTGAGTCTTTTTGCCTTAATTCCATAGCACTGCAGGTTTTGAGAGCTCTACATCTTTATGTTTTAAGGTTGTTTCTAGTTTCTTAAAAAATAAATTAAGTGGACTATCTACAAATTAAATTTTTATATAACTTTGAAATCTCCAATCAGCGACACAACAAAACTTTACGTCACTCAGGGCAAATGGCCCCTGGTATGGCTCCCGGGACATTACTTTAATTTTGGTACCCCATATAAAACGGTGCCCGGGTTATGTGCCCGCATCTCTCTCTCCACAGCGATCCACCATAAATGTGGAATTTCATATTTGCTTTCAATCAGATCGATTTTCATATCGCTAATCCATTGTTTATGAAGCTTGTTAAGAAGTCAGACGAGCACTTCAACGCTTTTCCCAAAGTCATTGTTAGCTGGTGGGTTAAAACAACGTATTTGATCCCATATTGCTAAGTGATTCAGATTCTTAATTATTTTTGATGTCGAATTGTGCGACCGTTATTTCAGATACTTTGCATTGTCCAAACAATGATTGAGCGTAGACTTACGATGCATGAAAGATGTTTATAGACCTTAAATACATTGGTCTTTTAGGTAACACTGTCAATAAACTAGCCAGTCTATTGCAATAAAAAAAAGAGATGCACAACCAGATGTTACAAAAACTTTCTGCAAAATTTTAATAAGCCACAGCTGATACTTTTTGAGTAATGCAAGACAGACCTGCTAAGAAGGGGGGGGGGTGACAGGAGGGGCAATTGCCCTCCAGTCCCTGCTTTCGGGGGGGGTAGAGTTTCATTTAGATTTTATTGTGTGTAAGGACTTGCATATGTGTCTCACAGTTCATTTAAAGTGTACTAATTCTACATTGTTTAACATTTTTTTGACGATGCTGCATTATTATTATTACAGTAGAATCTCGCTACAACGATAATTCTCTCTATTACGATATTTTTTCATAGTCCTGGCTGAATTCATTTTAGATTAATGTAAAACAGTTCTCTGTATTACGATATCCTTTAAAACGACAATTCTCTCTACAACGATGGTAATAATTATCCCTTACATCACAATAATTCTCTCTACTACGATATATTTTTTTTTCTACGATGCATCAGAAGCCCAACTCATGCACACACATTGAAAGCTACACAAAAGAAAGTCGAGGTAAAATGTGGTTGGAACGGGTTGGACCACGCCTCTGCCTAAGAACGTCTTCTAAGTTTCGTTCTGCTGACGTAACACTACGGTAATGAGAAAGTGCATTTCTCATACGGCGGAAGGGCAGTTGGCATTTCCTGGATGACACATCTTTGACTCCTATCCCCCCTCTTTAAAAAATGGTCAAGGATTACTTTCACCGGAACTGATAAACGATACGTTCTTTTGTCTGAATTTGAGTAAGAATTTTAACCTCCGATAAATCCAATCGAGGTCGATTATTACACGAGGATATTTTAAATTATTTATGAGTTTTGTTTACTTTGAAGTTTGTTTAGTGAAAATCGAAAGTAAATATCTATCGAAGTGAAATTCAACATCATAAAATATTTTGATAAAGGCATGAAGCAAAATAAATAAGGATAAATTAATGGGTATGCATTTTCAATTAATATCTAATACATTTTAAAAAACGCTTTTGCGGCATTCAGGTATTATTTATTTAGGCATTATATATTTGTTATTCAAATATGCTATAAGCTATATCGCCGCTAGAATCCCTGGCGAAGCGGCAAGGGTATTTAACTAAAATTTGTGAGTGTTGTCAAAATTACTGAAAACTATAAACACGTTTTCCTCCTTTCATTTATTATATATTACTTGTGAGGGTGTGCTGAATGAAAACAGAACACTTTCTGGTGACACCGCAGGGTATGGGATATATGAAGAACAAAAATCAAAATTCTTTTCGTTCCAATATCGATTCTCTCTATAACGATAATTCTCTTTACAACGATATATTATTTTGACCCCCAAAATATCGTTATAGAGGGATTTCACTGCATTTTGTGGAAGGGGGAGGGGGAGAGCTGTGGATAAATATTTTAATGTCTTTGGATAAATCCTACGAAACAGCAGACATTCCGTCAGCGGCATTGACGCGTTGTGCGTCTTCGCCTGTTTGGGCTTTTCAAGGCCTTATTACACGAAGAAAAATTCGGAGATTTGGTTGCAGTAACCAATTACCGAAACTAGTTCCGGCAAGTCCATGAGGAAGCAGGGTTTCCATAACAAACAAATGCCTGACATTCGCCGAATTGGCGATTGCTAGAGCATGTTCTTTTGTCTGAACAGGTTGTAATTGCAGGTAGCATATCGCCTCAGCAACCTTTTCAAATATTTGGGATATTTGGGATCCACCATAAATGTGGAATTTCATATTTGCTTTCAACCAGATCGATTTCCATATCGCTAATCCATTTGAGAGACATTTTTTTCTTCGTTCATCACTACGATCGGTATGTCTGAGTCTTCCGCCACGCCATCTTGTGACGAAGAAATAGAGAGCACTGCGATTAGTTGGCATTCCAGGAACCTGCAACATTTTTCGCCTCTCAACGGAAAAGTTGGAGTGGACCGTTCCCTTGGCAACCGAGGGAAATTTCCAGGAAAGAGGTTTCCGCAACTGGTTGCAGCAACCAAATAGCCCCAAAATTTTTTCGTGTAGTAAGGCCTTTAGGCGTTTTGCCTGGCTCGACAATTCTGCGGACTCACGAGAGCGAGAACTCTGATACTCAGAACGTAAAATATTAATTGAAGTTTCCTATATATGCAATATGTTCGTTTTTAGTTTTCTGTAATCAGGAAATAAGTGCGTTAATAATAAATATAGACATTTAATTATTCAAAAGGGTAGTACGCATAGATGATTTCAGAACAAGGTAAGAACCCACAGCCGCCGCATAAATCAGGTAAGCAATTATTCACCGTGATTTACAGAGCGATTTAAGAAACTTTAAAGAGAGATTCTTTAGGGGCTATTAGGTGGTGGTAAAGCTAGTTCTCAAAACAAAGTTTGAGGAATGGTTAAAATCGATTTTTATGTCAAAATTTGAATACGAAATTTTTTTCTGCGGTCTCATATGCAATGTGGCCATAATTAAACTGCAAAGTGTTCAAGGGGGTACTGGAGAGAAAACTACCGAGAATATTCCAGTGAAATTTGGTATCTACACGTTTCAGAACATGCGCAAGTCAAATATGCAAAAAAATCGCCATTTTCACCCGATAGATGGCGCTGTGCCGTATTTCAAAGCTCATCAGTAGCATATACAACTTCCAAAACCGATAGACAGAGCATAGTGACATTCTAAGAGGACATCAAACATCATTTATAGTTTATCAAAATTCCATACAATTCGCTTTAGTAATTAAATTTTTGCAGTAACATGTAATCAAAAATTAACGTAAATTAAGATCACAAATTAAACAATTCATAAAGACGCTTTGGAAAACAATTAAACCATTATTTATTCTCACTGACACTCATTAGACCACTTCTTAATCGTTTCATACGCCGGTATTCTTTCAGACTAGCTGAATAATTGCTACCATTCTGATAGAATATCTTCACTAACAATGCCCGTTCCTTCTAATTCAGAGTCATGATTGACCATTACTCAATGTGGTCTTGGTTTTACACTGTTCGATGGGCTTAAAATTTGCATATATGACGTCTATAAGCATTGAAACACGATATAGCGCCATCTATCGGGTGAAAATGGCGGATTTTTTTTATTGCATATTTGACTTGCGCATGTTCTGAAACGTGTAGATACCAAGTTTCACTGAAATATTCCTGGTAGTTTTCTCTCCAGCACCCCTTGAACACTTGCAGTTTAATTATGGCCACCCTGTACTTCGTACAAGGAAGTAAAAGAAGTGGGGCCCGTTGATGAATTTCAGGTTAAGATCAAAACTAAAAATATTATTAAAATCGTCTTTACCTTCTTCGGAGACAGGATCTGCGGACATCTTGTGGCAGCATTCCAAGGCGGCCTCGCAACACCGGATCCACTTCCGAGCGAATAAGTCAGACTGGAAAGAGTCGTAAATGAGCTGGCTCGTATTATCCGGATCCGCAATAACAGAAATATTGTTGACGACGTCGAACAAGCGGCCGTTCCTCGGATTGTAACTGAAATATCAAAGAAATGAAGACGTTAGCATAAATGAAATAGAATTAGCAGAGAAAGTATTGGGTGATAAACATTCCCAAAAGCGGACATTAAGCTTGCTGTGTTTAAGCATTTATTATGTTTGTACTGCACAACTATTTCTATGCAGCAATAAATATTAGTCAAACTACTAATCCGAATTACATTACATACTATTTACATAATTTTCCAAGTAACAATAAGGCATCAAAATTAATTAATTAATTAAAAAATGTGGAGGTGTTTTTTATCGATATTTCTGGAGATAAATCAGCCTAAAAAGTCATGTATAGTCAGTAAGTAATCAGTAATCGTATCTGTATGTATAGCGCATAACAGTTATCAGTGAATTAAGTGATCGTTGAATTAAATTTTAAACCTGGCGAAAAACGCACTCTCTGGTCGGTTACTTGTTCTGCAACGTCTACTTGAACTGTTTTTCTCTGATTTGATCAAGTTGTACCTACGTGAACAGATTTCAGACACTACGCTGCATAGAATTTTTATTAATTCTAATATGTTCCAACCATATCTCATATATATGTAATTGCTATGCATTATAGTTGAATACTTACTGATTATAAGCTATTTTTTGGGTGTGTAACTCGACAGTTAACCACGAACCTCCCCCCACTCCCGAAATATTTCAAAAACAAATTATGAAAATAGTATACGAAATGTATTTGCAATTATTAGATTCCCTGCAATTTTGTTTTCAGTCAAATATATATCTAAAAAACGATTTTGAAGTTGGGAGTAGCAACCTCTATTTCCCAAAAATGTATGAATCTAAAGGTTTTATAATTGCCCCAACACACTTTCTAAAAAGTTAGCAGTATATTAAGGAACCAACGTCATTAAAGATGCCATTGCAGCTTTCTTATGCAAACCCGGGGATAGCCTTTGTTCCCAGAAATCGTAGGTTACCCTTCTAAGAAGGAATCTATATGGTACATTTTAATTTTCGATTCGATTAATTTCGATAGGAATAGCACTGACCTCAGCCTCTTGTCACTCGATGAAAATGCAAAAAACGGTAGGTACGTGTAACATCGCGCGCAGGTGTCGATTTTATACGCTTCCAGACTGAGCGAAATTCCTCTTTCTGTTCGGCATCGGAACTCCGTGACGTTCTGGGTTGATGCGAAGGACACCCAAACCTAGAAAAGGGAAAAACAGCAAATTTCAGCACAACTTAAACGGAAGCTGCCCTATTTCAAACAAAGCAATGCTACGGAATTCTCACTTTCAGAATGGCAGTTAGTGTACAGGACTTATGCATTGTAGACGCTAAAATGTAATGTATATAAGCCATCATACATCAATTGCAGTCTCACTTTTTTTGAGGAACAATCTTATTAAAGGAATGTATCTGTTACTATGGATTTTTATTTGTGTAAATGTCTTACACCGAATTTCTCCGGAAGATTTTTTTCATAGTATAAATACAACAGAGTTAAAATTACGAAAAATATTCACTTTTGAATCTAAATATGTTTTTTGCGGAGTGATTCTTAACTCTTGTAAAATACTTTAGTGGGTACGCTCGTGCAGAGCACATATCAGCCAAGAAATCCTAGGCTATCTCCAAACGTTATCAAGGATCGTATGAAAAAAATCATAAACTTAAATAACTAATTTCTAAAGTTTCTGAACACATATTTAGAAAAAGCAGAAAAAATATTTTAAAACCGCATCATTATAAGAGATCATGTAGATTTGAAGGGGAGTTGCAAAAAACGAAGCAATGAAAAATGCAAAACTAAATGTTTTCTAATACTAGAGATTGCAATCCGTAACCAATTTCAATCCGGTCGGATGCGGCCCGATCCCCATCAATTCGGTCAGATTGGCCACATCAAAACGATTTCTCATTCCTTTCGACATTAACTGTATAAAACATGTTTAACCAAGTGTATCAGAAATGGTCAAGTCATTTGGTAGTTTTACCTGGAAAGTTTTCCGGGAGTTGAAAATGAGCAATTTCATAGATTTCGATGTGCTCTTTCCGAATTTCAAGTTTGTCCCCTCGTATCTTTGCCGCTCGCTCCGCCATATTCGAAAAATGGCGCCAAAAAGCAGTTTTTTGACAGTTTCTCCTTTCCGACTCATTTCACGAAAAAAAAAAAAACAATTACAAAAAAAAGAAACCTGGGAAAATTTCCTACAATTTATGTAATTACCTTTTTTCGTAAAATCAATAGTTTTGGCGTACGAGCGCCGCAAAGTGTAGTTCAGTATGCGTCTTGGCCAAAAAACTCATTTCCACACCACCTTGTGAGTTGAGTCTGATTACTTATTTGGCACCAATGCACTCAAATGTCTAAAATCATTACTCAGTTCCAAAAATCCCTTTGAACATTGACAAAGATGGCGTTTCGTTTAGAGAACAAAGAAAGGGACGAAAAGTAAATTTTGAAATCCTGATGTAACTCCCTCGGGAAATACAGCTTTTGATTCTAAGATTTTATAGCTTCTATTTCCGAAAGATATATTTTTTCTTCGTTTAATCTTTCTTCATCTACACCTTTTGGCAGCAGAATCAATGTGTTTGATGAAACTATTAGTTTGAGTGCAACATACGAGCGTGCTTTAAAGGAAAATTGCTTGCTCACAGCACAGATTAAGGAGAGAAATTGTTAGAGGATTTTAATTTTCATCCTAAACTATGTTGAGATACTAGAATTCCAGATTTTACCAATGCATAATTGTTTAAGTCATTGAGAAAGCTTATTAGGACACCATATCACTTCTTTGCATGTTTACCAAACGCCAGTTCCCAAACGGTGGTTCGCAATAAGAAAAAGGTAGGTGTCCACTGACAGAATTACGCTGATCCAATTTGAAGTAAACATAGACCATAATACCGGGTGATCCAAAAGTCAGGACAAACTTTAAAAATTAATAATTCGAAAATGAATCAAGATACAAAAATACGGTTTGCACCAAACGGATGGAAAAGAAACCGGGTTTTGTGTGGCAACGAAACAAAAATAGTTCTCTTGGTGTCCAACAGATGGCGCTGTCGGATTTCTGATATAGGATTATGCAAAGCGACAAGCGATATAAAAGGGAGCAACTGGAGCAGGTAAAGGTAGTCGAAGCTTATACGCATGGAAATGCTGTCCATAGTTGAGAAAGCCCTCAGTCAAACTTTATTATAAGAATGCGGAAAGTGATACAGCGGCATGGCGAACATATCGCTACATGAAGGGCATGCGAGGCAGAAAAGGACCAATAATGCATTCTGCATTGATCAAAATGATGAAAAAATTTGAATCTACCGGATCTTTGGCGTCACGCGCAAGAAGTGGTCGTCCCTCAACAGCCGCTGCTGTTGTCACGACAGTGGAGCAGACGGTGCAACCCATGTCGGCGATTTCTGCACATGGGGAGAGCAGTGCTCGAGAAGTTTCAAGGCAGACAGGAGTGTCGTGCGGAAGTGTGTGGAGAGCACTGCGAATAATTCTGAAACGGTATCCCTATAAGTTGCAACATAACCAAGAACTGAAACCTTCTGACATCGACTCTCGTCGAGATTTTGACAATTGGGTATTTAATAAAATGGAAGAGTAGCACGACTGGCTTCACACTCTGCTTTGGACAGATGAGGCGCATTTCACACTTTCTGTCGCTGTTAACACCCACAATTGTCGAGTGTGGACTACAAAAATCCACATGCATTTGTTGAGGTACCCTTGCAACAGCCTAAAGTGACAGTCTGGTCTGGCTTCACCGCTGATTTCATAATTGGCCCATTTTTTTTTTTTTTTTTTTTAGGAAGTCACACAGATGGGTTTCAAAACAGTTTCTGTCACTGGTCAGCGATATGTAGCACTGTTACAGAACAACATTATTCCTGAACTGCAAGCGCGACAGGCACTTCAAACAGTCACCTTTATGCATTATGGAGACCACCTCATAATGCTCTGCCTGTGCAACATCTGCTAGGCTCAGCATTTGGGGAGGATCGCATTATCAGTCGCTGTTTTTATCAATCATGGCCACCGAGATCTCCCGATCTTACACCCTGTGACTATTGGATGTGGAGATTCTTGAAGTGAAAAGTGTACCGCGACCAACCGGCATTACTAGCAGCACTGAAAGATGCCATACGCCAAAATGTGTCTGCCGTAACGCAAGAAATGCTACTAAATGCTGTGAACGGTGTAGTGACTCGTCTCACAACTGTACTTCTGAATGATGGGCAGCACATTGAAAATTTACTGTAGTACCAATTAACTGTAATTAAGGTGACTCGTAAGTTGTCAACATTTTTTCATTTGTAAATCACCTTTTGGTGAAATAAAACACTATAGCGCCATCTATTATTCGCCAACAGAACTATTTCGTTTCGTTGCCACACAAAACCCGGTTTCTTTTCCATCCGTTAGGTGCAAACCGTATCTTTTTATCTTCTTTTGTTTTCGAATTATTAATTTTCAAAGCTTGTCCTTACTTTTGGATCACCCGGTACTTATCTTACCACACGCGACAGAAAATATGAACAATCCAAGCTAGCAGATGCCACATGTTTAATTTAACCCGACAAATGTCAGGCGCTCTTGAAGGAATAGACAACCGTTTAACACACGTCGTTACAATTGAAATTTTTTTTTATGAAACTGATTTTCTTCATAAATTTCTGGTTGTAAATAAATCCAGTTTAAAACTGTTATAAAAATAAATCTATGTTACTGAATGGATTATTTTAATTAAAGACACTAGAATTAGGAAAATTGTTTCGATAACTATTTTATGTATTTCAAATATTTAGAAACAACTGCTTGGGGTGACAGATAGATTGTAACTCACTCAAATCAAACTATAAATCCGGATTGTCTATCTTTCCCTATGACTTCTAATTTGAAATAAAACAAGCATTATGTACAAAATTTTACCAGAAAGAAAGTGGATCAGCTCTTACTAGAATTATAGATAGAATTTTTGTTTTAATGTATATTAAAACAAAATACTTCTAGAAACTAAGACGGCCAGCTTCGCTGGACGCCGCCCCATACCTCAACTGCTTTTTATATTCAGTGCAGTGTTGGACAAATTATTGGACTCATTTCACCGAAAATCATGTTTCTTTGTTTTAACAATATTTATCACTGAATTTATTTAGATTAGGTTGATGCAAATTTTGGGTGTGATCCTAAAAGCAGATGGTGGTCAAGGTGGCGATGCCAAGCACCAACATTTCAAAATGCATGAAAAGACATAATTAGTTACATTTCCATTCATAAAATGATTATAAAAGTACTGTACTGGGTGATAACATTTTGAACAAATTCCTACAGAAATGCTTCTTAATTGCAGAAGCTGCGGGCTTTGTTTGTTTGTTTGAATTGAGAATCTTTTCTTGAGGTTTCTGAGTGCATTCTCGAAGATGGTCTTATACCCCTGAATATAACCCTTGAACATTTATTAATCCAAATAATAGTCAATAACAATCACAGAAGAACACAACAGAAGGACAAGCACAGGGGAAGGGGAGAAGATGACAACCATGGGTCAACGGGATTCGAACCCCAGACCTCACTGCTCGCAGGCGGCTGGCAGTGATGGGTGCGCAAACCCACACAGCCATGAGGTCCCCTTCTACGGGCTTTCTCAAATTCGTGTGGTGCCGTTCAATTCATGATCTTCATGAATCCGCTAATGGGCACTTTTGTAGTTTTATAACACCAGTGTTAATGTGCCAAAATTAGCAACCTGGTTTTCATGTAGTATGGATGCATTATTTAATAAGTATCCGTGGTTGCATTAATATAAAAGAAACAGGAAGGAAACAGGATGGCTAATATGTGCTTCAGCCAGGGTTCGAATTTACGCTTGCCGCTTGCCCGGAACAGTTAGATTTTTAAATGGGCGAGTAAAACAAAAATTTAGTTGCCCCTCGAGAAACTAAGAAAAGCAACTATTCCCATTTTTATTCCTTAGCTTGAAAATACAGTTTCTTATTCCTATTTTCATTCTGAACTTCTTTCTATTTCTATTTTCATTTAATAATAATGTCGATTTTATGAATTAACGTTGATCAACTTATTTTCATTGTAACGGTCGCATGTTCTTAAATTTGTGTGACGAAAATTTTAAGGGAAAGAAACTTCACTTTACGGCAACCAAAATAATTTCAGTGATTGCCCAATAGGAAACCAAATAAAATCGCAAGATTCTACCCTTGGCTTTAGCCCATTGCGATACACGTGCCAGAAATGCTAGATTATACGTTTTAAAGCTGTGAAAATATGCGAAAGATCTTTACATTTCTGACTGTGCAGAATTGTATTTTGTAATCTAGCTACTGCGTGACGCGAAGTTAACAGATGGCGCAACAAACACTCGGTAACTGCTTGTGTAGCCACCGAAGAGAAGACAATATTTGAAAAGTGTTTATTTATAATGACAGTTACACTCAAACAAACAGTATTTACGTTTATTTCATGCGGTGATAAATTTTAACACAGCTTTAAATTCCTGCTAAACTCAAACTCACATTAAAATATTAAATTCATGTTGCATTAGAAACTCATTCATGATCTCAAAACAATTTTCTAGCATGAATATAAATCGTAGCAGACGAAGTATTCGCTTTCGTCAAATACTTTAATCATCTCAAGATAGATCATTTTTTTCTGTTTTTTTTTTATTTCATTGGGTCATTACTAAGGCAACCACGTAAGTAAAAGTGAGAAAGGTAATTAAAATTTAGTGTTCGCGTTCATAATTTCGTTCACATGCTAAGTTAGGGAATTGAAAATGTTACCAGTCAGCGCGGGAAATATTCTATTCCTTTACCGTTAGGATCGCTGCATGTTACTAGATTAATAATGTTGACATCATTGAAACTTACTTTGAGTACCAAAAATCCAACAAAGCAGTTATGGAGAGTGTCTCCACTCCTATAACAGTATATCTCCGTGTGCGTGACATACGAAAGTAAAAATCACCCGTAACGAGTATACTTGCTTCATCCACGTGACTGAACTGTTAATTTGAATTTTTTCGCATGTGTTGTTGTTATTAAGCTAATGTTTACATCTAGTTGTTGCCATTTGCAGATTAGAAATATCGTCGATTTTGGTACCGCATAAGTTAGTATTTTATATACGCGGAATATATAACCGGCTGGATTTGAAAAAACAATTTTTCCTTCCTTCCCTGATTTACATTGATGCACATGCGTATCTCCTTGGGTCCCAACCCTCGGAATACTTCTCGAGGATTTGGTTATGTGTGGAGCTTTGGGCATCGGGCTTCCAGCTTTGGGTATCGGGACTGGACAGAACCTGGCAAACCCGACTGCATATAGGCCTATTAGCCTCCTAAGCTGCTTGAGTAAGATAGCAGAGCGGGTGATTCTGAACAGGGTAAACGACCACATCACGGACAGTAACCTGCTTCTCCCAGAACAATTTGTCTTCCGGCGGGGGCACTTTACCACCCATCAAGTGCATAACGATGGTGTTATCACAGTTTAAATTTCATAGAGTAAAACTATTCGAAATTTCTGGTGAATTTAAACTCTCATAAAAAACATTTTAATGAATTGAGATAGAAAATAATTTAATTTTACAAAAAAGGGCAGTTTTTAACTGTAACTAATTATATAATGTAATAAGGGAGTAGATCACAATGAATTGTTTTGTGTCACAAACGTATTTTAATTTTTATCTTTCACTTAGGATACTTTTGAATATTTGTAGCACTCACCAGAAAACTGAAATAGTTTTACTTTATGAGAATGAAAGTGTGGTGATGTCATCACCTGAAGGCTTAATGATGACGTCAAAGCTTCAGCGCTCAGGCTTTCTGTATCTAGGAGGCAGTGATCTGACAAACTTAAGAATTTTATTTTACAGTTACAGCAAGAGCTTGTTAGAAATCAATATTTTTTTATGTATTTACTGTTTAGCTGTCAGAAGATATTTCTAATAAATGTAGCTTTCGTTATTGCTTTGTTAATTTTGAATGGCTATTGAATTTTATTAGCGTGTCTTCCTGAAAGTAAGGGAAATATTTAATTATTTATCAAATGCTACTTTGAAACTTTTGTGGTTGTTGTGGTATGTTTTTTTCTTTCCGCTCAAACATAAACTTTGAAAGAAGGAAACGAAATTTTGGAAAAAATATTTTCAATCAGTTCATAGTACGTTATTACTTTTTGCCAATAGTATGGTATTAAAATGCTGAGGTGAACGTTTCGCAACTATTTTACAGCATTTGAGTGTTTTATGTTTCAGAAGCCTACAAGAAGGGGCATTTATCTACGGGAGCGCCTTAGGAGAAGGACTTTTTAAGGGGCTCTAATGCGTATTCACGTTACATCTCCGAGAAAACCGCCCAAAACGCCAGATCGTTAGATCGACAACCGCGCGGTACGCTCGAACACGGGACATTCACACCTCTTTCATGTAGCATGTTCAGTGGCTTGTCCACTCGGCCATGGTTGGGTAGCTTTTATAAACAGATCCACAAGTACCTCCTTACATCACAATCTATTAACTTTGGAACTGATTTTTGGAAGTAAATCTGAATGCGAATTTATTATAGCTAAACAAAGTCATTGAAAACGTATAAATAAGCGTAATAAAGTTTTGCAGCTAAGCACCTATCTTCCCTTTATATTCCTGTGAAAATTAAAATAAAAAATTAACAGTTTATCGGATGATCTCACGCAAAAAAAAAAAAAAAATGCTTTTAACTGATTTATTTTCAGAAAGCATCACCAATTAGGAGGAACCTCAAAAAATTGTAGTGATCCCTCCCCCAATTCAATGGTGAGTCAAGAGTCTGCAGACCATTCACATTTCTCTGTTAAGAAGCAGCACTGGGCAAAGAATAATATCTCACGTTACGTCTTTACTACTATTTAGAGATTGCTTGCTGATGGCGCAAATTTACGTTTATTGTATCTTATTGCTAGAGCGGTGGGCGGATTGAAACTATTTTTTTATTGAAAAACTCCGCCCTCATAATGGGAACAAAATGCCCGACAGTGAAATATTCGTTATCTATTACCAGAAAGAAACATCCTAAACTAAAGTAAGCGAGTACTGTTTATTTACACAAATGTGCGAAATGAACGAAAAATGACAGTTTAAACGATATATTCCAAACATAAAAAGTTTTTATATGTGTTTGGGTTATATCAAGCTTTAGCACCCATTTTATTGCAGAGGCGGGGCTACGCTGAAAGTGGGCGGATCTTATCTTAATTTCTGTTGAAACGAACTGGCTGTTTACGTCATTTTTTGCAGGATGGGACCGCTTACAATCCGCAAAGAGAATTTTGTTTAATGCAATGGAACGCTTCAAAAATGGGTGCGGCAGTTTATAGCCAAATATAGAAGATACCGCCAAGTTGTGTTCAGTTTTGAGAACACTTTTTGTGGAATTTTTATGATAATCGCGAAAAGTTCCCAACTTCGGTGACTTTTGACATATTAGTACTACCAACGCCATTATCGGCAACCTTTTAATCAGTGGATAAAAACTTTGTATTTTTACGATAGTCGGAATGGTAATGTAACCAGGAGCCCTACCACGATAGTCTCGGGAAATAATCGGTAGCGGATAAATCAACCTTCTCGCACATATGACGTCACATTTCGACAGAGCACTTAAAAGTGCCACCACGATAATGTCGTAATGTTAACGATACCGTAAATACTGTCGAGAAATCCGCTGTTGTTTTACGACACCATCAACAAGTGTGAGAACCGTTTCCCGCTATCGACTATCTTCATCTCGGATTGCAACTCGTGGTATTTTTGTTTTGTTTGATCGTTTTAACTTTTAAAAATTGTCACGATTATTGGTTTTAGCGCTTGCACAACAAGACGATGCAAGAAGGGTTCCTAGGAATCGAATTTCGATTCCTAGATGTAAATCATTTAATTTAAGCGAGGAAGATTTCATTAGAAATTTCCGCTTAAACAAACAATCCGCACTTCGGCTGATTGAAGAACTTAAGCCTTTTCTCGAGGCTAAAACAACAAGAAAGACAGCCCTCAACACAGAAATAAAATTTTGAAATGATGAAGTTAAATTTTTTATTATCACTTTTTAAATGTATGGTTATTCACTTAGTTTCCATTTAATAAACATGCACTGTTAAGGAAAATATGCTTAAATTACTAATTCAAAGCAACACTTATTATTATTACACAGTTCATTTTATATGCCCTGAAAAAGAAAAAACTGTTATATCACCTTTAACAAATTAATGTCTCCATAGAAGATACTTAAGGATGAATAATTTTTATACTATCACTGAGCTAGCACACCTTCTTTTATATAATCTTTCTTCTTTAAATAGTTACAAATAACAGCATCTGTGTTTGAAGGTGTAACATCCTAAAATTTTTTCTGTCAAATTGTATGTAATTAATATTCCATCTTTGGGCTGTATATTGTTCAGAAATTGGTTTCAAAGTATAATTGTTTTGGTGTATTTTTTTAACATGCATTTCACGCGCCGATCCACGCGCTCACGTGGATCGGATATCGGAAAGAATGCTCTACTTTGATTGGTTGATTTCTGTCGATTACGATACTCCCGGAACAGTCGAAAAAATTCTCGCTTCCTTTAGACGTGACCATGGTGGTAGGGCAAAACTGGGGGTCGCGGCTATTTATCCGATGATTTCATTATCCGATAGCGGGAACTATCCGCTACCAGTAGCGGATCCAGGGGAAGGGCTAGGGGGCTTCAGCCCCCCCCCCCCAAAAGAGATTGCTCAAGGATAACATTCTGCTTTATTATACACTTTAGATAGCTAAAATGATCATATTTTATCACTTAGCCCCTCCCAAAAGCCTAATACATTGGTTTAGACTAAAATTTTGATTTATAGTACATTTTAATTGGGTGAAATAAGCTTTTTTCAAAATTTAGCCCCTCCCAAAAAAAATTTCTGGATCCGCTACTGTCCGATACCGATTATTTCCCGAGACTATCGTGGTAGGGCTCCAGAACGTGATTAATTTAATATTGTACGATCCACTTGCTATCGCCTTTCTGATTAAAAAACGAATGGAATTCGGTTGACGTGATGAAAAGTTATCGCTGTATATATAGAATGACTATGGGAAATACTGAAAGTTTAATAGGGCAAATACTGCTGACAGATAAGTTGTGCGCCACGAAATGATTACATGTTTTTATGAAAATGCAGGTATGGGTAATGATCATGCTATTAGTTTGGAATGCTAGGAGGATTTTTTCCCGGGGGGGGGGTATGCAATATTCCCAGAGGTAAGTAAAACTGAAGAGAAGGAATAAAAAGAAAATTTTAACAGAATTTTTAGAGCTTCATTTCTAATTTTGTAAACGTTCTAGTTTTTCATTGAAGAAAAAGAAAGATTCACAAGCTTTCAAGTTAGTTTTTTAAATTCTTTCTAGTCTACCACAATAAAAAAAAAATATAACATCGCTTTTGTTTAAAAAAATAACGATATTATTTATACGCGGTTCAAAAAAACACCATCGATGACATTTCTTATTAATTTGGAATCTTGCGACGCTCATTAGAAATAACAATTGATAACTGAATTAGTTTTGCTATTATTATTAATTCAATTTACTCATTTGTTTATTTTTTACCAAGCTCGACAAGTCGGCTCCTGATTTTGCCTATCGTGACAGAATGTGATAATGTTAAGGGGGGGGGGGAGTTACCCCTGTCCTCCCTAATTCTCCCTTAGCAAGTTCCCTTCTGATATTGTCCATCTATTCCGTGACGTTCTAAGAGCTTTGGTCTCGTCAATGATTCATTTTCCCCATGTTTAATCCTCGTGCCGTACTCACTTATTATTTTTGTTCTACTTTCTCTCTTTTTATTTCATTTGTAATTTTTTCCCGGGAGATCTTCTGGACATAATACTTTTCTGTCTAAGACAAATAGTATATCTCTCATCTCTCACGGGCGAACTGGCTAGAGTTTCGCAAAATTCAAACAAGAAACTGAAAACACACTACTGCTGCACTGCCCTTTCCATTTATTTATTTATTCCTTCGTTTCCGTGTTTTCATGTGGTCTTTTTCTAAAGGCGATAGCTCGCACATTTCAGTGTAAAGTGTATCTGGTTTTTTAGCAGTGTTGACTCAAAAGTGATGAAAGACAGGCAGGAAGATGCTGAGCGTAAAATTAAAATGAAGGTTGGTACGTAAACGTTTTTTCCCTTTATTTTGGCCTCCATAGCATAGAAAACTATCGAAGTTGTTGTTTCTAATTACAAAAAAAAAAAAATCATTTCGTTAGTTTTAAGGCGCCCGTTGAGAAAATGATGAATGTAACAAACTGTTTTAATTTGATATACAGAAAATATTTATTAACAAGGTAATGCCATCGCGTGGTGTTTTTTTTTTTTTTTGGACTATTTTTTTTTCTAACGACTACATTTCTTGTGGGCGCATTAAGGTTTTCTTCAAATTTATTCAGACCGATAGTTTTAGCTTATGTACCTTTAAATTGAGAAACTTTAATTAATAACACCCTGCATTATAATTTGCGGTAGAAATCGTCTGATATTTCCTAACGAACAATGTTTTAATTTAAGAGTAGGTGCTGTATCCGTTCATTTTTAGATAAATGGTTGTCCTATGAAGGCTCAAGATGTGAGCATAGGATGCACATCGATTGAAAGTGTCATTGGAAACTAAAAAGAATAAAGTGTTCAAAATTTTGAAATATTTAAAAGTTATTTTTTTTTCTTGAATTGAAAATTTTTTCTAAAGCATCCCGACAGAGCAGTTTGGTCGACATTAACAAGTGAAATTTATTCTAGTGTGTACATGCTTTAGGCATGACGTCACATGGCTACTTTGACTGGTACATCAGCCATTTTTATGCTTAAACGATTATTATATTTAACAGAGAAGTTCGCTAAAATATGATCAACCTTGACTGAAACTGATAGTGGAAGTTAAAAAATAAACTAAATTTTAAAAATCCTTCCTGGTTGTGAGCATCAAAGCAGCTCGAAAGCGCGTCGTTGAAAAATTTCCTCGAATAAGCTTTAACCTCGTACTATAGCGCGATAGAAACTTAATATAATAAAAAAGTGAAGGAAATTGAATTACTTCGACAAATTTAAAACCTGTTTGGTTGCTTAATATAATTTCGCCCTTTAGAGATTAAAAATTTTACTGTTCTTCATTCAAAGAGCGCACATTAACTCGACCCACCAACCTGCAGAGCATAAAAGTTCTTCCGCGTAATTTTCATTTAAACCGTACTCTGTAAACGAATTTATTTTGCAAAAAATTGGTTCCACTGAAAAATGCGTTTATTAGTGTTTCTCAAAAAAGATCGATATTCTTTATTTAAAAATTTGTGAAACAGTAAAATTTCTAATTGTTTGTTTTAGGGAATTTTTATTTTGTGGAGCTTTAATGCTAAGTAGTGAGTACAAATTGAAAGTTAGCGAAATTTACATTTACAGTTTTATATTACATCATTTGTCCGCCATCCTTGCGTCTGAATTTATTATTATTTTTATCAGAGCCTTATTATCGCATGGGCAAATCGGGACTTTGCCCAGGGCTCCGGGCTCGAAAGGGCCTCCAATTTTAAATATTGTTATGAAATATTTTTTATATCAAAATTTTACGAAAAATAAAACAAATTACATAGATGGGGGCCCCCAAATTCATCAATGCCCGGGGCCCCCGTTGGTCATAATCAGGCTCTGATTATTATTATTAATAATATTATCATTATTATTATCATTATTTTAAGCAACGTGCCTGGATGTCTGAGAAAATTGACTTTTATACGCTAAGACGTAACGTGATTTATTTAAAACATGGTTTACGCCCTTCCTTAACATGTAAAGAAAACCAAATCTTTTTTTCAACGTCGTTTCAAGTTTCTATATTACTACGTAAGAAAACAGACTGGGTGAACCAACCCAGGTGAACTAAGTGAACTGGATTTACTAACTGAGATTTCTTTGGGGGGAAAAAAAGTGACATCTTGAAACATAAACTGCGTGAGATTGAAATCTGCCAAACAATGTACATCGTATTCTCAATTTGTGTGATTCTAAGTAGTTGTTCGAGATAATAAAGTTTAATAAAATCCCCGAGTTTAAAATAAAGTATTTTCTTTTGCTGAACCAAGGAACATTTAAATTCTGAAATAGAGCATTTCAGGAGGAGGAACGAAATTAGATAGCATTTTTATAAATAATCGAATGTATTATAAGATTTGTTAGGATAATATGGATTACAGTACCCTTCCCTTAATAAAATCGCTGGTCAATGAAATTATCCTTTTAATTTGAGCGAATCAACAAGTCACCTATTCGGAATTGGTGAACAGAATTGGTAAACCGTCTCATATTCAGAAGTCTCGTCTTTCAAAACAAACTTAAAACTGCGAGAAGAGACGAGACTCTTCTCTGTCTTGCGTCCATCTCCACGGTCATCATCAAAATTTGTCAGCTTCTTACTGAGAGATTTATCTAAAGCACGGACTTGTATATTGGACGATCATCGACTAGCGGCAGACGGGCGAAATAGCGCCAGCCTCTTATAAGAGAATACTCAACCCCACTTTAGTGATTAGCTATATAAGTGCCCTCTAGCTGTGCATAGCGGCGAATCATGATGCAATCTACTGCTAACTATGCGCATGCGCATAACATAAATTTAATGATTAAGATTCACAGTGCCATCTTAAAGGCAAATTTCGTATGGCTCTTTCAGAACAGTTCGATTATCGTCGTGTATCTGTGATATAAAAACAGTTTTTTTTTTTTTAATTTAGCTTTTGACATCAGCTTGTATATTTTAAAACTGAAGAAACAAACAAAAAAAACAAAATGAATTCTGGAATTGAAACATGCAAATTTATTAAATAAAACTTATGGGCGTCGACTAGGAATCTAGAACAGTTTTGAATTAAAAAATAAAATCAGCTAAAATTATAGTACTTATCGGATTATGGAGGAGATATTGATCAGGAAAAAGTTCTCCGGAAGAAACTTTTGGAAAATTCTTTTATTGATTTCACGAACTTTTTTTAAAGAAGCGCTATCGAACCGCGCAAAAACATACGGCTCCATTTGAAATGCTTAAGACAGGGTATTATGGAAGTGAACTACAGAAGTGTGTGTGTGGAAAACTCTGATATCTCCATGCTGTAGTGAAATTTGTCTGTGTGTGTATGCACACACACACACACACACACACACATACATATATGCATGTATGTATGTTACTGAAATAAAAAAAGGCAAAAATATGAAACAAATGAATATGAATTCACAAGCGCTTTTAAACAGCTGCTTAATAATGAAACGTGTAAATTAAATGACAAATTATTTATAAACCCATGAAATGGGGCTATCCATGGACGCAAACATAAAAACTACAATACATGGCAACATTCAAGTCCATGTCCGTACAAAATATAAACAAATAATATATATATATTTAAACAGACAAACTTCATGGGAGGAGTCTCCACAGCAAAACTATACATTTCTAGCTTGGTGTCTGGAGACAACAAACACTTCCTTTATATATAAGAAATCTTATCCTTTTACAGTTTGTGGTTGTATATACCTATATTTAAATTCACTTTATGAAAAACAAATGTAGTGATAATTATTGTTCAAAAAATAATTAAAGAAGTTACAAGAACAATATCAAAATAGCTTTAAAAATGATATCGTAAAATAAAAAATAATTTGCTCAAGATGCTAAAACCAGTTTTGTGTTTTCTTCTTTCGCGTTCGACTGCACTAACATCTTAATGTTTAACTAAGCACTAAAAAAGGGTAGAAAATATCCTTGGTTTTTTTAAGGTTTATTTTTTTTAAATATATCTTTTCATGTTTTTAACTTTATTTACAGCTTTTAATTTTTATTTTTTAATTTATATATTTTTCGAGATTATGCTTACATTCTATATAACACAAAACAAATGGATTCTTCGCATACTTTTGATCCAAAGTATCGCCTAATATTTAACCTTCCGCTATACTGTATTCTAAACTACTAAACTTATTAAATACGGCTTAAGTGTTTCTCATTAACTTGGGATTATCGGTAGCCTGTTAGCTTCACAAATGCTTTACTTGCGATGGAAATGGTAAATCTTTTTAACCTCTCAGTTTAGATTAAACCAAGTTTAAGAGATGTCTGATTGATGTTTGGTTGATATAAATTATTTTTAAAACGATAAATTTCTAATATTTTCTGCGTTAACATACATATAAATATGTTATCTTTGTATTTAGTGCGTGAACATACAAATGTTTCACATGTTTATTTCAGACTAGAAATCATTTTAATTTTATTGTTAAAATTCTACTTTTTTTCCATAAAAATTACTGATTTGTTTCAAATTAATTTTAACCTTTCCTAATGATGCGTAAAGTACAAAACCAAATTTTTACTTAAATTCGATTTATTCTAAAATATTTAATTTATTGGAAATAAATTTCACCCTTTCTAAATTTTGTGAACAGTATAAAATAAAATGTTGCTTTCAAGTAAATTTTTCCTATAAATGATTGATTTATTTCAAATAAATTGTCTCCTTTTTTAATGATGCGAAAAGAATAAAATGAAGTTACTTAATAATCCGTAATGTGTTAAGCAATGTGTGAACATTATTAGATACAGGTAAACAAAAATAAAATAAAAATAATTGAATATTTATTTTAAAAATCATTTCAAAGTAATTTATTTAATTAAAAAGGGAAATTTCTTTAGTTAATGAACATATTTTTACACTAAAATTATACCTTTTTACACTACTAGGGGCCAAGGCCCCTAGACTCGCTACGCTCGTTTTTCGTGTGAATCATTCGGCCCCTGATAAGGCGTATTCGTAAAAAAGACTTAATTTCAACAGAAAAAACCCCAAAGATTGGATCAGATACAATGTTACTGAGCTACACTTTACTTGGTTCTTTCATGTTCATTGGTACATAAAAATTTAACTTCAGACTACAGTAGACCACTCCACTATATCATAGGAATCCGTGTTCTACGGGTCCTGAGCTATACTCCACCTGGGGTGCGGACTCCGCGTATAATCGCTGGAACAATTATTTGCACTCCACAGAAACACAATGACATTTAAAGTTGCCATTCAAAAGTTATATTAATTAGGAGTTAAAGCGTAATAAAATCAGAACATCTGTTTCAGCTGTATTTCAAATTATGTAAAACCTATTGGACACCTTGCGTATATGCCACCCATGGCGATTTTTCATTATTTGGCGACTTGCGTATATGTATAGTTAATAATTAGTTATAAGAAAACAGTACTTCACATGTTTTCTTTGATAAAAACTACGGAACAGCTAGGATAGCTTGCTACCAATGGCGACTTTTCATTATTTAGCGATTTACACATGCTCACAACCTAGAATTACTGCTCATGCAAGGTTTCCGGAAAACCGTTATCAATATTTTCATATGTATAATCCTTTGCAGATTGGCATATTTAGCACCACGAATTATATCATCTCGCCGCGCTGGCAAATAGGCATAGTTAACAACCCCAAATATGTCTACTGGTAGCAAATAATCCGGCTGGACCGAACCGCCTTTAAAATAATCTCCACTTTAATTATTTTTCATTTTCAAGATACTTGGTTCCAGCATTCTGGAACTCGAAGCTTAGATTCACCCTGCCTGGAAAGATACTATTTTGCCAGATCATTCCTAATGCCAAGATGGTGCTTTTAAAATCAGTTACAATTAGTTTTTCTGTTTTGGAGAAACGAATAGTCGCTAATTCTAAACTCCTGTTGACTAAGAGAACTTACTATTTGAAAATTGTCAATTTTGTGTAACACACTTTGAGTTATTTATTTCATATACTTTTTAATTTGGCGTAAAATGGGTGTGATTGTACATCACGTTTGTGAATTTCACGCGATTCTACATACTTGGAAGCGCTTTGTTGCAAAGGAATGAATGATTTTATGCCAAATCTGGCAACCATTATGTTTATTTTTTTTCAGTTTTTTATTAATATCTTCTAAAATAATTCGATTTTCGAAATTTAAGACAGTTTATCAGGCTCCTCGGAATTTTTCGAATCTGTGGGCACCATAGTCGAAACTCAAATCCCCCCTGTTTAGGAGGAGATAGCTCAACAAGCTTTGACAGCGTTGACAGCGGCCTTTACTTTTTTTTAGAATAGAGAGGAAATTATACTTTTTGCACTAAAATTATACGTAGTATTGAAATTTAACTCATTATTTTATAGTGCACGAAACTTAATTTGTATTATTCACACCCGAAAATAAATAAGTAAAATAAAAGTGACTTTAGTTCTTAAAATTATTTCAAATCAAGGTTTTTCTGTAAAAAATATTAACTGTCTCTTAGTTATTAAGATATCGTATTAAAATTGAAATTACTTGCATTGTTCATCTGTAATCAATATAGGTTAAATGTTTTCTTCTGAGAAGTTAAACTGTGCAAATTTGTAAACTAATTTCATCGACATAAATAATAATTATTATACGTTAAAATTACCAAGTCTCGTTTCTCACATTTAGTCCTTTTCAGTTTTAAAAGCAAGCATACTTAAAAAAATATGAAGATTAACTTAAAGTATGAAGATGCCATCCAGTACAGAATATCACTGACCACTTTTTGCAAACAGAATTTGTCAGAAAAATTTTGGGTGTTCTCTGAAACAATCCTTAAGAAGTTGACTATTTACAAGTTCTCGATAATATTCATTGATTGTTCGCAATTTTGTTGTTGTTGTTGTAATTGAGAGTTTTTCGTGAGGTTTCTGACTGCAATCTCGAATATGGTCTTACACCCCTGAATATTCGTTTAACATTTATTTAAAACAAAATAACTTTTATTAACAATACCAGAAGAACACAACCAAAGCACAAACATAGAAGAAGGGGAAAGTGGCAACCATCCCAGCAAACACACACAGGATCTCTGAACGTCTATTAACGTTCAGAAGACGTTTTCTGAACGTTAATAGACGTTCAGAGAACCTGTGTGTGTTTGCTGGGATGGGTTAACGGGATACAAACCCGAGACCTCACAGCTCGCACGCGAGTGGCGGAGATGAGTGCGCAAACCCACACAGCATTGAGGTCTCCTTCGCAATTTTAAAAGTATTATTGAAATTGGGTGAGTGAAAAACACGTACAGAATAGTAATAATTGATGCGATGCTTGACTTCGTTAAAATATTCAAAAAGATATTTACTTCCTGTCAATAACTATGGATTTGTGTAATTTTAAAACTGAACGGGGAGCATTTTTAATAAATTCAATTTTAAAATACCATTTTTTAAAATTCTTTTATGTGATGATTTTATTTGCCTAGTTTTCAAATTACTGAAAAGAATTGTGGCACGTCAGAAAGTTTTTTCAAACGTACTTTCTAAAGTTTTTGGTTAGAAATTTAAAAATTAAGAAGTATAGAGTGCATTTTATGAGTTTTGTTTTTCGCTTACAATAGATTCCATTTGTAGCTGAACAAAGACTTCATTCTAACACCAAAAAAGTTTAAGATTGGTAAGAAGGTTTTTACGCAACTGAGATATATCAAATAATTCGATTTATACCTTTAAAAAATGCTAGAAAATTGAGAAACTTCTCAATTTATTGAAGAAGAGAACCGATTTAAATCGGATTTTTAAGTTTCCAAACTTTTTCTAATGAATCATTTTGATTATTGTAGGAATAAAATTAAAGAAAAATGAATTATTTTTCCGCGTTGTGATTGAGATTATAAATAAAAACATATGTAGTTGAAACTAAAAGGGCAGATGATTCTAAAAGTGTAATCAGTAAGTAACAACATTGCTATTTAATGTTATTATTTAGTTGCATACAATAAATACTTTTAACAATTTACTAATCGTAAACAAATACGATTAACGCTTAAATGATTTATTTAACAAAAAGTTTAATATACAAAGATGAAGAGTAAGAGTCAGTAAATGTAAAGTAAATGTAAAACTATAAAACGATAAAAAGTTTATATTTATTTACATTACTAACAAAAGCTTTAAGGAATCAAACCAAATAATATATTAAAGTTATGACCTATAGAGTTATAACTAACCTATCAGGAAATATGAGTTTTTGCAACTATGAAAAGATGTGTTACTCTTTCTACTATATTTGTAATGAAAAATTTCAGCAGCATTTTTTTTCTTCTCAATAAGTATATATTGTCTACACAACTTTTATTATTTAATTTAGTTCATTAAAAGAATGCTTCTTTTATTACGATTTTACATCACATTTTTAAACAATAGGTAGCTAATTAGGTTACTTTAAAAGTTATTTATAATGCATGGCAAAATTAGATGATAGATATGAAAAGAAAAATGAGAAATATAGGAACAACAAAGAATCGGAATTAATATGTATATACATAAAATTGTAATCTAGGAAATTCAAAAATTAGAACTATATCAACATCAACATCATTTCATAAACAAAAACAACGAAAAAATTGAATATAAAAAATATAAGAAAACTATAAATTAAATAAAACATAACGCAGATTGACGAGAAAGCATACAAATTAAATAAAAAATATATATATTGAACAGAACATAACGCAGATACCGTTAAATACGCATGTATTTTATTTATATCAACATCAACAGCATTTATCAAATAAAAAAATGGGTAATTCTGTAATTAATTGAGTTTAAATATCGATAACTATTTAATACTTTTGAGTAAACCTTTTCTATTTATTCTTTTTTTTAATCTCCTACAGTACAACTGTACACATACGTGGGCAAGGTAGTAAGTAATACGTATTTTTAAAAAAATGCTGTTGAAAAGTGAGCGAGTAATGTTGCCAAATCCGAGAAAGAAAAGTGTACAGTAAAATTAAAGAATATAATAGAATGAATGGACAATTAATAATAAGAGCGGGAAAAATAACTTATAAATTTAAAAGAAAGACAATTTAAGATTGAAAGATAAGTAAGGGAAAGTATGAAGAATAAAAATAAATCCTACAGTGAGTTTAAAAGTATAAATAAATAGAATAAAAAAATCAATAAAAACTACTGTTTAGCTGTGTATTTCAATTAGAACTATATCAACATCAACATCATTTCATAAACAAAAAGGAAAAAGAAAAAATTGAATATAAAAAATATAAGAAAACTCTAAAGTAAGTAAAACATAACGCAGATTGGCAAAGAGAAATCTTACAAATTAAATAAGAAAAATATAAATTGAATAGAACATAGCGCAGATACTATAGACGTTACGCAGATAGACGTTTAATATATCGCCTGGTAAACGCATAGTTTCTCTTTTTTACATTACTATGACACTACACAAAGCATGTCAAACTGTTTGTCACTTCGCCCTGCCAGAAAACTAATGTACGATGGACAGTTTCATTGTTTACTGGAACAAAGTAAACTGGCAAGCCCATCCAGCTGTTTGCACAGATGTTGAAATACCGCCTCGCGTTTCAAAACGTCACTCAAACCAATGATGACACTTTGAAATCATCTATTAAAGAGTGAATGTTCATTTGATTCGACATTATACATCATTTAATAATATGGATGTATGAACCTCAAAAAGAACTGTCAAACTATTACGTGGTGTTTCAATGGTTCTGAATTTTGTCTGGTTTTGGATAAAGGAGCAATTGTTAAAGTGCGGAACGCTAGCGTCATTATAAATTTACGGTGCTACTGTATAAAGGAAAATTGAGGCTTTCAGTTTTTATATTGGTTATCGAAAAATGCCTTTTTTTCATTTAAAAAAATTTAATCATTTTTAAAAAATCATTCAACTTTTGAAGTTTTCAAAGTATTCAGTTGCGACAGAGATTCAAAAAAATTAAGACAGCCTTTTTATAAGCACCACTAGGAACAATGAATATAACAGTTAAAGCTGCCACATTTACGGATTATATTTAACAACTTTTCTTAAGCGGTAATTTTATTGTTATAATACGGCAGTTTCTTTTTAATTTATTAATTTATTATTTACTTTCCCATCAGTTTTTAACTATTTTCACGCCCATGAACAATTTCTTGGTTTATTCCTGTTCCAAACTTCATTTTGTTTGCACTGTGCAGTTCAGAGGCGACCCACTGGGGTTCATTAAAGGTTTGCCCCAGTCACTTCAAATATCAGAACCTTTTGTACCATGTATCTGCAACGTAAAGTAATAATTTTAATTCTTATTTAAACAAATATTTAAAAATTCAAGTGATTAGTAAAAGTGATAAATTTTATTTTGCGAAGGTCAGCCGGCATGCTTTGTAAAGTAACATGCACTTAGAAGTACTTATGAAAACGAACGTTATCGAATAGTAGAAGTGCGCCCTTCTAGTTCTAATTCTAGTCTTTTTGCTCGTGTGAATGGTGGAGTTTTTTACAACAGAAGAAGGGTGGACAGTTTGCACTACCCAAAACGTGAATTTTGAAAAATACATTTTTATATGTACTATTATTTTAAAGTTTTTAATTAATTTCAATTTTTAAAACTAATTATTTTAGTTTTTAATTTAGCTACCCCATTCGAAAGAAAGGAAACTCGAACATTCGCACAAATTTATTTAAATATTATATTAAAAATAAAATTAGTTTATGTTGATTCAGCGAAATTTGAGTATGTTCCCAAATCTATCGAATTTTCTATTCAGTGTTTAAGTAGTTCTGAATTATTTGACGCCGCTTCTGAATTACTCATTGAGATTGCATTAAAACTGAATTTCTTAAAGTCATAGAAATGCAGAATACATAAGTGTGCGAGTATTTTCTCTAAGAAAAAATCGGGTTGTTCACTTTGAAAACCATATGCTTTCAACACTGCCTTAAAATATATGCTTTTTTAATTCATACTTGGAAAGTTAGAAGGGTGTTCCTGTCTTAAAAATATCTGTTAAAGAAAAATGAATTTTTTCTCCTTTTGGGCCTTCCCCGAAATGTTTTCCTGGCAACGTGCCTGGTTATTACAAAATGCAACACAGTCAAAACTTTTTATTATTTGACAAAAATAGTGTACATTTTCCACTTTACAAATATTATTAGACTTTCTAATTTCCATGAAAGTTCATCGAAATTATACATTTTTCCAAAGTATTTAATAATAATGTTCAAATAAATAGACACAAAATTAGTTTTTCTTAAAATTAAATAATAATAAATTTGACTTACCTGAACAATGAAAATTGGCAAGAGCAAAAGCCAACTACAGGATGTCATTGCTTGGCCTGTAAGTAGTTCTACTTTATAGATTCAATAAGATAGGATAGTTGAGGGTTTTCCTTTTCCTTTTCCTTTCCTTTAATCGCTTTAATAATTACCAGTGAGTAGTCACTGTATGATTATTCATATGACGCCGTTATTGCTATTTAAATATTTACCCTTTTTATCGCTGATATTGGTTTCAGAAAAAGAGTAGCACAAATAACTGACTGAAGAAACGCATACGTATATTCACATCGAACTCTGCTCGCGAATTTCGCCTCGCTCACCTTAAATATATTGCGTAGTTTCATTATTTAATTCAGCTGTCAACAAACTATGGTATGGGGATTCACTGTCTCTTAATAAAATCACTAATAAGCAGTTCATCACATATGTGTTACGATTCATTTCGATTTCAATAAATTTTCTATTTTCTGATCTTCTGTTGATTTTCCATACAAAACAGCACAAAATTATTAGAAAATAATCAAGAAAGTCCATTTATTTTACTTAATACTATAATTTTTTTTGCCGAGTTTAAAAAAAAAGCATACTGATCTTAAAATTCTAATAGTAAAATGGTTTCAAAATTCAAGTTCTTCAAATCTATCACTAACGTTCGTATATATTTTTTTGATGGAATTTCTCTTCTCTTCATTGTCTTCTTCATATAGCAAAACAATTGTGTAGCTGCGATATAATGAAAGTCACTCCCTATAGTTGATTTTTTAGGATTTTTCTTGGGTTGAATAATGGATTTTTCAGCTGTCAACGAGCAAGTGCATTTCTGATAAAAGATATTAACTAAGCATGTATATCGGTTGCCGGGTACATTTATCGCAGATATTTTTTTTTTTTTTTAATTTGAGTCTATTTTAAAAAAGAAATGAAATTAAAACATTCACCACAATTTTCTGTTTGTAATATATTCTGTTTGTATTAAATTAAATAAAAGTTATACGTAGGGCACAGTAAAAAAAATAAATCTTGCGAAATCATCGCTTCAATTCATAAGGTTACGCAAAGAAATAAGAATTAAAGTATGTCGGAATGTCATGTCCAATCAAGCTGAAATAGGATTTTCTAAAATCCCGTTCTGTGAAAAATACCGTTGGTAATTTAAAGCTAACATTTGCTATTTTTCTGTCAACCACAAATTCATCTTTTAAAATTTAGTTATGCTTACAGTCGTATTAATCACTTCTTCAAGTCATCGCTGTGACGTTTCAGAAAAAAAATTATTAAGATTTTAATTGTTTTTTATCCCCACTCCAATTAATAGGTCTATAAATTTGTATGCTTGAAATTTTACGGACTATTTTACATTTTTCAACGTAGCCATATTTCCAAGTTGAGAAATATTTGTTTAAAACAAAGTGGGGCAGTATTAATATTTTGTAATACCTGCATACAATATACTTGCATACATTGTTGTGAATGAGAAACAAGATCCTCAGTTAAGAATCTTTTTTAGAACGTTGATAAGACTCATATATTTTACTTAGATATGCTTTGATTCGGAAAAAGAAATCATGAAAATATTATTTTAGTTACTTAAAAATTCATGTTTCATTAATAGCTTCACTTATACTTCCCATAATATAGACAAGTTCTAAAGTTAATTTTGAATCAAAGTTTTAAAATTGCGAAAAGAAAGTATTTCGTTTACAATTTCTTCTTGAAGAGTGATTTTTAAAGCATATATTTCCACTTTTTTTTAAACTATACCTTAATATTATCCCCTTTATTTTATGTAATCCAAAGAAGCTTCTCTTCGCAATAAAATTTACAAAACTATATAAATCAATTAAATTGATGCAAAATTAAAGTTGTTGTCTAGAACAAAGAACAAATCACCTGTTCAAATCAATGCAATAAATTACCCAAGACATGAAAATGTTAAATCAAATCTCTGCAGACTGTTGCCACACTTCTAAAAATAAAAACGTAAAACACTTCGTGAATCTCATCAAAAATTCCCGGCCGAGAATGAAAACTTTCTAGGCTAGAGCAGAACTTTCTAAAACGTTCTTTAAGTTTGGGATAAACACAAACAGCCAGAATATAACTTTTAAAAACCCAGCCACCGGATGTTATGACATTAAGTTGCGGAACACGGATGTTTTTTACGAACATCTATCACCTGTTGTGAAAGAGCAGGGGGATTCTATCCCGCCGAAGCTAAAATGACAACTGAAGTCCTACGATCTTTCGCTCCGGTGATAGGTGATACATCTCTCTGGAAACAACACAACTTTTGGTCGTCAGCGCCCTCTCTAGGCGGGAGCCGTAAAAATGAAATTAATATCTTGGGAACAATTTCGTGGGAACAATTCTTAAAAGTGTGGTTGTCAGGGTGCTTGCTATTTTCGGCGCCGTGGGTTGAAAAATAGTTATGAGAAATATTTTTCAACTGTTTTTAACTGCTTATTTTTTCTTTCCAAGTAAATAAAGCGGAATTCATACAAACAGAATTTGCGTATTTAGCAAGCGGGAGTTCGGTTGAAGATATACAGAAATTTTTTTGCTGATATTTAATAAAAAAAGTAAAACGGAAATTTCAAGTAAAAGAATTTTTTTAGTTACTAACATTATTTTAATCATAAAGCAAGCAAGTGTTTATATTGCACTGCTTTAATCAAATCTTATTTCCCTCAAGATGTTCGCCCACATCATTCATTCTTACAGCATTTGGAAATATTTTGCATCAGTAGGCAAGTGCGATATATTTATGACAAATTAACTGATATCTGCTTATGCAAAATATTTTATGATATTAATAGAGAAAAGTCTAAGTAAACCAACTGTGCATTAAAAATAGAATTAGATATCACAGTCGACGTTCGTTTTTATGAGACACGTTATTTTAAGAACTAGAGAATGATCCCGAATACACTCCCATAGACGATCTTACCCTTCGATTTTACGAATTCCTTACCTACGAGTTCGTAAAAAAAACGACTGTCAACTGTAATTTAATTTTCACCATACGTTATGGAAATTTAAAGAACTGCCGCATTTGTCTTGAAATTTTTGCTCAAAATGTAAGAAACATTCTTTTCCTGTAAAATTAGTCCAGGTGTGCTCACTAATATTTAAATTCATCACAAATCTAACATTAGTTCGGAAAGAAAGTTATTTACAAATTAGCCTATACAGGGTGTCCCAAAAATATTGGCCTCGAGTTTTATTCGTTGAATATTGATCATAGACATATATAATGAATTACAAGGTCGCATACGAACTCAATTTTATGGTATCGATTACATTTTTCCTCAGATTAAATCCAAATAAATAGAAAACTTAAGTTTTTATACAACCCCCGTACAAAAGAAATTCCCCACCAGTAAAATGTGCGCCATACAATCATTAGGTTACGGACAAAATAATACGGACAAGAGGCTTGGTGACGTAGCAGTGGTTAGGCTTTCTATATCTAGGAGGCAGTGCCCTAGTACGCCAGTAGCTGAACCTTTCTTCTTCAGTTATCTACTAGAGATGGCCAATGATTCGATGAGTCGAATCAGTGATTCGAATCTTGGTACTGAGTGGCTCAGTCTTTACACTCACTCTCTACTGATTCGAATCTCAAGCCCTCAAGGGAAATACATTCCAAGTGCGAAGGGAAGAAAAACTTATTTTCCCTTTGCCGTTCCCAGAGATTTTCCCTTACTCTTTCAACTCTTTTCGACTCTTTACGACTCTTTTCGACTATTTTCGATTCTTTACGACTCAGAGTCGATAGATGATTTGAAACAGTAAATGAGTGGGTGTGGGTGAGTTTGTCACTGAGTTGGTGCAGCAACGAATCTTTACTGATTCAGTGTTTCGCTCTATTTCGGTGATTGTATACTATCGTTGAGATTCGTTAGTTTTTCGAATCTTCTATCGACTCAGAGTCGAAAGGAGTCGAAAAGAGTTGAAAGGATGTTTCATTTAATTGGAGGGTTTTTTTCGAATCATCTATCGACTCAGAGTCGAAAGGAGTCGAAAAGAGTTGAAAGGATGTTTCATTTAATTGAAGTTTTTTTTTCGAATCTTTGGTGTTTCATTTCTGGGTTGGTGGTCGGATTTAAAGTTTTATCTGTCTGTGGGTGTGGAGTGGGTCGAACATCGTTTGCTTTTGGGGGGGGGCATAGGCGTTACTTCCTAAGGGCAAGAGGGGTCAATCTCCCCCCCGAAAAAAGAAAATCCTCCTTCCAACTTGTCTGGCTGATTTAATATTTGTTTAAAATTTAATGAAACATCCCTTTTCTACTTTTAACTTCAATATATGTCCCCCTGCCCCACCCTCAAAAAAAAAAAAAAAAAAAAAAAAAAAAAAAAAAAAAAAGGAACGTTAAGTTTACATGGTGGCGGATTTTCATGTGAAGGGAAATAGAATGAAATAAAGTTAGGATTGTGCTTGTCACTTTTAATGAAGGATACAGGGGCGGTATTAAGCGCTCTCACAAAAGGACTTTGTAGTAAGCAAAATAACATTTCGCTTTATTGCAGCAGATTTCGTTTTTTTTTTTCTACCTTGTTTTTCGTTTAAGGGGAATGATTTTATTTTCTTACGTAATTCAGAGAAATACAAAATAGGGTCTAAAGCAGTGGCGTAGTTAGTGTTATTGACAGTGGCGTAGCCAGGATTTTATTTCGGGGTGGGCTGGGTATCAAATTTAAAGATAAAGTTCAATTGTAAGCTAAGTAAAGGGTCCCATTTTTTTGGGGGGGGGGGCAGCAGCCCCTCAGTAGGACTGGGCCAAAAATCGACATATCGGTTTTATTTCAACATCAAATATCCGATATTCCCATTTTCATTTCAGTGAAATCTCGAATTCGATAAAGGGCAAAAATACAGACCGGCCAGGGGCGTAGCCAGAAACTTTTCATGGGGGGGGGGTTATGACTACTGCAACTCATATATATGTATACGTGTGTATGATAATGTAGTGAAGAATATACATTTTGTATGGCAAAAAATTCCTCATGGTGGGTTATGACTCCCCTAAACCCCCCTTGGCTACGCCTCTGAGGCCGGCGATAAGAAAATCCTGAGATCAATACCAGCTTGTGATGCTTTTGCTACTGCTTTCTCTCGGAAAGCTTCTTCTTCTCTCATCGCAGAAAAAACAGCTCCATGGTTTATTAGTCTAATTACCATAATTAATTAACGTATATCTCGGAAACTATCCATCGGAGCGCGTTTTTATTGATTCTCGACCCCCTCTACTGATTCGAATCTCAAGCCCTCAAGGGAAATACATTCCAAGTGCGAAGGGAAGAAAAACTTATTTTCCCTTTGCCGTTCCCAGAGATTTTCCCTTACTCTTTCAACTCTTTTCGACTCTTTACGACTCTGAGTCGATAGATGATTTGAAACAGTAAATGAGTGGGTGTGGGTGAGTTGGTCACTGAGTTGGTGCAGCAACGAATCTTTACTGATTCAGTGTTTCGCTCTGTTTCGGTGATTGTATACTATCGTTGAGATTCGTTAGTTTTTCGAATCTTCTATCGACTCAGAGTCGAAAGGAGCCGAAAAGAGTTGAAAGGATGTTTCATTTAATTGGAGGGGTTTTTTCGAATCTTCTATCGACTCAGAGTCGAAAGGAGTCGAAAAGAGTTGAAAGAATGTTTCATTTAATTGAAGTTTTTTTTTCGAATCTTTGGTGTTTCATTTCTGGGTTGGTGGTCGGATTTAAAGTTTTATCTGTCTGTGGGTGTGGAGTGCGTCGAACATCGTTTGCATTTGGCGGGGGGCATAGGCGTTACTTCCTAAGGGCAAGAGGGGTCAATGTCCCCCCCGAAAAAAAAATTAAGAAAATCCCTCCTTCCAACTTGTCTGGCTGATTTAATATTTGTTTAAAATTTAATGAAACATCCCTTTTCTACTTTTAACTTCAATATATGTCCCCCTGCCCCCACCCTCAAAAAAAAAAAAAAAAAAAAAAAAAAAAAACGGAACGTTAAGTTTACATGGTGGCGGATTTTCATGTGAAGGGAAATAGAATGAAATAAAGTTAGGATTGTGCTTCTCACTTTTAATGAAGGATACAGGGGCGGTATTAAGCGCTCTCACAAAAGGACTTTGTAGTAAGCAAAATAACATTTCGCTTTATTGCAGCAGATTTCGTTTTTTTTTTTTTACCTTGTTTTTCGTTTAAGGGGCATGATTTTATTTTCTTACGTAATTCAGAGAAATACAAAATAGGGTCTAAAGCAGTGGCGTAGTTAGTGTTATTGACAGTGGCGTAGCCAGGATTTTATTTCGGGGTGGGCTGGGTATCAAATTTAAAGATAAAGTTCAATTGTAAGCTAAGTAAAGGGTCCCATTTTTTTTGGGGGGGGGGCAGCAGCCCCTCAGTAGGACTGGGCCAAAAATCGACATATCGGTTTTATTTCAACATCAAATATCCGATATTCCCATTTTCATTTCAGTGAAATCTCGAATTCGATAAAGGGCAAAAATACAGGCCGGCCAGGGGCGTAGCCAGAAATTTTTCATGGGGGGGGGGGTTATGACTACTGCAACTCATATATATGTATACGTGTGTATGATAATGTAGTGAAGAATATACATTTTGTATGGCAAAAAATTCCTCATGGTGGGTTATGACTCCCCTAAACCCCCCCCTTGGCTACGCCTCTGAGGCCGGCGATAAGAAAATCCTGAGATCAATACCAGCTTGTGATGCTTTTGCTACGCTTTCTCTCGGAAAGCTTCTCTTCTCTCATCGGAGTCGAAAGGAGTCGAAAAGAGTTGAAAGGATGTTTCATTTAATTGAAGTTTTTTTTTTCGAATCTTTGGTGTTTCATTTCTGGGTTGGTGGTCGGATTTAAAGTTTTATCTGTCTGTGGGTGTGGAGTGGGTCGAACATCGTTTGCTTTTGGGGGGGGCATAGGCGTTTACTTCCTAAGGGCAAGAGGGGTCAATCTCCCCCCCGAAAAAAAAAGAAAATCCCTCCTTCCAACTTGTCTGGCTGATTTAATATTTGTTTAAAATTTAATGAAACATCCCTTTTCTACTTTTAACTTCAATATATGTCCCCCTGCCCCCACCCTCAAAAAAAAAAAAAAAAAAAAAAAAAAAAAAAAAAAAAAAAAGGGAACGTTAAGTTTACATGGTGGCGGATTTTCATGTGAAGGGAAATAGAATGAAATAAAGTTAGGATTGTGCTTGTCACTTTTAATGAAGGATACAGGGGCGGTATTAAGCGCTCTCACAAAAGGACTTTGTAGTAAGCAAAATAACATTTCGCTTTATTGCAGAAGATTTCGTTTTTTTTTTCTACCTTGTTTTTCGTTTAAGGGGCATGATTTTATTTTCTTACGTAATTCAGAGAAATACAAAATAGGGTCTAAAGCAGTGGCGTAGTTAGTGTTATTGACAGTGGCGTAGCCAGGATTTTATTTCGGGGTGGGCTGGGTATCAAATTTAAAGATAAAGTTCAATTGTAAGCTAAGTAAAGGGTCCCATTTTTTTGGGGGGGGGGCAGCAGCCCCTCAGTAGGACTGGGCCAAAAATCGACATATCGGTTTTATTTCAACATCAAATATCCGATATTCCCATTTTCATTTCAGTGAAATCTCGAATTCGATAAAGGGCAAAAATACAGGCCGGCCAGGGGCGTAGCCAGAAATTTTTCATGGGGGGGGGTTATGACTACTGCAACTCATATATATGTATACGTGTGTATGATAATGTAGTGAAGAATATACATTTTGTATGGCAAAAAATTCCTCATGGGGGGTTATGACCCCCCTAACCCCCCCCCCCTTGGCTACGCCTCTGAGGCCGGCGATAAGAAAATCCTGAGATCAATACCAGCTTGTGATGCTTTTGCTACTGCTTTCTCTCGGAAAGCTTCTTCTTCTCTCATCGCAGAAAAAACAGCTCCATGGTTTATTAGTCTAATTACCATAATTAATTAACGTATATCTCAGAACCTATCCACCGGAGCGCGTTTTTATTGATTCTCGACCCCCCCTAGACTCAACACCCCACCGATACTTAAAATTTCGAATGCTTTGACACCAAACTTAACCTTTTAATCTTACAGGCCCAGGGGGTCATACGAAGCTCCCCTATATTTTCAATTTGGGCATTTTAAACACTAGCCTCCTCCGGCGGCATCTCCAAAGTCTGGAAACCATCCCAGAGCCAATTTCTACATGTTTGCAGTCCTTTTAAGCCTCAATCATGGTTAATTAGTCTAATTACCATAATTAATTAACGTATATCTCGGAAACTATCCATCGGAGCGCGTTTTTATTGATTCTCGACCCTCCCTTAGGAACTCCCATCGATACATAAAATTTCGAATACTTTGACACCAAACTTAACCTTTTAATCTTACAGGCCCAGGGGGTCATACGAAGCTCCCCTGTATTTTCATTTCGGGCAGTTTAAACACTAGTTTTACTGGAGCAAGGAGTGAGAGATGCTAACTGCCCGAGAACTCAGCGGAGAAGAAACCCGATGAATGGGTGAAGGGTGTTTAAATAGTACGGCTTTCGGCGCAGAGAGAGGGAAAATTTCTTTAGTTGTTTTATTGAATCAAGATTCGAATCACTGATTCGAATCATCGAAGTAATGAGTGAGTCGAGATTCGAATCAGTAAAATGACGTCCCTCGTGAAATTACCTTTGAAACCTGCTACTGCTTAAGCAAATAGCGTTTTTTAACACATACAATGTACATTGTCTATCACTGGACTGGCACATTTAACGGATTTTTTCTGATTAAAAATTTCTGTTGAGCTATTGTGGTTGTTTTGTTCGAAGAGTACAAGAATGTTTTTTATTTCTTCAAATATATATTTTTTATTGTTACAAACACTGTTTAAAATTTCTGTAGCCGGTAAGCAGTTTTTCAACTAGCAAAATTTGCAAACTTTTTGTTCCGCTCGAGAGATAAATTTTCAATTTTGATATTTCACCCTTCCCTTGATCAAAGAGTTTTACGCATAAATTTGAGGTATTTTTCCAAATTAAAAGAAGAAAAGAAAGTGGTAGAGAAATTAAGTGTTAAGTTCGAAGAAGATTTCATGAGGTGTTGATCTATCTCAAGGTTGTCCAAACTTTTCCTGCAAGGTTCTACTTGTAAAATGATCAGGGAATTGGCCGGCCAATCGGAATTTTAAATAGGTGTAGGAAAAGGCTTTTAGGATAGTAAGAGTGGGGGTACTACACTAACACATCTGCAAAAAACGTTTAGGGATCTAAGAGACTTCGATATTTTTCTGCACTATTTTTCGACCGCTTTTGACAAGCAAAAGGTTACCGTAATGATTAAGCGGTTTCTCTGTTTTTTTAGCAGAATTTATTTTGCTACATTTCCTTTTCTTTTTTAATTTCGCTATTAAAAATGTATTAAGGAAATTCAAACAGTATAATATGTGGGCCAGATTTAGACCTTCAGCGAACCGGACTCTGATCTACATGTCCTTAGATTCCTGGTGAATCTTTTCAAAAACAAATATTTTAGCACTGCGTGTTACGGTGGTACACACGCGTCTTCCTTCCAAATCTAAGAGTTGTACAGCTAACAGCAACCAATTTTTAGTTCCTTTTAATAAATAAAGATAGTATTGCAATCGCTAAATATTTCTGTATTTAGATTTTAAGGAAGAAATCGTATTTGATCATATCTAAATTTACTTTGAATGTCAGTACATGTATGCCAGTTCACATGTATTTAGAACAACCGTGAATCCGTTTATAATTACTTTGGCGTGGCATCCTTTTGAACGTATGAACGTTTGTGTATATATACTTATGTATCTTACTGTAGTCAAAAACAATTAGTCGTATAGGATATTGAAATATTGTGCTTACGGCATCTGTAAGTCGTATACCTCTCTCCATAGCTGCCAACCGTTCCGCTTTTATCGGAACATTTCTCAGCACTAACTTTTTTTTGACATATTAATTTTAAATCAACTCAATATTTTTAATATAAAATGAAACTGTTTAGAAATAGTGGTGGAAAATGTTCCGATAAAAACGGAATGGTTGGCAGCTATGCCTCTCTTTTTGGATAACAACCGACTGGACAATTTTTCAATAGGTCATCCAAAAACTACAAAACAACATAATTAAGGTCTACCGACAATCAGTATTTGGTCATGCGAAAATCTTAATAACTGTGTCCAAACTCGTTCATATTTATAAGAAACTGGGTGTTCTATTAATGACCTACTCATTTTGAACTAAAAGTCGTAGTTCTAGAATGACCCCCCCCTTTCCTTTTTTTCCCTCTTGAGAACACTTGAAAGAGGACTTGTACCAGCGAAAGCTACGAACTCTTTTCCCCTGTCCCCCACTTTCTGAAGCGGATCCAAATTGTGGCAGGAAATTCAAGGAAGGGCATGTGTAGCTCTAAGCGACGCATTCAGTAATGTGAGCTGTCCTCTCCTAGCAAAAGAACTCTTCCCCATTCACCAGTAAGTCTGCAAATTTTGTTTAACGACACCATGTTATTGGTGCAAAGGCTGCACTATATTGAAAAGATTGTTATTAAGTTTTTCAGCTGCCAGCGTTGCCTAATGGTGAGTATAACTATTTAAACTAATAGTATTTTCAAAATTTAATTATTTTTCTAATTACAATGCAACAAACGGATCATTTCTTTCTCAAACCGAATTTTTGTTATTTACGTTCAAACTTGTTTAGTTGTTTGATGGACAGCTGTACCCATAAGTCACTCTAGTTCTAATAAGGGAAGCGACATCGATGCCGATGCTTTCAGAACATCAATGTATTGAAGCCGATATTTACGCTACATCGATGTTTAACACCGATGTTTGAGTTCGATGTTTTTGCACACAGTCAGTCGACTGTACACTTTATGTATAATTGACACCACAAACGAAGTACAACCACTTTTTGTAGATAGCAATACTTTACTTAATTAAAATCAATAGCTCTAGGCACAATGAGTAGCTAATCGTATCCTGTGCGTGTTGGCAGGGCAGCTATATATGTATGTTGAATAAATTCAGACGAAAATTTTCTGCAACACTACGCATAGCGCATTCTAATAGACTTGTTCCATGAACAAAAGTAGTGGTTCTTGAGATGCAAACGTTTGTTTAACGTTGAAGTTCTTCTCCCGTAATCTACATTTTATCCTGAAAGAATATGCTTTAACATTTTCTCAATCAGTAAAATCAATATTCTATTAGACGCAGTCAGTGTTTACTAATAAACATCTTATTCATATCACATAGAGCAAGACTTTTGATTATTTCAGCCTACCAAAAAGCACTGTAATACAGTACATATTTTAAGAGATTTTCACTTGGTGGCGCTAAGGCTTTGAGCTAAACCTATTACACACATATACATAAATACTTCTCAAATTTCCCTCTTTTCGCGTTAAGCCTCGGACCACATTTAAAAAAATAGTTTATATATCTATGTTTATACTATTTTTTTAAAATATGTCTTATATAGTTTTTATATGTGTCTATTTATATATATCAATCCAGTAAAATAGAAAAAATAACAACTCAGTTTTATTTTCTAAATGCTTATTTAGAAAATACTTAAACTAGTTGACATAGATACTCTTCTAAATTCCCTGTCATCATTTATATTATATTCATATATCTTAAAATAAAGGATGAAAAAAAAGCAAAATTTTCATTTTTTTTGGCAAATGATAAGTTCTGACTCAAAAATAACTACCTGGAAAACTTACGAATACGGGGAATAATTTCCTCTTAGGAAAAAAAAATATTACTCTAGATGTACCAAAAAAATTATGTTGAGTTATTATTGCTATTCGCAGTGATTCGTTAAAAGAATTCTTAAATGAGAATTTGTGTGAAATTTTGTCCTATACTGCCAAGCTAAAATGAATAAATAAATAAAAAATCCAACAACATTCAAACTTTTCAGGAAGCTGTTTTTTTTTTAATTTCTCTATTTTATTCATTCAAGAATAAAGAAAAAAAATTATCTTGTATAAGCTATCACAATACCAATGATATGTCACTTGCTGATGGTTACTGATTATTAGAAATCCATGGCGAGAACTTGACCTGTGAAAATTTGAAAATTTTTAAACAAGGCATGGTATCAAAGTTGTGCAAAGAATTTAAAAAAAAGAAATCAAAGCAATTGAAAATAACCTGACTAAAAATAATTACAATTAAAAATGTCCTTGCAGTTTAGTATTATATTCAAGGATATAACTTCTCTAAATATTAGATACATTTTAATTTTCAGAAATATGATGTTGCACTTAAATGTAATTTTGGAAGTTTTACTTTGTGTTTTATTTCAATTCTGAGTAAAAAAAAAGTAATTGGGAAATTACAGGGAACATATAAAAGTTGAGTTTTGAAACGTAAAGGTTGAGAAAAGTTTAGAGCAATACAACATGATGCAACAAGGTCTATACTGCAACAATATGTTTTTAAAGTATGTTTAATAAGGGGAAGAAGATAAAAAATAAATAATAGTTTAAAAAACTAAGAAACACGCTTTTATAGCAGATCGAACTAAAAAGTAAAAAAATAATTTTAATTAGCATTTTGTCCAATAGCGATAGAAATTTAACTAACGCAATGAAATTTAATAATTTTTCAGAGAGTTTAAAATAAGAGTAAAATGATAAACAAAACAAAACAAAAAAATATTGCAAAAAAGCGTGGGGTGCTTGCTTTATATCGATTGTAATTGATATTTCTTCAGTATTTAATTCTAAAAGTAGAGTTAGTATCATAATATATAACAGAGCACCCTACGCTTTTTTATAATAATTTTTCAAACTCTTCTGAAAATTATTTAATTTTATTGAGTTAGTCCACTTTCTATCGCTATTGGACAAATTTTATTAAATAAAATAGCTTTTTACTCCTTAGATCGATCTGCTATAAAAGCGTGTTTTTTAATTTCTCAAACTATTATTTATTTTTTCTGTTATTTTTTTTTTTTCAGTCTCCTTTTTTATGTTGTAGTTTCATTTGACATTGTTGTTCCCACGAGTAATGGACAATTAAATGGTTAACACTCCCAGAGGTCGGATAGATGGATAAATGATAAAATTTGTTGATGCCAGTTTTATTCCTCTATTCACCTTTACAGACGATAAATTATTTTTAAAAAAGAAACTAGAAAAAACCTGCATTTGTAAAGACTGTCTTCGTCGCTGTCGTACGTTTAGTTGGGGAACACAAGTGTTCGGAAACTCAGTTTTTCAAATGCTGCAGCAGACGATTGAAAAAAGGAAGAAAGAAACTAGAAAAGCCTGTATTTGTAAAGACTGTATTCGTTGCTCGCGTACATTTAGTTACTGAAACAAATGTTCGGAAACTCAGTTTCGATTGCTGCAGCAGAAGATTTTTTTCGAACACACTAAAAAATCCAAATACGTGTTTTGAAATTCTTTTGTATGCTCCTACAGGAGAACTATTCATGCTATTCACACCATTTTCTATAGTATTATATTGTCATCGATTCTTGACATGGCTGCAAAATTTCAAGTTAATTGGATGTCTGGAAGTGGGTGAAAATTGAATTGCAAGATTCCGTTACACACAGGTGAAACAAATAAAAGCATGTTTTAAAAAGAGAATGAAAATTTTCCTGATTAATGCCACTTAATAAAATTGAGTTTTTTAAGATCTTGCTGTGTGGGAGCAGTGACTGGGACTGGGCGGCATTAGGTGGCACTTATTACCATTACGTGGCACTATCTCTTCACTAGTTGGCCCTAGTGCCACCTGGACCTGGTTTGTATGTTAAAATATGCTCTGCTGTAATATCATACGAACAAGCCTATAAAACAGAAACTAAAGTGACCAATAACTAGATAGTAACCTAGAGAGTGTCCAAGGAATACGGTCATGGGCGCCGGCAGCATAGGGCAAGGGGGGCATTACCCCCCTGTATTTTTGTATGAAGTGCTTTCCCTTGCTTTTTTGCTCTTTCCAACATGGTAACCATACATTGAAGTAGTCTTTGCCCCCCCCTTGAGTGCCTTTGCCCTCCCCCCTGGTGTAGTCTTTGCCCCCCTGGGGAATATTCTGCCGGCGCCCATGAATACGGTAACCCCTCCCAACAGCTGAAATTTCAATTTTTGTTAACAAAATAGATTGAAGTCGCTTTATATCTGATAAAAATGAATTTTTTATTTGTTAACAATAAGTTTTCATTTTAAAAAAAAATGTATTTTACATGATAAAAATTTTTGTCTACACCAGTAATTTTGCAAGCCGTGTAACGGGTCGTCTCATTTTACAGAGGAATTCTCTGTGAAAGAGGTGCGTTTTTTTTCTTCATTCGGCAAGATCATCCGTGAAAATGGCTCCGAATGAAGCCAGAGCGCGAAACGCTCTGTCTTCATTCGGAGCGAAACGAGAGAGCGAATTTGTTCGAGGAGAAAGACAATAAAACGAAAAGACTTAGATCTTTCTTTTTTGCACGCGTTCTTGTATAATATAGAATCTTTTCCCATTAAGTATTTACCCCAGAAAGAAAGACATTCTCGTTTATATACAGATGCAGAAAACTCTGCTATTCCAAGGTTCGTCGTTCTAAAGTTCAGTTGGTGTAGAAAGTTCTAGTAAAGAGTCCACTTGTCAGGATGGAACACAACTTTATTGCTTCTAGAACTTAGTCAAACAATCAACTGTAAAAAATTCACAAGCACTAACGGCCAGTAGCTTGTTTATAACAGTCCACTCAGTACCGAAGCTCTCAAAAATGCTGCAATTCTCACACATAATAAAACACTTTCACAGGCAAAATTCAGTGGAAATATGCAAGGGATATCGTACACAATCCCTTAAGACACAGCAATGAAGAATTTACACACAGCACTGAAAAATCAGCTTCTCAAACAAGCGCGAAAACACCGCTTCTATTACAGAGCAAAGCGCCGCACACATCGGCAGCTCGGTCCCCAGTGAGCTGGACTTCTGTCATGCTTGTATTTATAGGAGCCGCAGAAGCTACAAGAAGCTTCCAGAAGAATGTATTTCTCGGAAGATTCCACGATAAAGCGGAATTTTTATTACGTCATAGAGGAGAAATATTAGGCTATTATGCATGGTAATGCAGAAAAACTATCTTTACAAGCTCCATTGGGAAAATCGCGCCAAATGACCAAAATGTCACCAAGCTTGGTTATTTTTGGCGGAATATCGCCAAATTTGGCGCCAAAAATAAATCCCCAAAAGTGAAGTTACCGAAGGCCTACGACCAATATTTCTCGAGATTTCTAGAACCATCATAGAAAAATCAATAGGGAAACCAAAACCTCCGTATCTCCGGTTCTAGTTTACCGATTTTCATGCAACAAAAAGCAAAATTTAACCATCTGAAGCGTAGAATACGAATTTTGAATTATTTTAAGCCTCAGAACAGCGGGTTGCCTCGAAAATTCTTAGCAATACTATATAGTCAGAAGCAAAATGGCTCGATCCGTATATATTGTCTTGAGCAATGATTATTGTCCTACCGAATACAACCAACACCTCCTAGATAGAGAAGGCCTGAGAACAGAAGCTTTTAAGTCATTACTAGGTCTTCTAAGATGACGTCATCATAGCTTGACTTTCACAGAGTAAAATTATTTAAAATCTCTGGTAAATGATACAAATTTTAGAAAAATCTTAAGTTGAAGATAAAAATTAAAATACCTTTCTGATAAGAAATAATTTATTTTGATCTATTTCTATATCATAATATATCATTAGTGAAAGTTAAAATTTCTTATTTGTCGTAAAATTAAATTTCCTATCTTAAATCATTAAAATATTTGATGCGGGAGTAAATTCACCACAAAATTTGAATAGTTTTACTTTATGAGACCTAGTGATGACGTAAAAGATTCTGTTCTCAGGCATTGTATATCTAAGAAGTGTTGATACAACGCAAAGTTTGATTATTTTTGCTTTAAACACTGTACTGAAGAAACTATCAACCGAATAGGACGAAAGTCCAAATATAAATGTATTACATTAAAAAATACTATTTTCTAAATGTATTTTTTAACATCGATGTGTTGCTTATCCACGGAAAAGCTTTTCAGTAAAATACAAGTACTTAAAATATCTTATTGGAAAATAGCACCCAGACAGGGAGTACGCAAAATAAATATATTTTACTTTAAAATATTCCTTTTTTACTTTCTGTTTCTAAACACCCATGTTTGAAAACATCGATGTTTCAATTTTAGAACATGGATATATCGAAACATCGATGTTTTGAGGTCGACGTCGCATTCCTGGTTCTTGTTACTAACGTTTTTTTAAGGCATGCTACTGCTTGAGCTAGCAGTGCATATAAGTATATTTCAATTTGTGCAAACAAATGAACGTTGGCGTCTGCATTTCATATTAAATTTTTAAGCTTACAAATTGTGGTGGTGTTACATCAGAGCATGGCTAATTATTTATTCATTGATTCAATATCATTTTTACTATAAATAAATTCTGGTTAAAATTTCAAAAATGCTAACAGATTTTTAACGTAGAGTTTGTTAAATTTAGAATTTTTTTTTCCATTTGGAAGACAGATTTCCTATTTTAAGATAAACGATATTTTTACTGTGTGTCGATAAACCAATCTAGAATCATTTTTTTAATTACTTTCCAATGTCCAATTAACTAGACATTTTGCAGACTTAATTCTCCATGGTTAAAAGAGTAATACAGGAAATGTTTTGTAGCATAAGAAAAATGCAATGAATTTCCATACACTACAGTCAATGGACGAGCTAAGAATTGTATAACAGTGAAAAATTCCCGAACAGACGAGAAGTATCTCCTGAATATTGGTACCGCTCAGAAGTTGCTATAGTGACCAATATAAAATCAAATTTTCGTTAACCCACTCGGCACAAATTTTAAATGTTATTGAATATTAGCTAACAACATAATATTTTGACTCAAAAGTGGGTACTGTTAAGGTTTAGCCTTATGTAACCTGTTTTAGGTCTATATAATAATTTAGCAAGTTGCCATTTCGAGTGAAGCTGGTAATATATAATTTCGATTACTAATTTTTAACTTTAAATAATAGGGTTTACTTTATTGATACTTTTTTAATATAAATCTTATAGGCTTAGAGATAACTGATTTTCCTTTAAAATTAAACAAACAATAGTTTTTGTTTTTTGTTTGTTTACTGTAAATATTCTTCTTAAGGAAAATCTGAAAAATTACTGTTTCCGGAAAGTCCTCCAAATAAATTACTTTACAAGAAAAACTGGAAAAAAGAATGTTTTCTGTAGAGAGTTAATTACAAAAGCACTAGATCTTTCAGATATACTCGAGTGAACATGAATGATCTCCTGAAAAAAACTAACTTGTCAAATCTCGCGAGAATTTTCTAAAATTAAAACAATCCTTTCAAAAGATGCGGCTATATTACATGGATGAGTAAACATGGGGACATAGCAGTATTCTATGCCTACAATACTTTCTCAAAGAGATAGGTATACAGCTTTCCCCAATCGCTTTTGATGGATGACCTTGTGAAATATGACGATAAAAACACCTCAAGTGCTTTCACTCCATCATTTACTTTGATGAAAGAAAAAACAATGATGGAAATCGATCAAGTTTGAAAGTTTAATAATTTTCGAAATAAATTTCAGCAATTTTGTTTACTTACTAGATGGTTAAGTGGTTTTTTCTAAAAAATTATGTCGCACTCTTGCAACTAATTAAAGAGTTGTCTAAGTAGGTTAACATTTTTTTGTGCTTTAGACTGCCAGTGTTGACGAATTTATTCAATAGTTGTTATTTTTAACTCATCCCATTGAAGTTGCAAGTGTTTATATTTTCGGTTTATCTGTCCATCTGTCCGTGTTCTTACTGCTTTAATCATGCATCGATCTCAACGAAATTTATATAAATTTTTTCCATGTACTTTATCATGTACGCTATTAAAAATGGCGTATGCCGAATTTACAGATTTTTTTATAGGAGGATCTAAAAGAATTACAATACTCTACGCTTTCTGGGCAGTCATTGTTTAAAGCATATGCTACAGATGTTCGTCTATTTCAAACAAAACGCACTCATAGCTGTAATTAAGGATTATAAATTATTTTCTCTATCAAAAACTGTTTATGTGACATTTGTAGTTCTTCTACAGGAGCACCCAGAATAATTCTATGCATTACGGTCTGTGGCAGTTTAGAGATATTCTTCCATTTTAAACGCATTATAACATGTAAATAAATATTTATAAAATTCTTCACGTGAAGGTTGGCAATAACATTTGAATTTCTGTTACAGGATCTCGCAAAATTCCTTTAATAGTGATATTTAGTTTTATTCTTCGGTAATCCTAAAATTCTAGCCATTTTCAACAGTGATACATCACTAAATTTGACGCAGTAAAGTCTAAAAGCATAGCTGCCAACTCTTCCGGTTTTTCCGGAACATATATCACCACTAATTTTTACTTACGAATCTAAGCTTAGAATAAGTCCAAAATTTTATTGTAAAATACAGTTGCTTAAAGATAGTGGTGAAAAATCTTGGACTTATTCTAAGGTTAGATTCGTAAGTAAAAATTAGTGGTGAAAAATGTTCTGGAAAAACCGGAAGAGTTGGCAGCTATGCTAAAAGTCTTATGTCTGGAAATGCTTTATAATCGATGAATTTGGCATGATTTATCTTTTTGTTTAAACGAAAAATAATTTGTCAATTTTATAATGCTTAAATTGCATAAAACCGTTTTTTCTTTTGTTGATTGTATTGTTTGTAAATTTCTTGGGACGTAAATTTCTCAAGTTTTCATTCCAGTAAACCCGCTTTGTAGCATATTTAATATTTGATTTTGTAGAAGGTACGACTCAAGTTTTATAGCTTACATTTTATTTATGTATAATTTTTCTTATTCTTTACATATTTTTGTTAGCTTTGCCGTTTTTAAACTTCTTTGGGCATCTGAGACGTAAATTACTCCAGTTTTTACTACAATACATTTTTAATATATTGAATTTTTTGTTTAGGAAGAAGGTAAAGTTTCCTCACCTCATTTTTGCTTGAATTACTTAAATCTTCTTGTCTTTCTTACTATATAGCTATCTTTAATCTTCATGCCTTCATAGCTTTGAGGCATTTTTAATTCTTTGCACAAAATAAAGTAATTCTACAAGATAATGAATTTTCAGACATTTATTACACATTCATTTTTCTTTCATAGGTTTTCTATGATAATGTATTTATTTAGCAACTAGCTGAAGTACCCGTCCTTGACGGGTTAGTGAATGCAAATTTCCAAAAAGCAAGAACTTCCGTCAGCATTGTAGGAGTACACAGAATGGATGTAGTATGTTGCCAAAGTAAAGAAAGCGAAGTTATAATTTTTATGTATTGTTAAAATATTACAGGTTAGAGAGTCACTAAGTAATATCATTTCATTCGCTTTAGTCGTAATTATGGGATGCGCGAACGAATTTTTACGCATATTGAAATAATTTTCGCAAAATCTCAACAATTTTGAAAAATTTGAAGCCTAGAATTTAAGTTGAGTGACAACCTATCATGTCACCCAATTTCGTTTCATTCCCTGCAGTCTTTATTTCGTGAGGCTTGAACAAAATTTCAGCATTCTAAAACGATTTTTGCAAAATCTCAAAATGTAATCAAAATATTTTAAAAAATCATCGCCTATAAATTAAGATTAGCAACTACCTATCCTATCACTAAATTTCGTATCATTCGTATTAGTCGTTATTACGCGATGTTTGAGGAAATAGAAACGTATTTCGAGAGAATTTTCACAAAATCTCAAAATCTAATAAAAATGTTTAAAAAATTGGACACCTGTAAATTATGTTGAGCAACCATCTATCATGTGACCAAATTTCATATCATTCGCTTTAGTCGTCATTACGTAATGCGGGAACAAAGATTCACTCAGTTTTAAACGATTTTCACAAAATCTCAAAATCGGATCGATATTTTTTAATTAGATGCTTATAATTTAAGGTGAGTGGCCACCTATCATTTCACCAGATATCTTTTTTTCACGTTTGCAGTTATTACGTGATGTTCGAACGCAAATTTAGGCAGTTTGAAATGATTTTCGCAAAATCTCAAAATCTAATCAAGATTTTTTTTTAATTCGAAGCCTATGTTTTAAGTTGAGTGACCACCTATCATGACACCCAATTTCATATCATTCGCTTCAGTCGTTTTTACGTGATGCTTGAACATAAAAAGCGTCACGGACAGAACGACAGAACGACAGAATGACAGACAGACAAACTTTTTTTTGAGGGTCGCATCGGATTCCCGGGTGCTTGAAACGGATAGAAATCGCAAAATTTTTGAATTCCAAGAAATGTACAGACAAAAGTCTAATTTTATTTATATAGATAACAAAAAAGAAAGAAAAATTTGGAAAGTTTAAAGGAAGAACAATGGATGGATGAAAAAATGTATGAGTTTAGTATTACAACGCCCATCGAAATTTTCTTTACTTTTCCACAATTTTCCTTTTAATATGATTTAAGATTCTTCTGAAAAAGAAGTAAGGTATTTCAGTGTTCGCAATCTTGTATTTTTTTTTTTTTTTTGTACTACTAAATAAACGATTTTATGGGTATCAACAAAAAATTATAAATATTTATTTACTAATTTATTATTTTTGTAAAGGTATGTGGAAAAAAAGAGTCAAAAATTCTGATATGGATACCGCACATATTCCTTGTACGTGTATTAAATTGTATAAAATTTTGATGCACTGCCTTTAAATTTATATTTACATTTGAAACAAATACAATACTTTAAGAATTGCTTGTTTGCCAAAAGAGGACAGTTCACGCGTCATTGAAAGTGTCGTTCAGAGTTCCATACGTCCTTCCCGGAGTTTCCCGGCTAGAATTTGGATCCTCGATTTATTGCCACATTTAAGATAAGAGACCACATTTTGGAAACTCTTTTTCGGTGCTAAATTTGGCGATATTTCAAGAAACATTTTCAAGTTTCGAAATAGTTGGCGATGTTTTGAGGATGTCTCAAACAAGGGATTGACCCTAGTTTTTAATGCATGGAGGATGTCCATAGACTCGTGTCGAAAGTCTTCATTGTTTCAAAAGAAACATCAATGGCGGCCACTGATATATCCTATGATGGGGGGGGGGAATCTCCTGACCCAAATTGGCTTTGATCAATGATGCGGGAAAAAGCTTTTGCCAAAGAAAGTGCTACTTCAAGGTAATTTATAAGTGTGCACATTTCGATAACCTACATTGAATCCCGTTTTAAAATCCAGTGGCGGCTGGTGGGATACAGCAAGTACTGCCGGGCTGCACTTGAAATTATCAGCACATACTTTAAAATAATTTATTCTATAAATTTTCTTAAATTCAGATTAAAATTATGGAATTCTTATGAGAAATTTAAAAAAAATCTCAAAAAAAAAAAAAAAAAAAAACCGTATTGTAGTAAAGGCCGGATCGCTCATTCAGAAAAAAAACCTTTAATCTTCCCGCAATTCAACTGCGAAAGTGTTGGTACAGCCTTCAGCGCTGATTAAGGAATTGGCAGCACCGTTGCCATGGTAACGACTACGTAAGCACTTTCTCCGGCTTAGGATAGCATAGGGTGTTTTAGCTCAGACTCAGCTGAAAAAAGGTTTTCTGACTTTTGCTGCACTAGAGAATTCGACGAACTGATTGGCTCAGACGAGAAGTGAGGGAGAGAATAAAGACACAGAATATATGTTCTAGCCCAGCGTTTCTCAACCTGAGGGAGGCGCGCCCCCCGCAGAACGTTTGCAGGGGGGGCGAGAAAAACTATAGAGCAAGTAGTGATGCATGTTTTTAAAAAATCATCTTACTTATTCTCATTTTTACTCAAAAATATATCCATTTTCGCTTAAAATGTTCATTATTAAAGATTAAAAAACTCAAAGTATGCTGAAAAATTTTAGGGGGGAGCGCCTTTGTTGGGGGGGGGACACGACGTTAAAAGGTTGAGAACCGCTGTTCTAGCCCATTCTGACAAAAGCAATAGGTTTTTTTTTTTTTTTTTTTTGTCTGGGAAGGTTGATAGTTTTTAGCTTTATTTGTTACTGTGTCCATGTGTTATTGGAATCTATGATTTAACCGTTTTGAAACATGGAGCCCGTTATTATCCAGTTTGCGTCTTGCTTCAAACTCCGTTTAACACATGGAAATAAGATGATAAACGACAACCACTAAAAGAAAATAGGCCGACACCAAAATTGTCCATACATAAGAAAAAGGCAGGTTCGTCTCAGCATGGTCGTAGCTTCCATTCATTATGATATGCACTATTTTCGTGGCTATGGGGCAGTTTTTATTTACAAAAAAATGTTTTGTTGGCTGTGCTTAATCGTTGAGATAAAAAAAGAGCGTTTGGAATGGTACTGGATAGGATGGATTAACCACCATCACACGAGCATGTAAAACACATGAAAGTTCAATCGAGCATTTAAAAAATTCTTTAAAATTTAAGGCGTTGGTAAGAAGTGGGAGCTAAATTGCTGACGCATTAAAGGAAAACTCTCGACTTTATATTGCTGAATTTATCATGAAGGTAATCCCGAATAGACGCTTCATGAAATTACCCATCAAAGCAGTATTGTTTTTAAGTAAGCAAGAACTGGCATTAAGAGGCCATGGCGAGCAAGAAAATTCTTTAAACATGAGGAATTTTAAAGAGCTTTTAAAATTAATGATATCTGAATTAAAACAACGCCTTTTTATGAGGACATCACTGACTGATTCGCAAGTTTAAAAGAAAGGAGGATTGATTTGACTTATAAAAAATAAGTAAGTTTTCTTTTTTTTCTCTCTCTCTCTTTTCTTCTCAAGTTATCATTACAAAAGAAAATTCTCAGGAAACTTCGAATCAGACACGGATTAATGCAATTTTAAGGATAGGAGCGGCTGGTTGAAATTTATGTCCATTTTATGGAAGTAAAATAGGATCTCTTACATTTTTTATGTAATTTCTTTTTTTTTTCCTTTTTTTTTAATCCTGGGTGAGGGCTTAATCCGCCAGCTTTCGAATTCAGTAACAAAGATTTTCCAATCCTGTCCGGAGGAAAGGGGGGGGGGGGTCATATGTTTCCGGCTGCACTAGCATTTTTGACCACGGGCCGCCACTGTTAAAATCGAAAGCCAATCGCAAATGGCTTAAACACTTTCGAAATATATCATTCCAAATATGGAGGTGTCAACTCTCCCGGGGGGGGGGTTGCTTGTTTGTTTGTTTGGGTTTTTCTTGTTTTTTTTTGGGGAGGGGGAGGGTGGGAGATTTTCCACCACTAATTTTTAATTAGCAGTTTATACTTAAAATAAGGCCAAAATCTTATTCCAATAAACAAGTTAGGGGTTATCACTTGTACAATTTAGAATTTATTTATTTATGCATTGCACTCCCCCCTTTTTAGTGTATTATTTCATGTACTATTCACTACTCAGTTATTAATTGCATTTAACAAAATAATGTAATTTTATATGGGCGGTGTTGAGGGCCTAGAGCCCAGGAACTCTGGGAAACCAAATCCGAAAGTCATTCAAATAATACTGTTTAAAAGCTGTAGTGAGAAATCTTCCGGAAAAAACGGGGGAGTTGGCAGTTCTGCAAATGACATAAGAAATTTAGTAAGTCCTCAGAAACAAGGTTATTTGTGCGTATTGCAAAAATCGCATTACATCAGTAGAAACGATATTTGTTCGCAATACAATAACTAAGAAGAAACTTGTTACTTCCAAGTAAATTTAAAGAAGTTTGCCAACTAAATACTTTATGTAATCATTAGATAATCCTACGGCTTTTTCCCTTTTCATAAAAGGTGCCTGCCTGTTGCATTAGCATGTATTGAAACTAACATTATTAGAACTGGCGCCCGTTTAATACGCCAAATTTCCTTTGAAAATTGTTGTATGCAAAATGTGGTTCATTATATTCCGTCAAGTTTGACAATTTTGTTAAAGTATTGGGTCACAGTTTCAATGTGTATACGTTTAAGATGAACATAAAAAATGTATTTAATATAAAAGACGTACAAGGAAATTATTTATACAGTGTTGAAAGCAGATATAATCTCAATTTTGAATTATAAAGTTCTACGATAAAACTGTTAAATTTGAGCTGCGCTTAAAATATTTTAATAAAATAAATTATTCTAGCAACTTCTCACCATATCTCCTGAAATGAATCTATCCCTACTCTGTAAGGATACGGAATTAATTTAATATTCTTACGCAGAATGAGCGATGAATATCAGGCGACACTTCAAAACTCCTCTTTACCGTCTTGATGGATTATCAGAGTCTATGACGTTAAAAAAACATCCCCCGACCCCACTTCGCTTTGATCAATGATGTGTAGGCTTTGCCATCAAAATGCTTAGTTCAATATTTTCGGACATAAGACATTTCCGGGATGTCATATATTGTCCGTACCGATTAAGTTAATTTTAGTAACTTCATCAGGAACACAAACTTTAAGAAAAAACTTGATAAAATATTTGTCTTTTCTTATTTATTTGTTTAGTGTTATTATCCTTTATACTTCTAAAAATATCAACACGGAAAAGTTATATCTATTAAAAAAATTCTGCATTAATTCATTATTGAAAAAGAAACCAAATATTATAAATTGATTAAATATTCTTTTTTTAAAAGGTTTATAAAAATTATTATTATTATCATCCTTTAGTTACTTTAGATATGAACACAGAAAAGTTATTTTAATTTACGAAATTTTACACTGATTTCTCTTGATTGCTGAAGTGGCCAAATGCTATAAAATTTTGCATAAAACATTTGCCTCTTCTTAGTTTTTAATTATTATTATTATTGTTATATTCCTTTATTTTTCTTTGGGTTTGAACACAGAAAAATTATATTGATTGGCAAAACTACACATTCATTTATCTTCAAAGTAATGCTCAAATATTATTGATCTGGCATTGTAAATGCTCAACATTATCTTATTTATTTTATATTAAATGACATTTTTTAATATTACCAAATTTAAAAACCACAATTAAAGTAATACTTCATAAAATAAATTGTTCTTGTCACTTCCCTGGATCAGTCGTGTAATAAATGTAGCATCACTGTACAAAGCTACGGAATTAACTAAGCTTTCTGACAGCGCCTTTTTTTTATGAGGCCTGTGCGATGAACATCAGGTGACACTTTAGTCCTCCGCTTTATCGTCTTGATTTTCAGAACCTATGATAGAGGTAGGGTGGGAGGGATCTCCTGACCCAACTTTGCTTTGATCAGTGTTGCGGGAAAAAGCTTTTTCCATCGAAATGCCTAGTTCAGTATTTTCCGACACAAAATATTGCTCCAAACAATTAAGGAACGTTACTGATAACACTAACTTTCAAGGAAAATTTTGTTACATCATTTATCTTTGCTTAGTGTTAAGAAAATTATAAAAATTAAAAAATTACACATTCATTTATCTTTTAATCAAATTTCATCAAGAGAATAAGGAGAATATTTCATAATTTAGTACTTAAATAATTATTCTACATCCAACACATTACAAATATTCTAAAATAAAGTTATATTAAAAATTCTCAATCGTCTTTTATTGCATTGTCTCAATTCCCACAGAATCAGTAATCCAACTTTTAATTTCTCATGGTCATCTAATTTCTTGCTACTAGCCTATAACTATGTTCTAGAACATTTACTTATGAGAACAATTAGTTACAATTCGAGAATGTAGATGGCAATATCATACAACCAAGTTTTTCTTGTTTCGTAAAAATAACTGCATAGAATTAGTAATTGAAAGGCTTGCCCTAGTAGCACAATTAGTCCAAAGGATGTTTAAAACACGTTTTTTGACGTCAAAAAACGTGTTTCCAAAGTAATTTAAACGTATTTTGAATTAGTTGTGCTACTAGGGTGCTGCAAAAAACCAGGTTAACTGCAACTATCAGCACTCATTTGAAAGATAACACGTTATTTAGCTAGTAAGTTGAACTTCTCCTAAAAGCAGCGTTCTGCAGCTGAGAAGCGTGAGCAGATTCAACACCTCCTAGATATTCAATGCCTGAGAACAGAAACTTTTACGTCATCCCTAGGTCCGATGAAACGACCATCACACATTTATTTTCACATAAGTTTGTGATGAATTCACTCCCGCATAAAACATTTTAATGATTTAAGATAAAACATTTAATTTTACGACTTATAGGAAATTTTAACTATCACTAATTATGTGATATGATATAGAAATAGATCCTAATAAATTATTTTTTATCAGAAAGGTACTTTAATTTTTATCGTTAACTTACGATATTTTCTATAATTTGTATCATCCACCAGAAATTTTAAATAGTTTAACTTTGTGAGATTGAAACTGAGATGACGTCATCTTGGAAGACCCAGTGATGACTTAAAAGCTTCTGTTCTCAGGCCCTCTACATCTAGGAGGTGTTTGTAGATTGCCACCAACTTTGACGTACACGATATGTACCCAAGGACGTGTTTTAAGTAGTTCACTAAAAGAAGTCTCCACTAGAGTATGCTTTACACGAAAATAAAATAGCAATCCAAATGGCTTATCTAAAATATACAAAAAAGTTCAATAGTTTTTGATTAATTAATTATTTATTAACTAATTTCTTGAGCTGCATTCACCCATTTTTCAGGCTGAACGATGTCAAGTGGGCATTTTTCGAACTAAACGTATTTCCACGAGCGCATATCGTGTAGACTCCAAATGCTAAAGTTGGTGGCAAACTGGTTACCTGTTTCAACTGCGAATCGCTGTCTGTGGAGGAAGTTTATAACTATTATTTATATATGTTTAATCTGAAAATAAAATAGTGTACTTGAAAAAAAATAACGAAGAAAAGTTCCCAGACACGCCCATATCTTGATGATTGGCGTCTTTAACCATGACTAATTAGATAACCTGGTAAGGAAATAGATCGGAATGAACAATTTTGAATGAGAAAGGTATTTTAATTTTAATTTTTTATTTAAAATATTTTCTAATATCTGTAGCATTCACCAGAAATTTTAAATAGTTTTACTTTGTGAAAGTAAAACTGTGATGACGTCATCACTTGAAGGCCTAGTGATGACGTCAAAGTTTGAGTTGTTAGGCTTTCTATATGTTGGAGGTGTTGGTTCTTGGCTCCATTAACAGAATGTTGAAACCGCGTATTTGAAATCTCCGCTCTTCAAATACACGGAGATTGATTTAAGGTTAACATTTCTTAGAATCTTCTCTAAACACGCTTTTAATCAAAAGCGCCTACCTAATCAGACTACCTAAATCAAAGCATCTATGGAACACTCCATTTACCCACCTAATTAACTTTACAGAAAGTCAGAGCAATCGTAAATCAGACTGCTGTGGAAAAGCGATGGGAAACTCTGTGACTTAAAACAACACACCTAAAGAAAGAAGATGCCATTTAACCATAAATCTGGAAAGTGTGAGAAATTTTCTTGAAGTTTGCTAACTATCCAATAAAAGTTGAATATTTTGTCATTCATATACGGGGTGTCACAATGTGCTGAGTTGTGTTATGGCTAATCTACGCAAGGGCTATCTGCCAAGGTTGGGCAGTGGAGTCTTTGAGGGGCTGTAACTCGTCCCCCTCTTCAAGTGGACGATATCTCTCCGTCTCCGATGTCTTGTATAGATTTAAGGATTCTTCGTTTAGCTACGGAACGCTTTTTATGTGTATCAGCCATGATGTTTGTCTACACTAAAGTGTGTTTTCAAAGCTATAATGGTCGGTGATTAATTACGAGTCCTGCTATTTTAATACGATGCTACACAAGTCTTTCAAAATTTCGTCTTCGAGTTTCTTTTTCCCTTCCACTATTCAGACACCAGTTGGATCTGGGTTCCTTTTTATTCAAAAAAAGTGAAATGTATATATAGAACGGTAAACTACAAGGATTTGTCGCCAATATTAAATAAAAATATGCATAGTAATTTTGCTAATTGGAGCTGATTACAAGGAAATCAAATGAAGCAATAAGGTAAAGACATAATGCTAATATTTCCATCAAGACTCGGAATTTTCCCAATAACTCCCCTTTCCTCCCTCAATAAGTCCTACGAGTTACCATCACTGAGCCAAGGCGCTCGGTAAACGTTAACTTAAAATGAAGTAAACAGGCCTTTATACAGCAAAATTATGTATATTTATGAAAATTAAAATGTCAAATTATGCGATCGTCTAATGCACCGAGAAAAGCCAGGATACGCAGCTATTCATAAATAAATCCAAGCGTAGTAAAATGATATTCTAATGCGCATCAATTTGCAGTAATCTAAAGTGATGTATGCAATTAATTTTTAACTTTTTCATCGATTTTGCAGAAAGAAAATTTTATAAAATCAGTTTGGCAAATGGTAGACTTTGTTTAATATAACTGCGCTTAGGTTAATTCAGACTCTCGACAATTTTTAATTTCATCGGCAATCCCAATTTTTTTAAATCCCTGTATTATGTTGTCAAACTGAATGAAGACATTCAAAATACTCCTTGTACTTAGCTAATGAACCATTAGCCGTCACTGCAAAACCTTTCGCACGCAACTAGAGTTTAAAGTGACGCTGTTAAGGTAAAGTGCTTAGACAAGCTCCGTAAAATTAAACAGTCCCAATCATTTAAAAAAAAGACAGAAAACGCCCGTCATATGTAAATCTCCACACGTGAGAAACTTTTGAAAACAAGGAGTTGTTAAGCTAACGAGGAAGAGGATATAAAGCCATCTGAAATGTTAGCTTAGTATTTTTTTTTAAATAATCGATGAGCAAAGTTAAAGAAAATATATAATTTAGACGCATGAATGTCACTAATAGTCCTTAATACAGAGTGTTTATAAATGCCTCTTTTAAATTTATTCACAGTCAAAATTAAGACTTAAAAACTATGAAATATTCTGGATCACTTAATAAGAAACGACAATTTGTTTCAGGGGAAAAAAATGGGGTAATTTTTTTAAGTGCTTCTATGAAAGAACTATAAAAGTTTCATGCACCATTCTCAATAGGGTGCATGATACAGTGCATAAGAATAATAGTCATTTAGCCATTTTCAATAAAAAAAAGTTATGTCATTTGTGCTTCAAATAATTTGGTTAAAATGTTTTTTCAAGAAAGAAATAAAATTTTAGTAGAATGACTCCAATAATTTGGCCAACAATATTTGTTGTCTCTTTAAATATCAAGAAATCTTAAGGGCAGAAATATTATTCAAAGTAACCAAAAACTCAAATCCTAAAAATATGAGACATAAAAAATTTTATCAATGAAATCATAAAAAAAAATTGTTAAAAAAAACAACGTATAGATATCTGTTTAAGAAATATTATTAATGAAATGCAGATAAAAACCAATCTTTCTATGAAAAAAAAGTTATACATTCATTTATTTCGGTATTTTTTTAATCAGGCTTGTATGGCAGGGCAGTATTTTGATACGATGTAGACAAATAGAATTTCCCCTTATATTACATGGCGAAAATGGAATGGGCATCGATTACATACAAAGGTTTTCTTTTCTTTTTCTTTTTTATGTTCTTTATTTTGGATAGGCGGGGGTAATATCTCTTGCTGATTAAATCTTCACGAGAAGTGACATTAATGAGATGTATCCACTTATGTTAAAAAGAGAAAACAAGCATTTATCTTTTGAGATGGCAGAAAAGTAGCGGTAATAATAATAATAATAATAAACTAAATATTTTTATTGAATAAATAAAACCTTACATTTATGGTAAAATACGTTTATTATTGACTGTTTTCGCTTCCTTGTATGAAGTAAATGCTGTATTGTAATCGCGAAAATTTTTGGTATTAATGCTTTGTCGAAAAAAAATGAACTTGGATCATTCCTAAATGAACTTTGACAAGTTTACGCGACACACGTGGACGTACTTGTGTATTTATTTGCGTACTTTTGAGTGAATACGCTAAGATTAGTTTTGAGGGGGCGTCTGTACGTGCGCATGTACGCATAACGTATCGTTAAGATCAGGCTTAGAATGGTGAATTTGATAGCTAGGACTCTATTGTAACATCCAGCTGTGCGTCTTTTTTATTGCAGTCAGCTGGTAGTTTATTAGGAGGGTCAATCAAAACACTGTCGTCAGGTCAATGGGCATCTTCAATGCCCTTATGATCAATCATTATTTGGGCAATGACGGAAATCTAACCAATAAACACAGTAAATGATGCTATTGATTAACATGTGAAATTAAAATTACTAAAGCTGTAAAAATTCACATAAAATGGTACTCGAGTAAAAGTTAATATAAGTTATAGGTTGCTAAGTTAATAAAAATTTTAGCTTTCTAAGTTCATGTTATAGTTTTTTCCCCCATTTTTTTTTCTGGAAAATAAAAAAGTCATATACAAGCAAGGTGGTTATAATTAAACTTCCCTTATAAATGACATTCTGCAGTTGTAACCAATGAGCAGTTTGCTACCAAATTTGGCATATGGACTGTACACGTGATGCGCTCAATCCGAATTCTTTTGGAACGTTTAGTTAAAAAAATGTCCACTAGATGGCACTTTGCATGGTGAAATCAGCGCAAATATTACCCAAATTAGTGAATAAATACCCGAAAAATATTTAATAAATGATAAAATTGTTTGTATATTTCGAATTAGGCATTTCCATCATTAAATTTACCGTTTTTCATGCAAAGCGCCACCTAGTGTACATTTTTTAACTAATTTTTTTGCCGAAATTCCTTGAGCGTTTATCATGTATAGCCAATATACCAATTTTGTTTACAAACCGTTTGCCCGTTTTAGCTATAGAGCACTGTTTATAGGGGAAGTTCAATTATAACCGCCCTGTATTTTAAATAAAGTTTTTTAATAGAATAGTTTCTTATTTTGGTTACGTGTAGATAAATATTTTTAACCAAAATTGCATATCTATTCATAAAAAATTAAATAATTTAATTTTTTTTGTTTCGGTTAGGATAAAAGAAATGTGTGTACATATCTGTTTCAAAGGACTTAATTATTTTATAAAATGGATTTTACTATATATGTATGAAAAGAAACGAAAACGCAATTATTTCTTGCTTGTTTCTTAAAATGTATTTCTGATAATTAAACAGTAAATCATTACGCAGTCATTACACACGATAATATGCAGGATAATTCTTTGGCTTCTTATGATGTACAGCAGAAAATAAATATCATATGATCTAGATTTTTTTTTTTTTTTTTTACGAGTGAGTATCAGTTTGAACCAAACTACTTTACTAAAAAAAAAAAAAAAAAAAAAAAAAGAGAAAGAAAAGAGCAATAATTTTATTTTTATTTTAATTATTATAAAAGTAATTTGCATACATGATTATTACACTTAAATCATTTATAATGTTTCATAATTAATGTAGTTTAGCAAACCTGACAGAATTACGTAAAAGAATTTTTTCCAGAATTCCGACGAACTGACTGTCTGATGAACACCGGTCAACACGATTTTTGGGTCTGACTTCTACATGTTAAATTTTAGTCTCTCCTACGCCAAAACTAAGGAAAATAATTTTTTTTAAACAAAAGTTTGCTTTTGTAGAAATTAAAGCAATTTTTCAATTTTTTGGCAAAAATCACTGATTTTTATATTTTTTTTTATAATTCCACTCTAAATTATGATCAGAAAAGTTTTTGCTGGATATAAAAGTCTTTTTTTTATCACGATTTCTGATAAACAATAACATATAAATGAAAAATAATAAGAAATTAATGTCTAAAAGTTAATATTTTTCGTATTTCGTATGAGCAAATAATAATACAAACAAATAATACTACAAATAATACAACAAGCAATACTAGAGAGTTACAAATAATAATACAGTTTTCTTTCGGGTTAATTAAAGTGCTGCCATCTTTCGTTTATGAAATAAATTAAAATATACTTATCGGCGTAAATCAGATCAAAGCAAAATTTAAGAACTAAAAATGAAAATTTAAGTGTTTTTCAATGTCTAGAATCAGAATTTAAGCATGAGAACAGAACACTTCCCCCCCCCCCAAAAAAAAAAAATTGTTTTAACAACTTTTGCCATTTAACACTTCTTTAAAAAGTAATCGATAGGTTAGACAATATAATCTTATGGAAAACGTACATTACATTAAATTTGTTCTAGTCACAGATGAGTAGGTTTACAATATGTATGATAATAGTTTTAATAAAATTAAGCAACTAACATTGTCATGTTACCAGTAATCCGTTTTTTGACTATTTATCATCGATATTGCATATAAAATTATTCATTATTATTTTATTTACTAGTAATTTAAGTTTTATTCACTTGAACTTAAACTGAAATTCGGACTATATACGATTTAATAATTAATAATGAAGCATTTTTACTAATAGTTGTATTTTTCGTGTAAAAACAATATATTTTCATTTTCTTTAATAAGAAATAAATAAGGAATGCATTCTATAAAAAGTACATTCTTCCCTTATGATTATGGGAATTCGTATGAAGAAAATTCTTATTCTGCAATAAAAATACCATTTACTTAACCCCGTAGGAATTGCCAGACATTCGCTTGATGTAGATCCAATCATGATTTTTATTTACTCTTTTTATACTCTTATTAACTCTTTTTATCGATTTTATTGTTTCTAAAAAATAGAGATGAATATTTTGTATCGCTGCTGCTCATTTAGAAATTAGCATGAAATAAGAACGAGATGGACTTCTGTATGGTACAGTTTTGCTTGAAACAGCTAGACGATGTAGTTGCAGTGAAAAACAAACACTAAATTAATAAGTAATAACTGTTGGTTACTTTCAAGTCTAACCTTTTCAAACCAAAAGTAAATTCAACCATTCAAAGATTCTTAGACATCCATTAAGAGAATTTTTTAGTTCTTACATGGGAAAAAACTGCCAAAATGTATTTTTTTTTTTTTTTATTACTAACCTAACTGGTTAATTTTCGTGGAATTTTCTGCTCATCTAAACTTTTAGTATTGAGACTATTTAATATTAATTTCATGTTGAATTTGTTAAATTGTTAAAGTTTACAATTTGTTGCAGTAAATAGGTATGTGAATTACATGTTAGGGCTTAATCATCTGATGTATTACTTATTTTTAATTCATAGTGTTTCCATGTGACTCTTCTTTTTTTTTTTGCCTTATTCGGAACAAAATTTGTCTAGGCTGCCATTTGTCAACTTGATGCATTTCATAATAACATAAATAATGATGTTCAGTCAGTGCTCTTTATAAAAACTTTTCAGATCCAAACGCCGGACAGACGTCCAGCAGTGACGTCAGAAAGAAAAAATTTTCCGTCATCAAGTTACTGATAATCTGCGGAGTTACTCAAAAAGAGGGTGAATAACAGAAAAATTATAGTTACTAAAAAGCAGTGAGACAATAGTTTTTGATTCAGTTAAGAAATGACACAAATTTTTATTTAAACAAAAAATAGTAATAATAAAACTTTTATGGTGACGTCATAGCAAATAATAAAAAAACCGTAGGAAAATTCGAGATCATCTCTGAAAAAGGAAATGAAAATTGAAAGTTACAAAGTTGTATCGTATTCTTTTTATAGGCTTAAAATGAAACTTTCTCTATACGCATACAAAATATATTCGCAAAAGAAATGTGATAAGCAATTTGTATGATAAAACTTATTTGAATTTATAAAAATCATGTTTTCAATTTTCCAGAAAACTAAAATAAAATACAACTTTATTTCATAACTTATCTGAGCAGGAAGTCCCGTCAAAAACTGACTTAATATGGGAAGTGCGAAAAGCAAATCTCTTTATTTTCCTCTGAATTCTCCTAGCAATTTTTTAAAATGTCATCCAAACCATGATTTGTGGGGCTATCAAAGAGTACATAAAATGTGTCTTTTTGGCAACGCTGAAATTTATTTAAAAATCCGGAAAATGTTGTTATCACAACCTGCTTTTTCGCGTATGAGTTCGAAAACTGATTTAATAAAACTTAAACATTTTCTTTACCAAGAATGGAATATCATTTGCGTTTATATGCAAATACAAATCCTTTTTTTTTAAAGGATATCGTGTAAGGATTTTTAGCGTCCAAAAATGGGTGCATTTTTATTCATATTATAAAACTTTTCTTTTCATATGCAACTATGAACAATTTAAGTACTGAAGCACGCAAAATAGAAAAATTGTTCAACTGTTAATGGTTATTTTACACGAACAGAATCTACTTGTTATAATTTAATTTTGCAACAAGCCACCCAGGTAGTGTAGTGGCTAAAGAACCATTTTGTCACACTGTGGGTGTGGGTTCGATTCTTGAGCTTGAGTTTTAATTTCTCCGTCTCTTATAAGGAGTAAAGTTGGACTGCGATTGTGTGTTCTCACAATAAAATAGCCAGTAAGTAGACCGCCTAGTGGCGAATGCTTAATGAGCAAGTCCCCGCCTTTCGAAAAAACAACAATAAATTCTTTTAATTTCGAATGTGCACAAAATTTATTTTAAATGGGAATATGCAAATACTCTAAATTACGAACGAGAAGTAAAAGATTATGAATTCATTGAATCTTAAAAAATTGTGAATAACCAACAGCACTCATTGGAATGGTCTTAACAATGATGCACACTTGAATACAAAAGTCAATTGCAGATATTTCATGAAAGCTTGTAGATAACAGCCAAGTGATGACAGCAAATCGAAACACATATACTTTAGAAATTTGAAAAAAGTTTCGTATACATAAAATAGAGCCTCATAGATTATCTCAACGGGGCGTAACCTCAAAAACGACTTTATACACTACAGTGAAAGAGCGTTGCTTTATTTTCTACTGAATGCATTCGGTAATTTATCTACATAATGGGAACACGATTTTGTTGTTGCCTTGGAACCTAAATATTACTTATGGCTGTTTCGACAGCAACAAATATAAACCCTATATTAGATTGAAGAGACAATCACCATACGTATATTTTTATACCAGCATAAAAGTCAAACATTATTTTGTGAAGTTTAATGCTTTTTTTTTTATACCGCATAGAATATCGATTGTGTACTTGAAAGTGTAAATCCATTTCGTGAATGATAAATCTTTCAAGGATTCCATAATTGTGGAATCTAATATTTTCGTATACATGATGATACTTATTTTCTACAAAAGAATAAATGTATGTTAATTGTTTACTCATATTGGTTGTTTGTGTTAATATATTTTTAAATTAAATGAGGTATGCCATTAGTCTTTGTCGACGGAGACAATTAAATAGCACAACTTAAAAATATTTCTTTTGCAAAAACTTAGGTTAGGTATCTACAAGAATGATCAATAATTTATAAAAGGAAAGTTACTGATTTGACTATTTTTTCTACTAATGTACTAAAAATAAATAAATAAATAATCTGAAATAAAGATTTCTTCATTTCTTTCCCAACAAATGTCAAAAACAAGCCCCACCAGTTGCTAAGCGCATAGTACTGTGAATAGGAAGGTACTGGTTCAAACCCAAGTCGCGTTTGCCGACCTATCTGTTTGGAGTTTTCCGAGATTGTCCCACCGAAACTTAGCGTAAATACGGGTTAGGGCCCTTAGAAAGACCCCAACGGCGGCCATCCCTCCTCAGCCTTGATCCCTAGTGTAGATAATCAGCCATAATCCAACAAACAAGTAAACTAAAACAAAGAAATATTCTTATATTTTTAATTGGAAAAACTCAAAGTCGGATATTCCATTTCATTTCATATTTGCAAAATTAGATTTGGCGCAGAAATGTGCAGCGAAGCACAAATGTGCATTCAATGACATTACCTGCCCTTTACCGGAAAATGGAAGACCAAATGAAATAGTATCTATATAAAAAAATTAGACTTTTGTCTATACATTTCTTGTAATTCAAAAATTTTGCGATTTCTATCCGTTTCAAGCACCCGGGAATCCTATGCGACCCTCAAAAAAAAGTTTGTCTGTCTGTCATTCTGTCCGTGACGCTTTTTTTGTTCAAGCATCACGTAAAAACGACTGAAGCGAATGATATGAAATTGGGTATCATGATAGGTGGTCACTCAACTTAAAACATAGGCGTCGAATTTTTAAAAAATCTTGATTGGATTTTGAGATTTTGTGAAAATCCTTTCAAACTGCGTAAATTTGTGTTCAAGCATCACGTAAAAACGACTGAAGCGAATGATATGAAATTGGGTATCATGATAGGTGGTCACTCAACTTAAAACATAGGCGTCGAATTTTAAAAAAATCTTGATTGGATTTTGAGATTTTGCGAAAATCCTTTCAAACTGCGTAAATTTGTGTTCAAGCATCACGTAATAACTGCTAAGGTGAAAAAATGATATTTGGTGAAATAATAGGTGGTCACTCACGTTAAACTATAAGCATCTAATTAAAAAAAATCGATCAGATATCGTGATTTTGCGAAAATCGTTTAAAACTGAGTGACTCTTTGTTCACGCATTACGTAATAACGACTACAGCGATTGATATGAAATTCGGTCACATGATAGATGGTTGCTCAACATAAACTATAGGTGTCCAATTTTTTAAACATTTTTATTAGATTTTGAGATTTTGTGGAAATTCTCTCAAAACACGTTTATATCTCTTCAAACATCACGTAATAACGACTAATACGAAATTTAGTGATATGATACTTAGTTGCTAATCTTAATTTATTGGTGTTAAATTTTTAAAATATTTTGATTACATTTTGAGATTTTGTGAAAATCGTTGAAAATGCTCAAATTTTGTTCCAGCATCACGAAATAAAGACTGCAGGGAATGGAACGAAATTGGGTGACATGATAGGTTGTCACTCAACTTAAATTCTAGGCTTCCAATTTTTCAAAAAATATTGATTAGATTTTTGAGATTTTGCGAAAAGTATTTCAATATGCGTAAATATTCCTTCGCGCATCACATAATTACGACTAAATCGAATGAAATAATATTCCTTGGTTACTCTCTAACCTGTAATATCTTAACAATACATAAAATTTATAACTTCGCTTTCTTTACTTTGGCAACATACTACATCCATTCTCTGTACTCCTACAATGCTGACGAAAGTATTTCAGCTAGTAGCTAATAACTACGCAAAATTCATCACTACTTAAAAGGATTTCACGAAGGACCCCTAACTTCGGAAATAAATAACTGAGAGTGCTACAAGTATGAGGGTTTTCTAGAATAGAGAGGAACATTTTATTTTATATAATTTAAATGACTGAAAGCTTTCTGAAAATAATGGATATTTTCAATACTTGCATTCCAATATGTAAATGTTCTTTCGACATAATTATTGGGTTCTGAAACTAGACATTCTGAAATTAAAAATTTTTGCAAGAAAGTCAAATTGTTTATGTAGTACTAGCTATGGACATTATGTATATCTAATATATAAAATTCTCGTGTCACAGTGTTAGTTACCATACTCCTCCGAAACGGCTCGACCGATTTTAGTGAAATTTTATACGTATAGTCGTTAGGTCTGAGAATAGGTTTTTAACTGTGTCTCAAGTCATAATGGTGGTCCACCCCATCATTTTTAGCACCAGAGTGCTATTAATTTCAATCAGGCGTTTTGTGTAGACATTAGGGCGTCGAGTCACTTTTCAAATGTGTTTGCCAGATAATGTGGAGAGGGGGGGGGCGTTAATAAAATGTTGAAAGTCGCACAAGATTTGCAATTTTTAATAATGGATCGCTAAATGTGGTGCCAAAACGTGACAATTTATTATAAAGATATTTCGAGTATAGTTAGAAAACGCCTGGCGTATATTGTAAAACAGTTTTATTAGGTAATTTTAATATAGTATTTTATTCCGAAGAAGTGCTTTGTGGAACAAGAAAGGAAAACACGGTACATTCATGGATTAGGATGCCCATTCCAAACAGTATTTAAAATGTCTTTGCGGTATAATTGGAATATGCCTATAGGACGAATATGCCTGGCGAAGATTGTAAAACAGTTTCATTAGGCGATTTTAAGATATATTTCGATTCCAAAGACATGTTTTATGGTACAGGAAAGAGTTAATGCCTATTTTAACGCCCCCACTCTCACCAACTTAAAAAATCCCATTACTTTGGCGAGCTTTGTAGTCATTGGTCTCTGGGACTTATGCACAAGTTTCAACGGTACTTACATATTATCCCGGCGGTCCGCCAAGACAAGCAATTTTTCAACGAGATAAATGCCGGGCACATGAAATTGTTGATGGTATGGAATACGATTGGCAACAGTTTGCCAGCAAATTTGATGAAAAAGTAGTTTGGCGGAAGTGACCGCCGGGATAATACATAAGTACCGTTTCAACGCTCCCAAAAAAACTAGATGAAAACTAAAAAGTAAAAAAATTAGCGATAAACGCACCAGTTAAGGAATTTGAAGACACTTCATTATTAAAACTACATTAATTGGCAATCCAAAATAAATAAAAATGTAACGGCATGTTGTACTTACATGTTGTTCCAAATCGCCATTTTGATTCTAAATTACGAATGCCACATAAATGCAAAAAATCGTCATGGTAACTGCATATGTTTAATGATCGCCACCTTGGCGAGAGTCGAGGCGTTAAAGTAGGAATCACCCAAGAATGACAAACACGGTACACTCATGGATTAGGATGCACATTCGAAAAATATATAAAACGTAGATAAGATTAGTTGTAATATAATTGCGAAGATTGTAAAATAGTAGGCGATTTTAAGATAGATTTCGATTCCAAAGATGCATTTTACGAAACAAGAAAGAAAAATACAGCACAGTCATGAATAATGATTCACTTTCCAACTTAATGGAATAAGGAAGAAAAATAGGGACGACGCAAAAATTATGATACGATTTTAAAAATAGCACTATAGTGCGTATTTAAAATCTGAAAGTGTTTCAGATTTTCATCCTTTTTTTATTTATTTATTTATTTATTTTTTTTTTTTTGACAAAATTTTTTATGGAATGACTATCAATAAGTCTCAAGGCCAAACTATGTCTCTTTGTGGCTTAGATTTGAGCACACCATGTTCTTCACACACACAATTATACGTGGCATGCTCTCGAGTGGGCAAACCATCCAATTTGTTTGTGTTAGCTAAAGATGGGATAACAAAAAATATTGTTCACTCTATTCCGTTAAGGGATTGATATTATTTTTTAGCAAAATTATTGTAATTAGCGATATATATAAATTTAAAGAATAAATTACAATTAATTAAAAATATGAATGTTTGATATTGTGTTATTTTTATATTCCAGCATTGTTTACAGCGCTCCATGCCTCTTCCACTCATATACCACACACTCACACACTTATAAGTCAGTCATTTCTTTCTACTAGAATAATCCTAGGAATAATTTATATGGTAAAACAACGTTTGCCGGGTCAGCTAGTGTATATATATAATTTTAAGAACTCGTTTCAGCAGCTTTAATAAGTAGCTAGTTACAAGTGACGGATTCCATGCTTCAAAAAATGTTTCATCACATATATTTACATCACACTCGTACACTGTAACAATTGTGAAGAATATTTGAGAATTTTAATTTTGTCTCCTGAATAGAGAGAGAGAGAGTACACTTTTTAATTTTTTTAATAATAGAACTCACATTTCCGAACTCGGAGAAAACTTTGTAAAAACAAAGTACATTTGTATCTCATAAATAATTTGAAAAGGTCGTCATGTCAAAAACTGTCTGGCGATGCAAAGCGAGAAAAACAAATCACTTTATTGCCCTTTGAAGTCTGGCAATTTATAAAAGTCATCGCAATCATGTTTTACAGGAATGCATAAAAATGTATAAAATTCTTCCGACTTCGAATTTACTTTAACACAACTGAAATAAAATGTTATGACAATCTGCATGAGTTCAAAAGCTTTAGTTAGAAAATTTTTTCATCAGAATAGAATGTCATTTGTGAATAAGATATCGCGTAAAAATTTTACATGTCCGAAAACTTATTTTGTTGTTTCTGTTTCTTATGCCTTCTGTAAGCGATACCAGTTCCTCCATACTGGCCGGAAAAGGGAGGAAGGGAATGGCTTCCATTTTAGTGATCCCCAGTTGGACGAAGTCTGACTTTCTGGGTGTCTCCTAACTTTGATGAATCTAGATGAGAGACCTAGCACCTGTATTCGGCACCCCCAGAGTTATCGTTCGAACCTAGAGGACATTGGAGGCAGGAATAGATTTTACGTGCACAGACTCCCATAGTCAACGCATTACACAACAGCCCAGAGGAGAAAGGTTTTCACCCTCCCAATCACTGTCCAAGCCAGCACTGCTTCACTTTTCATGTTCTTATGGGAGCGGATCCAACACCTCCCGCACATAGGAAGATTACCAACTGAAGCTTTGACGTCACTACTAGACCTTCATGCGATGGCGTCGACACTGTTTCAATTACGTAAAATTTAACTATTTACATTTTCTGGTGAATGCTACAAATATTAGAAAATATCTTAAGTTAAAGATAAAAATTAAAATACGTTTGTGATACAAAACAATTCATTGTGATCTATTTACTTATGACATTACATATCTAGTTACAGTTAAAAACTTGTCCTTTGTCGTAAAATAAAATTTTCTATCTGAAATCATGTTGCTGTGCTGCAATCATGAAGCAAAAAATGCTGCTGTGCGTAGTAAATTCACCAGAAATTTTGAACAGTTTTACTGTATGGAAGTTGCATTGTGTTGACGTCATCTTTGGAGACCGACTTATGACGTGAAAGCTTGGTGACGTGGCAGTTGTTAGGCTTTCTCTATCTAGGCGGTGTTGGCGCAGCTCAGCAATTAAGCTACTGCGGGGTACTAGCATGGCTGCCAACTCTCCCATTTTTTCCGGAAGATTTCCCACCACCAATGTATACTTGGCAAATACTACTTAAAATAAGTCCAAATTTTTAATTCAATGTGAAGGTATTTGAAAATCATAATAAGAAATCTCCCAGAAAAAACGGGAGTGTTGGTAGCTATGGACTAGGATGACAAAATAAACTTAAAGAAATAAAATTTTTACTTAATTAAAAAACTTATATTTTAATGCAAGTAATAAAACTTTTCATTTTAAATGCAAGTAAAACGATCTAAATTCTATTCGCACGCAAGCCTGAAAAGCTGTTTACAATTTAATGATTATTTTAAATGAGAGCAATCTACTCATTTTAAAGACAAGTATGTTTATTTCAGTACAGAAACAATTATTTTAATTTTAAATCTAATCTGTACAAAATCAATTTTATAGTGCGTATTACTACCAAAACATAAAAGAATCTAAATTCATTTAACTTTAAAAAACTGTTAATAGCCGAAATCACCCAATTAGCCTTCTGTCACTTAAGTGCATTCCAGCAGAACAAACAAGTAGCAGATATTTCAAGAAACCTTCTGGGTAACATAAAACGTAAAGGCTCATATTTTTTATAAAAGTTTCGCGTACATAAAATAGAACTCTACCTCATCAAGTATGTCCATGGGTTATAATGTCAAAAACTGACTTTATAAAGTACGTTGAAAAAACAAGACGCTTTATTTTCCACTGAATGCACCACGTAATTTATATCTGTAATGGGAACCAGATTTTCATGTCACCTCGGAGACTACGTATTACTTATGGCTGTTTCGTCGGCAATAAATTTTGTTTGAAAACCCTCGATTAAAAAGAAAAGGTTATCAATGCATTTTTACAAACCAACACCAAAGTCACGTATTATTATGCGTGGTTTAATGCTTTTTCATAAAGCTTGGAATGTCGAGTGTGTTTATATGCAAGTGCAAACCATTTCGTGAATGATAAATCTTTTTATGAAAATATTTTATGATTGTGAAATCAAATTTTTGTTCAAATATTTTTGTACTCAGGAATATTTTGGACTTATCTTTTGGGCTTATCTTTGGAAGACTTATTTTGCAGGTAAGAACCTCCCAGGCAGTGTATTGGCTTAAGAACCATTCTGTCAGGCCTTGGGTCCGGGTTCGAATCCCGACTGGCATAGACATTAATTTATCCGTCCCTCATAGGAGGTAACGCTAGCCGCCCACCAGATGCTCGCATAATAAAATGGCCATACTACCTTGTAATGCACAGTGCCTAATCGGCAAAAAAAAAAAAAAAAAAAGTAGGGAAGAATAAAAGGTCCAACACAGCCTCACTTTTGGATAATGACTAACTGTTTTACACTCATGTCCATAAATTAAGGATAATTCAGAATTACACAGAAATTGATCTCTAAAATAAAAATTTCACCTGTGGAATGATCACACACATCTTGAAGAAGAATATGCAAATTACAGGAAACCACCAGATGGCGTGGATGGTACGTCACAATGACGAGAGTGTAAGAGAGGGGCATATAAGGAATGGTGGCAAAGAAGTAAAATTGTTCACAAGCGCTGAGAAAGCCTTTCAGTGCAAAAACCGCATAGTTATGGCACAAAGGAGGCATTTGGATGATGTTTTACGTGGCAGAATTATCGGACGACTGGAATGTGGACGTACCCAGCTGGAAGTATCCGAGGAACTTGGAATCGGCCAGAGTGTCATCTCCAGGCTTTGGCAACGATTCCAAGATGATGGTAATGTGAGTAGACGTTACAGCACAGGTCGCCCCCGAGTTACAACGCCGAATGAGGACCGCTATTTGGCAGTTACTGCCAAAAGAAACAGACGGAGTACAGCATCAGACCTGTCTCGTCAGCTCTCTTCAGCTACCGGTACGACAGTTTCAAGGCAGACCGTGTACAGACGCTTAGGGCACATTGGTCTATATGCTCGTAGGCCTGTCAGATGTGTTCCACTTACCGCAACTCACTGTCGCCTGCGATTAACCTGGAGTAGAGAGCATGCATTGTGGACACCGCAACAGTGGTCTTGTGTGATGTTTTCCGACGAGTCCAGGTTTAGTTTGGAGTCTGATTCTCGCCGGACATTCATCTGGAGAGCGCCAGGTATCCGTTACCACGAAGAGAACACCATTGAAAGACACCGTTACGGTGGTGCAGGATGTCTTGTTTGGGGAGGAATTATTCTTGGTTCCAGAACTGACCTGCATGTTCAGAGTGTAACGATGACAGGCCACATCTATCGGGATGTCATTCTGGAACAACATGTACGTTTGTTTCGGGGCGCCATGGGTGCTGAATTTGTGTTTATGGATGACAACATGGATGACAACGCCCGTCCTCACCGTGCAAACATTGTAGACGAATGCCTTCAATCGGAGGATATCACCCGTATGCATTGGCCAACATACTCACCGGACTTGAATCCAATAGAGCATGTGTGGGATATGCTTGGTCGACGAATTGCAGCCCGTCAACCCAACTCCCACCTGTCTACCGGAACTTCGGAGTGCATTGCTTGATGAGTGCTGTAATATTCCCCAAAATCAGATTGATCATTTGATACTCAGCATGCCTAAGCGTTGTCAGGCCTGTATTGCATCGTCCGGGTGACATACTCCGTATTAACCATCCTACTAACCATGTTATACTGTTTTTTTGTAAATAGGTTCTTTTTTTAAATTTGGTCAAGGGAGTAAAACTTTCAATTTTTATTAATTATGTCAAACATATAGCATCTTTTTTGCTCTTTACTTTTTGTTTAATAAATAGACTTTACAAATAAGTCAAATTTGTTTTGATTCTTTCTCTTTCTTTGCCTGAACTTCATTATCCTTAATTTATGGACATGAGTGTACTTAATTTACTTTACAGGTACAGCTTTAGTATTAGTCCTTTTTTCATGCTTTCCTTTTCGCGACTTTTCTTGGCGCGATAAAAGAAGCCTTTATGGTAACCCTGCCATTTGACGATTTTAAGTTATGATATGGTATCCATTTTATTTACGAAAATGGCTATTCGCTGATGATGGTAACGTGCTTAATGATTTTATTTTAATGACTTTATTTTAAATTAGATTGTATCATTTAATTATTTTTTAAATTTAAAATGGATGTTTAGGTTCATGCTGACTGTTTATTTACAGTTTTGTATGAATTAACATTCTTTTGATTGTACTTTTTAGGTTAAAATTTTTGTTTTTCATTGTTTATTTAAAGGTAGAAGCAACAAATAATTACGTTATTAATATTTTGTACCGTGAAATAATTTTAGATATTTTGTTTTTATTATCTCAATATTGCAATAATTTAGCGATTTTAATTAAGGTATGAGATAAGCATTCTTCGTTTTTATTTGTTATGATTTAAGCTATTTCTTTACTTTTGCTTTGTCAGAATGCTAAAATATATTTTAATTTTTTTTATGTCTTTTATGTTATTTTTGTGAGGTATTGTCTTTAGAATATTGTTTGTTTGCATTGTTTTATTTATTCTACTATAAAGGGAAGGGGGAGGGGTTGAGGGGGGCATAGCCCTCCTCACGTAAAAGGTAATTATATTTCAATAAACCAATGTAATTTCACCAATAAACCATATAAATTTCAATAAAGCTTTATATGTACATGTAAGCTTGTTAATGATCAGTGTAACTACAAAATTGGGATTTTAATTTTAAAAAGGGAGAACAAGAAATATAATTTCTTTATATCATGCTTTTCTGTTTCAAAAATACATAAAAGCGCAACTGGAACAGAGAATGAAATTTGTTGGGGCATCGGGATTGTCTTGTGACTGCTCAAACTTGTCACAAGTGGTCACCCTGGTAATGGAGTCAAACTACTCGAAGTTTAAAGCGATGAAATGAAAGGAGTAATCAAAACCAATCAGGGCTGAAACTCACATGACATGCACATAATGCTCATTATATCCAATTGAAGTGTTTAGTATGATTAACATTAACAATATCTAGGGAAAAATGGTTTAGCAAAATTTATAGCCAAATCAACATTTAATTGTTTTCACACACACACGAGCATCAAATGATTAACAGTGATATCATAAAACTCTTGCAGATCTCATTAGCAAATTGTATTAATATCTTAGAACATTTATTCTATTACTAGTCAATTGTTTTCGATTATTTTATCCCATGTATTTAATTTTCCTTTACCTACTGATATCAACTTTTTTAGTTTGAATGAAAATAATAGTTTTTAAGATTTCAGTAGCAGGGATGCCAGTTACAATCATAACCTTCGTAAACGTTCTTCAGATTTCTTTTGGGTGAGCGATGCATTTTCCTTATATAAGTAATATGTAGTAATGCAGTATGTAAAAAAGTACAATTGCAAATATATTTAGAGTATGAAAGAAAACTAAATCTCCAGAATGTTATGATTCCAGTTACCATCAATGTGATTGAAACGGTAAAGAAAAAAAACATTTTATATAAGCAAAACCTGTAAAATCCCCCAAAGTAACAACTTTTATTGTTAATATGCAAAATGTTCATAAGCATGTATATTTTTAAAATTTATTTTGTAATTGTTATCTTTTTTTTATTTTCCGTAAACTATATGATTGAATAGTTCGATTACGAAAAAAAAAATCATATCTTCACCCTTTGTATACCAACAGGCAAATGTTTTCATCGACATAATTTTTGGGTTGTGAAAGCACTCAATGTGCAATTTGAATTTTTTGCAAGAACATTAAATTGTCCACATTGTATTCAGCTGGGTAAGTTAATCTAAAAAAAAATTCAGTTTAATAATTTAAAATTATACCTAACTATACAAATAACAAGAATCGTAATTTCCATACTTTTAAAAACAAACAAACAAACAAACAAAAAACAAAAAAAAAGTGCAAGTTTCATCATGAATGTTTCAAAAATGTCTCTTAATAAAGACAGACGAAGAGAAATTTTTCATTTTTTTCCGTTGAATACATTCGTGCAAATATAATATATAGAAATAAAAATTATTTATTCAAACTCTGAGAAAACTTCGAACAAACAAAATACAACTTTATCTCATAAATTAACTCAACAGGAAGTCGTGTCAAAAACTGTCTGGATATGCAAAATACGAAAAACAAATCTCTTTATTCTCCTTTGAAATATTCTCACTATTTATATAACACACCAAAATTAAATTATATGCTATCATTTCAAAGTCTGGATTTTACTTGTGACATTTTATGGAGACACGGAATCTCCTTTGAAGAATCTAAAATAAATTATTATCACAATCTGTATTTTTGTATGAGTTCAATAACCTTAACTGAATCAATCTTTCGCATCACAGTTTTAAAGCACTGTATATTATTTGCGTTCTTATACAAATTTAAAGTTTGTGGATGAAATATCATGTGAGGGTTTTATATGTTTGAGAAGCTTGTATTTTTACCCATACGATAAAACTTTTCTTTTCATTAGCAACTAGAACAACATAAATTTTCCCAGCACACAGAACTAAAAAGCTGTTTAATTTTTAATGATTCTTCTAATTCACGCGAGCTAAAATTTTTAATGGTGTTTCCAAGCGTAAGTTTGGTAATTTTTTAACATCAGTGTTTTGCTATTGTTTTTCGAAGTTTTAGAACTCCGTCTCAGGAGAGATCTGTAATAGGCCAAACACCATACAGGGTGCCTGAAGAGTGGGCCTATATTTTCAGTAATTAATTAGAAAAAAAAATTGCTTGCGTATTTTTACAGTAGCAGGATTCTTTTTTTGTTCAAAGTTTTATGCCACGATTTTAATGTGCGCACCATTAGTTGCGCAATACGCAACACTAACATCAAGTTTATACGAGATTTCTTGGTGCGTTCATTGTAAAATATCATCACGTGAAGTTCGAAGCAAACTTTGTACTAAAAAAATCCCTTAATATAAATCCATAGGAGGACTAGCCATGGAGGCGTCTGGAAAGGATATAAAGCTATCCCATTCCATAAAGTCAAAGAACATCAGCGGCTTATCCTCTTGGCGATCTAAACCAATACCTTCTAGATATAGAAAGCCTAACTGAAGCTCTGACGTCATCACTAGATTGTCTTATATTACGTCATCACAGTTTTATTTTCACAAAGTAAAGCTATTTTTTGCGGTGAATTTTTTCACCTATAAAATATTTTAATGATTTAAGACAGAAAAATTAATTTTACGATTAATGGCAATTTTTAGCCATCACCGGTTACATAATATGATACAAAAATAGATCATAATGAATTATTTGTTATCAGAAAGGTATTTTAATTTTTATCTTTAACTTCAGATGTTGTATAATATTTGTAGCATTTACCAGAAATTTTAAATACTTTTATTTTGGGGAAAATGAAATTGTGATGAGGTTATGCACGAAAATCTAATGATGACGTCAAAGCTTCAGTTGTAAGGCTTTGTAGTTTTTATGTCTAGAAATTGTTGCCTAAATTGGCGACAAATCCGATCGAATGTCAGTTCTTATTAAAGTATTATCCTAAATTTTTGAAGTTTCTCAGGTTATAATCATTACAGTAAAAGAAAACAATGTTCCTGAAAAGAAATAAACTAAAAATTGCATTCCGTTTCGTTGCTGGAGTGAGTTAACACTTTTACGAAAACGACAGGAAATAACGCAGAAGTTAATCATTTCATTTAGGCCAATAAGGAGTGCATGTCAATGTTTTTTATCTGGGAGTCATATTAATCTATCCTCTCTTCTCTTAGACATATTTAAATCTTTAAAAGAAAGGGAAAATCATGCTGAACGCGAGGCTCATAAAACATTTTCTATCGCAAATCTCATCTACAATTTCTGAACACATGGTATGAGAAGTAAGAACTGCCATCACGTTCCTGCAAAGATTACGGTGAACTTTTTTAAACAATAAGATACTAGTGTTTAAGATGGTTATACTTAAACTTTCCCTGTAAATCGGGTACTACACCTAAAGCGGAAGCACGGATTGTAGCCAAATTTGGTATATAGACAATATAAGGAATTTCGCGAAAAAAAAATTAGTTCAAAACATTCTCATTAGGTGGCGCTTTGTATGAAAAACTGCAAATTTAACAACGGATATGGCTAATTCGATAGCAACAGACAATTTCAATATGTATTCAATAGTTATTTTAGTCTTTTTAAACTTATTTTGGTCATTTTGAAGCTGATTTCGTCATACACAACGCCACCTGGTGGACTTTTTCAAGTAATCTTTTTGAAAAACTTCCCTGAGAGCATCCGGTGCATAGTCCGCATACCAAAGTTGATGGAGATCGACTAACTCTTTTTAGCTGTAGAATGTTGTTTATTAGGGGAACTTTAATTATAACCATCCTGTATATTTCAGCTGTTAGCCACGGCCCTGTGAATTGGCAATAAGTGCGTCAAATTCATTGTTATTGACATACAACATAATTTTATAAATAAACTGACATTCATTAATTTTGTTTACTTTAAATCGGACAAGTCTATATACTGTGACTACCAGTGAATTTCAGTAAAGTTATTGTAGGTTTCCCCGCAAAAAAGGGAAAGCATTCTGACTGTACATAGCAGTATACAGAGCGGTTATAGTTAATTTTTTCGTGTAAACCGCAACCTGCAGCTGAAATGGATAAACATATCGCCGCCAGAGTGTACACCATATGCTCTCAAAGATGTTTATTAAAAGTTTTAGTTCAAAAAATGTCCACTTGGTGGCTCTCTACATAAAAAACAGCAAAATTGAAACCGCATATGACAAAATCGGAATGCACAAACAATTTCAGCAACGAAGTATATGTTACCGTAGAAAGCAGTTCACATTGCCCAGCTAATCTGCAGAGTAACTGTTGTACTCCGTTAACGTGCACAATCAAGAGTTTGAAGTTTAAGTTAATTTGTTTATCTCTTTTACAAACCGATTGTTACTTAATTCATAGTATCTCTCATCGGATTGTACTAATGAGAATTGTAATTTTACCATACTAGCTGCCGAAGAGGCCAGCGACGCCGCCCTATACCTTGCTGTTCTTTATACTCAGTGCAATGTTGACTAAATTTCTGGATTCATTTCATTGAAAATCATATTTCTTTGTTTTAACCAACGACTTCTTATCCTATTATATCTCGATGCTTTTAACAGTATTTCTCATTAAATTTAGTTAGGTTAGGGTTGTTACACATTTTAAGTGTCCTCATAAAAGCCGATGTTGAAACAGCAAATGGCTAAATTGTGCTTTAGCCCAATGCATGGTAACATTTTTTAGTTGGGCGATAAATGCGCCAAGTAATGTAAATTCTATATTTTAAAGTTGTGGAAAAGTCCTAAAGATCTTGCATTTTTGTGTATCCATTATTTTTATTTTGTAATCTAGTTAATGCGTGACTATGCTTGCTCCATTTGCACGCCATTGAACAGTTAATTTGGATTTTTGCACATGCGTTATTGTTATCGCACTAATGTTTACATCTAGTTCCGTTCGCAGCGTGGAAATATTGTCGATTTTGGTACCGCATACGTTAGCATATTAAAAGTAGATGTTTTGCCAATTCATTTTTTTAAATTATAATAATACTATAAACCGTTTGATTCTTTGTATTAGCCTTTTAGATGATTGATGATTAATTCTATCGCCTATTTTTTTGACTGCTTGATTGTATTTACTTGATTCGTTAAAAAAAATAAATTATGTTATTTTAAGAGTACACATACACATTTCCCTTTAACCAGTGCTTAGTAGGTAATTTACAAATTAACTAGGTACCTTGAGAATGGAAACACCTTTCGGAACTTTAACAAATCACACTAGTGAATCTGAATATTGTCTTGATAAGATCTGAATTCACCTTGACTATTACCTTGATTATTAGTACAAGGGTGGTATTTCGTTCAGTCCCAGATATTTTTTCGACATGATTTGTAGACAAGTTTTGTAGATATGAACTGCCACGGTGAAAATCTTTTGAAATGTGTTTGCCATATAACGCAGAGGTGGGGTGGGGGATATTAAAATCTTGAAAGTCGCACTAGGTTACAATTTCTGATAACTGATCGCCAAGTTTGCTGCCAAAAAATAACTTCGAAACCGAACCAAGCTTGAAAAGTATGCTTAGAATATGACTGGCGAAGATTGTAAAACAGCTTTAGTAAGAGATTTTAATATAAATTTCATTTCCAAATATGTGTTTTATGGAACAAGAAAGACAAACACGGCACACATGTGAATTATGATGCCCATTCCAAACAGTATTTAAAATCGTGAAGTATAGTTGGAATGCTTGGTTTCAGTAGGTGATTATAAGATCGATTTCGATTCCAAAGACGGGTTTTATGGAAGAAGAAAAAGGGGATTCCTATTTTAATGCTCCCACTCTCGCCAACCTAAAAAATCTCCGCACTTTGGCGAACTTTGCAGTCATGAGTCTGTAGGAGTTATGCACAAGTTTCAACGCTCCCAAAAGAACTAAAAGAAAATTAAAGAGAACAAATTAGCGATAAACGCGCCAGTTAAGGAATTTGAAGACACTGAATCATTAAAACATGTTGTTCCAAATCGCCATTTTAATTCCAAATGACGGTTGCCACATAAATACAAAAAATCGTCGTGGTAACTGCATATGTTTAATCATCGCCACCTTGGCGAGAGTTGGCGTTAAAGTAGAAATCATCCCGAGAAAGTCAAACACGGTACACTCATGGATTATGATGCACATTCCAAATAGTATTTAAAACGGTGAAGTACAATTGGAATATGCTTGGCGAAGATTGTAAAACAGTTTTAGTAGGCGATTCTAAAATTGTTTTATGGAACAAGGGAGAAAAATACGGCACATTCATGAATAATGATACACTTTCCAACATAATGGAATAAGGAAAGAAAATAGGGAAGACGCGTGGATTATGATACGCTTTTAATATACAGCACTTTAGTGCGTATTTAAAACCTGAAAGTGTTTCAGATTTCCTGAATTTTTTTGTTAATGTTTTATGCGATTTTTGGCCTTTTTTCTCTCATAATACGTAATAAAGCCGGTAATTACAGTCGCAGTAAAACGATATTTGTATCATCGGATTGAGGAAAAACTGTTCTTTCGAAAACAGTTTCTTCTGATTATATAACACAATTTGCACATTTTTAAGAATTTTTGAATGAAAGATCACTTTCGACGACATTTCCTAAAATAATTTTAAAACTGTTGCATCTTTAATTCTATTTCGTCATAACTTTTTGATATTTTGACAAATGACGGAGCATTCATTTCGTCCTCTTTTAAAAGAAAAACGGGGGAACTTATTACTTTTTTTGAGCATGAATTTTTCATTCTTTTTTTATTTATGGCGGTAAAAGTTTTGTATTGTGGTGTGTTGTAGCAAACTCTACGGAATGTAACTAACCACTTTTCATAAACAGCAATTTTTTAATTAAAATTAACACGTTTCCATCTCAAACCGTGCCCTGTAAAAAAAATTCTATCTCTTGCGTTGCGATTGTTTCGTCGAGCTGGCAATTTTAAGAATCGTATGTTATGGAAATTATGTTCCCCAAATCTGTTTGAAAGATAAATTTGAAAAGGAAGTTAATCTTGCTTTAAAATAAACAATTAGAACTTTTTGATATATTTAATTCTACCCAGCAGCGATGACGTAAAAATATATTGAATACAATAAATTAGAGAACTTGTACTTTCGGGTGTATGTTCTTGCTTAAAATTTTGCATTTATAATTACATCATTAACGTGCTTAACAAACTACTGTTAAACTTTCCTTCTATGCAGCGCATTATTTTATGAAAGGACCGCAGTGTCAATTTCTAAAACGTACAAAGCATTATTATCTAGACTCGTAACGTAAAAGATGAGTTACGAAACAAGCAACGAGGTATGCTTTGCACAAAGCAGCCTGTTCCTTCCCCCTAAACGTAAAACGAGCAGCGTTAATATTCATCTTCATTATAAAGCGAGTGCTTCATGCAAGTTTATTTGCTACAAAAGCATATTTTTGTTAAGTTCTACCAAAACATCCCGTGTCGTTATTAATAATGAAAAGAGATAAAATGATCTCAGCTGCGCTACTTATGAAATTCTCTGCGGATGAAATAAGTGCCTTATTACAGCATGTGCAGAATAAAGTTTGCGAACCGTCTCGTGGTTATAATACTTGTAAGATCTTAAGTTAATTCAAGCAGCAATTTTAAGCATTGGATGTTTAACCGTTGCCTTTGTTCAACATTGTTTACAAGCTCACCCTGTCACTTATGCAATCACGAACATTTTCAACTTGTAGTATAGGCTTGGTTTATTTGCAGTTACACGGGAAGTTCAGGCTATATCACTGAGTGGGCGTTATTTTGTTATTTAACAAAATATACCATAAAATGAATGAATGAAAAAAAAAAAATGAGTTAATTCATCTCTCTGGAGTCTCAAACATGCAAGTACTCCAGCTCAGCGTGTTTAAGCATCGTGCTATAATTGTTCGAACTGCCTCTCGTTAAAACAGCTGTATACGCTGAATTTCAGCTGTTTAGAACGTAATTTTTTGAGAACGCCTCTATATACTGAGTCCTACAATTTGCGTCACTGATAGCACGTCCTATTAGCTACCTTTCTTCAAAATTTCCTTCAAATCGTTGATTCCAAGGCCGCGCCCTCTTCTTTTTAGTCAACTTTGGTTCTGTAATACCAAAATGAATAAAGACATTTATTATAGAATTTAAAAGATGTTGATTGCATTTTGCGTAACAATAACGCACTCACTTTCAAGACATTTCTCACCACTAAAATGTCGTTTTCGTATGATCAGTAATAATTGCACAAGCTTTTATTTAACTTAACTAAGCACACTCATTTCGATAGAACAAAATGGCGAAAAAAAAGGTTTTAAAAAAGACATTTAATGAAGCAGTAGACTTTCGGATACTGGTTCCCAGAGTTCCTGGGCTCTAGGCCCACAACTCCGCTCATATAGAAATTATATTAATTTGATAATATGCATTTAATAACTGAGCAGTGGAAAATACAATGAAATAATACACTATGAGGGGGGGCGGGTATGATAAGTAAGAGATAATCACTAATTAGCAATAAAAAATAAAATAATGGATACTTGAGCATTACATAAAATACACTGAGAAAAGCTTTGGCACAATTGTTTACAATTGTGGATAGTAAGAAATGTCTGAAATTTCTTTGTGATTTTCCAAGAAATTCTTTTGTTTTTATTTATATTTTTTTAATACATATATATATATACTAGCTGAATGCCCCGTTCTTCGTCCGGGAATGAATGGATTCTTTTATTTATATTACGGTTTGTTGTAATTACTAATTATCATAATGAATAGATATAGCAAAATACAGATAATATTTATGACTAGCTGAAGTACCCGTCCTCGACGGGTTAGTGAATGCAAATTTCCAAAAAGCAAGAACTTTCGTCAGCATTGTAGGAGTACACAGAATGAATGTAGTATGTTGCCAAAGTAAAGAAAGCGAAGTTATAATTTTTGTGTATTGTTAAAATATTACAGTTTAGAGAGTAACTAAGTAATATCATTTCATTCGCTTGAGTCGTAATTATGTGATGCGCCAACGAATATTTACGCATATTGAAATAATTTTCGCAAAATCTCAAAATTTAATCAACATTTTTGAAAAATTTGAAGCCTAGAATTTAAGTTGAGTGACAACCTATCCTGTCACCCAAATTCGTTTCATTCCCTGCAGTCTTTATTTCGTGATGCTGGAACAAATTTTCAGCATTTTAAAACGATTTTCGAAAAATCTCAAAATATAAGCAAAATATTTTAAAAATTCAACGCCTATAAATTAAGATTAGCAACTACCTATCATATCACTCAATTTCGTATCATTCGTATTAGTCGTTATTACGTGATGTTTGAAGAAATATAAACGTATTTTGAGAGAATTTTCACAAAATCTCAAAATCTAATAAAAATTTTTAAAAAATTGGACTCCTATAGTTTATGTTGAGCAACCATCGATTGTGTGACCAAATTTCATATCATTCGCTTTAGTCGTTATTACGTAATACGGGAACAACGATTCACTCAGTTTTAAACGATTTTCACAAAATCTCGAAATCTGATGAATTTTTTTAAATTAGATGCTTATAGTTTAAGGTGAGTGACCACCTATCATTTCACCAAATATCATTTTTTCACCTTTGCAGTTATTACGTGATGTGCGAACACAAATTTACGCAGTTTGAAATGATTTTCGCAAAATCTGAAAATCTAATCAAGATTTTTTAAAAATTGGACGCCTATGTTTTAAGTTGAGTGACCACCTATCATGACACCCAATTTCATATCATTCGATTCAGTCGTTTTTACGTGATGCTTGAACACAAATTTACGCAGTTTGAAAGGATTTTCGCAAAATCTCAAAATCCAATCAGGATTTTTAAAAAATTGGACGCCTATGTTTTAAGTTGAGTGACCACCTATCATGACACCCAATTTCATATCATTCGCTTCAGTCGTTTTTGCGTGATGCTTGAACACAAATTTGCGCAGTTTGAAACGATTTTCGCAAAATCTGAAAATCTAATCAAGATTTTTTAAAAATTCGACGCCTATATTTTAAGTTGAGTGACCACCTATCATGACACCCAATTTCATATCATTCGCTTCAGTCGTTTTTACGTGATGCTTAAACAAAAAAAGCGTCACGGACAGAATGACAGAAGGACAGAATGACAGACAGACAAACTTTTTTTTGAGGCTCGCATCGGATTCCCGGGTGCTTGAAACGGATAGAAATCGCAAAATTTTTGAATTCCAAGAAATGTACAGACAAAAGTCTAATTTTATTTATATAGATATATATATAAGAAATTACTTTGAAATTGAAAAACAGATTATAACACACTATGTTGAAGCAGCAGCATGTCTACCTCAGAATGAAATATAACATCTCATTTTACAAATCATGGTTGCGCCAAATTGGAACAAATATATATATTTTTTAATTTATCCAAATTCTGAATTTTTTACGCATATCATAAAAAGAATTTGAGAAATCTTTAATGGTTCTAATAACCATATGTTACATAAGAGTTAATAATTATGTCGTTTCAACTCACGAAAATTAATGCCCGTAATAGGATGTACATTTTCTATTTTAATACAAATATTTATGATATTTAAATAATTAACAAGATATTTTCTACTTTCAAAATCAAGATTAACTGAAAATGTGCAAGTTATGTGATTAATGGGCGTAGCGGCAGGAAATCGCGTAGTCATTGCAAAAGAATCGCTAAACTATTCTCGGCAGTTGGCGACCACTAACGTGCAGGGGGCAAGACCGCCCACTGTAAAGTGATTACTGATATTTAAAAATTGATATTTGCGGTAAAATGAAATTTATTTCAAATTATTAAAGGGTTTTTGAGCATGAGTGAATCCACACACCACACACAAAAAAAATATATATACGAAACTTTATTTTAAATAATGTTATTTTTAACCCTTTTAATAGCAACTATTTTCACACCGATCTGAATAAACAAGTGGGATGCTTTGCCAACGCTGAAAAAGTGCACACGTTGCCATTTCTCGAATTGACAACGAGTAACGTGATGATCGATCTAATCGCACTCCACGTGCTAAATAGCGAATTAATTTTATTTACATAGCCGACTAAGCAGCCGCACAACGATGTTAGAACGACGCAAAGAAGGGCTGCACGTTTTTAAAGTTGGGGCCATTTAGATAGTCTATCCAGTTCTTCTAGATATGAACGTATTTTCATCAAAGTCTCTTATTTTCAATAAATGCAAGTACTGATGAAATTATTTCTGGTAACAATTTAAAAAATAACTAGCTGACGTACCCGTTCTTAGCACGGAATGATATTGTTAAACCAAGAAATACAAATGGAAAATAAATAAATAAATATTAAACATATTTTTAGATTTAATTGCCTTAAAAACTGTTTTACAATATTCTTTAGGCATATTCTATGTATACTTGATCTTTCTAAATGCTGTTTGGAATGTGCATCATAATTCGCGAGTTTGTCGTATTTGTCTTTCTTGTTCCATAAAGTACTTCTTCAAAATCGAAAGCTTGATTTAAGCTTATGGGCTGTCTGGGATGCTTGAGCATTTTTGCTAACTGCAGTTAAATGTGCGATTTTTGTGTTCTCACCGCGAGGACATCGCACGTTATAGGGTTTAGAAATATGCTTAAATACAGGGTGGCCATAATTAAACTGCAAGTGTTCAAGGGGTGCTGGCAACGCCACCTAGAGAGGAAAGCCGCGGCGCTTACTTGTGACGTCACACCGAGTAGGTAAAGCGTAGGTAAAGCGTTTCCATTGGGTTTCTCCACCTACTCGGTGTGACGTCACAAGTAAGCGCCGCGGCTTTCCTCTCTAGGGGGCGTTGGTGCTGGAGGGTAAACTACCGAGAATATTTCAGTGAAATTTGGTATATACACGTTTCAGAACATGCGCAAGTCAAATATGCAAGAAAAAAATCTGCATTTTAACCGATAGATGGCGCTGTACCGTATTTCAAAGCTCACCGGTTGCATACACAACTTCCAAAACCGATAGACAGAGCATAGTGACATTCTAAGAGGCATATAAACAATATAAAACATCATTTACAGTTTATCAAAATTCCATACAATTCGCTTCAGTAATTAAATTTTTACAGTAACATGTAATCAAAAATTAACGTAAATTAAGATCACAAATTAAACAATTCATAAAGACGCTTTGGAAAACAATTAAACCATTATTTATTCTCATTGACACTCATTGGACCTCTTCTTAATCGTTTCATACGCAGGTATTCTTTCAGAGTAGCTGAATAATTGCTACCATTCTGATAGAATATCTTCACTAACAATGCACGTTCCTTCTTATTCAGAGTCATGATTGATCATTACTCAATGTGGTCTTGTTTTTACACTGTTCGATGGGCTTAAAATTTGCATATAGGACGTCCATAAGCATTGAAACACAATACAGCGCCCTCTATCGGGTGAAAAATGGCGATTTCTTTTTATTGCATATTTGACTTGCGCATGTTCTGAAACTTGTAGATACCAAGTTTCACTGGAATATTCCTGAAAGTTTTCTCTCCAGCACCCCTTGAACACTTGCAGTTTAATTATGGTCACCCTGTATATGATGCGATGCCAAGTTTATTGATATGCTGTGTGCATAATTGCGAACTCTTGCGACTTTATCGGAAGACTTTTCACCACAATTTTCAAACTGTTTATTTTATTTTAAGAATTTGATCTACTTTTGGCCCTTGTTGGAAAAAGTTGACAGATATGTGTGGGGGTATTTATTGTACTGTAGTTTGTGTTACCTGGATAACTGCTACCATAACCGAAACAATTAACAACTGTTCTAAAACGAGATTTTCAGCATTGTAAAATTTCTGAATTAGATGTAAGAAAGTGAGACTTAATGTTAAAAAGATTATTATAATACTAGCTGAAGTACCCGTCCTTGACGGGTTAGTGAATGCAAATTTCCAAAAAGCAAGAACTTTCGTCACCATTGTAGGAGTACACAGAATGGATGTAGTATGTTGCCAAAGTAAAGAAAGCGAAGTTATAATTTTTATGTATTGTTAAACTATTACATGTTAGAGAGTAACTAAGTAATATCATTTCATTCGCTTTAGTCGTAATTATGTGATGCGCGAACGAATATTTACGCATATTGAAATAATTTTCGCAAAATCTCAAAATCTAATCAACATTTTTGAAAAATTTGAAGCCTAGAATTTAAGTTGAGTGACAACCTATCACATGTCACCCTATTTCGTTTCATTCCCTTCAGTCTTTATTTCGTGATGCTGGAACAAAATTTCAGCATTTTAAAACAATTTTCGCAAAATCTCAAAATGTAATCAAAATATTTTAAAATTTCAACGCCTATAAATTAAGATTAGCAACTACCTATCCTATCACTAAATTTCGTATCATTCGTATTACTCGTTATTACGTGATGTTTGAAGAAATATAAACGTATTTTGAGAGAATTTTCACAAAATCTCAAAATCTAATGAAAATGTTTAAAAAATTGGACACCTATAGTTTATGTTGAGCAACCATCTATCATGTGACCAAATTTCATATCATTCGCTTTAGTCGTTATTACGTAATGCGTGAACAAAGATTCACTCAGTTTTAAACGATTTTCGCAAAATCTCGAAATCTGATCGATTTTTTTAATTAGATGCTTATAGTTTAAGGTGAGTGACCACCTATCATTTCACCAAATATCATTTTTTCACCTTTGCAGTTATTACGTGATGTGCGAACACAAATTTACGCAGTTTGAAAGGATTTTTGCAAAATTTCAAAATCCAATCAAGATTTTTTAAAAATTCGACGCCTATGTTTTCAGTTGAGTGACCACCTATCATGACACCCAATTTCATATGATTCGCTTCAGTCGTTTTTACGTGATGCTTGAACACAAATTTACGCAGTTTGAAAGGATTTTCGCAAAATCTCAAAATCCAATCCAGATTTTTTAAAAATTCGACGCCTATGTTTTAAGTTGAGTGACCACCTATCATGACACCCAATTTCATATCATTCGCTTCAGTCGTTTTTACGTGATGCTTAAACATAAAAAGCGTCACGGACAGAATGACAGAACGACAGAATGACAGACAGACAAACTTTTTTTTGAGGGTTGCATCGGATTCCCGGGTGCTTGAAACGGATAGAAATCGCAAAATTTTTGAATTCCAAGAAATGTACAGACAAAAGTCTAATTTTATTTATATAGATATACAAGAAAGTGATAACAGTTCGCGAAGTCTCGCTGTACATAATTTTCGAATGGTTCCTTATATCTGTCTTTCTAATTAGCTGCGTGTACGTGATTAAGAGGGTTTTTTTTCTTGAAGCTGAAGAAAGGAAAACCCTATAGTTCCAGTATTGGAAACTCACTAATAATTTTACTATGTGCATTATTTCCACGACGAAATTCATTTTGTTCACAGTTCTGATTGTATTTTCTGGAAAATAAAGATCCTCAATAAATTTACTTTCTCACTCATTCCTAACTAAAAAATGTTCACGTCGCCATTACATTTTTTTTTCTTTTTTTACAGGAGAGCTTGGACTAACAGTTCTTGAAGAAATAAATAAAAGGAATAAGCGAAGGGAAGAGAAAATCCTTTTTTTTTTTTTTTTTCACGGTAAGAGGAATATCTTTTGCTCAAAAGCGAAAGACTGACAATATAGATTTCCTAAGGGTATAATGATTGAAAATTTAATTGTGACTGCTTAATAGGACAGATTTATTTATATTTTTTCTTTGTTCGCATCCATTGTTAAGAAAATGAGTTTGAAAAAAAGGTTTAATTTCCATGACATGCCGTCTTTTTACGCAGTGCCATATGCGTAAAAAGATTTAAAAAAAGAAGAAGCGTTCTTTGTTTTAAAAATTCAGTTTGAAAAGCAAATCCACTTTTTTTTCAGTTAAAGTTTGTCTGATTTTAACACTGAAGTTAAAACAAAGAAAAATTCTATGCATTATTCAGGTGGAAAATCATTTCTAAACTTTTCTTTGTATATTGCTTTGACTACATAAACAAAGCTGAAAATAAGTAAACATTATAAGCAGCTGTATTTTTTATATACAGTCAAAACTATTGTTTTTGAATCTGTCGAGCAAAAATACTTTAAAACTCTAAATCTCTTAACCGTAAAACATTTTGCGCGTTGGTACACATATTTGTTACGGCTAAAGTTGCGATTTTAATAATAAATAAACAAATTACACATACATCAAATTTAGTTGATTTTTTAAATATAGTAGTGCTTAGAACTTATTTCTGTGATTTCTAATATAATAATTGTTATATTAATCAGTGATGTTTTAGAAGTGCATTATTCTTTGATAGTATATAACTGGATTGTCTACAGGAGAGAGGGCAACTTTTGAATATAAAGTGATTATGAATCCTTTAAAGCTACAGTGCATGCTGTAGCCAATTGGCTACACTCTCGTTTCTCCGTAGTTAAAAAAAATTGTAGTTTTTGTACAAAATATCCATTTAAAATAAGTATGACACTATGGAAACGATTTTAATTTTTAAAAATGTATGCAACGTTATTTTTTGAGCAAACAAGCATTGCGTGTACGTCCAGTCCGCTGAATAAATTTTTTCCCGAATGTTTGATTTCTTTTAATTTTTATTGTTAAAGGAAAGTAAATAAAAAAAACTATTAAAAAACAGTAGTACTAGGCTAAATAAAGTAGAATTATGTTATTTTATTTTCTATTGTTTTATGAGAGCTACGACGTGACAAAATTTTATTACATGGAACACTTAGGTCATTGAAGGCTACATTTCCAGATTCTTAGTTAGAATCCTTTTTTGGTCGAACATTAAATAAATGGGGCCTCCATGTGAGGCGTGTTCACGTCAAGAAAAACAATTTTTGTTTTACAATGTAAATAATAAAATAGCAATATGTGCATAGATAAAAAATGAGATAATATAAATGATTAGTGAAAATTTTAGACACAAAATACACACAAAAAAAAAAATTTAAAAAAATTAGAATAATGGTTGCCAAGTTCCTAGTCGGTATCTAAGAGTAAGACCGCCTTGGGTCTTTTACAATTTACTTCTTCTCGGAAATCGTAATCTGGCAGCTCAGCAAATAGTTCGTTCAGAACATTACAGAGATTGGTGAAGAAATTTTCCCGAATCTGATGGACAATTTTTCTAAAGGAAGTTATGCCGAGATCGCGCCGAATAACAGTATTAGTCAGGTACCCGTGTCCATGCCGTATTCAGGGGACAATTGCGTTGTGGTTTCGTGATAATATATCTAGATTGATTTTGATGGTATATCCCCAGATTTGTCTGGCGTAAGCCGCCAGGCAGGAAGTACTATGTAATATTATGTAAAATGCACTATGCATTATAAGTCGATCTGATAAGTCGATTATTTCCGAAGTGCCTCTTGAGCAGTTGCATGAGTGGTTTTACGATGTGCGGAGGAGCCCCATCTTGCACGAAAATGCACACTGTTGAAGTGTTGGAATGACCTGGCTGCGCAAAAGACTCGCATACCGTTAACCATTCACAGTACAGGTAACAAGACCCTCAGGACCAATCGCCTCGAAAAAAATGGCCCTACCATACACGATGCCGTGAACCCGCACCACACAATTACCTTTGGCGAATGCATCGGTTTTGATACAGTTGCGAATGGCTTTTCCTTTGCCCATATCCTGCAATTTTGTGTGTTGACATACCCGTGGAGGTGGAGATGGGCTTCATCTGTCCACAAAATGTTCCATGGCCATTCATTGTCCACTTCCATGCGAGCGAAAAATGCCAGAGCAAACGCCTCTCTTCTTGTCAGGTCAGTAGGAAGCAACTCCTGAACATGCGTCATTTTGTATTGTATGGATAGCAATGCAGGATATTGCGTATAATTTTGTGCACCGTACTCGCAGGCATGTCGAAACCTCGGGCAATACCACGTGCACTGAACGTTTGCACACCACTGCTCGTCCCGTCCTCTAATGCCGTGGCCACGTACTCCACTGCTGATGTAGAAGCAATTGATTTTCTCCCTCTGCCAGATTTCACTTCAAAAGAACCAGTTTCTTCAAATTTCTGAATCATAATCTTTAGACACATTGCAGAAATTGGACCACGGCTCTTTTTCATTCCCTTTAACGACCGGAATTCTGTAAAGCTGCAGGCGCACAGTCATCGTTCTTGTAGAAGAGTGCGATTTTTCATTGAAAGACTCATGACAAGCTACTCAGATACGATATGACGGAAACGCCACATAGTCCGCGCTTTTATACCAAATGCAATGTGTCGTGCGCATGCGTGTCTTTTAATTAATTTGCTTAGTATGCCGCTTACAGCGCCATCTATTGATACATTTTGGAACTTTTTTTTATTATGCCAAATCGTTTCCCCCTTTTTCCAGTATATTCAGTTCAAAATTGAAGTCATTGTGACAAATGGTTCTTTTTTTTTTGCGGCCTTTTGAAAGTGGGACTTTAATAATGGACACCCTGTATATATGAAGACGTATATGCAAATTATATTAATATGAAATTAAAGTATACCTTGGAAAAAATACTCAAATTACTAGTGTTAAACGATAAAGTAAATAAAAAACTTTGTAAAAAACCCACATAAGAGGATATAGGTAAGAAGATACGTACGTTTCGGCCAAAAATTGTTTTGGCCTTCGTCAGTCCAAGCCCTCGTTACAAGGAACACAGGGAACTGAAAAAAGCTTTTTTCAGTTCCCTGTGTTCCTTGTAACGAGGGCTTGGACTGACGAAGGCCAAAACGTACGTATCTTCTTACCTATATCCTCTTATGTGTGTTTTTTACAAAGTTTTTTATTTACTTTAAAATATACGTTATTTGCAAACGAATGGTATACATAACTTAGCTGTACGACAAACGACGGCCAAATGAAGAGCAAGTGGGCTTTTTTTTTTTTCCAGCAGCTATACGTTGGCACTTGATGCAGAGACTTGTCAAAGTAAATTTAATAATGACCAAAATCGATATTTGAGCCAAAATAATAAGACCAAAATTTTTCGTGATCACAATGTTTTTTTAAAAATTCTTCCAAGGAAGTAATAAAAATTAACGTTTTATTTGGCTACGACATCAATTGTGACACGTATTATGGAAGAAATAACCGAATTGAAAACAAAATAATTCATTTTGAATCTTCGTAGAACAAACATTATAAAGCAGTTTCATCTCGTTCCAGCTTATTTCCTCAAGCAGCTGCATATAAAACTTGATTACTTTTAACGGATGATTTCGGAAAATTAACTGCAAACTGTTTCGTATCCATGACAACCAGACTTCTTTCACTTTATAAGGCTCTTGTGGGTCAGAATTGGTCTGCTGACTGGCTGTGGAATCATTTCGCAAACACCCGTATTAAGAATGATGGTTCAATGCATAAAGTGTTATATTAGATACGTGGGTGGCTAAGTCATTTGAAGATATATATTAATTATATAACCCAGAAAAGACGAACTGCCAATTTAGAAATTTGAGAAGTTCTCGGTAAATTAAATAATTGTTACTTCAGCTTTTCCAAAAACGACAATTCATGCTAGAAAATGTAATTTAGCACTGATTTCTCTTTCACTTGAGTCAAATTTTTAACCTTACATGAGAAGTAAATAAGCTATTAACTCTTATGCTTTGCCTTACCCGTTCTCCACAACGACTTTCGCCGGATATGAACGATTGCAAACATTCATCCTATCCGCACACACACACAAAATTGAAGAATACACTTAACCCTTTAACGCGCAGTGTTCCCGCTCTGGGAACACCAAACTCTGACGTTTTGACTGTTGCCACTCACGTAGAATAGATTTGATTTCTATAAAAATAGTTGCGGGTGACATAGCTCCACTAGAATCCTTTACTTTTTAGCACGTCATTTCCCGTAAAAAATTGTCACGATTATTTTTAACAGCACTGACATCTGATGAAAAATGGAAGAATGCGGGAACAGATGGACATATTGCCCAATGCTGAAAAAAGGGCAGCCGATGTCATCGCTCGAGTTAACTACCAGCAAGATGGCGGACGATCGAAACGTTCATCGCGTGCCACAGATCTAGAGACCCTTTTTTGACGCAGCCAGCTTTAGTTTTAAAGCGTGGTGTTTTTAGGGAACGGCCTGAACACTCATAGACATAGTTACGCAATTTACCTTTGCATAAAATAATTTTCCTTTTGATATTAAAGATTAAATCTGCAATTAAAAATGCCCTGCAATTAAACGTAAGGTTTAGCAGGGCTCGAATAAAGGGTAGAGCCATAGGTCGTAACACATCAGAAATGTAACATCCACTGGTCAAAGTGCCCTCATTGCGAACAAGAGGTGACCGAGACGTGTATCCAATAGCAACCTTACCATCACGCCAGATGATGGACCAGTATGACGATGTCGAATGCACGCTGCCACTTGTGTTCATCACGTTGCCGCCAAACACGGATGCGACCATCATAATGCTGTAAACAGAACCTGGACTCATCTGAAAAAATTGACGTCTTACCATTCGTGCGCCCAGGTTCGTCGTTGATCACACCATTGAAGGCGCTCCTGTCTGTGATGCAGCGTCAAGGGTAGTCGCAGCCATGGTCTCCGAGCTGAGAGTCAGTGCTGCTGCAAATGCCGTCGAGCTGTTCGTGCAGACACTTGTCTTGTAAACGACCCCATTTATCCGTTGAGATCCAACACGGCGCGGCGTTCTGTATTACTGTCCTGAACCCATCGATCCCATATTCTGCTAACAGGCATTGGATCTCGACCTACGTGAGCATCAATACTGCAATAGAACAAACCGCCCAGACAACACATAAGCTTCAATCAGGCTTGGCATTTCTTTGAATTTGATGTATTAATACAAGCTTGACAGTTCAATTCATTTTAAGCTTGGAGATTACAAAAAATATGAGTCAGCAAATATTTTCCCGACGAATTTAAGTCATTTGAACTGCCAAGCTTGAATACAACTTGATGACTGCTTGATTTGGAAAGCCACATCCACATAACTGATAACTTATTATCAGTCATAAATGTACACTCTCCAAAAAAAGTATTCGAGCAAGAGAGAAATTTCCTACGTTGGTTTCGTATATTAAAAATTATTTATCAAAGAATATGAATTAGGCTATGTATAAATATGACTTTCTATATTTCCATCAATTTGTGCGTTTTTCAAAAACTCAATTATTATTCGCAAATCTAAAATAGGAGATTTCTCTCTCGCTCGAATACTTTTTTTGGAGGGTGTACTTCACCATAGTATTTTAAAAAAAAATTCTATATTTCCAAATATTGAAATTCCGCAAAATAAAATACAAATATACTACAAAATTGATTTAAAAATCAGTCGTTTGTCTCGATTTTGGCCAATATTGCCCTACATGAGTGTTGCGATATTGAAAGTTTTAAAATGCGTGCTGCTTTTAAGTTTATATTATGCTTATTTCCTTATTAGTAGAGTCTATAAATCACACATAACATTAGTTTAATTTTGATTCATCCCATGGAAAAATAAAAGAAGCAGATCGACATCGGCCAATACTGATCAATCTCGCCCAAAAATAACGTGACAACCATAACAGTCACTTCAAACTTTAGCCATGTCACCGCGGGTCAAAATTGGCATGGTGGTTAGGACGCTGGCTTCCCACACCTGAGGTCCCGAGATCGATCCCAGCCGCGGACGCTAGACGGAAACAGATTAAAATAGCATGTGGTCTCAGTGTAGAGGGGAAAATGCCTGGAAAAATAAAATATATGGGGCGAGTTCGCCGACCGGCGATCCATGTATTTAGGAAATTTTTTTAAGTTTGAATTAAGCTCTCTATGTCCAGCTTAATGCAAAACGGGCAAGTGTAAACTTGAACACTTGATTCAAGCTTGCATTAAGCTTACACGCTTGAAAATTTCAAGCGTAATTCAAGTTTATTGACTTGATAAATCAAGCTTACTGCAAGTTTGATGCAAATTTGCTGTGCTGTCTGGGCGCGATTCCGGTAGGCTACAATTCGACCTTTATCAAAGTCAGGAATGTGCTGGTACGAAATTCTTCATTTTACGCGAGGCATCACGACAACTTTTCACGAGGCAACAACGTTCAAATTCAATTTGTGTATGAGAAACCGGCTGTAAATTTCCTCATTTAAACACATTATAAATGTCGTTACTGGAGCCTACTTTGAATGCGCTGAAAAGATTATCATTTTGCGTATCACAACAGCATCTTCTTCCGGTCGCTTATATTTCACGTCTGTCGCATGTCACCTTCTTGATGCCGTAATTTTAATGGCCAGTAGTGTATTCCAACAATTTGTGGAGTCTTTTACATCCCATCCCCAATCGTTCAATACGCTTACTCAGGCTACTTTTCATACCGTCACCATTCCGACTGTCTGACTGAGGTCATGCTTGTTGGAGTTCCTTGCGCAGCGCGCTTACCTCCAGTATGTATATGAAAACGGATGTATTTGTTTTGGATGATGATAAATAGAGGCAGCACAAAAAGTAGTGCTGCGGTAAATCAATGCAGAAAAACGTCCAAAGGTAGACTGCATCTTGAGTCGAAGAGTCAGATAAAGAGAACGAAAAGCAAAAAAAAAAAAGGTCCTTCCAATAATGTGGGGTCCGGAGAGAGGCATTTCTCGTTGGGTGGAAAATCTTCAGATCAGAACTCTGGATCTCTGCGCCTTCCATGATCGTAGTACATTAAAAGATTCAAGGCGTACTAAAAATATGACAGACCGGCAGCTCAGTGACTCTCAAAATCATAAACAAAAACGGTCAGTACAATGTTAGGCGAGGAACTTCAGCAAGAGAAAATCCATCCAAGAAAGTTGTTGTGTGTGATTATGGCAACGCTACACTAGGGCGATCTGCCAAGCGGGGGGTGCCTTGGTAGGAGGACTTTCTAAGGGGTTCTAACGCGTATTCATGTTACATCTGGAGAAAACCTACCAGACCGTTAGATCGACAGCCGCGCCCATCCAAGAAAGAGGTCATTTGGTTCGCAAAGCGAAATCAGAGGTTGATCATAATATGTCTGAGGTTCCAGTTCGATCCACCATCTCAAGCTTTACGTCAAGCAGTTATCAACACGCAATAGGTTGCGCCAGCACCACCATTAGCATGCCACAATCAAACTGGATCAAACAAATCACCGCAGAGATCCTCTGAACGAACGAAGGTCGGTATGTCTGAAGCTGACACATTTTGAGGTAATACCATCAATAGTCTTAGTTCAATAATTAAAATTAATAAAATTAAGAATTTTTAATTTCTGGTGCTTACAATTTTCCAATGTTTCTTCATCGAGAATGATGTGATAAATTATCAACCATTTTACCTTAGTAAATGTAAATTGATTTAATATATTTAAAAATAATTTTCATTTACATTACGATACACTTTTGATCTAGAAAGCAATTTTAGATTTTATAATGCATTTAAAAATTATTTTTAGTCAATTTTGAAAGGGTACGAAAACGTAATAAGTGCAGCAGACACTCGCTTCTATGAACTAACTGTGTGCATACATCCTGCGTTTAACCACCACCTCCTTGATATAGAAGGCCTGAGAACAGAAACTTTTACGTCATCACTAGGTCCACTAAAATTACGTCATCACACATTTATCTTCATATAGTAAATCTATTCAGAGTTTGTGGTGAAATTACTCCCGCATCAAACATTTTAATGATTTAAGATAAAAAATTTAATTTTACGAAAAATGGGAAATTTTAACTATCACTAATTATATAATATGATATAGAAATAGATTATAATAAATTATTTTTATCAGAAAGGTATCTAAATTTTTATCTTTAACTTGAGATATTTGTATCACTCACCAGAAATTTTAAATAATTTTACTTTATGAAATGAAAACTGTAATGACGCCTTTTTAGAAGCCTAATGATGACGTAAAAGTTTCTGTTCTCAGGCCTTCTGTATCTAGAAGATGGTGGTTTAACCAACACCTCCTAGATAAAGAAAGCCTAACAACTTCTACGTCACCAAGCTTTGACGTCAAATTTTTTATTTTCGTAAAATAAAAGTATAAAAAGTTTCTGGTGAATTTACTTATGAATAATAATATTTTAATAATTTGAGATAAAAAAAATAATTTTCTATCAAATGGCAGGTTTTAACCATGACTAATTAGATAACATGGTAAGGAAATAGATCGGAATAACAATTTTGTATGAGAAAGGTATTTTAATTTTAATTTTTTTTAAAGATATTTTCTAATATTTGTAGCATTCACCAGATACTTTGTGAAAGTAAACCTGTGATGACGTCATTACTTGAAAGCCTAGCGATGACGTCAAAGTTTCAGTTGTTAGGCTTTCTATATGCAGGAGGCGTTGGTTTAACCCTTTGAGGCGCAACCCTTTCCCAATGCTGAAAAAAGAGCAGCCGTTGCCATCGCTCGACTTAACTACCAGCAAGTTGGCGGACGATCGGAACGTTCATCGCGTGCCACAGATCTAGAAACCCTTTTTTGACGCAGCTGGCTGTGAGCACAGCCAGCTGCGTACTTCTAGTATATATAGGAAATGCTAAACAAAATTATCATTTTCGGAGCATCTAACAGTTACATTGTTACATAGATCTGCTTCAATTTAGAATTTTATGTTATCATAATTTAATAATGGCCGTCAATCTTAGTTTATTGAAACCCGTCACGAAAACATAAGTATTGGACAAATAGTTTTAAAAAATTTATCCAACATGCAAAAGATAAGCACCTTATGTTGTTTATTTAAGAATAACTTAAATTGCTATAGAAACACTTGTCCTATCTTGTTCAAGGATGTACACTGCTGGCCACCCAAATTGCAACACCAAGAAAAACAAGAGATATCACAACAAAATTTATTGTGTAGATAACATGTTGACCAAGTAACAAATGATTAAATTTACAGCATTCTATGAAGCGTGGTTCCTGCCAAAATCAGTACCCAGAGTAGCCGCCGTTGTTGGAGATCACAGCTGCCACACGCCTCGGCATTGATTCAAAGAGACTTTGAATGTGTTCTTGGGGTACAGCAGACCAAGCAGCTTCCACACGTTGCCAAAGTTGATCTGGTGTGACAGCTGGGGATGAACTCTGGGTCAGTCGTTGAGCAACCATGGACCACATGTTTTCTATCGGCGAAAGATCCGGAGAGCGCGCCGGCCAGGGAAGCAATTCAATCTGGTGATTGACGAAGAACCCTTGGACAATGCGTGCCACGTGTGGCCGTGCATTATCCTGCTGAAATATGGCTGTTGGCAAGCCCTGAAGGTAAGAAAGGACAACTGGCTCCAACACCTCGGAGATGTAGCGCTGGCTGGTTAAAGTACCGGCAATGCGTACTAGAGGAGTGCGAGAGAGATATCCGATACCGCCCCATACCATAATACCCGGTGCAGGACCAGTGTGACGGTGCATAATGCAGCTGTTCAGCATCCTCTCTCCACGGTGTCTCCAGACTCGAATCCGACCGTCGTGGTGTTGCATACAGAAGCGTGACTCGTCAGTAAAGAGAATTTCATTCCATTCTGTCGTCCACATCCTTCTTTCATCGCACCATTGGCGGCGGAGACGTCTGTGGTTCCGCGTCAGAGGTAGACAAAGCAACGGACGTCTTGCGGACAGACCATTCTGCTGTAAACGACGTCGAATGGTACGCGCAGACACTGGATGATGCGTTACAGACTGAATCTGCTGTGATATGGTTCGTGATGTGACTGAGCGGTCCGTCACTGCCATGCGTACAATCTGCCTGTCATCACGTGACGTGGTGCACTGAGGTCGATGCGGTCGATCACGTCTGTCCGTCGTACCCTCCTGCACCCAACGATCACATATCCGCATCACAGTTGTTTGGTTTCGTCCAATACGACGACCGATTTCCCTGAAAGATAACCCACAATCTCGGTATGCCACTATCCTTCCTCTGTCAAACTCGGATACTTGATCAAAAGATGATCGTTGTTTCCTACGAGGCATAATTTATCGTTTTTTTGAAAAAAAAGCAAGAAAAACACAATTGCTGTACTTGAAACCGTCGAAATCTCCAAGCCTTAAATAGCGCTTTGAGGTGGCGCCACAGGCGCGCTTGATGTGCGTCTGCGCTGAAATTCTAATCATTTGCATATCTCACCTCAGCTAATGCATGTTGTAAATTTCATATTATTTGCATGCTTCCTTCAGGGTGTTGCATTTACGATGGCCAGCAGTGTATTTTTAGCTTTAGAATAATAACAAAAATAGTCGTTCTGTTAAATAATTACTAATTCACTTTAATATAATTTGATTATTTTATATTAGCAGATAACTTTTCGGAAGACATTAGGCTTATGCAAATAATTTTTTACTTCATTCGAAGGAAGTAATTCGTATATAAATATTACACTGTCCGTAAATTCTTAACAGATGCGGCTGTAACGAAAATCTCTCGGTACCAACCGGTAGTAACAAGGTAACAATAATTGGCATATGCGAAATTCTCCGTTTGCATGGTGTGCGGGCTAGGTAACTAGTGTGACAGGAAATTTGTACTGTCCGTAAATCCCTAACCGATGCGGTACTAACGAAAATCTCTCGGTACTAAACAGTACTAAAAAAGTACTAACGAGGGGTATATGTGGTATTCCCATTCTGCAATTTGTACGGGCTAGGTAGCTAGTGTGACGGGAAACTTGTACCGTCCGTCTATCCGTAACGGATGCGAGACTAACGAAAATCTGTCGGTACTAAATAGTACTAACAAAGTACTAATGAACGGGGTATACGAAATTCCCATTCTGCAGTTTGTACGGGCTTAGCTAGTATGAAAGGAAACGTGTACCGTCCGTGTATCCCTAACAGCTGCGGTACTAACGAAAATCTCTTGGTACTAAACAGTACTATTAAAGTACTAACGAATAGCATATGCGAAATACCCATTCTGCAATTTGTACGGGATAGGTAGCTAGAGTGACAGGAAACTCGTACCGTCGGTGTATCCGTAAAGGATGCGGTACTAACGAAAATCTCTCGGTACAAACCGGTACAAACGAAGTACTAACGAATGGCATATGAGACATTTCCCAAACCCATGGTGTGCCGGCTGGCCATTTCACCAGCCGACAAATTTTAACTGTAAATAAATCCGTAACGGATTCGGTGCTAAAGAAAACCTCTCAATACTAACGAGTACTAACAAAGTACTAACGAACGGCATGCGGTAAATCCCCATTCTGCAATTTGTACGTGCTAGGTAGCTAGTGTGACAGGAAACTTGCATTCTCTGTATATCCGTAACGGATATGGTACTAACGAAATTCTTTTGGTACTAACGAAAGGCATATGCGAAATTTCCCAACTCCATGGTGTGCTGACCGGTGAAATGCACCTTAATTTTGAACCCATTCCAGAGGAGGGACCAACCCCCTAAAATCAGCACCCCCAGAGGTATCGTTTAGTAACTTGGAGCAACACCTCCTAGATACAGAAAGCCTCACAACTGCTACGTCACCAAGCTTTGACGTCATCATTTGGCCTACATTTAAAAGTTTGATTAATACAAAGCAAAGCTAGTAAAAATTTCTGGTGAATTTACCCATGATTGGCAATATTTTAATAATTTGAGATAAAAAATATAATTTTACGACAAATGGCAGTATTTAACCATAACTAATTAGATAATGTGATAAGGAAATAAATCATACTGAAGAATTTTGTATGAGAAAGATATTTTAATTTTAATGTTTAATATAAGATATTTTCTAATATATGTAGTATTTACCAGAAATTTTTAATTGTTTTATTTTGTGAAAATGAAACTTTTAACGGTAGGCCAAATGATGACGTAAAAGCGTTGGTGACGTAGGAGTTGTAAGGCTTTCTATATCTAGGAGGCGTTGCTTGGAGGGCATTGGAGCTACGAGAGATTTTACGTGTACCAGCTCCCATTTGCATACACGATCCCACAGTAGTCGAGCCGAGAGGAAGTTGGTTGACCCACACAATCACTGGCCAAGGCCCTCAGAAATAGCATTTGACTTCTCCGTCTACCACCGCCTGATTTGTGAAACTAACTTCCTACTTATACCCAGACATCGTTGTCGGGTTTTCTTGATTACACAAGAGCTCTTCCCCGTGAGGATGGCAAAGGACGGAAGTATGATTTTTTATTTAATAAATTCCTTTTTGTATTTCTGGTTTTTAAAATGTAATAAAATATCTTTATCGGAGAAAGTGGCTTGAAATATTTTCAATTAAGCAAATGTCATGTAGTTTGTTAAAAATTTTGAATTTCATAGTTATAAATCAACTGTAGTTAATTAAATTTTTATGTGATACGAAAATGTAATGAATACAGCAGACACACATTTTTAAAAATTCGCAGGTGAGAGAAATTGAGTATTTGAAACGCCATTCAGGTCATGTAGTGGCTAAAAAACTATTCTACCATATAGGTCTACCATAGCAGTGCGTTCTTTCCCGGCATGGGCTTGCCGGGCATCTTGTAATTCCGAACGTTCCTTCAAAAGAGGAATCCTTGTCCCAACTGTTAGTTGCCACCGTAATTGGGACCAATATTTCTGGCCAATGTCTATTTAGGGCTAGTGCACGCCATTTAAAGAAAAAAAGTTCATATTGAAAACACCTGAGAAATGAGAAGTCCTTATAACCTGTTTAACCCTTTAACGCGCAGTGATCCCGCTCTGGGAACACCAAACTCTGACCTTTTGACTGTTGCCAGTCACGAAGAACAGATTGGATTTCTATAAAAATAGTTGCGGGTGACATGGCTCCACGAGAATCCTTTACTTTTTAGCACGTCGTTTCCCGGAAAAAAATGGTCACGATTATTTTTAACAGCACTGACATCTGCTAAAAAATGGAAGAATGCGAGAACAGATGGATAGATTGCCCAATGCTGAAAAAAAGGGGCACAGTCAGCTGTCGTCAAAAAAGGGTCTCTAGATCTGTGGCACGCGATGAACTTTTCGATCGTCCGCAGAGGCGTAGCCAAGGGGGGGGGTTAGGGGGGTCATAACCCCCCCATGAGGAATTTTTTGCCATACAAAATGTATATTCCTCACTACATTATCACACACACGTATACATATATATGAGTGGTAGTAGTCGTAACCCCCCCCATAAAAAATTTCTGGCTATGCCCCTGATCGTCCGCCATCTTGCTGGTAGTTAAGTCGAGCGATGGCAACGGCCGCCCTTTTTTCATCATTGGGAAATGGTTGCGCCTCAAAGGGTTAAAAATCACGATGTGTTGCAAACTAATATTTTAAAAATAAATTGGGTTAATTGATGCACACACTTTCGTTGTTTGTCCGAAAGCATACTTTCCTGAATTGCTTCCATTTTAACAGCTAACACAAATTACTCTCCCCTTTCGTAAGTACGCGGTGCATGAAAAGCGGAGTTCGTGAAAAGGAGAGTATTTATTGCAGTGAATAGGCAAGCGTTATTACACGGAAAAGATAAAAAGCCTAGGATCAACGATTTTTTTATGCGCCACAGAGGAACAACTATAGCAGGAGTTTATAAACCTAGTGATTTACATCTTCCAAAAGGTAGAGCTTTATATCAAAGAAAACAAGAACGATAAGTCCTTTTCACATCGATTTTCAGCAATAAAATTGTTAGCATTAGCTTCCCCTCCACAGAATATACCTCCGTGGTTCAGACATTACCACAAAATTCATAAAAATCGATTCACGGTCGGTTAAAATTCATTATGCATGCACAATTACGTACATATATGTACAAATATATGTTGAGACGTGACGAAGAAGCTTGTAAAAGCAGGTATAGGAATGCCAAAACAGATTTTTAAGACACAAATTATGCTTCGAAAATTTCTGAATACTTACAAAGAAATAATTAAATGATTGTAAATTTGACATTGTAAATTTGACACACATCATTTGTGACACGTATTATGGAACTAATACCCGAACTGAAGTTGGCGAAGGTTCATTTTGAAATATTCATATCTTGCGTTAGCTCGCAATTAGCATGAACTTAACTGGAATAAGTTCCTTCACAGAACACAGTAAAACAGTTTCTTCTCTCTCCAACTTATTTTCTACAAAACTTAAGTACTTTTAACCGATGAATTCGGAAAACCTGCAGAGAACTGTTTCGTATCCATGACAACCAGACTTCTTTCAATTTATTAGGCTGTTGTCAATCTCTTAGCAAACTGATCATAGACTCATTTAGCGATACGCACATTAAGAATGATGGTTCATTTCATAAAGGGTTATTTCAGGTATGTGGGTGATTTGAATAAAATTGAATAAAAATATAACCCAGAAAAGACGAACTGCTAATTTAGGAATTTGTGAAGGTAAAGTTTCCATTAAATTATATAAGTGACAATTGACATGACAAAATTTTTATTTCCTGGAATACCTAGGCCATTGAAGGCTACATTTCCAGTTTCTTCATTACAATCCTTTTTGTTCAAATATTAAGTAAATGCGGCCTCCGTGTGAGGGTGGTCACGTCAAGAAAAACATTTTTTTTTTTTACAATGTAAATAATAAATAGCAATATGTACATAAATGAAAATGAGATAACAATATCAATGATTGGTGTAGAACAAATTTTAGACACAAAACGGTAAGTGGAATAGTGATTGCTAAGTTCCTAGTCAGTATCTAATAAGAGTAAGATCGCCTGTAAGCAACACCTTCTACATATAGAAAGCCTAACAACTGGAACTTTTACGTTATCACTAGGCCTTCAAGTGAAGACTGACTGACTGACTGAGGTCTAGCTTCTCGGAGTGCCAGCGCAGCGCGCGTACCTCCAGTATGTAATGTTAGGGGTGTTATTGTTGTGGATGTGCGTAGATAGCAGCGAAGCTGCCTGTATCAGTACAGAAAGACATTTTTCTGGATGTTGGGTGTGCATGTCGACCCTTCCTCCCCCCACCATAGGTGGTCTTCACAGGAAGGGTTGCTCGACGTGTGTGGCGTGTAAGGGCTTAAGGTTGATCTTGAAGGGCATGGAGAACAGCCTTGGGGCGTTTTCTATGCTGTGGGTCCGACGGCTCATAATCTGGTAGAGTGGCAATAATTTCGTTAGGAACGTTTCGTATGTTCCTGTAGAATCTCTTGGAGATTTTCAGTAAGTGGTGCTTGAGGGTCCTCATACAGAGGTCTTTGAGTATGATGTTGTTGGCAAGTAGTGGGTGACCGTAACGGATGGTTCGTAGAAATTTACTTTCTTTTGCCACTAGGGCTTTCATGTGGGTGTTTGCCGCATAGGCCCACACCGGGGCAGCATATGTGGCCAATGGTCTAACAGTGGCTTTGTATAAAAGCACTTTGTTCTGTGTGCTGAGTTTGCGCGTATATATGAGGCTGGAGATTCTCTGGAAGGCTCCGGTCATCTTGCCTCTGGTTCTATTTATGTGCTTCTTCCAAGTAAGCAGTTTGTCAATTTCGACACCAAGATATGGTGCGCTATCAGCCCATTCCAGTACCGTGTTGTCGACATGTAAACGGGAGGGTGGGAATTTCCTTCCAACGGAGAGTGCCTTGCATTTGGAAGGGTTTAACTTTATTTTCCAATTCCGCATCCACAACTCAAGTTGGTTAATGTGGTGTTGGAGATTCGTTTCAAGTGAAGACGTCATCACAGTCGTCATCACAGTTTCAGTTTCACCAAGTAAAACTATTTAAAATTTCTGGTGAATACTACAAATATTAGAAAATATCTTAAATAAAAAATTAAACTTGAAATACCTTTCTCATACAAAATTATACATTCCGATTTATTTCCTTATCATTTTATCTAATTTGTCATGGTTAAAAACTGCAACTTGTCAAAAAAATATATTTTTTATCTCAAATTATTAAAATATTGTTATTCATGACTAAATTCACCAGAAACTTTTTATAGTTTTATTTTGTGAAATGCAGGCCTAATGATGACGTCAAAGCTTGGTGACGTAGGAGTTGTTAAGCTTTCTTTATCTAGGAGGTTTTGCTGTAAGTCAGTAAGAGCAAGATCGCCTTTGGTCTTTTACAGTTTATTTCTTCTCAGAAATCGTAATCTGGCAGCTCAGCCAATAGTTCGTTCGGAACATTATCGAGATTGGTGAAGAAATTTTCACCAATCTGATGGAAAATTTTTCTAAAGGAAGGTACGCCAAGATCGCGACGAATAACAGTATTGTAGGGAGAGCGTGTGTCGACAGCTGGGTTTGAACCCAGGGACTTATGGGTGGTAGAATGAGGCGCAATCCGGCTCGGCCAAAAGGTACCCGTTCAACCGGCCTTCAATTGCCGAGTGTTGCGCGCGCGGAGGTGATCGTGCCGCCACACTACTCCCCCCCTAGAGAGTCAGTCGGAGGCTGACGAACGATGTTCCAAGAGTTATGGAATGCTGCCACTCGTTGTGGACATTTGTGAGGTCGCTGCCATTCGTTGTGGACTTTGTGAGGTTGTTGCCGCTCGTTGCGGTCTTTGAAAGAGCCAAGCGAGAGATGGAAGAGATCGGTGCTGGCTCCATCTGCCGCTATTGGCGAGAAGGAGAATGCGTGTTCGTACTCCGGGTCATCAATATAGGGAGAGCGTGTGTTGACAACTGGGTTTGAACCCAGGGACTTGTGGGTGGTAGAATGAGGCGCAATCCGGCTCGGCTAAAAGGTACCCGTTCGACCGGCCTTCAATTGCCGAGTGTTGTGTGCGCGGAGGTGATCGTGCCGCCACAGTATTATTCAGGTACCTGTGTCCATGCCTTATTCGGTGGACAATTGGTTTGTGTTTTCGTGATAATATATCTGGATTGGTTTTGGCGGTATATCCCAGATTTAGCTGGCATGAGTCGCCTCAGGAAGAACATTGCATTTATATAATTTAACTTTATTTTGACGGCTGAGCTTATTTTGGAAAAGTAACTTCTCTAGTTTTTCTGTTGCTCCAACCATTTTGTTTCGGGCATAAAGCACCTGTGCTTTCCATGTCAGATGGTAGTCAATCATCACACTAAAGTATTTGCAGGTTCTGGTCAAATTAATTCTGTTTCTAAACTGCTTTCTGCGAAGTGAATCGCATTACATTTAGATGGGCTAATTTTAATTTTCCATTTTTGAAACCAAGTTTCCAAGATATCTATGTGGATCTGTAATTGTATAATCATAATATCAGGGTGGAAGGATCTTGAACGTATGGCGGTATCGTCGGCATATATAGCAAGTGTTGTGTTTTGACTTCGGGACAGTGGCGTAGCAAAGGGAGGGGTTAGGGGGGGTCATAACCCCCCAAGAGGAATTTTCTGCCATACAAAATGTATATTCTTCACCCCCTTATTGCACACACCTCTACGTATATATGGGTTCAAGTAGTCGTAACCCCCCCCCATGAAAATTTTCTGGCTACGCCACTGCTTCGGGGAATGTCATTGATGTATATGTTTAAACAAAATAGGGCCGAGAAGTGACCCTTGTACGCCTGCTTTAATTGAAATGTAAGGTGAGAGCCGAGTTGTTTTTACGGACGGTAAACGAACGTTCACTGAGATAGGAATGAAGCAAGTGGATGAGTGTATCAGGCACTTGAAGCTGAATTAGTTTGTAAAGAAGACCAGTGGTCCAGACTTTGTCATATGCCTTAGCGACAACCATGAAAAGTGCTCCGGTAGAATCTTTGCTATTTAGACCGTCTGCTAGAAATTAAACCACTCCGAGCAGTTGGTAAATCGTTGCGTGTTTGGGGCATTACATAAATATCCCTTGGCGGGGTTCGAACGTGCAGACTCTGTTTTTCGTGTCGAACAACATAACCACTATACAAGACGGGTAGGGGCGTAGCCAAGCCATACAAAATGTATATTCTTCACTACATTATCACACACACGTATACATATATATGAGTTGTAGCAGTCGGAACCCCCCCCCCACATGAAAAATTTCTGGCTACGCCCCTGAGACGGGCTTATATTATAATGTATATAGTGTATTTAAAGTAGTGAATATAAAGTGTTATTTTAGTTTTTTGAAAGTTGTTGCAAAATATAATTTAACATTGGTTACTGTCTAACTTAATGCAAATGTTAAGCCTCAATGATACGTAAACAAGCTATCTAGTCCTTAGTTTATTAAATAACTGGTAGCGTACCAGTTCTTCGCAAAGACTTTCTTTCCGGCCGACATGGTTCCAAGGTAAAGTTTTGTTATATTTTTTTTTTCGCAAGAGAAAAGTACAAGTGTGACAGTGAAAAAAATGTTTTACCCCTTAAGTTCTCTCTGTTGGACAGATTTTTGTAGTTTTGATCTTTTCCCGAACAAAAATGGTCATTTCTCAAAAAACGTGCTTTAATTGGCCCCGTAATTTTTGAGTCTAGAGAAGAAATACTCATTTGAGCATTGTGTTTTAAATAAATAGGTATTGAAGTTCATATTTTTAAGATTTCCTGTTATATGAACTAAATTTGTAATGGCCGAGAGTTCGTAAAAAAAAGTATCTACTCTATTCATTGTGTCTTCTTATACCATCAAAACTTGGTAAATACAGGGTGGCCATAATTAAACTGCAAGTGTTCAAAGGGTGCTGCAGAGAAAACTACAGAGAATATTTCAGTGAAATTTGCTATCTACACGTTTCAGAACATGCGCAAGTCAAATATGCAAAAACAAAATCGTCATTTTCACCCGATAGATGGCGCTGTACCGTATTTCAAAGCTCACCGGTGGCATATACAACTTCCAAAACCGATAGACAGAGCATAGTGACATTCTAAGAGGCATATAAACAATATAAAACATCATTTACAGTTTATCAAAATTCCATACAATTCGCTTCAGTAATTAAATTTTTACAGTAACATGTAATCAAAAATTAACGTAAATTAAGATCACAAATTAAACAATTCATAAAGACGCTTTGGAAAACAATTAAACCATTATTTATTCTCATTGACACTCATTGGACCTTTTCTTAATCGTTTCATACGCCGGTATTCTCTAAGAGTAGCTGAATAATTGCTACCATTCTGATAGAATATCTTCACTAACAATGCACGTTCCTTCTTATTCAGAGTCATGATTGACCATTTCTCAATGTGGTCATGTTTTTACATTGTTCGATGGGCTTAAAATTCGCATATAGGACGTCCATAAGCATTGAAATACGATATAGCGCCATCTATCGGGTGAAAATGCCGATTTTTTTATTGCATATTTGACTTGCGCATGTTCTGAAACGTGTAGATACCAAGTTTCACTGAAATATTCCGGGTAGTTTTCTCTCCAGCACCCTTTGAACATTTGCAGTTTAATTATGGCCACCCTGTATAGTAGATTTATTATAATGCAATCCAAAATTAATTTCCATGTCGAAAATGTTTCGTATTGGACATGACGATTCTTTTTTCGTATCGTTTAACCTTTTGAGGCGCAACCCTTTCCCAATGCTTAAAAAAGGGCAGCCGTTGCCATCGCTCGACTTAATAACCAGCAAGATGGCGGACGATTGAAACGATCATCGCGTGCCACAGATCCAGAGGTCTCTAGATCTGTGGCACGCGATGAACGTTTCGATCGTCCGCCATCTTGCTGGTAGTTAAGTCGAGCGATGGCAACGGCTGCCCGTTTTTCAGCATTGGGCAATCTATCCAGCTGTTCTCGCATTCTTCCATTTTTTGGCAGATGTCAGTGCTGTTAAAAATAATCGTGACAATTTTTTTACGGGAAATGACGCGCTTAAAAAGTAAAGGATTCTCGTGGAGCTATGTCACCCGCAACTATTTTTATAGAAATCAAATCTATTCTTCGTGACTGGCAACAGTCAAAACGTCAGAGTTTGGTGTTCCCAGAGCGGGAACACTGCGCGTTAAAGGGTTAATAAAAGTGTTTATGTTTACTCAAGTTAAATGAAAAATATTGTATCACATGTCCTTCAGTAAAGAAATATTGCGAATTTTAAAACACCTCCTCACGCCCTTTGTAATCATCCTTACCAGCAAAAACTTTCTGCTTTTTACACTTATGTGTTTCGTGCTATCAAAATTTACTCTGACTCTTCATCTCTAAATAATGAGATTAATTACTTAAAATCCTTATCTCTCTCTCGTGGTTCAAGCCCTTCTATTATTCATAAAGTTCTTTCTAAATTTAATAAGCTTAATGCTTCTGCTGCTACTATTAATTTTCATAATGAATTAATTGTACTACCTTTCTTTTCACCTTTATACTACAAAATTTCTAAACTTTTCAAAAATTTCGGTTTCAAAGTCATTTTTAAACCTGTTAATAAACTTAAATTTTCTTCCCTTAAAGATCCTATTCCTACTGAGAACCGTTGGGGTGTTTATTATATTCCTTGCGGATCTTGCGATTTGGGCTATATTGTTCAGACCAGAAGAGCTCTGAAATTAGGCTCAAAGAGCATGACAGATATATCTCTAAACACGAGCTTTCCAAATCTTCTATTGCCTCACATTGTTGGAATTCTAATACACCTTTTCAGTTGTCTAAGACTGATATTGTGCACTCCTCAGTCTTTGTCCCATCTTCATTTTTGGAAAGTTTTTTCCATTACCCAGTACTTGGAACGTCTTGTGAACGATGGTTCTTCCGTTCCTTTTGTTCATTCGGCTTGGAAGCTGTTTTTAAGTTTCCATTCACTTTCTTCCTCTACCCCACCCCCTTTCCTTCTGCTTCCAGTTTTCTTTCTTTTTTTTTTCTTTCTCTCTCCTTTTTTATCTATTATTTTTTTCTTTTATTTTGTTTTGGTTTTTGTGTGTGCGTTTCTGTCTTTCCTTTATGTTTATTATTATTATTTTATTACATTTACTAATTTAAAAAAGCGTTAATTATTGTGCTGTCCTGTATGCGTATTTAAAAAAATACTATTATTTTTTGTTTTTATGTTATTTTTGTTTTTTGTTCTTTTGTTTGTTCTGTTTTCTATTGTTTTTTCCTTTTTTTGTGTGTGTTTGTGTTCGTGTGTTCTTTTTGATTTTTATTATTTTTTATTTATGTATTTTTGTTTGTCCTTATTTTTTTCTTTTCTTATTATTCCATCCTCTTTTTCTCCCTTCCTTTAATATCCGTGGTTTCTCGCCTTTTCTTTTTTCCAAGTGACAACATGTTTGTTTGTTTATCTTTTTCAGTTCCCACTGTTTTGTGAGACGAAGAGCTTTGACTGATGAAGATTGTCAAAGATTTCAACTAGATGATTGATAATTAGTCAAAGATTTCAACTAGTCAAAGATTGAAAAAAATTTCATTAAAAGCTCCAGAGAACTAACTCAATAATCATATTGAGGTGCGACTAAAGTAATGGCTTCTTCCACGTTAGCGAAGTTGTGAGTAGCTGACGCAGGCATATTGCACGGTTGGTGAACTCATATTGTAACTTGATGTGAATTAATATTAATATTGATTTAAATATGTAGTTGAAACTACATTAAACCAAAGTAATCAATTAGAATCTTTGTCACACAAAAGGTAATAATTTCTTGAACAAGGATGAGAATTTATGGCGTAAAATGGCAGATTGAAGGCAAAATTTTTGTTTTTTATCCTGGAAGAAAAAAAATTGATTTTCCAGCGTCGAGCTCAGATGAGGAGAAAGGGAAACAAAGTAGAAATTCGTTGGCAATCTAAAAGGAGATACACAACCACATGTTACAAAGGTAGTCAACAAAAAAATGTCAATATTCTATGGCTAATCGTTCTTGAGTTATACTCATTGCATACATGCATACGTTTATGCGTGCATGCATACATGCAGACATCACGACAAAACTAGTCAAAATGGATTCACGGTGGGTCAATACATATCATGTATCCACAATTACGTACATATCTAATATCTTACGTACTTATCATAATATCTTGTATGTTAGACATGAAGCAGGAACTTGCTTGTCAAATTTTAGAATGGCCACAATCGATTTTTCAGACAAAATCATACTACCAAAATGCTTCGTGGCCATACCGCTTTTTTGAATTCTCAAGAGGAAGTAATAAAAATGAACATCATTTGCGACACGCTTTATGAAAAATATTCGAACTAAATTCAAAATGATTCATTTAGAAATATTTCTGTCGCACGATGTCATCTCGTTCCAACTTATTTTCTCGAGCAGCTGCATATAAAACTTGATTACTTTTAACGGGTGATTTCGGAAAATTAACTACAAACTGCTTCGTATCCATGACAACCAGACTTCTTTCACTTTATTGGGCTATTGTAGTTCACAATGTGTCTGCTAACTGGCAGTGGAATCATGCATAAAGTTTTATATTAGAGACGTGGGTGGCTGTCATTTGAAGATATGTATAACCCGGAAAAGACGAACTGCCAATTTAGGAATTTGTGAAGTTTTCATTAAATTAAATAATTGTTATATCAGCTTTTTGAAAAATCACGTTTCATGTTAGAAAATGTAATTTAACATTGATTTCTCTTTAACCTCAGTCAAATCTTTAATTTTTAGGTGAATAAGATATTAACTTTTATACTTATTAAATAACTATTGGCTTACCCTTTCTCCGCAAAGACTTCATTTCCTGCCAACACAGCCGATATGTACGATTGCAAACATTGATTCTATCAGCACACACACACACAAAAGATCAGAATGCATTTAAGAGGTTTAATTTTGAAAATTGATAGTAGCCACGGGACTTTTGAATAAAAACAATCCAATGATTGAAAAAACACTCAAAATACTGGTGTTAAACGATAAAGTAATTAAAAAACTTTGTAAAAAACACACATAAGAAGTAAACTCTTCTTTTACTTCTTATGTGTGTTTTTTACAAAGTTTTTTAATTACTTTAATCCAATGATGTTAAACACTCCTAAAAATGAACAAGTTTTTTCCCCAAATACTAACAGTAAAGGTGTATGTCTCATGCAACTTTCAACAAATTCATCACAAAAATTAGTTTAAAAGATTGATATCATCAATTTGTTTTGATAGCAGCTCAAAAGTCCAGCGTGGTGACTGTTTTTTTTTTTTAAGGAACAGGCCTGAACCCTCCCACACCTGGTTACGCTATTTCTCTTTGGATAAAATAATTTTTCATTGATAATACAGACTAAATTTGCACTTAAAGTAATGACGTACAACTTCCCGATTATTCCATTTTCGATGGAAATTGCTTTTTCACATGTATATGCCAAATTTCATTCTTTCACTCGGCTTATTTTTTACCCCAACTTTAACACTTTAAACGCAACTGACTGAGTGATATTTAATGGAGCGCTCGCTCTCCAGGACAGGAGCTAATCTCCAGAGGTTTGACATTATTTTTATTTTAACTTGTTTAAACACTTTCAACGCAGCCCAGCATTCTGATTAATTTATTAATAAAACATTTAAAAAATAGTGGTGAAATATCCTCCACCTCAAAAAATGTGTAAAATTCGGCAGCATGAATTATGACATCTGAAAGTTAAACCTTGACGGGTTTATCTTTCAGTCCCCACAATACTGCGCCACTGTTGTTGACTGCTGAAGAAAATTTCTTTCCTGAGTATGCGTGGATAGTTACGAAATTTACATCTGATATATCGTATACAAGTAATAACAAAAACTATTTCAACAATTTTTACACTATTTACTTCCCTTCACCAATCGTTCAATACGCTTACTCGAGCTACTTTGAATTTTATTATTATTTACAAAATTATCTTTACATGACTTATTTATACTTCAACCTCACGATTTAGTATTTTTGATTTAGTTAGGACAAGAGTAATACTATCAGGGCATGACATGACAAAATTTTATTATTGGGAACACCAAGGCCTTTCAAGGCTATATTTACCGTTTCTTAATCTTAGTTACAATAATTTTTTGTTTAAACCTTACATAGATGTTCCATGAGAATGTCCACTCTATTTAAGGCGTGGTCACGTCAAGAAAAACCTTTTTTTTTTTTACAATGTAAATAATAAATCATCACTACACAGATAAAAAATGAGATAACAATATAAATGATTGATGAACAAATTTTAGAAACAAAATACACAAAAACAGTAATTAGAATAATGGTTTCCAAGTTCCTAGTCTGTATCTAAGAATAAACTGTAAAAGACAGTTACTCTCCTTTACAGTTTACTTCTCGGAAATAGTAATCTGGCAGCTCAGCCAATAGTTCGTTCGGAACATTACCGAGATCTGTGAAGAAATTTTCACCAGTGTATTGGGCAATTTTGCTAAAAGAAGGGATGCCGAGATCTCGCCGGATAACAGTATTAGTCAGGTACCTGTGTCCATGCCATATTCGGCGGACAATTCTGTTGTGTTTTCGTGATAATATCTAGATTAGTTTTGACTGTATATCACCAGATCTGGCGGGCATAAGTCGCTGCAGGAAACACAATGCACTTATATAATTTAACTTTATTTTGACGGCTGAGCTTATTTTGGGGAAGCAACTTCTCCAGTTAGAAGTTTTTTCTTTTCTTTTTTGGGGGGTTGGGTTGCTCCAATCATTTTGTTTCGGGCATAAAGCAAATGTGCTTTCCATGTCAGATGGCAGTCAATCATGACACCCAAGTATTTGCAGGTTCTGGTCCAATTAACTGTATTGTTATGTATGTAGAGGTTTCTAAACTGCTTTCTGCTATTGGTGAAGTGAATCGCATTACATTTAGAGGGTTTAATCTTACATTTTTTAAACCAGGTTTCTAAGTTATTTATGTGTAGCTATAACTGTTTAATCATATTAGGGTGGAAGGTTCTTGAAAGTATGGCGTTATCGTCGGCATATATGGAAAGTGTTGTTTATTCACTTCGGGAAATGTCGTTGATGTATATGTACTATCTGACAGACTGAATAACGGTTATAGTGGTATGCCATAGCGGAAGCCGTCCTACCTCCATTGATGGAAAATGATGATCTTGGGGTATTACACTTTCAGGTACAGTTGTATGGTGATGCAACGCCCGTTGTGTTATAAAATATTACGTATCTTTTTATTTCTGGTGTTTTATAGTTTTCAATAATTCTTCTTTGAGAAAGGTGCAATAATAGTCAACCATTTTACATTAATAAGTGTAAACTGGCTTATTAAGAGCCGTTGCAAGAGCAAATCGGACAAGTCAATAAAAAAAAGTTACCATCAGCATCTCAGAATTTCATGAGTTTTTTTTTTCATGTGTTGCCTTACCCAAGGAAAGAACAAATCTGAAATATTTTTGAATTACCTTTTTTAGTTTTGGAGTTATGGGGGGGGGGGGTTCAAAGTACCCCAGACGTGTGACGTAGAATTAATTTAGGGCCATTTTCGCCTCTTAATTGTCTCGACTGACTGGCTCAGAGGTGCTTCAGAGTATTTTTTTATTTTATCTTATAATATACCTTGTATATTAACATCTCAAATGGAAAATTCATTCGAAAATTGTCAGAGGCCCAAATAAGGGCCCCCCAAAATACCCCCAATTTCATAAAAAATTCAGTTTTAAGAATGCTTTAAATCTTGGCTCTGACGTGATTCAGAAAATATTTTTGCACAGTGCAGTTATATATCTTTATATAAAGTGAATCCAATATTAAAAATTTTTGAAAGCCCTCATGACCCCCCGGTATTGGGTCCCAAACATGGTCCTTAACACTAATTTATGCAATTTCGAAGCATTATTACAGCTGAAGCCAACTTCCCACAGGTGAACTTTTGGCATGGAGATGTAGTATCAACATAGTAGTTTGATATTATGAAAAAACATTTTTTGAAGGTACAACTTTTTCCAAAAAAAATCCCAAGAATTACCTCCCTATTTGGAACATTCCACTGGCACGCATGGGGCCATTTCGGCGTTACTTTTAGAAGTTTAATTGACTGTAGCAGTATTGAAAATTAACCTATTCTGCATATATCACAAACATATCCTCCATATATCACGAATGGTTCTTTTACAGGGGCACTCATAAGAATTACATTACGCTGAATGGGGATCTCTGCAACTACTGAACCGATTCGAAAAAATTTTTCACTGATAGAAAGCTGCACTATTCCTGAGTATTATCGGTTACCTTTCAGCATGCAGCATAACTAGTTCTTTTACAGGAACATTCAGAAGAATTCTAGCAGATGACGCTATATGGGCATCTCTGTAACTACTGAACCGATTCTAAATCGGTTCAGTAGTTACAGAGGGGGGTTTCTTGATTTATGAAATTTTTTTCTTTGAATAACGGGCACTACCCGTTAAAAAACATGGATCAGTACTAGGGCCAGAAATATTGGTCTCTTAATTATGGAGACACCTAACAGGTGGGCCAAGAGAACCTCCTACGACGGGGCGGTCGAAATGGCACGCAAACCCATGCCGGGGAAGAACGCACTCTTATGGTAGACCTGTATTGCAGAATCGTTTTTTAGCCACTACAAGGTCTGCGCGGCGTTTTAAGAAGTAAATATCTCTTACCCGTGAATTTGTAAAAATCAGTGTCTACTGTATTCATTGCATTTTCATATCCCATGAAAATTTTATTAACTATAGTTGATTTATAATTATGAAATTCAAAATTTTGTTCTAAGTTGAAGATACCTCTTTAAATAAAGATTTTCACTTAACAAACTAGATTACATTTACTTATGTAAAATTGAGAATATTTCAAGGCACTTTCTCCGGTAAAGATATTATATTTTAAAAACCAGAAATATAAAAAGAGAATTTATTAAATATAAAATGGTAGTTCCTGGCTCCTGAGTTCAGTATCAGGGTACAATCAAGAAAACTCGAACACGATGTTTGGGTATAAACAGGAAAATTGTTTGTGTGATCAGTCGAGAGTAACAGGCAAGAGCTAACACTTTTTGGATGTTAAAGACCTTATAAGTAGAATTTTGATGTCGCCACATTTATTTGTTCATAAAGTATATTAAAATTTCTGGTGGGTTCTACAAATATTAGCAAATATCTTAAATTGAAGATAGAAATTAAAACACCTTTCTGATACAAAATAATTCATTGTTATCTACTTCTGTTATCATATTGCACAATTAGTGATGCTCAAAACTTGTCATTCATCCTAAGAGTAATTTTTCTATCTTAAATGATTGAAAAATTTTACTAGCAAGGATTCACCACATATTTAAAATAGATATTCTTTATGAAAATAAAACTGTAATAACATCCGAAGTTCTCGCCAGCTGAAGTGTCAGCCGGGGACTAACTGAGTTTCGCTCTCAAGGGGGATATGTCGGATTCGCCGCAAACTTCGTACGTCGGCTTATTTGGTGAAAGCGGTCAGCCGCAACCTATCTGTTCAACAACCATCCAACTACCTTAACATCTTTCTACTGTTCCTGTACTCTCGAGTTCCTTCGGAATGCTCGTTTTGCTGAGCCCTGTGATGTTTTGAAGATCGTCTTTTGCTGTTCGTCATCATTGATGCGTGATTCTGACTCATGAGCTGCTGGCCTATTTTTGAGTATGCCTGAGGATGTTTCTGGTCTGAAGTGGTGGTGATTCATCGACTGATGTTTTTTTCTACGGATGTTCCTGCTCATCTTGACGGACTTGCTCTCATCAGCACGTTTGTGGACATACTTTTCGCTCATTCCTAACATCATACTGTTCGCGGCGTCACGTCGTTGAACTGGCCCAAGGACCTGAACGAAGCAGAGAGAACTTATTCTTCCAAGACTGTCCTACCCGGATGTTGACTGTGGCTCGCGAGTGGCAGTCGACCTACGGTGCAGTGTTTTCGTCTGATGTCTGGGTTCCTGATAAACAAGAGCTACAGCCTAATGACTTAATGTTGTAGAAACGCCCCTGATGGATGCGGTTACGCTGCTTTACGGATGTGGCACCCCTTACGGGGCGACGTAGGGCGCCGTTTTCTTCTTCCACGTGGTTCTGTCCTGGCGGCGTACCTCTCTCGCTTCAGTCTCTCCTGTTCATTGAATTAGACCTTTATTTGTTTTGTTTTTTTTTCGTCAACATCATCGTACTGCTTCTACTTCCATCACGGATCCCCTAACTTTGTTTACATCTCGTTTGTTTACATTCTACTCGGACGCAAATCGAGCAACCTACCCTGTGAAGCCCACTTGGAGGGAGGGTAGGTCGATTTTCCTCTCTTTCAAAGCCTGCCTCGTGTTTGGTCAAAGACGTCCAAGCATTCCATTTGCTCACGCTGCCCTGACTGTTATTTATTTTTTACGGGTAATTTTCTTTACCCTGTCTATCGCGGACTTTAGTCCGCTTTTTCCACCAGACTTCTCATTGAGCTGTCGATCAAAGACGCTCTCGTCAAATTGGAGGTTTAGCCACTTGGTCCAGGTACTCGTATAACTTACTCTTCAGTTTCAATTCATTTGTAAGGCTTTCCATGCATGGGCGCCGGCAGAATATTTCCCAGGGGGGGGGGGAAGACAACTTCAACATATGGTTACCATGTTCGAAAGAGCAAAAAAGCAAGGGAAAACACTGCATATTAAAATACAGGGGAGGGGACATTGCCCCCCCTTGCCCTATGCTGCCGGCGCCCATGTTTCCATGTGTTGTAAGACCAGTACTACAGTTGACTGGGGAACCCTTGGAAGCAACGGGATAAAAGTATTGCGCAAAGCAATTGTCAAATATAAAGATAAAAATGGAATTACCACGCAAATAAGGGTTGTTAATATTTTCCAGAAAGTAAGTTTCATATCAATTTTTCTGCATAGTCTAAAAGAAATTAATTTAATGTACATGAGATTTTTATTAGCAGTTTTAAACAAATATTTTCTTAACGATAGGGAATAAAAATTAATTCGCAGACCTAAAAGAAACAGAATGTCTCTGCAGAAGCTCAATTATGCACTCTTGTTAAAGGTAAATGTTCGAAAATTATGTAACGCTTATAAAAATTATTTTAAACTAACCCAAGGTGTAGAAGAAGGTTTATTAGGCACTAAATTATCTGGGTAGACGAAAATACGAAAGCAATGAGTTGTACTTACTAGCCCCGTGCTACTTTACGCGGTATACAAGCATAACTTTTTCATGCATCACAATCCACATTTATCATTTGCAACTACTTTAAACTGGAATACATATGATCTGCGATGGATATGCTAGTACGTGCTAAAATGCCTCAAACTGTTGCAAAAAAGCTTTTCGTCTGGATGTGAATGTTGTGATGAAAAATAGTTGCACATCAAACTACAACTCAAACCTTTCTTTTTGTGTGGAGGGTTTTTGATCAGGAAGTTTTTTATAAATAAGAAAGTTGGATCTTTTGTACCACCGAAACGATTCTTAACCCTTTAACGCGCAGTATTCCCACTCTGGAAACACCAAACTCTGACGTTTTGACTGTTGCCAGTCACGAAGAATAGATTTAATTTCTATAACAATAGTTGCGGGTGACATAGCTCCACGAGAATCCTTTACTTTTTAGCAAGTCATTTCCCGTAAAAAAATGGTCACGATTACTTTTAACAGCACTGACATCTGCTGAAAAATGGAAGAATGCGAGAACAGTTGATAAATTGCCCAATGCTGAAAAAAGGGCAGCCGTTGCCATCGCTCGACTTAACTACCAGCAAGATGGCGGACGATCGAAACGTTCCTCGCGTGCACAGCCAGCTGCGTCAAAAAAGGGTCTCTAGATCTGAGGCACGCGATGAACGTTTCGAGCGTCCGCCATCTTGCTGGTAGTTAAGTCTGGTAGTTACAATATTTTTCATTTAACTTGAGTAAACATAAACACTTTTATTAACCCTTTAACGCGCAGTGTTCCCGCTCTGGGAACACCAAACTCTGACGCTTTGACTGTTGCCAATCACGGGGAATAGATTTGATTTCTATAACAATAGTTGCGGGTGACATAGCTCCACGAGAATTCTTTACCTTTTAAGCGCGTCCTTTCCCGTAAAAAAATTGTCACGATTATTTTTAACAGCACTGACATCTGCCGGAAAATGGAAGAATACGAGAACAGCTTGATAGATTGCCCAATTCTGAAAAAAGGGCAGCCGTTGCCATCGCTCGACTTAACTACCATCAAGATGGCGGACGATCGAAACGTTCATCGCGTTTCACAGATCCAGAGACCTCTGGATCTGTGGCACGCGATGATCGTTTCAATCGTCCGCCATCTTGCTGGTAGTTAAGTCGAGCGATGGCAACGGCTGCCCTTTTTTCAGCATTGGGAAATGGTTTCGCCTGAAAGGGTTAAGCTAAGTACATTCATTATCTGTAATATTTTGCATTTTATTAATTTTAACTTAACGCTTAATCGCAACAGCATTCCATAATCGATATATTTTAAGTTCTTTCATCATAAATCAGCGGAGATATTGCTTTACAGAGTGGCACCAGGACGATTTTTCTTTACATGAAAAGGTGTCACTTAACATCTTTTAAATAATAGAGATAAATAATCACGTTGCGACTTCGTAGGCTTTAGCAAGTATATTTTGCGGCAATAGTTTGCTTCTTACTTAGTAGCTGCGAATAATTAAGTTTTATGCATCGTGTTAATGGAGACTGCGTCACTCTCTCATAATTATTGACTGAAAAGAAGTAACATTCGTTATTTGCTGTCAAAAGTTGTGCGTGTGTAATTACGAATAAGTGAGGTTTGACCCTGTTAGCACAAGTTTATAACAATTTTTTACTATGCAGAATCGTGTTCCTGAAAATAATTTATCATTCATTGCGTTTTAACACATCTACTCATCCAGCTACGCTTGGTAAGGAATATTAACCCCTAATAATTCATGTAATAAACCCCATATCCGTCGGATTTTTTTTTCCCGATTTTCAAACCCAAAAGAGCATTTTATTTCTAGAGCCTTTATGGAACCTAATTAACCCTATTTTGGAAATAGTACGTTTTTTTTATTACTTTAGAACAACAAAAACATAGCAGAACTTACTATGCAGTTGCGCTTTTTTTTAACCTTTTAGAGGCCAATATTCCCAAATGGGAACATCAGATTAAAAATTTATTCAAAAATGAAATTTTTACACCATTGACTTGAAAAAATTAGCAGATTTAGTCAAAAGATAACTTTATTTTTTGAAATGGAAGTTGTATTTCCATTATTAGTGAGAAACTACACAAAAAACCCTGAAAATAATCATTTTCATAAATTTTTACAGCGCTACCTTGATACACCCCTCCTCCCCTTCATACTTCACTCATACCTTTACTTAAATTTAAAAATAAAGCTTACATTATTTCTTAATATTTCACTTACCAATATATCCCAGCGTACAACACGCATCAGTCAATTTAGGCCCTAAAGTGAATGCCCTAAAAATTTAGGCCCTATTGAATGCAGAATAGACGGCACTGTATTTTATGTTATTGTCTAAATGTTAAGATTTTGCCAGCCTAGATTTTGTGACTTTTTGTGTTATGGTAAGCCTAGACGAGGGCCATCTACATTCAGAGAGGGTGCCTTGGGCTGAGGATATTTTAAGGATTCTAACGCGTATTCACGGTACATCGGGAGGAAACCGCCCAAAACTCCAGATAGTTACATGGAGATAGTTACAGGTAACAACATAGAACTTTTACGCTTCGACGATCTACCATTTTCAGTGTCTTATCCACTCACCCATGGGGCGGTCGCTTGATTGTATCTATGAGTTTCTTCTACACATGAACGCAATAAAAGAAGACAAAAATTATGCCTAACGGATCAATTATAAAATACTTCCAACAAAATTATTTTCCCCGCTTGAAATTTGGCGATCTATCGTTATGCGATTAGCGACGTATCGTCCTCGTTGAGCTTATTTAGATTTTGAACAAAATATAGAAATTAATGCTTTTTTTCATGAGTATTAATGTTATTTTTGCGTCTTTCAAAGGACAAGGGCAGAGCTAGTTTTCAATAAATGTTGAGCGTGTTGTCCTGTAATTCCGTAAACGATGTTCGATTGATTCTGCATTTAATGCTCGAGAGCAATTCCTCATATACGCGCACTAACGACAGAATCGGCCCGACACGGTAAGCATGTAAAAGACAGGCCTGGGCCGGCACTACCAGTAGCGGCATTGCACCAGTTTTAATGCCAGGCATTGCCAGTGCCAATGCTCACATTGCCGTCACCTTCTGTCTCACTCATGCACTTACTCAATATTTTCAAGACGTCGAAGGCCTAACAACGGAAGCTTTGGCAGTTTCACAGTTTTAATTTCAAAAAGTTATACAATAAAAATTTCTGGTGGATTTCACAAATATTAGAAAATATCTTAAATCAAAGATAAAAATTAAAATTCTTTTCTGATACAAAATAATTCATTGTGAACAACTTCTGTATCATATTATGCAATTAATGATAGTCAGAACTTGTTATTTGTCGTAAAATTTATTTTTCTATCTTAAATCACTGAAATGTTTTATGAGAAAACTTACCACAAATTTAAAGTATTTATACATTGTGAAAGTAAAATGTGGTGACGACATACAAGAAGATCTAGTGATGACGTTAAAGCTGCAATTGTAAGGCCTTCAATATCTAGAGGGCGTTGACTTACTCCATGGCTGGCAACTTTTTCCGAAAGGCTATCCACCACTATTTTCTAAAGTACTTTTTATATGTTAAAATTTAGATTTGTCAATGCACTACCTCACAGAAGGCAATAAGAATTATTATGTAATAAACTCTTGTAAGTTATTAACCATGCCGGACGATTGCGCATTAAAACTCTTTGAAAGTTATGAATAATCTTCCAAAAACCGTTTTGCATAATCTGCCTTTAAACAAAGCGAACTTTTCTGTAACAACGGCGCAGGAAGAGCTTTTTAATAAAAAGAGCATTTCTATGCAATGACTAAAATCAAGTCACTTCGATTCTAACAAAATTAGAAAGAACATATTCTATAAGTTTCTACAACTCCAATTATGAGAACAAATTTTATTTCCAGTGATTTGTCAAATGAATCCACATCTATAGAATCTCGGAACAATTCAACTATCTTCAACGTAAAACGATAATGGACGGTCATTCATTTAGAATCATAATGCGCAGTTTGCCTTTTTTTTTTTTTAAATTGTAATGGAAAAATACAAGCTATGAAGCAAAATAACAGGCTCTCTCCTTTATTCGATTTCCTTTTAAACGCTAATGATGGAAGATTTAATATCATGGACTTTAGTAATGTATTGGATGTAATACAATCCGGTGGATTTAATATTTTTAATGATGGCCAGACGTTGAAGTAAAATACCATTCTTTTTAGTTACTAAATTGGTATTTCGGAAGGAATAAACTAATTTAAGTTCTCGCGACTCCCTCCTCCAGCGAGCAATTTTTCTTAAGTGAGAGGCACCGATTTTTTACCCCATCTGCTTTATGTTAAAAGATTCTCTAGAAGAGACCACACAAGCCTCTAAAAGCGACCGGTCCCGGTTCCCTGTTCGAAAACGTTCTTGCATTTTCCCGGAAGTGACATAAACAAAAGCCATATTCGAAACCAGTCGCTGTACTGCCAATCGACAGCAGGTGCAAGTATACACGCACGCATTGCGTTCAAATTTTGTGCGTTAGAGACGATCGAGACATGTCTAAATGCGCGATTTTTACCCTTGGAGCAGCGACTTGATGTGATCGAGTCAGACGAAAAAGGAAGTTCGGAGAGGAAGTTGGCGGTTACTTTTGGTACGAAAACCGCAAATTTGAAATCAAATAGACTTTATTATGGCAAATTCAGAATGCATGAAGAATATCAGGATAAATGCTCGCTTGTCAGACATAAAAGTATAAAGCAGAGAGAGAAGTAATCTAGGAGAGAGAGGAAAGAATGAAACAATCTAAAATTTCTAAATATATTATTAAAATTTAAATTTTAAAAATGCCTGTGTATATTTACTTATGTATCAGCATGTAATGCCATGAATAACAAAAGAAATATTTATTTATTTATTTATTATTTATTTATTTATTGCTACCAAAGGTTTATACTTCTTTAAGCGACCACCTCTCTTAACGGCCGATTTTTGGCGAAACGGAGGGTTGTTGCTCCCGAGAAGTTTTACTGTATTCTTCTGCAGGTATATCATTTTTATGATGATAGTTTCTCTTGTGTGCGAAAAGAAGTCTGTACTTAAAAAGCTATTCAGTTTCATCGTGCTTTTATTTTATTACTTTCCGAACATGTACCATGTAAGGAAAGTATTGTAATCATGAAAAAATTCGACTTCCCTTGATTTTGGTGTTTTTACACGTTTTGAGGGCTTCTGAATCCATTTATGCTATTTTTACGAGATGTATGTATGTATGTGTGTATGTGTGTATGTGTGTTTGTGTGTATGTGAGTGAACACGATAGCTCCTGAACGGAGCATTCGATTGAGCTCAAATTGGATATATATGTCATAAACCACCGTCGCAAGACCGGTATTGATTTTGGTGTGTATAGGACTTATAGTTTTTCTACAGGGCTACGACAAAGATTTCTTTTACATTATGGCCTATGGGGGGGAATTTTCGAAAGTGCGCTAGCGTTTAAACGATACATTCGATTGAGCTCAAATTCGGTATACATGTTATAAACCACCATAATAAGACCGGTATTGATTTTGGTGTGTATAGGACTTATAGTTCTCCTAAAGGGCTACGACAAAACTTTCTTTTATGTTATGGCATAATGGCATATGGAGAGAAATTCTTGAAAGTGTGCAAGCGTTTAAACGGTGCATTCGATTGAGTTTCAATTTGGTATATATGTTTGAATTATTCATCGATTAAAATTTATTTAAGTGCTTGGTAATGATCTTAATCGTAAGTGTTCGGAAAGTCGAGTGCAGTCACTCCAGATTTTTTTTTATTTATTTACTAGTTTATTTTGAAGAGGGTTGAGATTTTCATTTGTTCTAAATGTTTACTCAAAAGTAATGTATTTTTTCTAAAATTTAATCTATTTTTTATTTATTTTTGCATTCCCCCCCCCGTCAAAAATTAATGAAATATTTCAAGGTTTGTACACTTTAAACTTGAAATGCATTGAACATAGCAGTGGACTTATCATACAGGGCCAGGGGCGTAGCCAAGGGGGGGGGGGTTAGGGGGGTCATAACCCCCCCATGAGAAATTTTTGCCATACAAAATGTATATTCTTCACTACATTATCACACACACATATACATATATATGAGTTGTAGTAGTCGTAACCCCCACCCCCATGAAAAATTTCCGGCTACGCCCCTGTACAGGGCCATTGCTAAGAGATTACAAACTAATGAGATGACGGACGAAATTTAAGAATTATATCCTAAAACGTATCAAAGACATGAGAATAAATATATGCTGGCTCAGTCCTTTATTAAATGACTCTCGAAGGGGAAAAAAATCATGACGGATGATCGCGTTTCAGGGATCGTTCAGAAATGAAAGAAAATACTTTTTAATATCTGAGACATTTTATGGTGAAACACTTAAATTTCATGCATCACCTCATTAGAGTATAGAGCACGCTTTACTAATATGGATTTATTTACTTATTTATTTGTACGCGGGTCGTATACAAATTTAAAAAGTGTAAATTTTTGAAAATTAACAAGAGGATTTTTTGTGTTTCATTCCCCCCCCCCCACACACACACCACCATCACCATCTTATTTCTTAAATTTGCATTGCCTACTTAACTCTAACAGATAAATGAATTAAGGAGCGTTGCCACGTTTTTGGAGCATTGTATTGTACTTACTCTTGCATTAAATGTTGGAAATGTTTAAAATCATATTACAAAGTATAGCAAAATTACATTAATAGTGATACAGATTTATTTACTTATTTATTTTATCATGTTTTAATTAATTTATTTATTTTTGAAGTCAGCTCAAAATCCGACAATGGCTTGATTACAATACACTTATCGCTACGTATATCAATGCATCGACAAATTTGGCTAGAAGAACTGCAGTTGTATCGGAAGTGTTTTATAACTGATTGATTTGGCTTGATTTATCTGACTTGTTCCTTTTCGATTTGGGGAGAGGATGTGGGAGAACTTACTAAGTCTGACCTCCATATTGCAAAATGATTTCTTAGTAATCATGCTACGTTGCATTAAAACCCATTTATTTGTCTCATCTTGCCATTAACATTTTTTTTTTAAATTCAATAATGCAGACGTCTGTACTTTATGATTATTATTATTATTATTATTATTATTCAAAAGCATTTCAACGAGATGGGGACGGCTTTATGATCGCACAAATCGAAGGCTTTCCATTATCGTTTTACTGCAAAAGAAAGTCGATTGTTATGGCACTGAACAGATTTGTCCATTGGGTTCAGTTAAGTAATCTGAGGATAGAATGTTAGCTTCTTTAATGTGAGTCAGATAATGATAATGATGATAGTGAAAACGTCATCACAACTTCTTGAAATTGGTTTAATGCTATTTAAGAATCTTTCGATTGGTGGGTTTTTTTTTAAGAGTAATTTCATAAAAGGGCTTGTAAAGAATAAAGCCTGAACTAGTTATTCAAAACTAGCAAATGAACTAAGTTTTCAGTAGAATTTTATTTTTAACGTGTTTCTTTGTAAATTTACCCTATTTTTTTTTATTTTTTTGTCTTGTTGCCTTGAGAATTTAGAGAAACTGCCAACTAAAAATTATCGAGTTTTGAAAGTTGTTTTGAGATCTATGCATTCTTTTCTTTCTAATGGCAGGGTCAGCGGCCTTACTTGTAGTCTTGTGCGCTAAGAGGGCCGGAGAAATTGGTCATTTCATTAAGAAGGCTTTTAGTAAGCAGACCAACGTTGTCCCTTATGAATGGTCTCCTAATTTTGAACCAATTCCAGATGAGAGACCTAGCACCCGGCTTGGCACACGCAGAGCCATCGCATTGATGTTTAGGACAGTGGAGCGATGGCAGATTTTACATGCATCAGCTCCGTTAGCGTAAACTGTCCACAGCAGACTCGATCGATGGACGAGTTCGCCATCCCAAGCGCTGGCCAAGACGGTGCTACTCCATTTTCGGTGTTCTAATTTGATCTGAGTTTAATCAAACGATCTGCTACCGGACTTCCGAAGCTATATTATCCTCGGAAATTATTTATAAATGAATGAAATGATGGATTTATTTTTACTTTTTTTCTCCCGTGCAGTACAAAACTTTTGACTGTTGACAAATGCCTCCATGTTCAGAAAGGTAACTGTTGTGAAATTCTATGGAAAAAATAAAGTATAATTTTTGTCTCAAACAACGGATTCAGTACTACGTTAAAGTCAACTGTAAAATAAATAAATAAACTGGATAAACTAAAAAAATTCGTAAAAACTTAAATTTGCATCACAAAATACTTAAATTTCTATTGTGCATTTCTCTAAATTTTCCGTTGTTGTATATATAAAATATCCTCTTTTTTTTACGACTTAAAAATTATGGTTAAAATAATTCATATCTCTATAAACACGATAGCTAAAAAATTGGATGTAAACAACACGTGACTTCCTTGCACGTCTATTAAATCAAAAATATTTTCTGCGCACTTCATCTAAACTTGTTTTGTTTGAAAGACATAAAATATCACTAATAGTAAGGTTTAGCGATTTCTAGCCAAATATTTCGATATCGCCAAGCTGGGTTCAGTTTGAACGATTTATTTTTGGCACTTAATTTGACGATATTTCGCAAAACGCCGACAAGCTTGAGATAGTTTGCGAGATTTGGGGATAGCCAAAGTAGTAATTGACCACAGACTTTCAATGAATTGAATGTATCATACACATTATTGTATTTAAAGTTTTTTGGTTGACCCTGTAAATAAATTACCCAGTCAGTTGCATAAAAAAAAGTGCACAATTGTATGTTACAACACAATCTAAATACAAAATCTCAACATTCTACGGTAACAGTTTTAGAGTTGTACGAAGTACGTAATCATTTTTGGTGCCACATTTGGCGATATTTAGGAAAAACTCACCAAGGTCGAATGATATCTGGTGGGATTTTGGGCATGGCTTAAACAATGAATGGCTACACACGTCCCAGACAGCACATAAGCTTAAATCAAGCTTGACATTTCTTTGAATTTGACGTATTAATACAAGCTTGACAGCTCAATTCAATAGCTTGATTTTCCCTTTCGAAAGCGAGCAGTGATGGCGCCATCTGTGAAATAGAATGGACATTAATTGTCTAGCGTTTCTCAAATTGCTCATATTATATCGTAAAAGTTCTGTTTTATTTTATTATCCTGGACATTTATTTTATTATCCTTTTTAAAACCTGGACATTAGAACACGCAAGGGGAAGGAATGAATGGGATAAGCCCCTCTGAAGTGTAACACGAGGGGAGTTTTAGTTTTATTTACATCTAATTAACATTAGTAATTCCATTAACTAATTAATTAGCCCTAAAAATAAATTTTAATATAATTAACACAATTTAGTTAGTTAATATACTTCCCTTTATGGGTGGTAGAATGAGGCGGTTTCCGGCCACTACAAAATAATTTATCATCAGTCATAAATGTACTTGACCAAAGAATTAAAAAAAAAAAAGATTCTATATTTCTAAATATGGAAATTCTTCAAAATAAAATACAATTATACTACGAAATTGATTTCAAAATCCGTCGTTTGTCTCGATTTTGGCCAGTATTGCCCAACATGAGTGTCGTGATATTGAAAGTTTTAAAACGTGTTCTGCTGTTAAATTTATATTATGTTTATTTCCCTATTAATAGAGTCTCTAAATCACTCATAACATTATTTTTATTTTGATGCATCCCATGGAAAAATAAAAGAAACAATTAACATATCTGCCACTTATCAATCCGGCCAGAAATAACCCTAACAGTCACTTCAAATTTTAGTCATATCAGCCCAACTCAGGTTGGCGCGACGGATAGGAAGCTCGCCTCCCAACCCAAAGGTCTCGGGTTCTATTCTAGCCGCGGACACTTGATGGGAACAAGTTAAATCGAAATTTCAGCGTAGAGGGGAAAATGCATGGCAAAATAAAATATGCGGGGCGAGTTCGCCGACCGGCGCCCCGTGTATTTAGGAAAATTTTTTAAGCTTGAAATAAGGCTTGCTATGTCAAGCTTGATTCAAGCTTGAGATTTCAAGCTTAATGCAAGCTGGGCAAGTGTAAACTGGAACACTTGATTCAAGCTTGCATTAAGCTTACACGCTTGAAATTTTCAAGCTTAATTCAAGTTTATTGACTTGATAAATCAAGCTTGCTTCAAGTTTGATGCAAGTTTGCTGTGCTGTCTGGGGTATTGCATTGAAGATGTGCATAGGCATTAATGTATTGAAATTCATTTGGATGGTCCTGTAAATAAACTCTTCAGTAGACTAGAACCGAAAATCGATGGGCACAACTAGATTTTACAACACTCTTGGGTATAAAATTTCAATAATCTACAGCTAATAGTTTTTGAGATATGCGAGTTACATACATACATACGTACATAAGCCAAGCTTCGCGACTTGAGGCGCAATTATCCAGGGAGGCACACGGCCGTCGTCGGACCATTGCGTAACTATATGGTAGGGTGGTATCGTGATTGAAATGGATAAATAGGCCCGTTTACATGGGAAAATGGAAAGTCCCGGGTAAAAGCAGAGTATAAGGGAAAACTCGCAATGCATCATGGGAAAGCAAGGTTATCTCTGCATTAACCTTCCTTTCGACTAGGAATATTTCTACCCCGCATTTTTTTCCCTATGTAGGGGAAGCGGGGTAAAAAGCAGCGAAAGTTCCGGCATTTACTCCGCATTTGTGTGCATGTAAACGGGCCCTACGTCTCTAAAACTGCCATTAATCGTAATGTGTTGGAATTTTGTAAGTGTTCCTGAAGAGAAGAACTTTTGGAATGTCGTTGTTTTACAAGATCGCCCAGCACTACCCGATGTCAGTCTGCACGTTTTATTTTTTACGTGAGAAGAACGAAATGTCAAACATTACTTATATTATTTATAACCTCTACCTATGATAAATAAACAGAATGTCAGCTTAAAAGCTACTTACAAAACTTTTGTGACTCTGAACATCGCAGTACCAATATTGGCTAAAATCGGGACAAAACGACCGCTTTGAACCGATCTATGCCGTAATTGGCCAATATTTGCCCAATACTGTTGTGCTACTTGGGATATTGGTCGAACTCGCAACAAAACGGACCCAATTGGGTGCCAATGGCTAGCATGTCGATCTTTTGCTATATTGACCAGTATATTGTCCGGTATTCATTCTTTTTTTAAAATAGATCGTGAAACTTTAAAATGCTACAATTTTTTCTATTATTTTTCGGGTAAAGAAAAAACAAAGAACTAAATATAAACGGAGATGTGTTTACCCTTTAAGGCGCAGTGATCCCGCTCTGGGAACACCCAACTCTAACGTTTTGACTGTTGCCAGTCACGAAGAATAGATTGGATTTCTATAAAAATAGTTGCGGGTGACATAGCTCCACGAGAATTCTTTACTTTTTAGCACGTCATTTCCCGTAAAAGAATGGTCACGATTATTTTTAACAGCACTGACATCTGCTGAAAAATGGAAGAACGTGAGACCAGCCGGATAGATTGCCCAATACTGGAAAAAGGGCAGCCGTTGCAATCGCTCGACTTAACTACCAGCTAGATGGCGGACGATCGAAACGTTCATCGCGTGCCACAGATCTAGAGACCCTTCGCGCACAGCCAGCTGCGTCAAATTATATGCGCATATATTAACTGGACAAAATTTAATGAACAAATTTAATAACTGTTAGTTAATTTTATTTAAAAAGTGCTTATGGTTGTAACTGCTTTTAAAATGTGAAACTTAAACATTCAGTATAAGGAAATGCATAAAAATATTTGTATAAATAAACGGTTTATCATTTGTGAATATGTTTACTTTATGTATAATAAAAATCAGCTTAATTTGTTTAATGCATATTAAAAATCAAGACAAAATAATGAATCATGAGAGTAAGCACTACTTTGTTTTTCCTTCAAATTACACATATCTATTTACTTTAATGTCCACATGTATCATAGTAAAGAAACTAATAAAATTAGTAGCACACAATTATGACATAAAGCTACATTAAATAACGTTTCAAACCCCTGGAAAGCTTGAAAAATGCTTGATGTATCCGTAGGCCTCTTTGGATGACTCATCGAAATACACCAAGGAGGTTCAACTAATGGAGAAGCCTATGTTCCCCGTTTTTGAAGCCAAAAACCACGCCCCCTCATCCCTTCAAAGCATTGGATATCGTCAGTGCTAGAGCCCCTGGAATAACGTGGGCCAGCTCACCAGCGGCCATCTTGGAACAACGGATTCGGCTGGCCGACGTATTTGGCGCGCTCCTCGCTGCGTTGGCGCGTTTACGATATCCAGTCATTTCACTCATAATTTAAGTTGTTCAAGCTAGATTTCGAAACGGAAAAACCTGCGACTTGAGCAAGCATTTTTAGTTTAGCGGACACCGATAAAAAATAACATACAGGATAAAAGTAATATTTGAAAAAATGCAATGTTAGCATTTATTGAAATAAATAAAAAAAAAACTGTCATAAAATAACATTAGTCAAAAATAATTTTTTAAAGAAATTATGAATCACAGTAACATTTCAAATAAATGAAAAAAAAACAGTACTTTACAATAGAAAAAACTTAAATCCTACATTTTAGACCTTCACTATTGTATGTAAATTTACACAATAGAAAAAAAATTTGTCTTTTGAAGCAAAAACAATCAAATCATTAGAACAACTGATACAAACTATTACTATATTTCAAAGGGCTAGTATATGGACTGACTTTTTATTATTATTATTATGTTATGTTATAAAAAGGCATTTTGCTACTTAATTGTTAAATTTGAAAAGATCTTGTTTAATACTTTACAAATGTTTATTTAGGCCTTTAGTATATTTATCAAATTCACAAATATTAAATACTTTCAAATCTAACTTCTTATTTAATCTATATGGCTCTGATAGATATAAACAGGCTCCTGAAATCTACTTCTTACACATGAGGTGTTATACGAATTTTTCTTTTGGAAATTCACCGTTCTGAAATATTTTCTACATATGTACATATTTGTTATTGTTCTTTTTAAGTAAATAACTAAAAATGTTATGAAGTAAATACTTGATCTGCATTCTGTACAATTTGAAATTTATACTTAATCTATCAAAATGTAAAAGAAAAATAAGGGGGGGGGGGTTGCAGAAAATGTTTCTACTCCCAAAATTTTCACCAATCCATATGAAAAAATCCCCTTTGATATTTGAATATTTGAGAAAAGGGAGTCTGAATAATGGGAAAATGATGACTACTGAAACAGAATAACATACACAAATGAATAAACATAATGATTTTTTAAAACTTTTATTCATTCAAAACATACAATTACGAAAATTCATCAAATAATAAAAAACGATTATATAATATATTAAAGTTATAAGAAAAGAGTAATAAATATAGCGATAAGAAAATCTCTACTGAAGAACTACTACAAATCAAAATTTAGTTACTTACCTGTGCAAATAAAAATAAGTCATTTTTAAAGCTGTAGGAAAATGTTACTTTTTTGATAATGACATATTTTGTACAAAAAGAAACAGACACTAAAGTGGTATTGAAAAGATTTAAAATTTTAATAATTAAGTGTGAAGGTCCCGGGTCGGGTCCCATTGCGCGGCTGTCGATCGAACGGTCTGGAGTTTTGGTAGGTTTTCTCCAGATGTAACGTGAATACGTGTTAGAACCCCTTAGAAAGTCCTCCTTCCAAGGCATCCCCCATCCTTGGCAGATCACCCTTGTGTAGTGTTGCCTTAAACACAAAATCAAATAAAATCAACATGTTCAGGAGACGTGCAATTTCGTTTGTCATTGTAAATGTTTCCTGCTTCCGAAAAAATGTGCTAACTGTAAGCAGTGCTCACTCAACACATGTAGTAACATACTCTACACATGTTAATATTTCACACAGTTTTAAAAGTAATGTTTGTTTTATTTACTTATTTGGAGAAATAGTCATTAAAAAGCGCATAATTAATTATATTTTCAATTGAATTTATGTTAGCTTAAGACAATTACATATTCTTTAAGATAAAACGATTAAACTATAATAAATTTTATCTACAAGGCGTTATTAATGTTTCACTATAATTAATATGTAAGATCTTGATTTTTATAACATGAAAAACAGCACTTTTTTTTAAACAAAAGTAAGAGCAGTATAAAAATTATATCGTTATCAAATTAATACAATTTGATGATTTACTATCACTTCATGATCTATGAACATAACCTTTTTAAAGTTCCGTAGTTTTGTTTACAAACAAACCACACACCGGAACTCAGTTTGGCGACATTTAGAATATCGCCAATATCCAAACATCGTACTATAAACATATACTTTAAACGTTATTAGAAGCTTCCAAAGACTAAATTACAACATTATACGATTATTTAGAACCTGAACTTTATACTACATATCACAAATTCAAGCAAATAAGTATTTTTAATAGAATTACTTACACTGCAAAGTCGAGCTTCTGGACCCGGGTTCCATTGTTCACGTCTACAGCTCACCATCCACTTTTTTTCTTCGTTCCATATCTCTATGAAATCTAAACATTTTTTTCCTGCTTCCTGGACGATTAGAACAATTCATAGCTGAACAACCCCCCATAATCAATTTTATTCAAATTTATAATATATAAACAACCGTTGTGAAGTAAAAAAAAAAAATGTTGGTAATACACGTGACATATACCAGATTGGAACCTCGTGGTAACCCAGTGGAACCAGAATGGCGAGTGCGCGAGCTCCCCTTTTTAGGATCCCTAGTCAGTGCATGTGCGTCATTGGAAAACATGTAAATTTATATATTTGAATTTATACAATAAAAAACAAGTTAATACGTATAAACAAACTTCCATAAACGTAAAATGGATTTTTTAAAAAATGGTTAGTAACTCTTAAATTATTTTTATTAACAACTAGCTGCTAACCGCGACTTCGTCCGCGTCGGCTTTAGAATTAGCTCCCGAGAGAAATGTAGCATGTGTGAATAACAAATATTGTTGCGACAAAAAAAAAACTGCATTTAAATATTATTTGCTTTTTACTTGTTTCAAATGAAGTATAATGCATGGTAGTATACTTCATTTAAAATAAGAGGATATGCAGAGTTACTAAATTTAGATTTTTTTTTAGGCATTTGCCGAATAGAGACAGTTATGACAGTATTTGCGAACTGTTTTGTAAAAGAAATATTTATGCTATATGCATGAATTTTAGTCTATGTTAATCAGGAATAGAGCAGCTTTCTATTAGAGAAAAAATTTTAGAATCGGTTCTGTAGTTACAGAGATACCCAGGGAGCGTAATGTATTAGAATTATTTTGAGTGTTCCTGTATAGGAACTATTTACGCTACATGCATGAATTTTAGCCTATAATACTCAAGATGTAGCTTACTATCAGTACAAAAAGTTTAGGAATCGGTTCAGTACTTACAGAGATGCACATAGAGCATAATGTAATTCTTATTAGCATCCCTGTAAAAGAACTATCTGTGATATATGCATTAAAGGTAGCCAAAAACACTCAGGATGCCACCAGTGTCTAAGAAGTTCTGCTCTCAAAACTGCAAGGCGGGAGGTGCCAGGTTCAAACCCCGGTCGCGCCTGTCGACCTAGCCGCTTGCAGTTTTCCGTGATTTTCTAAAAAATCTCGCGTAACGGGCTAGGATCCCTTAGAAAGTCCCCCACAGAGGAATTCGCCGTATAGGTCGGCCTAGGACTCATTATACGTGCAGTCAATCCTCAGATAGCCAGATAGCACAATCTTGTACAGAACACGTCTAGAAGACGTCATATAGACAAGCTGACATGTCCATTAAACATCCAGGATTCGCCCAATTCTCGTCCATTTTACGTCAATATGGCACTATAGGACGCCCATATGACGTCTTATAGACATGTATATGGACGTAATAATGGACGTGTTTGTATATTTATAGACCTTTTACGGTCGAATCCTGGACATCAACAAAAACCATTTAATAATTTTTAGCTAATTGTATGTAATGATTAATTTAAATTTATCGTTACATCTTAATAACGAATTTTGTAAAAATATTCGTACCAAATTTTTTTTTAAACCAACCTTTAAGTACTTGCCCCGCTTCAGCTTCGAACCCTTGATCATGGTCTTCACAGTAGAGTGTGCTAACCACGATACGCAGCGGAACTTGCTCTGCTGCGTCAAAATGCTGAAGTAAAGATTTTTTAGTTTCGGACTGGGAACTTAGAAAAAAATATGCAGCTATTCGTTTTTGGATGTTGAGTCGCTAGAGAATTTTCTTTTTTTTGCATGTGGATATGAGTTTCTTTTTACACAATACCGCTTTTACAGGAAATAATAATACATAAAAAGTATTTTAAATTTAATTTTAAAATAAGACAATTAATTTTAAAATAAAAATTTTAAAATAAGACAAAAAAAAAAAAAAGAAACCTCTAGAATGTAAAAAGTTTTTAAAATTTTTTAGGGTAAAATTTAACATCAATAAAAATATAAAGTATAATAAATTCATGTGTCGTAAGTACAGTATTGGTTAAAATGTAAATCAATGACAAAAAAGTAACTTTTCCATATTTTGTCCATTTCTGGACCTATACACACATCCATTTTATGTCGTATCACTGACATAGTGTGTATCATCTGGAATACGTCCATTAATGGACATATTCTAGATATTCTAAGTCTAGTTTTGGTCTATTCATGGACGTATTCTGGATTTTCCAGATTATGTCCATAAATAGATGTCTTATGGATGTCTATCTATACACATGGATGTATTATGGATGAGTTGGACCAGAAATAGACATAAAATGGACAAGTGTGTTACCTGGGTCGGTCTTAATCCAAAAACAAACAAGCAATAATACTGAGGAATAATGTAACTTTCAATCAGTGAAAAAAGTTTTAGAATCGGTTTAGTATCTACAAAATTTCCACAGAGCGCAATACATTATAATTATTTTGAGTGTCTTTGTAAAAGAATTATTTATGCTATATGCTTGAAATGTTGTCTGTATGTTAATCCAGGGCATAAGCTATTTTCATTACAAAACTTTCCAAATCCGTTCAACCATTTTTGCGTGATTCAGTCAAAAACATCCAAACACACAAACGTACACATTTGTATTATTGGAAAATTATGAACTTTAAGAAACACATCTGGACTTTTCTTCGTACTTCCGTATTATCTCGGCGGCCATTCCCGCGAAAGTTATGGGCTCAGTCGTGCTCAAATTTTCAAAGCTCTGCTTTCTGTAGATTTGTCTGAAGAACATTGATTTTTATTATTACAGATAGATAGATTTGGCATAAAACTGGCTTAATTTCCGTGGTATTTAATGTTTTTCAGATGCACGCGCTTCTTTGTTGAAGTAATAGCATTCTTGTTAGCTCAAAACATGAATCATTTGATACGGGCGAAACTCGCCAAGCATGGCAACATAAAAACGGTTTTTAATTAATAATTAAAAAAGTAATTAAAATCTAAAATTCTAAGTAGCCTATAACCATCTCCAAGGTCCCATCTGTATCCAAACCAAAATACATCTTAAACGATTTAGCGGTTTAGGCGCGAAAGCGTCATAAACAAACAAACAAACTCACTTTCGCATTTATAATATTAAATAGGATTTCCGGAACTTGTTTTTCAATGCATCTCTATGCGTTCTTCAATCTTCTGGAGGGATAAGGGGGCGTGGCAATGGCACAGGCTTCACTTTCCTAGTACTGCGTAGCGCAACATGGGCTCCTCCATTAGTTAAAAATTAGTTAGTCCGTGGTTAAACCTCCTTGAAATACACACGCAGGCCCGTTACAAATAGCGAAGGTCCCGGGCAGCTGATGATATTTTTGAACATGTCCCCAATTATGGAACAAAATTGGGTGCATTTTATAATGAATGAACCCAAAATAAAAATTGAACCCAAATGCTTTTTTAGATTTTGGGGACCAATCACAAAATACTGCAGAAATTCGAGGACAGTCCCCAAATATAGATCCTTTTTTCATTTTGTCCCCAAATGTACCCAAATTTAAAGATTTGTACTTTTTTCCTTGAAAGTTTCCGTTTAGTTTATTTCTCTCAGAAAAAACTGAAGAAATAGGAAAACATTAACCAATTAAAAGCGCCATCTACTCAAAGAAACAAGGAAATTCGATATCTGAAAACGTTTGTTGTCATTGTGTGCGTAGCGTGTACGTACACACATTCAATAAAGTATCCGACTATGAGCCAAAATTCCCATTTCAGTTTTGTTAATGATTAATCACTTTTCATGAAGAACCATGCTTTAAATATTGAATTGACGTACGAAAATTTTCTTGCACTCGAATACTTTTTTTGGAGGGTGTACAAAGTTTCATGAAAAATTATCACAAAATGATTCAATGTAAAAAGGAATGTCTTCTGAAAAATAAAAATATTATTCCAAGAGTTAAATTTTGAATATAATGCAATATTTCAACATTATGTTCCTTTTATATTTCTGGTTTAAATAAATATTTATAAATTAATTAAATACTTCCATTAATTTATTAGAAATAAGAAAAACAATGGACGATATCGATATGACGTCATTTTTCCACCAACACGTGACTTTTTGGCTGTGTTGATGAGTGGCCCTGTAATCTGATTGGCTGAAGTGTATATTTTCCATCCACACGTGGCTGAAATAGCCTCGTCTCAGTATAAGTTTTAATATGTTAGCACTTTTTAATGGGAATCTTTCGAGAGATATCTTTTTGCAGTCATGTACAGGTTCCAGAGAGTTATTGAAACATTCGTAGGCAGCACAATACAGAGGTATAATTATTATTTTTTTGATTTTGCGCTTATTACCAGGAGTCCAGCACATAAGCCTATGGAGAAATGGTTGTTTGTTTTCCACCGTCATGTGACTTTTATAGCCTCGAACCCAAGGAGGCGATATCCTCCATTGATATAAAGATCTATAAGAGTTCAGTTTTAAGTATCAAAGTCAGTCAAGATTTAAAGTATGGGTATTCATGGTAATATGTTGTCCTCGAATAAGTCCTCAAAAATATTTTCTAGTGTCCCCAAGTTTTCCTTAGATTCCAGGACTATGCTTGATTTGTCCCCAGCCAATCAAATTTGTCCCATTGCTGTTTCTAGCCCGTTATGCCCTGTGGCTAACTCTGCATAAATACACTCAACCAACCAACCAACTAACAACGGAGCAGAAGAAGAGAAACTGGCTCCGTATGGCTTTATTTATTTGACATCCCGTGTTTACTATTCTAGCTAGCAGGCTTAGTTTGTTATTTTGTAGCGTTTGCTGTTTTTTTTAGTCTATTGTTCTATTGTGTTTTACTTTTTTTGTCTTCATACGACTATAAACAGGTATGCGACTTTTTTTTTAACTAGCCAGTTGATGAATGGTTTAAAGTGTTGATAAATTATGAGTCGTACTTCTTTCATGAAAATACTCCATTTTTTAACATTCAAATCAATTTTAACCTTAGTAATCATTCAATGTCGTAAATGGCGCAGCGGCAGCACGCTTGTAGTTACAATTGCAAATTATTTTTCTGTACTAGAATCAAGGTTAGAAATTAAGATATTAAAGTGAGGTGCAAATGGCAACCAACTATTTCATCTTAGTTGCCAAAATGATCTACTTAGGCGTAATTTAAAAATTATTTATTGTAGTCATTCAAAATCAAATCATAGGCAAGTACGAATACTGATTAAAGTTTGGTTAGTAAATATATACATGTTAAAGTAGGAAAGTAAATATGTACAATGTTAAATGTAGGAAAATGCCGCAAACGAATTAATAGGGTCACGTGGGGTAAAATGACCATAAACGTAGCTATTTTCAACTTTACTAAGCTACACATGTAAAATGATACAACATACTTAATATTTTTTGACAAATATTTTACATTGGACTATTTGACAGTAACTAGAAATTCTTGCTTTTTTCTTTTACAAACATTAAAACTGTTTGATTATTAATTCTTTTGGGCTTGTTATTATGATCATTTTACCCCATGGTGTGGGGTAAAATGATTATAGATGAAAAAAAATGAAACAACTCATAGAAAATGATATTATATGAGTAAGATCAACTGGAAAATAGGTAACAAATGTTTTATTAAATAGTTTTTCATGGAATTTTAATTTAGCTATCAGAAATTATATCCTCCACTATCAAATATCGGCTCATCCACTATTTGAATTATCTGTTCAGTTTGAACTTCTTCGGCATCATCATTTTCTGGCAATGTATATTTTTTCAAATAAAGTTTTTGCAAAGTATTAAATTACAAATAGCTCCTTTTCTGCAGACAAAATCTGTCCAAAAATGTTTAATAAAACTTTTACCACAGTACCCAAGAGCCAGCAGATATTTTGTCCAAAAGAGGTGTTACAGTCATGCCATTTTGATCTCCTCTTTCAACACTTTTTAAATAAGAATTAGGATTTTTCTTCACAAAATTTCAAAAATAGCATACTTTCTTTATTTCATGGTCTTCAACTTCATGCTTTTCTTCAAAATGTGCAGTAAACACATCCTCCGTTAGCATTTATTTATAAATGTATGATTCCAGTATCGTAAATTTTGGGTTATTTTTCTTATTTCCAGGTAAAAATAACAGTAGAATAACGGAATCTATTTATGTATTCACGTTATTACTATTGATACCTTATAAAATATATTACAGAGGGAAAAAGAGAAATCTAAAATGATACATGTGTTCTTTAAGTGCAAGCCTAGCAGTATGATCGTTTTACCCCATTTTCTCTGAACTACTCCAAAATAAAAAATAATACGAATACAAATTATCTTGATACAGAAATGTATTCCTCAAGAATGACAGTAGGCTTTGTATCATCAAAATTTCAAGAACTTTAAATCACAAAAATGCTACAGCAAAGTAAATTTTAACTTTATATAGATAAGAGTCAAACATGAAACTCTAAGTGCTGACATTACATATTAAAAGAATATTACCAAATCAATTAAAAAATATTGCTTATAATATAAATGAGCTAAAAAAAAAATCAGTATGCCAATAAACCAATGCTTTTGACATTTATCGTCTGCTTTTTGTAGACTGTTCATTTTACCCCACCTAACCCTAATAATAAAATTACTGCAATATTTAAAAAAAAAAAAGTTGGAGCTGAAAAATACTGCACTTTAATAAAATTTTGCATCTTATGCAGGCTCTCTGTGCCATCCATACATGCAAGGTCATGCGACACGTGCCATCGCTAAGCTAAAAAGGCGCTGAGTTCTACCTTTAAATAGGAAAAGAGGAAACAAGGAAACAAAAGAAACCCAGGAAAGAAAATAATTTTCCTGAAAGAAAACAAACATAAGATTCCAGATTCCATTATATTTGTGGCAAAAACAGAGCCGAGTATCACATGGGTAAGCGGGGCACTAGTCTGGGGTCTCAAAATCAAATAAATTACCCTAGATAAATAGGATTTCTCATAATAACAGAGTTTTAAAAAACCCGTTTTTTTTTTTTTTTAAACCCAACCCGGGTGGGTTTTATTGGGTTTTATTAAGATTTTTTTATAGTATAACACTTTTTGTATGTAAATTTTATGGTTTTATTTCAAAACAGAATAATTTTAGTGTAAAAGAAAACTTTCATTACAAAATAATAATTATTTAATTAATTAAAATATAAAAATCAACTTTAATGCAGTACTATCTTTTACTGCTGACGTTGATAAAGGGCTCCTAATTTTTTTTATGATCATAGATAAAAGTATATTATTGTTCACTTACAAAAATGTTGTTTTTGATTGGCTGTTTTCTATTACTTTTTAAATTTATGAACTTTTTAATTTTTTTACCTTTATGTTTTTTAAGTCATAGTCCGAGATCACTAGAAATGAAAAAGGGCAGGGTGCACATTACAGAAAAAGGGCAGTGTTTGGGAGAAGGACATATCATATTACACAAAAAGGGCAACTTTTATAATTATTGTCTACAAACACATAAGGGTAGCTTTTATAAACATACTTTTATGTCCGAAAATGTGTTTTCTTAATAGCAATTTTTTAAGCAAATGATTAAACAAATTTTGAAACCAAATTTTTTCACTTAGTGAAATCTACACTTTTACAAAAATTGTGTAAGGCGTCCATTATGCTTTATTTCAACAACAACAACAAAACAAAAAAAGCATAAAAAAATTAAATTTTGTAATCGCAAAATAACGGGAATCCGGTTTTGCCGAAAAATTTTTCATAATCACACCAATTTTCGGACCCGAAAATGACTGAAAACATTCAGATTTAGATTCAAATTTTATCGTATTCAGCATCACTGCAACTTTTCTCTCTGTATATATGCTAGTCTGCAACTAGTGGAGGGAAAACGGGACACTTGCCCCAGGCATAGTGCTGTTGCGTCAAAATTGAAATGGAAAGAAGGGAGCACCAAAACAAAGGTTTGTTCCGGGCGACTTGACCTCTAGTTGCAGCACTATATGCATAACTTTTGGAAATATTCTGTAATAAGAATGCCAGTTTAGATAAGACGTGTCCGAGGGAAAAATAAATTGCAAGTGCACGACATAATAAAAAAAGAGGGGGGGGGGGAATGATAGTGTGTCCTATCGTGGGCGGCGGCAAAGGATTTTCTAAACAGGCAAAAAGTCTTATAATTGTTGTTGTATAATATTCGTCATTACATAATTATAAAATAACTCCCGACCCTTCAGGGATCGGAAAGAATTGGACCCTCTTGCACACATTTTTAATTTCCCAATCAATGAACTCAAAATAGTCTCAATGGCTCTCCCCACTGCGCATTTTCGCACTGTCCATTGGGCTTTTGCTGAGCGCGTAGTACAGTAAAAATGAACATCCCAGGGGCGCGTGCCCGTGCAGTCGACGAGACTTGCATTCTCGCAATCGTCGACGATTTCATTTTTTTCAAGGGGCTGCAAAATAGACACATGTTGTATTGACAGTTCCCACCTCTATCCCCGCCTAAAATAGCCTTATACATGGGCGCCGGCAGAATATTTTCCAGGGGGTGGGGGCAAAGACTACTTTAACATATGGTTACCATGTTGGAAAGATCAAAAAAGCAAGGGAAAACACTGCATACAAAAATCCAGGGGGGGACATTGCCCCCCCCCTTGCCGTATGCTTGCCGGTGCCCATGGCGCTATAGAATAATCATCAATTTGGCCCCTATGCTGACCAGAAATTCGATATTTTCAAGTAGTATTTCCTGACTGCTGCACACCCTGTCAATGAATCAATTTTTCCCTATTCTTTTTAGTACATCGACAGGGAGGAGTGAGTGTGTGTGTGTGGGAGGGGTGTTACCCAGACTTCCGGAATTGCCCTTGTCTTGAACTTTCCTTGCAGCCAGCCGTAAGTTTGGATGAATGTGTTTTGAGAATCTGAAAAAATAAACAATAACCAAGTGGCGTTTATTAATTACTTACAGCATTTATAAAACACGGTAAAGCGCCATTTACAGTAGGAAATAATTTATTGTTATGACTACTTTTCTCGATGACAGATTGTTTCTCTAATGAGATATTTTATGACCTCAAGCTACAGGGAATGGTTTTAACCCTCTCCTCAGGTCGGGAGGGAGAAGAGCGGCAACGGAGCAGATGCCCCCCCCCCCTCCTCCCCCGCACATCATTGATAAGAGAATAAACAAATCAACTTCCTTGTTGTTGTTGTTGGAAAGAGGCTTTTCTGGGGTCTAGCCGGGACCACGTGGCCCCGGTCTAGCTGAGCGCCAGCAATGGTAACGAGAATCAAAGAGAAGGGGAAACAAGGAGGGGTGGAGAAAAGGAGAGCGGCATTTTGATTGAAAAAAAAAAGCAAAGAGGATGGAATTATATCAAGAAAAAGGGCAAGGAGGGCAGAATTTTAACAAGAAAAAGGGCAAGGAGGGCGGAATTTTAACAAGAAAAAGGGCAAGGAGGGTGGAATTTTATCAAGAAAAAGGGCAAGGAGGGCAGCATTTACCGGTAAAAGGGCACCGGGGCGGGCCGCCCCCCTGAAACGCTCTAGAGTGATCCCTGTCATAGTTATACTTTCTAGTTAGAATATAAGTCAGTAAACCCTTTGCAGGCCAACTTACTGCAGAACTGCTATTTATTTAATAATTTTCTTTATAGTTATTCATTTTTGCTTTGAATGTATATTCCTTTTTACTTTAAAAAATCTAGAATTAATATGTCTGGCATTAAATCCCATATAAACAATGCATAATGAATCAGATTCATATTTCTCAGTACCAAAGCAATGCCGCAACTAATAGAATACAGGATTGTTTCCTGAACCTGAATTCATTCTTGAGATGCATGCTTGTAAACTGTAAGAGAGAGACATGTCCCATTATTCTCTTATCTGGGAAAGGATTTTTTTCCCTTGTCACTATACTGATAATTACATATTTTATTCATATTTAATAACTTACTTATTAAAGAGATACTAAGTTATCCCTGCCTGCATTCTACACCTATTCATTTTAAAACAAATATTGCAGATAGAATTGGCTCAAGGTATTATTTTTAAAAAGGTTATTATTCTTTATGTTGAAGTTAGAAAAATAATTATAAAAAATTAAACTGGCATATTTATATTTATCTAATATAATGCATTAAGTTATGTAGGTAATATTATATGTATTTAATGTCAAATAACAAATGATTTAAATGAAAGAAAGGAAAATTTTTGATTATTTTTAATAAAACCCAAAAAAGCCCATTTCTGAGTGGGTTTTATTGGTTTTTTTTTTAAGTGGTTTTTTTGGGGGTTTGTGGGCGGGTCCGAAACCCTGCATAATAATGACTTATTCTATATAATTCTGAATTGTATTCAGGTCTTGCCCATCCCCCCCTTCCCCCCTCGAAGCAATCAAGGATAGGATGTTTTTCTCATATCAAGCGCTCATTAGACATTTGCACAACGGTGCCAAGTAGGCTTAGAGCGGACATGTGTTATGCCACAAAAATATTTTAACTCTTAATTTCTTTTTACAAGATTCAAAGTGGAAATATTTTTGCAGCACAAAAGACGATGCGGCACCGATTTGGAAACAGAAAATATGGTTTGAAGGATGATTGGGGATAAACCTTTCATAAAATTCCAAATCTGTCAGACACATTATAGCAATTGCCGTTGATCAGTATGCTTTGCTATTTTTTTTTTTTTTTAAGTTAGGCATCAAAAATGACGATCAGATATTATTTCATGGTCGCCAAACTCAAATTTCTAGGTGCAAAATACGACTAACGACCGCTTATTTCTAACCCTGACTAGAATTAAAATTTAAATTGTATAGTATTTCTGTTAACAAAAAACCTAAGTTTTTCTCAGTATTTTTTTTGGTGTTAAAAATGTAGCGTTCATGTTTTTCAGTAACGTAAACTACTTAGCTAGTCCACTGACATGTAAATTTATCGCAAGTTCAGTGTCTTAAATGTACAAATAGTTGCAAAAGCATAGTACTGACTAGCAAATGAAGAATTTTACACTTTTTCAAATGAAATCATGTTATTGTTTACCTTTTTATAACCTTTAAGAATTAAAAATCGGCTTAATCTATTTTATTTTAGTCAGCAATAAATAATTGTCATATAGATCTTGTTATTTAATTTTTTATGTAGTTTTAAATATGTCTGGAAGTGCAGACTTGGTACCTACCTGGAAAGTCAAGGAACTAAATTTTGGTCAGGGTTATAGAAAAAAAAGTCAGGAAAAAGAAAAAATCAATGAAGATGAAAAAATCAAAATATGGTAAAATCATACAAGCCAATGCGCACCCCATGTAAACACGACGACAGTCGCTTTTTAACTAAAACTACAGTGGATTATGCTACCTAGTTGTACAGCTAATGTAAACTGGGCAAACACTGCCCCGTTTTCAGCTCAAAAAAACATCAGTGAATTAAACAACCTAGTTGTACAGCTTGGCCCGTTTTCAACTCAAAAAAACATCAGTGAATTAAAGAACCTAGTTGTACAGCTTGGCCTGTTTTCAGTTCAAAAAAACATCAGTGAATTAAACAACCCAGTTGTACAGCTAATGTAAACTGGGCAAACACTGGCCCGTTTTCAACTCAAAAAAACATCGGTGGATTAAACAACCTAGTTGTACACCTCATATAAAGTCAGTATGATTAGAATAGCACGTAAATAGCACTTACGACAACATAAGAACATCAAATATCAGTTTAAAAATCACATTAAAAACCTTAAGCATTGCAAAGGTTCATTAAAAACAAAAGCACTTACTTTTATTTTTTTTTAATTAACCGCTCAGAAATGTCCCTAACACCCACCAGCTTATACGTAACACCAGCATGCTTTCTTTTATTTACTTTTATATTGACACTGTATTTCTAACAAACACACTCACTGGCCGATAACGTAAAACCAACATGCTTTCTTTTATTTAGCTTTATATTCGCACCCTATTTCTAACAAACACACACAAATTCTTTTCATACATTAACATAACATATTTCATTCCCTTCCATCCATAACATGAAACAATTTCAAATTCCCAAACTGATGATACACGTATTCTTTATGGTTGCCACTCACAACTACCACCGGCTGGGTACTTCACTTCCGATGTGCGTCGCCCTCGACGGTGCCAGAAGTATCACCAAAGAAACATGTAAACACAAACAGTAATATGTAAACAGCACCGGATGCGGAATATAGTCCCAACCTTTTATTCTTGTGTTATTGTAGAAATTGTTAGATTTGAATTTTCATTTTTTCTTTTCTAACTTTCTATAATTTAAAACTGTGTCATTTTGATGAACATATTGTTGAAATATGCTTGTTCTTTAAATTATTATCAAATATCCTTTTCATTAAAATCCAGTTGTGTTAAATAAAATTTTGTTCAAATGTATATGGGTTGTAAGAAAAAAAAAGGAAATACGTAAAAAGTAACAGAAAGGAAGTAACGTTGAGAATTAAACATGAGGTCTGTTAAAGCATTCTAGAGTGGGCAAAGCAAAAGCTTTGAAATCTGTACCAACCGTGAAATGTGCTAACTCCTGTATTTTGGAGAAAAAAAATATATTAACCTAAATAGGAGTATTTAACAGTCAAAAATTACAATAATTTTTATCGTAGTTTTACTCCTTAAATATTTACTAAGTTAACTCATCCTGCAGTTTTAAGTTTACAAAGTCTGATCTGCTTGTGCTTTAAATAGCCAAGCCTCTCTCTTAAAATATTTATGAAAATTCAGTCTGTTTAAAAAATTTCTTCAAGGCTACCTCCAGTAAAGGGAGGGGGGGTAGGAGTACAGTATAGAACCTGTTATCTGGAATGGTTGGGACCAGGTGTATTCTGGATAACTGGTTGAGGATTAACATGACATCTACTGATTTGATTGGTAGCGTATATGTTATTCTCCGGTAAAATCATACAAGACGGTGCACACCCCATGTAAACATGGCAACAGTCGCTTGAGCTTGGCGGTTGCCAAACCCCAGCGACTGGCGCCAACCATTTTGCATAAATATTTTAACTCATTAAAATTGCCTATATATTCCACTAACAAAGACATTAAAACAAAATACACCGTCCATAATTAACCTAAAATATGCCTTCAAATTCAGTAACAGGCATTTTAAAATGAGTAAACAGTGGACCATTTTTAACTAAAAAAACTACAGTGGAATAAGCAACCTAGTTGTACAGCTTATGTGAACTGGGCAGACACTGGTCCGTTTTCAACTTAAAAAAATCTTGGTGGATTAAACAACCTAGTTGTACACCTCATATAAAGTCAGTATTATTAGGATAGCACATAAACAGCACTTACAAAAACATCAAATATCAATTTAAAATTCTCATTAAAAACCTTAAACATTGCAAAGATTCATTATAAAAGAAGCACTTACCTTTATTATTGTAATTAACCTCTCAGAAATGTCCCTAACACTCACCAGCTTCTAACATAAAACCAGCATGCTTTATTTTATTTAGTTTTATATTGACTCTCGCAAAGGGCCAGCATTAGCATATTTTCCAGGGAACCTCTAAAGCAAAGGCTGAACCCACCAAAGTTTTTTTGGGTCTTACCAAAGGCCAGCGTTTGCATATTTTTGAGGGGTCATCTAAAGCAATGGCCAGACCCAGTGATGTGTTTTTGGGTCTTGTAAAGGGCCAGCATTAGCATATTTTCGAGGGGGCCTCATAAGCGATGACTGGACACACTGATGTTTTTTTGGGTCTCGCAAAGGGCCAGCCTTAGTATATTTTCCATAGGGCCCCCTGAAGTGATGGCCGTACCCACTGATGTTTTTTTTTTTGGGGGGGGGGTTTCGCAAAGGGCCAGCGTTAGCATATTTTCGAGGGGCCCTTCCTGTTTTTTTTAATAGTTTGTTATTTTTACTTTAAATAGTTCCATTTTTAAAAATATTTGGTTTTCCTAAATCACCATTTTGTTTACGTTTCTGCATCTGCGGTGCATCTTGGGTAAAAATCAAGCGCGCTTCCTCAATGGCTGAATCTCGCAGCCTTTTGCGTCATACGTGCATTGCCGAACAAGAAAAACCAAAATAACAGAACCCAGAGATTATGAACCGAACAGAGCAGAAGAGGTTGCAATCCCAGGGACTTTCTACAGAAAAACGCCAATTTGCCAGTTTGTTGACAATTGCTAAGCAGTGGGCTAAAGCACATTTCCACCAAAAAATATGAAAATTATAAAAAAAAAAAAATAAGCAATTTTCCCAAAAATGGGACCCTGGGAAATATTCCTGTATTGATCCCTGCTTTTAATTTAATATGCATTTATCTTATTTAATGATATCTCTTGTATATGAATAAACTTTGCATTCCAGTTACTTCAAGATGGACCTGTTCTGTCAAAATATTGGGAAAAAATATGAATGCCTGTTTAAAATAGGCCAAGGAACATTCGGGTAAGTATAATATGTGGATTCTTTATTAAAAACGAAAAAAATATTAGAAAAATTTACTGTATTAGCCCAAATATAGCGTGACCTTGAATATAACACAACCCCAAAATTTTTCATCAAGATAATTTAAAAAATTCTATATTTAGGCCTCGAATTTTGTGCCAGTCAGGTTTTTTACGGGAAGTGATCAGTCAAAAAACATTGGGTTATATTTGGGCTCATACGGTAAATATTTCATTTTAAAATTACTCTTAAAATATATCTAAATATGTTTTGCTTCATTATTAGAAGTCACTTATCTTTAAAGATAAAATGTGAATTGTGATAATTCCTGCCGTTGTTGAAAAACATTGAAAGACCTTAAATTAATTTTGAAAAATCGGGGACTATAAATTTTTTGAAAACTGCTCCAGGGTGCTTCAAACGTCTGTGATTCCATCAATGTTTCACAAGAAACTTTTTATTTATCATTTCTGGTGAAAGCAAGAAAGAATACGAATCTACCACAAAAGTTCTATTAATGATGTTATATTTAGTGGTGTATCAAGTAGCCACTAGCACTTTGGCCAAGTATTATCTTGTAATTACAAAAAAAGAAAAATCACTGATTTGCAAATAAAGAATTCTGCACCTTTTTGAAATGAAAATATGTAATTGTTTTTTAAATTAACATGAATTCAAAATGAAACCATAAATATATATATATTTAAATATTAAATTTGTGCAGTATGGTATAAAAAGTGCTTTTAGTATTATTTGAGCTGTTAAACAATCTGTTTCCAGATTAATTTATTAATCAGAAACTTGGCCATTTATTAAGACATCTTTCTGAAATTACATAGAAAATTCAGTTCTATAAAATAGTACAAGCATTTCATTTCTGCAAAGTTAAAATTTATCTTGTATGAAAAAGTAGAGTCCCCCACTATTCTAAAAATCTGTTTATTCTGAACAGAGATCAGAAAAAATATTTTTTAAACTTAAAAACAGGAGAAATTAAAAAGATGTTTGCGAGAAAATGTACACTTATTTATAGGTGAAAAAACAGATTGGAAAGGAAGTTGATTGCTTACAGTACATGTCGGCTCCATTTATAAATTCTCTTAAACACTTAATTTGTGTCTTAAAAAGTCACAGGGTGGTGACAGATCAGGTAAATCATGAAGAAAGTTTAATTTTTTCTGTCTTTGTACTAGTTTAAAGTTATTTGTATCCTGCTCCTAAATGGAATATTAGACTTATTATTATTTTTGTCTAAACATTTGCAATTTCATTACCTTAAGGCAGAGAAATTTAAACACTAGGACTTCAAATTGCTTTTTAATTGGAAAACTTTTATAATTAATTAAACTATTAAAATAGATAATGTTTTGCTCACCAGTTAATCAAATTGTACTTCTTAAATTGTTTGATATTGATTTTTTATGATTAAAATTTTAGGTCTGTGTATAAGGCAAGAGACAGAGAAACACAAAGGATTGTAGCCGTGAAAAAGGTTCTTACAGATAATACAAGTGAAGGGGTGAGTATTTTATGCCATTGATACTATTACTTAGACTTGAACTCCTATATTTTGTAAGCTTTCTTTAAATCTTCAAAGTTAGTGTTCTTTTACAAGATTGCTCAATAAAAAAAAAAACTGATGAAAGGTAAAAATAAAAATATTATAAAATAATCTACATAAAAAGGTAGTTATTATCCAAGATATTTATTTGTTGTTGTTCCTCAACCTGTTTACATCTGAGGACTGGCAAAAAAATAGGAAAAATACTTTGCAGATCAGTGTCAGGCCAAAAACAATGAATATTATATAAACAGGTATTTTATTTATTAAATCATGTGTTTTACAAATTTAATTTTTAGATGGAATGACACTTCCTGCTTTATTTTTTAATACATTTGATTTACATGGACTGGCAGTGAAGCTTTATGGACAGGTAGTTGGGAAACTTGTAGTGGTAAAAGACCACTCTTTTGTACCATGTGAAGGTTGCAATAACCAGTAACGCACATGCTGGTGGGGGAGGCAAAAGGTTCAGTGTTACATTTCCAAAAATGAAACATGGAGCTTTTCATTTAAAAAAGAAAACGATAGAGCAAGGTAGCTGAGAAATTTTATAACTCCAAAGGACATCAATACTTCACATGTAGGGATCAGTCCAGGAATTTTTTCCAGGCAGGGACGTAGCCAGGGGGGAGGGGTAGGGGGATCATAACCCCCCTCCATGAAATGTTTCTGGCTACGTCCCTGTTTCCAGGGTCCCATTTTTGTGGAAATTGCTGATTTTTAAGTCATTACTTAATCCTGTGAATTTTCATACCAACTTTTAATAAAAGTCTCATTTTTGGTTACGATGATTGTTGAATAGATTAAAATGTAGGGTAAAATTACAGTGAAGGGCTATTTTAATTCTATGTATTTTTGTGAAGGGACCGTTTTAATCTATTGTAATCTTGTGAAGGTGCCGCAAAATGGACCCAGTTTTTGTCTGCATCGATCCCTGCCATATGTCAGTCAACCAGTCCATTTTAATTCAAATGTTTGGCTGTCATTGCCACCATTTTTTCTTCTTCACCGCTATATAAGAACTCAAGAGCCCTTTAAAAAAAAAAAAAAAAGTCTATTTATAGACAAATTGCTAAGTAAAGATTGCCAGTTTGTATATACTGTAACTTATTATTTTAGCCATGAATACAAATATTTCAAGGGAATCTTTTTATACTCTGTACTACAGTGGGACATGCAGGTTTTTACAGTATCCCATTGGTTATAAGTCTGTATGGATGGTAGAACTTTTTTGCTACTAAAGAATGGTGGACTTTTTGTACCCCACAAAGTGATTGCCTTGATAAGTAGTATATTTTTTGTGAAGGCTATTTTACACAATTTTTAGTTAATTTTATTTTCTAAAAAACACTTATATGGAATTATTGTAAAATTCATTTTGTTGTGTGTAAATCAATTTGACAGATCACATTTTATTAGTTCCTTTATTTAATTTGAATTGATATATATGTATATGTTTATTTATTTAGATGCCAATTACCAGTATCAGAGAGATTAAAATTTTACAATTACTTAGACATGAGAATATTGTTAGCCTACTGGAAATATGTACAGACAATGGTTTGTAAATTTTAGATATAAAGTTTTATCTTTGAAAGTATTCCTTTTTGTAAATGTAGAAATGATATATTAATATATTTTAAATTAGTATATTAAAGATTTTTTTATGCTCCTAAATTTGAAATCTTTTATTCTTCCAAATTTTGGGATCATAGTATGCAAAATTTGGAAGCTACGATCACTTTGTCATTAGTTACAATGTGAAAGGTAGCATCCATAACATTTATAAATTTATATTTTTAAAAAAATTATTTAATATTACATTAAATATTGCTGTGGGTGTCATACAGTGAAGACTATTAAAAAAAAAAAACTTTAATAATATTTTGTTTGCCCCCAACAGAATTCATATTTATTCATTGTATTTTTAAACCTGTCTGTTAACTCTTACAATTTCAAAAAAAAAAAAAAAAAGTACAGGGACCTTAGAAACTTCTTAAATAATTGCTAATGTTGTGGTTATAAGGCTGAATATGCAATTATTCTTTATTACAATTACCAAATAACCATTAATCGAATTAAATATGTTCATTTGCTACTTAATATTGAATTAATGCTTTTCACTTTATCATGAAATACTGCCTGCATACAAGCAGGTGCAAATTATTTGTCTCCTTTAACACATAAAGGGTTTTCCCTGTATTTTTACTACTATATTTAATTCAAAATTGACGAAAATTTCGATAATTTCAACTCTTTGCCCACAAGTTTAAATTATTTTGTTATTAAATTACCACCCTTATTACAGTTCAAGTAGATTTACTGTTTTAGTAAATCAAATTATTTCTTAAAAACTACTTACTACTACTGAAAATAAATATTCATGAATAATAATTTTAAAAAAGTACTAATTCATAAAAATTCATGTTATCATATTAAGATTCTGCTTTCGATTTTTATGTAGATATACCTTTATTAATAACAAACATTCTAGTTAAAAAAGTAAATAGAGATGCACAGAATATTCGGTTGGTAACTGGTATACTGCCTATTCGGCAGACAAACCGAATATTAGGTTCAGCCGAATACATAAATATTCGGCAACCGAATAGTAAGCAAATTTAAGTATTCATCAATTGGTAAACAAATACATATTTTTTATATCATGAAAGAAAGATATAGTACAGTACCATAGTACTAAATTGATTCAAGTTGTTACTTACTAATATCACATGTGAATAAGTGTTAGAAACCCTTAGAAAGTTATCCTACCGAGGCAGCCCCCATCCTTGGCAGATAGCCCTAATGTAGCATTCTACAATCACACAGAAAACTAATATCACAATGAAATTGGCTTTAATGTAAGAGAAAACACTCAGATTTTAAATTTGAATTTTGTTGCCTTTCAATTTTTCTTAAATCTTATGACACATTGCATTAACCTTGCTATTACTAACTGATTTAAATTTGAAACAGTAACCAGGAAAAAAAAAACTCATAATATTAAGTGTTCATAAATATGTAAAGTCAATTAACTGCTAATTTTTTTAATAAAATATGCAGGTAAAAAAATTACCAGCATTTCACTAATATTTAAAAAAGTTATTAATAATATATAAAAGAAACACACGTGGATATTAAATTTTGCAGCGTTTTAATTTTTGAAGTTTTACACCATATGAAATATTGTTCAAGAAAAAACTAATTAAATTAATCATTGCAATCAAATTTAATAAATTTTGACCAAGTATTCGGTATTTGGCCGAATATTTGGTTAGAGTTTTAACCGAATATTCGTTATTCGGCAAAATATGGTATTCGGTGCATCCCTAAAAGTAAATAAAACACTTATTTTTTTTCCCCTGGAGGGTTGTTATGTATTTATGAGATGTATAAAATTTTAAAATCCCCTTTTTGTTTATCTCCAAGCATTGCATTTAATGTTTTTGAACTGGACTTGATTTTCTTGAATGATTTCTGATACTTTTAAATATTTTATTTGTGCATGTATTTCAACTAATAACAGCCAATGCATTTATTTTTTGATCTGCAAAAAGCATTGTTTACTTCTCATTAATGTCAGAATTAAAATTTACAGCAGAACCTGGTAAATTACCCCAGTTTTTCCTTGTGTTCGAGTTTTGTGAACATGACTTAGCAGGGCTGTTGTCAAATAGTGCAATAAAATTTTCTCTTGGTCAACTGAAAGTAATTATGTGGCAGCTGCTCAATGCACTATTCTACATTCATGCAAATAATATTATTCACAGGTAAGGTCATCATCATATTATTTTATTTTGTTTAGCTATTTATGCAACAGTAAAAATAAAAATAAACAGAATTTTCTTTGAACAGTAGTATTACTCAGTTTTCTATTTGCAAACTAATTACATTTAGTTTTTCACAGAAAACTTATCCGTAGCAAAGGTTAATTGCAGTTCTTTATAATTCTATATAAAATGAGTTATTGCATTTAAAATAAATATTTATTTACATTTCTTAAACATATGTCTGTTATGAAGAATATTGTAATTCTGATGAGATGTATGTTTGAACACTTTTTCTTTTCAACTCTTCATAAATTTGAAATTTTTCAGTTTTGAAGAGCATTCAATAAACTGATGGTGTAAATAATATAATTTTGATAAATGGTCATTGCTTCATTTGGGGTGGGATGGGGGGTGTATGCCTTACCCTTAACTGCAATGTGGTTAAGTTTCAGTCTGTTGGTTCTGAAGGAATGAAGGCTATAGTTGTACCTTTCATAGTTGTACCATGACCTTTTCATTTCACCTTTCCGTGATATTTCAAGGAATAGTGTGCTAGGGTTCTGCCTATTAGTATAACTGCGTAAGCTTGTTTTTTATTTATAGAGGGCCACCCAAGTGATGTAGGGAATCATTCTTTCAATCCTTAGGTGTGGGGTGCATGCCCTTATGAAAAACATATTTATAGAGGTTTGTATATACTTGATGTATGTATGTATCCTGCATAATTCAAAAGATTAGTTGTAAAGGAAATGAAATTTTATGTTTAAAAGTCTAGTTGTGTACCTCCTTTTTTGACTGCAAGTAGTTTATTTTAGGAATCACCCAAAAGACTTCAATACTTTAAAGTTTATGAATAGTCACTGTTTGGGCCATGCCTAAAATATCATCAAATAAGGCTGAAAACTAGGCTTTCAAAGCTAAACTGAGCCTGGTCATATGTTCTGTATTTGTCAAAAAAATTCAAATCTCTTATGAATGTTATTGAGAAATCATATTGCTCTTTCAAGTTTAACAAGTTTAAAGGAAGTGTTTCAAAAATGTGTATTATTAAATTGACTTACAGGGATTTGTGGTAACCCCATATGGTTCTTCTTCTGGCAACAAAATTGATTCACTTTTAAATCCTAATAACAGTAATAAGAGACTTTTAGGTGGAGTGCAAGTTCTCCATAGGTGATCAAAACCAGAATAAGCAAAATTTGCTTGGCAAGAGGACCAAAATGGGGTATTGTTGAACCTATTTGAGACTTTCATCAGCAACATGTAGGCTAGGTAGTGACTCACAAAGAAATGTGAATCTTTTTCAACATTTCTTTCATCATTTGTTCATTTTTATATATGTGCTTTTATACATTTTGTTTTGATTGTTTCATGATTGAAATTTATTTTCTGTTTTGTTTGCATGAAAACTGAAGGGGAAATTTCAGTTTTTGGTTATTGCATTTCGTTGCACAGTTTTTATTTTAATTCTTTTCAAATTCTTTCTTATGATTTATTTTATGTAGTAAATGTGTTTAACATTCACATATTAACCAAAAATAATTTTTAAGAAGTTAATAATAACAATATAAATAAAAGTTTGGCCTGTTAAATCGCCTTAAATGGAACATTTTTCAGTTTTTACAAATTAAAAAAATTAAAATTTTTATGAAAATCTAGATTTTATATTTTTTGGCTGTCTAAAATACATAGTTTTAGTAAAATTTTAGAAAAAGCTTCTGTGGATTTTAAAAACATTGAGATTTTTGATATTTTATTTTAAATTATGGTGTTCCTGGTCATTTTACAAAATCTCTAACTGAGCATTCATAACGTTTTGTAAATTTTAAATTCTGAAGAGACTTGTAAAAGCAAACTTTTCATTAAAAAAAAGTCACGTGCACTTATTTTTCACAGTACCTTGAATATGTTCTTTACTTTAATGTATTAAATGTTAAAATTTATTTCATGATATAAATAAGCAAATACTTTATGATATGCCATAAATCCACTTAATTTTCTCAATCTACTGTATTTTCTTTCCGTGGTATTGGTAGGTATGAATATGTGTTAACTCAGAATTAGTGTATGAATATTTTATATTCTGTTAAATATTTTTAATGCTACTCTTTACCAGCATATTTCACACATGTAAAATTAAAAAATATATATGCCTTAAAATTTTAATTGCATATTTTCGTGCTTTGTATTTAAAAAAAGGTTGGGGTGTTTGTGTTACTGCTTACCCAATATCAAAAGATGTCTGTGTTCAAAGAATTTTATTTTTTGTTTCTTGCAAATTTTTTATTCTTACATCTAGTGTCGAAAATGGTTTTTACTCCACTCTAATGAGATAGTAAATTGTGTACGATTGTTTTGGACTGTTAGATTTTTAATGTAGATAAATTCTTTAATTTCTATAATTCTTTCAAATCCAAATTCTTTTTTATTAATTTTATTTCATATCAGCATTATGAGCACTGGATGCTGATATGGGTCTGGTCTGCTTTGCTGCTTACTGGTCTGCTTTGTCTTTTATACAGTGTTAAATTTACTGTCCAAATATTAACCAATTAATTATTGAATCAAGAAATATTCCTGTGTTCTGTCTGCGAGTGCTGTATGTGTAATGCATTTTTGAAGTATTCATAGATATTGTTTTTTTATGTTGCTACTGAAAATTAGTAGTACAGCCTCTCTTTCTCAGACACATGCACAGTGGTGTGAAATATTTGCTGTACATGATACTTATTATTCATGTATGCCTTGTAACAATAACTCCTTGTCTTCTACACATTTTCATTTTTTAATCTCAGCCCTGCTGCAGATATAGTTAGAACACCTTTTAACCTTTTCAGACTTGATTAAGTAATTTCTATTTATAATATTTTTTTTTAATGGAGATTAAATTTGTAATCTGAAAAATAAAATAAAATTATCAAATTTTTTATTATAATTTGTTTTTCTTTATGTGCACTAATTAGGGCATTTATCAGTTATGATAGTACTAGCTGCGTGCCCATTCTTCGCATGGTAGGAAACGAAAATTTTCCTTACATGTGTAATTCCAATTAATTACAGTGATGTGAAATCTAAAATAAAAGTAAAATTATGTGACTTATGATGTAAAGTTTGTGTCATGAGTACTAACCTGGCATCATTGCAATATAATGACTCAAAAAACTACGTCAGTGTCATTCGCGATCAGAAAAGGGAAAAGCTTAGCAGTTTGCAGAGAACTTCTGACTTTCAAAATGTGTTATTTCTACATCATACTGTTTTTTAGGTTCAAGTTGTAGCATTAAATACCTCAGACACTACATGAAATGGACAACTATTTATTTTTAAATAACTGTGCACCCACTCTTCATACGGGAAGAAGCGGATATTTACTAAAATCATACCTGCATGTGACAAAACAGAATTTAATTTTTAAAAAAGTTCAAGTAATCTCCTCTGTTGAAATTACTGTGGAATATATCAACACAAATTAGAATTACTTATCGTTCAGTTGGTTGTAAAACAACCCTTGAAAAAGGATAAACAGAGCACTTTTAATTTCATGAAATATTTATTAACATGGTATATTGTGATTTATTCATATTATCCTTACAAATCTACCAATACTACCTATTACACATATTAATACTATCTATCTTCGCTTCTCCCTCTTTAATGCTCAATTTAACGAAACAGCTTACATTATTTGGCACGTGTGGGACCTTTTTATTCTATGGCGATTCTTTGCAATTTATGCATTACCATAAACATTATTCATTTCACATAATAGTTGCTATTAAGGAAGCTCTCTATACATATTTAATTTATGCATAGTTTTGTAAGATTGGCGTATTTAACACCGCAAAGCGTTTAATCTCACCATGGTGAAAAATATTCAAATGGTGCCAACTTGTATCCAATGTATCCAATATTAAGATATCTTATAAATCCTGCATAGTTCTGTCTCCTGAAAACATCAAACTTAGCGATTCTAAATAGCTCCTCGAGATTACTATAACTGTGACAGGATGTTAGAGTTTACCAATTTCACGCATTTTTAAAAATTTATGACATCACTGTTTAACTACCCTAAAAGATACCCCAGTTGGTTGAGGGAGTTAATTTGGATATTTTGCTCAATAGCTTTCAAATGGTATCATATTAAAATTTAGGACGATGTTGAAAATTAGAATAGGACACTGTGAAGGAACGTAATCTAACATTAAAATAAAACTATACCTGCAAAATGCATATGTTAGGAAACATATATATCTGCGACATAATTAAATGCAAAAAATAAAGTTAATAGAAAAATACCACTTCTTACCACTGAAAAATACCACAATAATCATAAATTTCTCAGTTTATTTCTAAAGTAAGTTTTAATCAAAATATCGCCTCCTTGTGTTAAAAAAAAGAGCAGGGATAAATGCATTAAAATTGTGGCGTAATTTTTACATATTTTAAAGCATTTGACATCATAGCAAACGTCACTTCACATCACTTGCGAACTGAAATTCCGATATCCCATTTAAAAACTTGATTGGCTGAAAAAAAACTTTTTTCTAATCCTTTTTGTGACAACGTAACAAAATTATCACGTGCCCTCGTAAGCTCTCTGCGTTGATGCTATTAAATTCTAAACATTAGGTTACATTAAAATTAATAAAAAATCACCTAATTTACATGAAGCCTTCGTTTTTATTTTAAAAGAGGGAGAAAGGAATGTTCCACGATCTGTCAAAATATCAAAAAGTTATGACGGATAAAATTCAAGATGCGACAGTTTTAAAATTATTTTACAAAAAAATTTGCCAAAACAGATGCTTAGTAAAAAAATTCCTAAAAATCGGTAAATCATGTTACGTATTCAGAACCAACTGTTTTTTTTTTTTTTTTTTTTTTTTTTCCTTCTCTATCCGATGATATAAGTGCCGTTTTGCTGTGAGTATAATTTCCTCCGTTATTACGAATTAGGTGAGAAAAAATGCCAAAAATCGCATAAAACATAAAAAAAAAAAAAAATCTAGGCCAAATTTTGAAAAATTCGCTTCAAGGTGCACAACTTCATGTTTAGATCTTCCCGAGTACCAAATTTGGTGTTTCTAGGTGTAGCCGTTTGTCCGTAATGCCGTCAACACGCAGACATCTTCTTTTATAATAAGTAGAGATAGATAATTTTTGTGTCTTCAAATGTGGATGCCTAGTCTGAAAGATTTAACCAACTTTTCCTACTAGTATATGTTCTAAGCGATCACTAGAACTCTGCATGACAACACTATCTCAAATAGATGTGTCATAAATTATGTTCACAATCAGTTTCACATAATCAGTATGTTTTAAAGTCTATAATATGCAAGAAAATAGAATATTAAAAAAATTAAATACTTCTAAAAGAATTTTAAGTAATTTCCCCCACATCAATTTGATTATGTTTAGAACATAGAATGTTTTATTTATTCATTTGTTAACAAAAAATATCTCTGACTTTTACGGGGTTTTTTTTTTTTTTTTTTTTTTTCAAGAAAAAAATTACTAAGATTTAGTGGGTTAAGCATAGCACTTACTTATTTTACATTGGTATATTATTAATGCTTTTTGCAATTATAGTAGAATTGAAAATTCTATCATGTGTAAAATATGCTTTTATTAATTATTCAGAAAAGATGTGTGCTGAACGCACACACTACTGAAAAAAGGAAACTGTTATAATTTTGTATTATAACAATGGTCTTTTTGTTGTAGAAATTTCTAATTTGATAGGTGCATAGCTCACATCTACAAACATCTGCTATAGCACACATCTATAAAACATCGCATCTATAATGCCCTACAATCTCACATCTCACTATCTAGTGTAAAGATGACAACACTTTCACACACTTAGTAAGTATTACCTTTTTAATAAGAGAAAGTGCTCCTCTGTGCTTGCTTGCTTGTGTGAGTGAGTGAATGTGACGCTACCTCCTCTAGAAGTCTGCATGGGCCTAAACTTTTGCAGCAAGATTTGTTTCCGCCACAGCCCTACCCCACATGCTTTCTGAAACATGGGACAGGATGAGCCATGTAGTTTACATGCACTTCATAGCATTTAATGTTTAACATATGCTATTTAGTTCACAGGTAGTAATAGTTAGCAGGTTTATTAAAATAGTATAGACATAAGTATATTATTCTCATAATGATAAAAATATACTAATCCAGTACAATCATAATTTAACATTAATTAATGTCAAACTTTTTACATAACAGCCAATAATCTGGCCGAATAATCAAAAGTCTAACATCGAATTTTATGGTATTGATATCAAATCCTGGTAAATGCATGATTGATCATCATAATGGTTCAGAATCATACAATTTGGGGAGCTCAACACGATTTCTTGCATTAAAATTATATTTTGCATAAAATTCTTGTTAATGTTATAATTTGATCACTGTATTTTTATAAGAATATGCAATAACTATCAAAAATATAAAGTCATTAATAAAAGGAATTATTCTTTAATGATGTATTCTATAAATCAATTTGGGCTTTGCCTTAAATCATGATTTAAGGACAGGCTTAGCCAGGTGGGTCTGAATTCTTAATTTTGATTTTGGTTCCAAGCTGGGCTTGAAATGTTTTGCGTATGCAGATCTCTCTCGTGTCCTGCACCAAATTTGGAGCATATACCATTGACATATTTGCCAACTCTACTGGTTTTGACAGAACACTTCTGTTTTTTTAAGCTATCTTCTGGACTTCTGCCAGAATATGAAATCTTCCATCTTTTTTAAATTTTTAGTCGATATATTAAATTGTATTACAAACTGTGTGAAAAAATTGTAAATTAATCATTCTATTTCAAAATAATTTATTAAGGTAATCATTTCAACAGCTAACAGCGCAATGCTGTAGTATGAGTGAGGTCAAAGCATTTGTAAGCAAATCTTTCATTGATAGTTAACAGAACTTCATTTCATTCTTCCCTCAGTGATTCATCATTAGAAAATTTGTTAGTATTGAAAACTAAAGCTTGAAAATAATTTTTCTGATGAGCTATTAGTAAAAGCTAAAAAAGCTACTTGAACGAGAAAAAAAAAAAAAAATCCTAAAAATCTGTTTATTTTTCAACATACTTTGGTTAAAAATAAAGTCAAATTTACTTTTATTTAATTGTTTTTTATTTTTGTGAAAATACTCCATCTTTTTTCATTTTATATAAAAAAATTCAGGTAAGCTCTTTTCTATTGCTATTTCATTTTTTATTTCTATACAATACTAATATAAAAAAAATAATAAGAAATGGTGATATACACTGAGGGAAACAGTTCTGTTCTTAAAATATTTTTTAAATTTTATTTTTATCTTCTGATTTTTTGTGAAATCTTCTGTTTTGTCAACCCGAGTCTTCCTGTTTTTGGCTTAAGGAGGTTGGCAGGTATGCATTCACATTCGATTCATCATTTTGAGACATGCATTTATCTGTGTTTTGGGTCAGTAAATAAATTAGGAGGAAAGATATTAATTGAAAACTAATTTTGTTTCAGCATGCGTCATTAGTAATCATAAACTTTTAAGCTCAAATACTTTATAACAGTTTGTCCCTGAATTAGCCAGTGGTGGGAATTTCTTCATAGGCTCTTCATTGCGATGTTATTTAAAAGAATGGGTGGCCATAAACTAATCGTTTTCATAAAAACAAAAATAGCGGGTTATCATATTGTCACAATTGCTCTCCAAACTTCCTATTTAAAGTAATTTTGAAATCTACATTGGTAGCATTTAATTTGCTAGTTCAAGATCAAACTGTTTGTCTGTGCTTAACCAATGGATTAATTAAAAGCAAAGACATGAATTTAAATCTTTCTTTCTTTTTTCCTTTTCTTTTTTTTATACAAACTTTCCAGCCTAAACAATTCATTGCTGTTCCATTTAAAAATACAAGTTGCCATAAACTACTCCTTTTTTTGGGGGAAAAAAAGCATACCTATCATTCTATTTTATCTATAGTTTCAATTTTTGCAGTCAGCAGTTCATAGTCAATCTTCGTTTTGCCTTGAGCTTGAATAAAGCATAAGAACAGTCTCTAAGTTGAAGCTTATTTGCTCAGATTTGCAAAATCACTCCTTCGCATGAGCAGCTGTACGTTTGCTGTTTGATAGTCTGCAGTAGCGGTAATACAATCATTCTTGCTGCTAGTGGGGGAATATTGAATATTATTTATCCTGGAGCAATCCATTTTTCATCTGGTAAACTATTTTGGGTCTGTTAAATTTTCTGGACCCTCTTTTAATAACATTTGAAAATAATGAAAACACTTATAAATGTGACATGGGCACATAAAAGTGGCTTTTGAAATATCCCTAGGTGTTAAAAAGTCAAGTCCTACGGGTTCACATTGGTTTGAAAAGAGGGAGATTCTTTTAGGAAAAATTGTTAGGTAAAATAAATGCTATAGCACGTTAGTGCAATCCCTGTTAATTTTATTTTTGTGGGCTTTACCTATAGCAACTTGGAGATATCTTTTTTTTTTTTCTTTCTTTCTTTCTTTTCTGCTAGCATGTTATACATTGTGTCCCAAAAAAGTCTTAACACACTTTAATTCTTTATCTATTAGAGATAAGTGGGCTAGGTAAATTGAAAAGATTTCAAAATAAGGTAACAAAAAGGGCTATATTAAGAAAAAATTCCTCTCATTAATTTTCAAGAAACTACACTTTAAATTTGTATACGAACCCTGAGAAAAAATAAGTCTCAGTTAGTAAACCGTGCTCCATAGACTTATTAGGTGATGTACAAATTTTCAGCCTTTCTTCATAAAACGTCTCACAGATATCTTATAACAAAGATGGTCATGGGGTATGTATAAATTTGAATGTAAACATTCATTGCTAGAGAGCAAAAAAGTACTTTCTTTCTTAATTTCTATATGACCCCTGAATTGTGATAATCAGACATAATTTTTTCCTTTCGAAAGCCATTAAAAAGTGGTTTAATTCAGCATATAATTATCTTCATATCTCTGACAATTTTTAGGGTATAATTTTCAAATTTTTACACCACCTTATTTGTGCATGGGGGCACATTTTAGTAATTGGGAACTTTTTTGTATGGGGAGGGGGTTCATATACAAATTTAAAAAATGTAACTTTTTGAAAATTAACTAAAAAGAATTTTTTCCTAACATAGTCTTTCTTCCTACCTTATTTTGAATGTTTTTTCAATTTACATTGTTTACTTATCTCTATTAGATAACAAATTAATTGCATTACGACTTTTTCTTTTTTTGACATACTGATATAAGATGGTTATAATTAAACTTCCTCTACGAACCGAAATCTGCAGTTTTAATGGGTGAGTACATTGGCACAGACTTTGACATATAGACTGGGCATAAAATGTGTTCATGGAAGTATTCCAAGTATTCCCCCTACCCCTCTCTCCAAGGTTTGGTTCAGAAAATGTCCACTAAGTTGCACTTTGCATAGAAAACTAGTGAATTCATCTCAATAAATTACTTAAATCAACTACTGTATATACCCGTGTATAAGTTGACCTGCAATTTTCCTGATTAAGAAATTTGAATTTTTTAAAATCCCATGTATAAGTCGAGTCGATCCACCACTTTCCCAATCAAGAAACTTTAAATTTTTTTAAATACATTTATTCAAAATCATATGAAAAAAAGAAAGTACTAAATATACAAAAATAAAGATAATAATATACAAAAGTAGTATACAAAATTAAACTGATAATAATGAATAATAATAATATGACACTACTGATAGTATGATACGGTAAAGTACTAATATACAGAGTTAGAATGATTCAAGATCCGATCGAACTCGTCAAACAATTCACAAAATTCCTTCTCATCATTGGTTCATCATGATGCATATATTGGGTTAAGATCCCTTAGAAAGACCTCCATGGGGGGCACCCTACCCTTCAACCTAGAGACCACATGTGGCTAATTGGCTATAATCCCACAATGACAACATGATACACGTTTTCAATCTTTGTATCGCTCTATTCTCCCTGGTATGGAAATCAACTTTAAACGACGTCATTGTGTTATGGAATGTGGGAAGAGAACAATTGTCTTTTAAAAGGGCATTTTTGACTTCTGATTAGAAATTAAAAATTAGGGACTCTCGTATAAGTCAACCCCCCCCCCCCCCCCCCCCCACCCCACCACCTTTTTTTTTTTTTTTTTTTTTTTGTCCAAAATTTTTCAACTTAATGGCAATACATTCTCTAAAAAGTATTAAATGAATGTTGAAATTGTTTGTGCATTTCAAGTTAGTCATTTCTATTGTTGAAAATTTGCTTTTTTTTTTTTAATGCAAAACACCATTTAACTAAACTTACAAAAAAAAAAGAAACTGAGTGCATCTCTTGTACAGCAATCTGCTCACCCATTTCAATTGCATTCCTGTTTATACAGAAAGTTTAATTATAACCTCCTGTTTGGAATCTTCCTGCTAAAACCAGGAATCTCAATGGCTTACAACTTTTTTGAAGAGATAATTCTAGGGAAGTTTTTCGTGGGTATGAAATTACAAGGTTTATTGGCAAAAATTATTAGGCATATGTATTAATCTTTATTTATCTTTCAGAGATGTAAAAACTGCAAATGTCCTTGTCACAAAAGGTGGCATTTTGAAGCTGGCTGACTTTGGATTAGCCAGAAGTATGAGTTCGCTTAAAGGAGAAAATCACAGATTCACCAACAGAGTTGTTACCTTGTGGTACAGGCCTCCAGAGTTGCTGCTTGGTGAAAGAAATTACGGTCCAGCTATTGACATGTGGGGTGCTGGTTGCATTATGGCGGAATTATGGACTAGAACACCCCTAATGCAGGTTTGCCATCTGTTGTTTTTGGTTTTGCTGTAAAAAAATGACTGATATAAAATTAAGATGGGTTTGATTTCATGTTGTTGATTTTGTATGTGTTTTTGCAAATGTTGTATTCTAACATTTATTCATAAATGAAGAGCTCAATGAATGAACACATTGTGACATGAAAAATAAATAAAATAAAATTGGATGTTCATTGGTTCTGTCAATTCTTATTATATGGCAGCTTTCGGTAAAAGATGGATGTTATGCTCATATGATAAAAAAGGGCATTTTTGTAACTTTATGGCAGACTATCTCAAATTTACCCTTATATTTATCTGATCATCTCATCAATTATTTGTAAGTTATTTTCATAGAAATTTGCAAACTCAAATTGGAAGTGCTTTTAATTACTGATCATTGAAAATGAAGTTCACATCCCTGATTTGGGAGGAAATCTTTATTTGAAATTTGTTTAATTGAAGTCCCTCCCCCTTTTCCCCAATTTTATAGCGCAGAGCTGTGAATAAGGAAGCACTAATTTGTTTTGAATATGACTAAATAGCCATTTTCATTACATAAGAGTTTTGGCTAATGTTACATTGTGGTACTTAAAATATTATGTTAAATAGAAACGACTAGTATTTCACTAAAATTCAGAAATGAATTATTTTTCTCTTGTTTACAATCTGATTACACTTACTGCAAAGCTTTTCTACTCAGTTTATTTTAAAATAATCATTAGGTTGACCATAACTTAAACACATTTACACAAATACTTGTTAAACCCAAATCAAAATTCTTTAAATCAAGTTTATAAATTTCTCTTCACAAAACTAAAATGTTTATTGCCATGCAAACTGATTAGTATTGTATTGTTAAAAAGCTTTACCAAGTCAAGTTCTAATTATATGAAATAACAATAATGTCACAAGCCAAGTTTGACTCAAAAGGTACTTATCAACATGTTTTATTCGAACACAGTAACCGCAGAAGAGTGGAGACTGAAAAAGTAACAAAACACTTCAGATGAAGAGCAAAATTTTTTTGACCAAAATGTGCATCCTGACTGATACCTTTTATGTGTGTTATTTGAAAAAGTTTTAACTATTTCATCTTTTTTAAACACCAGTTTCTTCTAAATGTTTTTTTGGCAAGTTTGACTCAGTCCACTTCTTTGTATTATAATGATTGTGCTTTATTCATGTATTATAATGATTGTGTTTTACTCATGTATCATAATTGATCTGTCAAATCCATTTATATTTCTATACAGAAATTTTCAGTTTTAATGCTTATATTTTAGATGAAGCAAGTGTTAAACAATCACAATTTAAAGAAAAAACTTTCTTGAAATTTCATCATATTCAATTTCATAATTCAATTTCATCATTTCTATAAATTGATTATTTGCAAAACAATCCTTTAAAAAATCATTTAATTCTATGAAGCTTGGGGACAAAAAGAAAAACTTAGAATGTCTCTTCATAAGACATATTATGCACACATATTTAAAAATGGTCAATCTGTTACAAGTTCGGAAAGATTTTAAAAAAATCTTAAGCATGTGACTTTTTACATGAACATGCCTAAAGCCATTTTACATATTGTCCTTTAAAATCTTTTCTGAAAGTTGGATGAAGCGTATATAAATTTTTACTGCTAATTAATGTGTATATCACAGTTTGTGAAAAAGTAGTATTCATTTTTGGGCTCTTTTAAACAAACAAAAGTCCTGCGACATTGTAATTTTTAAAAGGAATGGCCTTAATATCATTTTGAGATGCAAATTCTTAACTTAGAAAATGAGTGTGAGAAATTAATGAAACACTAGCCCGCTCTATGTTCCTAAAACAACAACTGTTATGAAAGAAACTTTGAACTATTTTCTATCTATTATAATTTCTTTTTTTAAAAAAAGAAGAAGAAACCATTCATGCTACTGCTTTCATAGTATTCACTGCTTCTTATACAGATTTAGAGTGTCGACCATTAACTGAAAAACAGACTAGCTGCTAAATTGAAGATAAGACAACTTGAAATTACTTTTTTGGTTAAAAAAATGGCATTTTTATATTATTTTCAAATATTTGCTTTCGTTTTGTTTTACTTTAAGCAATAATTTAGTGATTGAAGGGGAAAAATATGTTTCCTCCTTTATTATTTACCTTTCCTTTCCAAGCTTTTTCAGTCAAACTGATTTCTAAACGATTTACATTTCACAGCTATACCCATTGATTTGGTCAACATGATACATTTTTGTATTCAGTAAAAGTCTTACATATGCAATAGAAGAGATAATTGTTACTTATTTTCAATCTGTGTATAATATATGAAAATTATGAATATATATGTGAGAGAGAACAGGAAAATGTGTGAAAGTAAAATGAAAAATTAAATTGATTATTTCTTGTGCTTTTTCTTATATGCTATGATGTCAGTAACACATTTTTGAACTATAGAAAAAATACTACTATTTTGGCTACTAAAATTAAGGAGTTTTCCTATTTTTCTATGTTGGTAAGGCTGCCAATGCGACTGTTATTGCCTATGCTGCAGATTGACTTTTCTTTCTTTGTTTTTGACAGTTGAATGTCAAACTTTTAAAAAAGTGACAATTTTTTTACTTGCAGTTTAAAAACATAATAAAATTGTTTGAAAGCATTACCAGGTTAACAAGCATTACTTTTGGCTAGTTAAATGTCATTTAATGTAAAATTATATCTTGCATTTATTTATAGGGTAATAATGAGCAGCACCAGTTAAATCTGATCATCGATTTTTGTGGCTCTATCAATCCTGCTTCATATCCTGGAGTTGAAAAGCTTGATCTGTATAATAAGCTAGAACTGAAACAAGGAATAGAACGGAAAATTATAAGGCGACTTAAGGTAAGCATAAATCCTTTTTACATGCAGATTTGAAATTGTTTGCACCTAAATTGCTGTTTTAAAACTTGTTTTTGCAAAACAATTTTTCTCTTGTGTATCTGCATGTTCTTAGTGATCATAATTTTATGTACTCCCAAATTTTTATTCTAATTATCAAAGCTTTAAGACAGTGGTATTTTTGTATGTTTTGTTAGGTGTAGAGCTGATGATTATACTATTTAAATTTAAGTTCAGTATGTCAGTGCTTTTTGTAATTTACTGAAACATTATTCAAAAATGCATAACAAAAAATTCATGCCCAATACTATTAAACATTAACCATCAATGTAAAAAAAAATAGAAAACATTTCTTTAAAATATCGATATACTGGTACACATCCCTAGTTTTGCATTCTGGCATATATAAACTCTGCTGTATGACATTTTTGGTAATAGACAGACCATTTTATAGTCTTTAGGAATAATTCCACAGTTTCCAGTGGTGAAATGGTGATCTCTAATTATTACACAAAAGTCCTGCTCACATGCATTTAACTTCAGACTCGCAAGAGCTGTGATTATTGAGAACTTCCATTAGACATGAGTGATGATTTTCCAAAATGTCTGATTTGCAATCACCGGCAGGCATGTTTAAAAATATTTGAGGTTTTATTTTTGTGCACTTGATCATCTAATAGATCAATTTGGGAATGCAATCTCGCACTATTTTTCACATTGCGGGATTGAGATTTGTTGATCCCACAATCCCACAGGATCAATATTTCATTCAACTAAAAATTGATTTCGATAGAGAAAAGCAGGAAAAAGTAAGATTATAAGCTCTATGAAGTTTAATAATAATACTTATTTGATAATTAAAGCAATACCTTACATACGTATGAAAATTATAGTCATGATATTCATAATAATATACTCTTATTTCTTAGTTGCAAAAAAAGAAGAATGTAAAAAAGACAACGTAAAGAGGCTTTCTTCTTCTTTATCTAATTTTGATAGAGAGTACAAAAGCATTTAACAAAAGATTTTTTTTTCTTTGTGTGAAACCCTGAAGGAGCCATACATTTTTTAGTGCTAACTGCAGTTCACCTATTTAAGACATCACTAGCATGGGCGGCCATAGGGTTGTTTATGGAGGGGTAGGACAAGTCAAGAATCCTACCCCAGAAAGATACAATATTTAGTGTTGAAGCACTTCTGCATTATACCAGTACGTAAATCATAACTATGTGGGAGCTGGAGGGACCAAGGTGCCTACCTGCCAATAGGTATGAGCGACCAAGATCACTGGTTCTTATTGTTCATTTTAAGCAAAATTTTTTCCCAATTGATGATCGTGGAAAGAGGCGTGAAATTGAAATAAAAATAATTTTTCATTTTCAATCCCGCGAGATTATGGTCTTAATTCCGCAGGACTAGTCCCACAAATATTCATGCAGGATCGGGATTGCAATTTCCTAAGATCAATAAGAGGCATTCAGTTAAAATCTGTTATCCATTTAGTGAAACTCAAATATTTTTGAAATGTTGTTTGCATTCACTATCCTTTTATTATTTGTATGTTGCATGGGCTATCTGTTGTATAAAGTTTAAATAAATTGTGTGATACACTTTTCTTTAATAAAACTGAGCATTTCAAAAACAAAAATCTGTAACACTTAATTGCATTAAAAATTATGTTTCTAGATTTTCTGATATGTCCCTCTTGCAATTTGTGTCATTACCATCCAGTAGAGGATGGCCACTCGATTGTATAACACAGATAACATTCTATAATAATTGCAGCTGCTGCTAAAACTTTGTTTATTGAATAACTTTAAAACTTTCTGTTAGGTGTTGTTCTACCTAGACATAAATCTTATAATTGTTATAATAATGATTTAACTGAATGATTTAACTAATGATTTTAACTGAATCCCTCTTATTGATCTTAGGGAATTGCAATCCCGATCCCGCGATCCTGCACGAATATTTGTGGGACTAGTCCTGCAGGATTAAGACCATAATCCCTTCGGGATTGAAAATGAAAAATTATTTTTATTTCAATTTCACGCCTCTTTCCCGGTCATCAATTGGGCAAAAGTTTTGCTTAAAATGAACAATAAGAACCAGTGATCTTGGTCGCTCATTCCTATTGGCAGATAGGCACCTTGGTCCCTCCAGATCCCATATAGTTCTAAAATAAAATTTGTCAGACTGAATTTTTGCTCGCATGATGTACTTGCAGGTTTTACAAGTATCAACATTTTGTAAGGCATGGCATTATTTTTTTTAATTACTTAATTATAAACATGTAAAAGGGCTGTTATGGTGATTTTGTTTTATGGTAAATTAGTAAACAGGTTTGACTTTTCTATACACACGTTTGAAAATCTAGTATTTAAAGCTATTAGTTGCTCTATATTGCATTTTATAAAAAATCGTTTGTTATTACCATGCTTAATGCATTTCTTTAAATTTTTGGAGCTTATGAAATTCCAGTTACAGTGTTAATTACATTGATCATTTATTATCTAACCAAAAGAAGAGAAAAGAAACCGTTTCGGTTGATATTTTCGGAAATTCTTAATTTGGTAGATAGAGAATTACATTTCAGGGAAATCTCAATTTCATGGAAATTTTTTTTAAATCCTAGAAAATCCAGTATAACCCTGGAATATTAAAAAAAAATTACCCCCTTTCATGTATTTTCTTTCTTTTTAATGGTTTGTGCATTATTCATTGAATAAATATGTATAATATTCTTCATCGAATAATAAAATTTTCTTGTGTTATTTTAACTGGATTAGCCTTCATTTTTTTTTTCTTCTTACAGCCTTATGTCAAAGAAAATGATGCTCTGGATCTCCTAGATAAACTTTTGACTATAAATCCTGCTGAACGAATTGACAGTGACACTGCTTTGATGCACGATACGTTCTTTAATCGTATACCACGAGAGGAGCTGAAACTTGATTGTGAACGATCAAATTTTGAAATGTTCTGTCAAAGAAACCCAGTGCAAGCAAGACAAGTCGTTCCTAATCCTGCTCCTAAAAAACCTGTTGTAGAAGAGTACCGTACTAGAGTATTTTGAAAACTAGTGCAATCGATGTATCTCTATCCTTGAGAAATGTGATAATAACTGTGATAAATGTGCAGTTTTTTTGTATTTTTGTACAATAAATCATATTTTCTATAAAGTTTTGGTATTTAAATTACATTTCTAGACATTTTAGAATTGGAATCAGTTTTACATACTGTATGAAAACAATGTTTTTGTTATATCTGTCAAAGTCTAGGTGGAGTGGGGCAGAAGTGTAATAGAAGATTCTTGTAGGATTAGAGAATGTTTTAAAATTATATAGCTGATGTTATCTACATCATCAAATAAATCTTTTAATTTTTTATGTATCTATTTAATGTGTGCCTTGTCATATTTGTAGTCAGGAGAGCAGATTACAGATTCTCACTCCTGGCATCATTTCATTTGTCTAAAAGAATCTTGAAATATTAACAATTATAATAACAATTTAATAATTAATTATAATAACAATTTCCAAATGAGAAAGATTTTCAGAACCGTAAGAATTTTTTTTTTTTTTGTATTTTTCCTGTCGTGTACAAACCTAAGTTTTGGAGTCGCGGCTCATTTGGACCACTGACTAAATATTCTATTTCTACCCCTGATATTCTCAGTACAAAAAACTTTAAGACTAGAAACAGTATTTTCCCTGTAAATAATATTAATTTCTTTTAACTATCGCAAATGAAATTAATGAAAGGCAAAAAGTTCGGAACCTACAAATAGCGTTTTTCAATTTGCAGAAAGTCCCTTAAAATCGTGCATAAAATAATTCACAATATCTCGGGAAATTATCATAGAAAATTGATGAAAATTTATATTTAGGCTAATTTGAAGGTTTTCTTTCTTTTAATAAAGTCTAAATACAGTGTTGCCATTGAGAAAAACGAAGTTGATGCAGAATTAAATATGAAGACGACCCCTTATGCAAATTAAATGAATAGTAAATTAAAGTATTCATTATTTGTAATTAAATGGTGTATATATTTTGTTATATGACGAACAACGGCCAAATAAAGAGCAAGTGGACTTATTTTTTTCCGCAGCTGTATATACACATACAATCCATTTTGACCAATTTTGAATCTCGGTCAGTGGTACTTTGATTAGTTTTGATGTGATATCTGTATGTTTGTATCTTGCATATCTCAAAAACAATTAGCTGTATAATGTTCAAAATTTGTTTTTGGGGAATGATGTAACAGCTAGTTCCAAAACTTCCTTTTTGATTGCAGTCAATTGCGTACTTAATTAACAGGAGCAACAAAAAACTATAAATGCACTAAAGTCTGTGGGAACTTTTTGTTAACCCCTTAAGCTTTGCTTCTGCCAAAATAACGAACTAAACTTTCTCCCTCTATTTCTCGTGCCTGTGATATTGCCGGGCAATAGTGTTCAAACATTATGCGCCAAAAAGCTAAGAACATTTCAATTCTTATGCACGAATTTTTTGAGTATCTCATTTTACATAACAGATGACAGTACCAGACTTAATTCAGAGATAGTTTATTTTTAAATAGATGGTAGCAGTACTCAAATACGTGTATAAATCTATATGCAATCTTAGCTCACTTTTTTTACTTATGTTCAAAGAAAACTTAACAAATATATATTTATTTTACAAAGTAAGTTTAGTAAAATTCTCCTTTGTGTTTAAAACATATATTTTTAATGACTCCCTGCTTACTAGAAAACACACATTGAGTCACAATAACCCTAAATATTGGCTTTTCCTAGAAATTTAACCTTTTTTTTTCTTTCCTGCTAAAATGTCCAGAACCTTAAAATGAATACATATATTGTTCATGCACTTATTTTTATACAATTTTCTGTGATTTAAAAAAAAAAAAAAAAATATTAGGCACTTTTATGACCGTTTTCTTGAAAATAATGTGACCGTTAAGAGTTTAAACCATATTTTGAGGATGTTTATTATTTCAAAGAAACTAAAATTAATATATTGCTACCTCCAAACCAAAAATACAAATTTGGCAATTTTTACTTAAATTTACTTTTGGGGTTACTAAATAATGCTGTGCATATTATGCCAAAGCCCCAATTTTTTAGGTGAAGATTGTCCATTGTGTTTTGCATATCTACATAAGCTGCTGAAGCAATGAAACATTGAAGTCATTTTTCTTGAAACTAGGAAAGTGCTGATGCTTGTTTTTGTCATGGTGGTAGCGATACATGAATAAAGCTTAAAAAAATATTACGTCTCGAAAAACAGTGTATGTGATATTTAGAAATCTCTTGCAGCTTTCTTATTAAAGTAATGCTTATTGATTAAAATTCAAATGAAGTGCAAACTATACAAGAGTAATAGCAAAAGTTTTGCTAAGTATAGCAGAACTTGGTGGCTTTTGGTGAAATATTGATAAAATTTGGCACGAAATATAATTCTGCAAAATTGAACTCAACTTGTAGATAACTTTTACATTTTGTGAGAAATTAAATGTAATTTCTTTTAAGATATCCTAATAAAACATCATTACACTAACTCTGTGATTTAAACAGGGAATGGATTTGCATTAGATTGATTTTGCACGACTGAATGAGAGAAAGAATCTGCTTTATTTTATTTTTAAATATTTCAGTTTTTTTATATTTATTTTTAAAATAAAGGAAACATTTTTCTCAGTGAAAATAAATGTAAAAGCATTTTCTTTAATAATTCTTGAAAACACCTCTGATTTTTTTCTTTTGAAATCTGTACAATCCCTCATACCAAATATTGTAATTTGCATGCTGTGTTCTTTTTTTTTTTTTGGGGGGGGGGGGGGTCAGGTTGACAAGTACCCGATACTATGTGGAAGGTCTGGCACCACTACATAATTAGTCAAAGGGGCATAATGAGGTGATTGAATACAGCCACCCCTGAAATAAGTAAACATAAGGAAAAAATTATGTATTCATGGAAAACTTTGAAGTGCAGAAAAATCTTTCTATTTTGTTTAATCTTTTAAGATGAAATCATAATTACTCAATGGGACTAACACCAATACTAGCCTATCAACAATTGTTTTTTCCCACTTCAAAACCACTTCCGCTCCCCATAATATACATGAAACAAGTCTTCTTTGTTGATAGACAAGAAGACTGTCTTTATCGAGGGACGAAAAAGACAGTTCTTCATCTTACACAGTTTTGATTGTGTGATATCTTTGGGAGGAATGGGAAGTAATACGGCAATAAATTCAAGAGGGAATACATTGTTTATGTAAGTGTGTGGTCCAGGGGCGTAGCCAAGTGGGTCATAACCCCCCCCCCCCATGAGAAATTTTTGCCGTACAAAATGTATATTCTCCACTACATTATCTCACACACACGTATACATATATATGAGTTGTAGTAGTAACCCTCCCCCCATGAAAAGTTTTTGGCTATGCCCCTGGTGTGGCCAGTAGGCTATAGGACTTTCTAAGAAATTCGAGGTTTAGCTATGAGCCTAGGTTTAAACTATATTTTCTTTTTAAATTTCCAAGATTTTAAACTCTTATTTATGAATTCCTTTTTAGTTCATTTTTATATGTAAACACTTGAAAGCCATATATACAGGTGGTCCCGAAAAGGTGGTAAAAGGCTTTCATTCTGTACCTTATAGAGATAAATGGGCAATGTAAATTGAAAAAAATGTTCGAAACAAGGTCGATAAAAGGACTCCGTTAAGAAAAAAATTCCTCTTGTTCATTTTCAAAAAGTTACACTTTTTAAATTTGTATATGACCCCCCATAAAAAATTATAGGGAACATTAGTAAAATGTTCCAAGTACATTAATCAGGTGATGTGTAAAATTTTGGCCTTTCATCATAAAACATCTCGGGGATATCACTAAACAAAGATAATCGGAGGTTATACATAATACATGCATTTGAATGTAAACACTTATTGGGTTTTAATGTTCGCCAACAAATCATTGGCCAATAGAGATGAGACTGGTTCAGCCCAAACCAGGCTCGATCTTACTTCACAATTGTGTTCGTGCTAGTCACAAATTTCTCTTCATTGAACATACTCCTTGTAAACAGATTTTAAAAAGGGATTCACGCATGCAAAGTAAACGTATTTCTAATTTATTTTAATTGTGTGTTTAAAAATGGATAGTGATTTGAGAACCATAATTAATACGATTAATTCTGGTGAGTATATTATTGATCCCAGAACTTTTACTTTTGAACTTTAGATTCGTATACATCACAATTTCACACGTTCAATTTGCGTCTTGCAAATACACCATCTGGCCAAAAGTATCCGGACACCCAGTCCAGTGGTATGGACTTAGAGCGTCCTGAGGCGCATATTAATATATCGGTCCCCCTTTTGCATCGATGGCATCCTGCACACGTCTGGGAAAACGTTCCACCAGTTTTTGATAGGTGGCCATAGGAATTGACTTCCAGGTGTCCATCACAGCTGAAGTGAGAGCTTGCAGTGAGGATGGTCGATTTGGCTGGCTATGTAGTATGCTTTCTAATTCGTCCCAAAGGTGTTCTATGGGATTTAGATCGGGGCTCTGAGAAGGCCAGTTCAGTTTTTGGGCACCCATTTCATCAAACCACGTCTGTGCAAGCCTCCATGTGTGAATGGAGCAGTTATCCTGCGGGGAGAGAAATGGGCCTTCCTCGAAATATTGTCATAGAGTTGGTAGTGCAGCATTGTCCAAAATGTCCATATACATCGCAGAGTTCATGTTTCCAGCCACAAGAACTAACGGACCCAGGCCAAATCACGAGAAACGCCCCCACCATTATACTGCCACCACCAAACTTAACAATCGGCACAATGTAGTCACGCAAAAAATGTTCGCCGGGCATCTGCCAAACCCAGACTCCAATGACATTGAGCTCTTCACCATTGCAATCGATGCTTCCCAGCGAACGCACACAGGTTCTCTGAACGTCTATTATAACGTTCAGAAAATGTCTTCTGAATAGACGTTCAGAGAACCTGTGTGTGTTTGCTGGGTTCGCATTCTGTGGGGTGATGTTTGGCTTGTGAGCGGCTGCACGCCCATGCGGAATCCTAAGTTGTTTAACTCTCGACGAACAGTCATGCTGCTAAACACTAACGCTCGATGAATTTCGGAACTTCTGAGAAATTGCCACCAACGAGGACTTGCGATTGTTTTTCTTTTCACTACCCTTTTTGAGAGTTCTGCGGCTGCATTCACTAGGCTTTTTCGGCCTACCACTCCGTTTTTCTGCAGTTTCACTGCCTCGACGTTTCCACTGCACGATTACATCACTCACAGTGGATTTAGGCTTCTGTAGAATGTCCGCATTCTCACGAGCGGATTTCTCAGAAAGGTGGCATCCAACTATACTGCCACGATCGAATTCACTAAGCTTCTTTGACTTATAGACAAAGAGCCAGCGACCGCCAGACCTTCGTCATAGTATAAAAGCTGAAACTTTCTCTGCGCATACCCCCAACAGAGGTAGGAACAATCGGCCACTATAAAGTTTGGATGATCGTGGCTTTGTCAGGTAACAAGTGACAAAGGTGTATAAAATTGCCGAAAATTTCGTCATTTCATAAAGCTTAATTTTTTTATATGTTCGTCTTCGCAGCACTAGAAATCACTTGATCCCTTGCCAGACACTTTTCCATCTTGGCAAACCCCCGCCAGACAATTTTAAAGTCTTGAAAAACGTAATTCTATTACGAGCGCGCTGCAAGAAAGTTCAGAAGTAGCAGCATAAAATGTGCTTGGCACTTTGTGACAGCTTGACGTACTTAGTCGCGGGAGTTTACGAACACAACAGTTTTCCATGACTTTGAGATTGTCTGGCGGGGGTTCGCCACGATGGAAAAGTGTCTGGCAAGGGATAAAGTGATTTCTAGTATTGCGCAGAAGAACATATAAAAAAATTAAGCTTTATGAAATGACGAAAATATTCTGCAATTTTATACACCTTTGCCACCTGTTACCTGCCAAAGCCACGATCATCCAAACTTTATAGTGGCCGATTGTTCCTACCTTTGTTGGGGAATATGCGCAGAGAAAGTTTCAGCTTTTATACTATGACGAAGGTCTGGCGGTCGCTGGCTCTTAGACTATGACTCATTGCTTCACAAACGCATACATACAACCTGAACCTGACAAACCACTAGCAACACTTTTGTAGCTTTCGATTACGCATCAAATTGCGTCACCCGCAAGAATAATTTTTTAGAGGGTGTCCGGATACTTTTGGCCACATAGTGTTATATAGACCTATTAAAGATGTCCAATGTTTCCTTTCCGACATTTCGGCCAGGTGCAGCCTCTACTTATAATTAGTACTGTTAGGTGCCATTTAATTTATAAATTTTGCCATAAAATGCATTTATTTTTATAATAAAAAAAGAAATAAAATGGTAATTTAATTTATTATATAAATCAGTCATCATTTATCATATAAAGTATATTCCAGTGATTGAATTAGAGGATAATCCGACGTTTCATTTAAATTTTTTTTAGATATTACCATTTTACTCGCGTAACAGTCGCCTTAGCATAATAGTCGCACCCCCATTTTGAATCAGAAGACATGAGCTACAATATTATGCTGTAGATTTTCCCTGTATAATAGTTGCACCTAGACTTTCACCATGAAAAATTGGCAAAGAATGTGCGACTATTACGCGAGTAAATACGGTAGTTGGAGTGTCCGAAAATTGATATTCGTAGATATTTTGAAACTAACTAGAATTCTTGGGACTTTAAAACCGGGGGACCCTGGGACGTGCCCGAACACCCCGCTGAAAATCAGTTCCTGGCATAGGCGCACACACGGAGGGGGCTATAGGGGAGATAAAGCTCTCCCCCCACCCCTCCCAAAAGTTAAGAAGTAATAGTGAAAATCTTTTAAAACTAGAGAATCTCTCATCACTGAATCGATAAATTAAAATGTTTAATGTAAAAATTATTTTCAAGGTATTTTCTAGAAAACAATTTGGTTGTTATATAAATACTTACATGATACATAAGGTCAGGGGGGGGGATATCGGGATATATCCCCCCCCGAAATGTTTGGATTAGTGATGAAATTCCGTCTATTTATACACATATAAGTTCATATCCCCCCCCCGAAATCTTTTTCCAGGCGCATATCCCCCCCGAAAAATTTTCCTGGCTACGCGCCTGCATAAGGTGACCATACGTCCCGTTTTGAACGGGACAGTCCCGTTTTTAGGTGGCTTGTCCCGTTGTCCCCAAGCACAGCTTAGGGACACCATAATGTCCCGTTTTTAGGAAGAGAGCAACCCACGGTAACGATTTCAATAAAGACCGCTAAAAATCTAAAATTATCCAACGGCAGTGTCTGTAAAAAGAAAACCTGACCTCCCCCCCTAGCCTATCGAGACGCAAAAAAACGTTGGGGGCATGTATTGTTTTTGTGTTTCTTCTTTTAATGTTCTTTTTTTGTCAACTATTTCAATTTATTTAATTTTTTTCTCTTTTTTTTAAAGTCGTGTTCCTCTTTTGCTTATTCCTACCCCTCTCCCGATCTCCACTTTATTTTTCCTTTTCACTCTGGTTTTCTAAGAATTTTTTCCTTCCGGATGACAACTTCATTTTTTCTGTGTGTCCTTTTGTTTACATTTCTCACTTTCCTGCCTTGTGTCGGATGGTGTTTTTGAAGTTGAAGAAGGTCCTAGCCCTTATACCACTCGAAACGTACGTCTTGCACTATTTTTAATAGTATATGAACGTTTTATCAGTTTTTTTTTTTTCATTTTATTTTGATATTAACATTAACACAAGCTTTTTTGCGCGTTTTCTTAACAACTAAAAGTTACCCAGTTCTGTAAATTCAGTCTCCCTACACTATTACCTTAAAAACAGTAATAGTGTAGGGGTCCCGTTTTGGAGGGAAAAATAAATGGTCACGTTAATGATACATATTCTGCTATAAGGTCACTGAAGGGACCAGATAGTTAACTATGACGTTATAACCGAATAACCTTATGAGTGGGATTCTATTTTAGTGAAGTACACTTTAGTAGAAGTACAGACAGGGGCGGCCCGACACGGTAAGCATTCCATCGGGGTGCTATTTCGAATTCAGAAACTGAGAAAAGCTTTATCTAAGAGCAGAGTTTCTTAAATTGTGGATTGCGAATCAGTGTCGATCGAATTTAAAGAATATTGAAGGACTGTTTGTCTTGTGGTGTCGCTATTTTTTTTTTTTTTGCCGAGATTTGATAATATAATTAAAAATAAATAAGCTCACTCTCCCCTTTGATATTTAATTCTCGCATATGCGATGTTAGAAGTAAGTGGGTTTTCTCAGTTGTGGCTTCCAAGTGGCTACACTTAATGGACGGACTACAGTTTATGTTTGAATTTACCCAAGTAATTTTATACTATATTTTTACATTATTTCTGAAAACGGAATATAGTGATGGGTGGTTTAAATAATAAGTGAAATATTAAGAATTAATGAAAGATTTTTTTAATATGTAAATAACTCGGCTACTCGAGCCTCGTCAGGAGGAGACCCCCCCCCCTGAACCCCCCTAATTTTTTAGTTTCATTATTGCCATATTAAAACTATATTAACTGACTATGTCATGTTATCTCTCATCTTTCGTGTATTTCGCCTGGTAACCCTATGTTGAAATATTTATGATTGTAAACTATTTATAGAAAAATACATGTGGTGCATATTCTACAGCTTACGAAATAGTGTAACAATAGATTAAAGCTGTTGTGAACTAATAGTATTTAAATATATGTAAAATTATGTCGCATACTTTTATGTCGCATTTTTGGGACACATGTTTCGGGCAAATTTCAATAAACGGGGTGTGAGATAAAAGGACATAGTCATTAATATATAGATTAAGTTTGAAGGAGGGGGAGTGGGATGTCTGAAGATAGCTCTGTAAACATTTATGAAAATGGCTATTTTCATGATTTTTTGTCCAGTTTCCCACTAATGATAGAAATGCAACGTCTATATCAAAAATTCAAGTTATCTTTTAACTATTTCTGCTCATTTTTTTTCAAGTCAATATTGATAAAATTTAATTTTTTAATTTTATTTTCTCAATTGGGAACATTGACTTGTAAAGGATAAGAAAGAGGATCATTTTATCAATGAATGCAGCCCCATCATGCCCGAGTGGATAAGCCGGTGAACGGCTGAAGTGTGAAGGTAACGTGCTCAGGCCTGGCCGCTCGGCTATCAAGCTAACAGTCTGGAGTTTTTGTCGGTTTTCTCCAGATGTAACGCAATATAGCTTGAGGTAAATATCAGTAGAACCCCTTAATCCTTTGAGGCGCAACCCTTTCCCAATGCTGAAAAAAGGACAGCCGTTGCCATCGCTCGACTTAACTACCAGCAAGATGGTGGACGATCGAAACGTTCATCGCGTGCCACAGATCTAGAGACTCTTTTTTGACGACAGCTGTTTCGATCGTCCACCATCTTGCTGGTAGTTAAGTCGAGCGATGGCAAAGGCTGTCCTTTTTTCAGCATTGGGCAATCTATCCAGCTGTTCTCGCATTCTTCCATTTTTCAGCAGATGTCAGTGCTGTTAAAAATAATCGTGACAATTTTGTACAGGAAATGACGTGCTAAAAAGTAAAGGATTCTCGTGGAGCTATGTCACCCGTAACTATTTTTATAGAAGTCAAATCTATTCTTCGTGACTGGCAACAGTCGAAACGTCAGAGTTTGGTGTTCCCAGAGCAGGAACACTACGCGTTAAAGGGTTAAAAATGTCCTCCGTCAAAGGCACCCCTCCCGTAGGCAGATGCCCTTCGTGTAGGCTTGCCATAACGCACAAAACAAACAATTACCAGTCAGGGGCGTAGCCAAGGGGGGGTTAGGGGGTCATAACCCCCATGAGAAATTTTTTGCCATACAAAATGTATATTCTTCACTACATTATCAAGCACACGTATACATATATAAGATTTGTAGTAGTCGTAACCCCCCCCCCATGAAAAATTTCTGGCTACGCCTCTGTTACCAGTGAATACTCAAATGAGATTGAGTGTTATACATTCAATGAGCTTGACATGATTCTTCTTTTCTTAACTAGTTTATCAACCTTCTTGAAAACGAAAAATAAGAGAACAGCCTTAACACAACTGAAGTTTTATAGTGAAAGGAATTTTAAGTACGCAATACACGAAGTTTAAAAAAAGAAACTTCCTTCCTGAAACCATTTCAAGAAGCTTTTTCGGAAACACGGGAAGTAAAGTGTCAGAGGTGTAGACAAAGCATCGAGTTACTAATGGACATTAGCTTGTGCATTAGAGAACAATTTTTTTACAAAGTTCGATAACGGGTAACATCGAAAGAAAATCGATAACGATTATTCATCGCTTAGCCGGTGAGAGTAGTTGAAGAACACCGTAATTAACATTTTTAATGGGTAAGTGGCAGTGATTAATGGAGATTGGCCGAGATAATTTTTCTTAGCATGGATTCTAAGATGTTCGCAGAAAGACACTTTACATGCAGGATTCGAGGATTTGGTAAGTTCGACTTTGATTTTGTATGGAGTTAACATTAAGCCTTTAATATATTCGTCATTTAACATATGTGACACTGACTTCTATTAATTTAGAATTTTTTTTTTTTTTTTTTTTTTTTGTAAGAAATTGTGACTAATGCCAAAATAAAAGCTGAAATTATACCTATTGATTTAAACAATTGCTGGATGAATGCAGTTTTGAATCTTTCAAATCGTTATAGGCCTTACCATGAATGAGTGAATAAGACACTGAACATGGTAGACGGTTTCTGAAGGTGAAGGTCCTGTGTTCGTATCCAGCGCGCGGGAGGTTTGAGTGGTTTTCTCCAGATCTAACGTTAGAACCCCTGAAAAAGTCCTCCGCCGAAGGTACAATGAAACATGCTATCTAAAATCAATAGGATGTGTTGCCTCACAGAAATTTCAAACTCACACACTTATTATAACAATTATATGTTCCAGTGCTGATGTGATTTGGAGACAATCGCATTTTTACAACAAGAGACATAGAAAATTAGCGGATTTTCACCATTGAAAGTAAACTTCGTGTACTAAAAGTAATATTGTTTTACCTCCATCTTTTCATGTGTATAATTATTTATTTTTCAAATATTATGATCACCATGGTGTGGTCTTTATACTTTCAAAGCCGGAATTAAAAAAATTAAATAGTAAAAATTATTTAGTTTGTAGCCGCAATTTGGGGTACAATGAAATATGTTTCATTATACCCAGGGTGAATGAATTCACTTAAAATAAAGTTGTTACTATTAAATATTTTGATTTCAGATTGAGATCCCCATAGAGCACATAAAGTTAACAAAGATTTCTTTTTAAATCATACTCCATTTTCTTCAGACTCTGAAGAAGATTGTCTTTCAACTAACATTCCAAATAGTACAGATTATCCGCTATTCTCACATAATATGTATGACGCAAGCAGTATCACTCTACATCAGTGCCATATTACCGGCAGGGCAAACGGGGCAACAGCCCAGGGCCCACAGATTTTAGGGGCCCAAAAATCTTACATCTTACATTTTCATAATTTTGCAGTAAAATTACAAAGGATAAAAAAATTTATAGGTTAAATGATTTTTTAATTATAAAGTATGAACAATGAAAATATAATTCAAATTTACATTTGTATAAATCAATTTAAACTTATTTTTAATTCTTTGGAATACTCTATAGTCAATAAAGCACACCATCCTGTAGGAAAATAACTAACCACATTTTGTAAGGAGTATTTTTAATTTTAAAAAATAGCAAAATTTTTGTGTAAATTATTTGATATTTTAAAAAATATATACAAAACTGACTTTTTACAAAAAGTGGTTGAAATCCGTACATGTTGGCAACTGTGATATAGCATTTCGATGTAGCATTTAACTATCAGTTTCACTGACATCATGTACGTATATTCATTTATTTCAGATTACTTAAAACAAAAAGAAATTTAAAACTTTCAGTATAAACCACGAATCATTTTTTTTTTTAAAGGGGAAGGTTATTGCATGCGGCCCAAATTTTTCTTCTGCCCAGGGCCCACAGTTGTCTTGATCGGGCTCTGCTCTACATGATTATGTTTTAATCATGGAATGTGAACTTAAGTGTAAAGAAATGCACTCTGTTGGAGATATAATAAACTTAAGTCAAACGGAATGCGAATTTCTGTACGTATAACGACTAAGTCCAAGCTTCAAATTTGTGCATTCTTCGGAAATATAAATTTTTGAAAGAAGTCAAATTATACCAAAACTACCACCTTCTGTTTTTTCAGGTAGTACAGAAAGGAAAGCAGAGATGTTAATTTTTAGGTCTGATTTAAGTAAATTTAATATAAAATGAAAAACTATATGCTAACCTCTAATAAAAATATTATGTTTTCTTCTCAGGCTATCGCAGTTTAATTAAATTTGTTTTTCCATTTAGAATTCATATTTATGTCTATTAATGTTTAATATAAATGTACATATTATTTGTGAAGTGTTATTAAATGTTCCATTTCCATTGTACCCCGACTATACGGGGTACAATGAATCATTATCGACATTCACCTTTTGCAAATTTTTAAACAGTATAAAGATGCTTACAAACTCATAAAAATTCATTTAGACGCGGGAAAAAGTTTTTTTAAAGTGTCCATTAATTTTATTTTTGTACATGCGAATTTGTGAACTGTAAGAAATATATAGTAAATTTTGTTTCATTGTACCCAAACTTCCTCTACACCAGCCTAAAAAATCTCTATCCTCCGGATGAAATAAAATAAAATAAATCCATAAGAATTTTTAATTTGAACTAGCACTGAGAGAAACTTTTATTTAAAAAAAAGGAAGGAAGGAAGAAGGTGAGTGATTTCACAGTAACTCATTGCTACATTTTTTTTTTTTTTAAATCGCATTTTCAAATATGCTGTTGTAACAAAAAATGCATTTATTTTCTTTTACCAAAATTCATGCTTATTACAAATTCTTTAATTTTTTTTAATAAATCATTAAAACTCTCGTAAATAATTAATTTTTTGAAATATTACTTATAAAATTTCTATATAACTCATGCTACCTTAGTTGGCAGCACAGTTTATGCGTTTTATGCTTGATACTTCTAAAAACGCATATTTCGGTTCTTAAAGGATTGAATAACACTGAATGTTCTTGAGAAAACTGTATCATGCATATCAATTACATCATCTTCAGCTAAGGGAAAACAAAAATGGAGTTGGGAATCAAAACAAGGGTTACGAAAATTCTGTCATTTCTATGCTCAGTCACACGCATTCGCAAAACCTTCGCTTTCCGCAGCCATGTTCTCAATTCTGTCATCATTTGTTTTCCAGAAGTGGCACGTCCATTTGTTTATAGACCTCGGGAAAAAGAACAACGCCTCCCACTTTTCTCACGGATGCAGCGACCTTACGGAATGACGCAATGCGAGAGCAGTTCCGATTTTTTTCATTTTTTTCCCCCGCCTTCCACTTTCTGTTTCCATTTTCAGGTAGCCACTAAAAAATATATGATTGCATGATAATTTTATTTTGAAGTTGCGCTCGCATCAAACAATAAAAGCCATGGTGGCGTCACCAAGGGGTCTCAAACTTGAAAATACTAAATTTTAGTATGAATCGTAGCGAGAAGGGCAAATGATTATGGAGAAGCACATCGATTATATTTACACAGGGGTAAAGTGACAATTTTTTCTGAACCGAGAATCAGGACACTTCTAAACCACAGAGTCGGGACGGGTAAAAATCAATCCCGACTAAGATTTTTTTTTTTTTTTTTTTTTTCTGCACATAATTTGATTTTCTACTTTTATGAGAAAAATGAGTTGAAAAGATATAGCGAATATACAAATAAAATAGGCCTATTATATAAACTTAGGTTTTAAATAATTTTATTATTAATTTTTGGATAACTTAATTTGCTTTACTAATAATAACTATGGAACCACCATCCATTGATTATAGGTATGTATTAATACATATTATAAAACAGTCATTTTCATCAATAAAAATAGAACCGGTGTTAAATACAAGTAACAAAAAACTTTGTAAATAACACAGTCATTTTCATGTGAATTTATTCCAATTTATTTTACATTTATTTATTTTTAATAAAGCAGGACTTTGGCGGGACAGGAATGGAAAAGCGGGACATTTTGGGGTTCTGGGGGGACAGCGGGACATAGAGGTAAAAATCAGGACTGTCCCGTCAAAAGCAGGACGTCTGGCCACTTTACACGGGGCCGTATAAAGAGGGGGCTGTAGCCCCCCCCCCCACCCAGGGTTTAATTTCTAGCAAAAGAAGTCCTGGAGCGCTAATAGCAAACTTCTTAACATTTGTCCCCTCCCTCCTCCCCCAGCAAAAGATAACTTACGATAGCCCCCTCCCCTTCTTCGCATTCCTCATCAGCATTCGTAGAGTTTTTCATTCTTCGACAGTGAACATTTAGTCGCTTTTTTTTTTTTTTACAAAATAATGTTATCGGTAAAGTATAAATAGAATTTTTAAGCGAAAATAGATATATTTTGGAGTAAAAATAAGAATAAATTAGATGATTTTTTTAAAACATGCATCATAACTTGCTATTTGCCTCTTTTTCTCCCCCCCCCCGTAACTGCTGCAAACGCAGCAGTTACAGGGGGTTAGGGGGTTAGGGGCAAACGCACTGCGCCCCTAAACAATTGGGGAAACCTCTGGTTTAGGGAACACCCTTTCACAACCTACAACAACGTAGATTAGTTCTGCAATTAATTAACGTCTCTAGAACGCAATTTGAACAGTCTCCACCAATTTTTCACTCCGATGCAATTCTTTTCTGTGCTTCTATTAAATAACTGCTGAAATCTAGAACGAACATCAAAGTTATTCCATGCCGTACAAGCACTACACATATTTTTAGATACACCCTCCCCTCCGATAACAGGAAATCGGATACGATCTAATACACATCACCGAGAAGATCGAAGTCTTTACAAGTACTGCGTATCGATTTTTCCATCAATGCTAGTACAATAGAATTAATTTAATATTTTGCCATGAAACATACTTCTGCATTTCTGGCAAGAAATATTAATAGCATTTTCTTCCCTCTAAATTTTCTACTACTTCTTCCCTTCAATTTTTACTTCCTTGTACGTAGTATAAGGAAGTAATGTGATCCCGAAAAATTTTGGGGGCCAAATTTCGACATAAAAACCGATTTTGACTACCTCTAAATTTAATTTAAAAAATTTTTTCGATGCATCTCATCGTAGGCTAGCATGCACGATCATATTAACGCGTCTGCAACTCATTTTGACCAGTGGCGAGTCTACTGTGGCCAGTTTTTCCATGCCGTCTGTACGTACGTACGTACGTATGTATGTAACTCGCATATCTCAAAAATTATTGGTCGTAGAATGTTGAGATTTGATATTTAGGATTGCTCTATGATCTAGTTGTGCACCTCCCCTTTTGGTGGCAATCGAATGGATAGTTTATGTACAGGACCGCCCAAAAGATTCGAAATACATTACGCTCTATGGGCCGAAATTCATTAAACTCGCCTAACTCAAAAGCTACTAGGCGTAGAATGTCGAAACTTCATATTTTGGATAGTTGTAACATCTAGTTGTGCACCTCCCCTTTTGGTTCCATTCGACTGGATAGTTTATCTACAGGACTGCCCAAAACATTCGAAATACATTACACTCAATGGGCCGAAATTCATTAAACTCGCATATCTCAAAAACTGTTAGGCGTTGAATGTTGAAACTTTATATTTAGGATTGTTGTAACATCTAGTTGTGCACCTCCCCTTTCGGTTCCATTCGACTGAATAGTTTATCTACAGGACCGCCCAAAAGATTCGAAATACATTACGCTCTATGGGCCGAAATTCATCAAAGCGTTTTTTAGAGGTATTGGGATATTTCAAACGACTCAGAAGTGATATATGCTGTAAAGAGTTAGAAAATGAATTTCTCCATTAAAAAAAAGTGTCTTTATCATTTATAGTTGTGCTACAGGAACACTCAAAAGATTTCCAATACATTACGGCCAATAGCAATTTTAGGGGCATTCATCCATTTCAAGCACAATACCGTCCTACCACATAAGTTAGGTAATGGTCCGACCACGGTCACGTGCCTCCCTCAAGAACTGTGCCAAAAGTCGCCAAGCTTGGAGACTTTTGGTGTACGTGTGTGCATATTTAACTCTCAAATCTCAAAAACTATTATGAAATTTCATATATAAGAATGTTGTAACATCTAGTTGTGCATCTCGATTTTTGGTTCCAATCTACTGGAGAGTTTATTTACAGGACCACCGAAAAGAATTTCAGTACCTTAATGTCTATGGACATCTTCATTATAATACAACTGTAGACAGTCATTGTTTGGTACATACCCAAAATCTCGCCGTCTGTCCTCGACCTTGGCGAGTTTTGGCGAAATATCGCCAAATTTGGCGATAGTCAGTCATTTGGTCCATGCCCAAAGTATCGCCATTTGTCATCGTTCTTGGCGAGTTTTGGCGAAATATCGCCAAATTTGGCGATAATCTGTCATTGTTTGGTTTATGCTTAAAATCTCGCCAAATGTCGTCGACATTGACGAGTTTCGCCGAAATATCGCCAAATTTGGCGCCAAAAATTATTTCCTATTTTGTATAACTCTAAAACTTTAACCCGTAGATTTTTTAACTTTGTATTTAGAACTATTGTAATATCTAACTGTTTTCAATATCTTTTTTGACAGCAATCGACTGAGAATTTATTTACATGGTGAGCCAAATGACTTTAAATACATTGAGGTGTATAGATGCATTCAATTCATTGAAAGTCTGTGGTCAATGACTACTTTGGCTATCCCCAAAATCTCGCTGACTATCTCAAGTTTGTCGGCTTTTGGTGAAATATCGCCAAATAAAGTGTCAGAAGGAAATCTTTTAAATTGAACTCAGCTTGGCGATATCGAAATATTTGGCTAGAAATCGCTAAACCTTACTATTATTGATATTTTATCTCTTTCAAACAAATAAATTTAGAGGAAGTGCGTCGAAAATATTTTTGATCTAATGGACGTGCAAGGAAGTCATGTGTTGGACACATCAGATTTTTCTTTTATGCTGTCCCGCTGTCCCATGGTAAGCATGTTTCTTTCTGTGTTTCTTTTCTTTTTTTTTAAATTTAGTGAAATCCGTATGCGAATTCCGACTCACCATATGATCTGAGCGTGTTTATCCACCGCGTCTTAGGGGCCCACAAATTGTGTACTAAGAGATTATTTATTTATTTATTTATTTTTAAAGAGGAAAATTAAAGGATACTGTAAATGTTTTAATTTCAGAAGACTCAAATGAAACTTTTTATACAGTCACTTTGCGTACATAAAAAATTATATTCATTCATGTATTTTTTTAACACGCTTATTATAGATGTGCAGAAGTTTTTGCTAGTTATGAAAGAAAAATATTCATATATGCAAAATTTTTTTAATATTCCTTTATTTGTGTGTATTCATATTTAGAATAGCAATCAACATGTACGGAATATAAACAACCATTTTTTGCAAAAAGTATTTTTTGAATTGACAACTCTCAGCTCCATATTTCAGTTTTTAATCCAAAATTTCTCTTAGATTTTTCGTCATTTCAAATATTATTGTCAACCTCACTGTTAAGAATTAAGATCATTCAGTACAACCATGGTGTGCGTGTGTGTGTGCGTGTGTGTGTGCGTGTGCGTGTGTGTGTGTCATTTTGGTGAATTTTACTGAAAATTTAGTATAAAAACCCCGATTTCTCAAAATTTATGACAATTATAAATAATTTTCTGACTATAAATAATTTAATACTGACTATAAATAATTTTTTTTCTATTTACAATTTACCCGAAAATTATTTTTTAAAAAAATCTAAATTGTAACTTAAACAAAAAATTCTCCCGTACGTAGGCAGGTACCATAAATTGATCGACTTTTATTTTCGAATGTGCGTACCAATTATTGAACCAAGGTTGTTATGTGCTATCGCTTATAAGGTACCCGATGGTCTGGCTCCTATTGAACCTCCTATTTAAAAAATCTGATTCTGCTACAGTTGCTTATAATGTACGACTTTTTTGGTCCCGTGAGAATTATTTTGTTACATTGAGTGCCGTAAATAGAATTTACGTCACCGGGGTCAAACCTTAATTAGGTCTCCCCCTCCCATGGAAGTATAACTGGTTTTGGCGTCATCCTTTGCTCGTCACCCGGGGCACATGCCCTTTTTGCATCCCCTTGCGGCTTTGGTAATGCTATCAGCAAAAAGTAATTCTTGTACTGACAATGCTGCCTGTTTAGGAGAAATTTGATGACATTTTCTATTGGATTTAGTGACTTTTGCCAAAGAAAATCTGGCAACACTTTTTACCGGTTCCGCACTGGGCCGCACAAACTGTGGAACCACACACAAGCAGCCACTGTGTTCATGTTCGCACGGTAGGAACATCTTTTTCTCACCTCTAGCGCATCTATCTCTACACTCGAACAACTGAATGTTTTGCTTGGTTCAAAAATAGAAAAAAAGAAAAATAAGAAATACATTCGAACTCTACAAATAATGTTTTTCTTTTTTTATTCTTCAACTTTGACAGAGGGAGTATATACCCAGGTTGTTTTCCAGCCTTCGGAAACAAATCTCATTGGTTGCCAGGACGTGATGATGACGTAATCGTGAAACTTCCTCTCCTTTATTATTTTATTTTTTATTTAGCAGACGAAAAATCGTAAGCGGGTTAAGTTGTCCATGAAAAAAAAATCAGCGGAGCATTTCGGATATCTACGTTCCATCATTAATTTTTAATTCTTTTGTTCCATCTTCAACACCGATGACAGCCTAATTAATGTAAGTTTTATTGAACATTTAATTAAAAATCTGTCATTATTTAAATTTCCTTTGTATTTTTTAAATTTAAGTGAAAGTGATCTGTTTAATTTTCCATCATTGTAAAAATGTTTATTCAAAAATTTATTACGGTGGCATCATTATGAAAAGAACCAAGCGGGAAAAATCTCTTTTCTTGATATAATGTAAATACTCGGAGAGGATACTATAGATCGAGATATTTTTATGTGTCGCGATATTTATTAAAAATTTACTTTATTCTATCTTACTAATTCTCTGCACAGAAGGAAATATTATAGTATAGCATTTTATTATTTTGTGTTTCATGCTTCGATGTGAGAAAATTGTACCAGGTATAGTGTTATATAAGCTCGATACGCCTCCCCCACATTCCTAATAAATAAATTATAAAAGAATGAGTAAAGATCGACCCCAATTTATCATTATGTAACTACACATATTTTTAATTTAATTTATAGCAGTAAAAATAAGACTTCTCCTAGTGCGCCACGGAGAAAAAAAAAGGGGGAGGGAGACGGGCTAAAACTTTTACGCAAATGCCACATTCATCTACAAATTAAACGTTTAAGCATCATAGTTACTATAAATATTCAGTAAATAAATATATCAGATGTTTAATTACAGTATAACCTCGATATATCAAAGTCGAAGGCACACTGGAAAAATTCGAGATATGGAGTTTTCTCTAGAAAACGGTGAAATAAAAGAGGGTTAGTTTGGAAGGGAAAAAAAATTTATTCGAGATATCTAAGTTACACTGTATTTAATTTGATCAATCAAATATAAAGCAATAACTATTACTTCTAAGGTATGTGCTGACAAAAATGCGTAAAAAAATTATTTTTTTTCTATAGAAAATTTTGGCATTCTTTTTTTTTTTTTTTTACTGTAACAAACAATTAATATAATGCTTTAATGATCTGATTTTAATTTTTGTGGTTAAGGCAAAGCTTAACGTGGGCTATCTGTCTAATACCTTGGGGGATGCCTTGGAAGGGGGACTTTTTAAGGAGTTTTTACATATATTTACGTTACACAGAGAAAATCGCCCAAAACTCCGAACCATTAGACCGACAGCTGCGAGGTAAGGTAGAACCCTGATCTTCTGAAATACAATTCTTTAATAAATTTATTACACTAGATTATATTTTTACAAGGTTTCAAAATAACACAGTGTGAAAAAAAAAAGAGAAAAAGGCTTTTTATTTATCTTTAAGAATACGTGATGGTAAAGTAATTAAAAAACTTTGTAAAAAAACACACATAAGAAGTAAAAGGAAAGAGAATACGCACGTTTCGTTCAAAAATTGTTTTGAACTTCTTCAGTCCAAGCCCTTCGTCGAAAAGAACACAGGGACTTGGACTGAAGAAGTGCAAAACAATTTTTGAACGAAACGTGCGTATCCTCTTTCCTTTTACTTCTTATGTGTGTTTTTTACAAAGTTTTTTAATTACTTTATCGTTTAACACCAGTATTTTGAGTGTTTTTTCAATACGTGATGGTAATAAGTGAAAACTGGTTACAGAAAGTTCTGATAATGAATTTAAGTGTAATTTATGCCACATACCTATCATTTATTCCTATACAATGATTTAGGCGTTAGTTCTAAAAAATATTTTACTTTGTGTTTTGTTTTCACTGTTTGCATCACAAATTTCATTTTCAATACATATTTGTAAATTTGTCTCTTGATCTTCAATTCTTGAAAAAAAAAGAAAAAAAAACAACGCTCTCAGTTACTTTTACTGCTTGGATTACTTCAATCTCTGATTTAATAACGTCGGCATTTCGATCATCACGTAGGCTATCAGATTTTTTAAAAAAAATGTTCGATTCGGAAAATGTAGCTTTATAAAAGGGATTTTTTTAACTTTACAAGTATAGAAAAATATTTTGGATCGATAGAAAATGACGTTATAAGCAGGAAAACGTTAAATGTTGGTAACGTTGAATTGGGATGAAATAAATTAAAACTTTGTGTAAAAATCACACACACATAAAATGATACTTATAACAAGATACGATCCTTTAGACCAAAAATTTAACAGTGGAGAGTTCTCATTATTTAGTGAGACGAAGGGCTACGACTGATGAAGACTGAAGAAATTTTCGGTCGAAACGATCGTATCTTCTTATAAGTATCATTTTATATGTGTTTTTTACACGAAGTTATATTTATTTTATTTTTTAACGCCAGTATTTTGAGCGTTTTTTTCTGTGTTAAGTCGGGGTTTCGCTGTACTAGTCTCACTTTTGAGAATTTTAAACCATTTCACATATTTACTACTAAGCATTCGCAGAATAATGGTATATGGGAGAGTTTATTCACCATTTTTCTTTAAATATACTTTTTTACTTATAAGAAGATACGATCGTTTCGACCGAAAATTTCTTCAGTCTTCATCAGTCGTAGCCCTTCGTCTCACTAAATATTCTTTTTTTTTTTTTTTTTTTTTTTTTTTTTTTGCACGGCACTGCGCGGAAGTATCCAACGCGTAAAAAGATAATCTGGTGTATAGAGGGATCGATCCAGGAATTATTTTTGAGGTATCATTTTTCTGAATTTCAATATCTGTTTTTGTGAATTTCAACATCCATTTCTGGGAATGTTCAAACTAATTTTTGTAAAATGTCGCTTAAAAAAATTACAAAAAAAAATTAAAATATCGGGTAAAATACCAATGACGGGAGGTTTAATGGATTGTATATTTTTGAAGGGCAATTTTAATCGATTGTATATTTGTAAAGGGGCCGTTTTAATCAATAGAAATTTTGTGAAGGGGCCGTAAAACGGACCCCAATTTCGTGTATCGATCACTGGTAGAAGAATATAATTGTAACAATAATGTATTAGTGTCACTAATGATACACAATATTTGTGACTAATTTTATTTCTTCGTGTCGTCACCGGAAAGGTGATAATGTGGAAATTTGAAATAGTCTCTACGCATCCGATTTAATGCATATATCAATTGTGCTCTCGAATAGCATAACACAATAATTCTGGATGGTGGTGCCTTACTCACAGAATGATACCCTCGAACAAACATGATAGATTTCAGAGTCACTCATTTTTCTACAATTGGTTCAAAGAACTATAAAATATTTGGGAAGCAGGACCGGCTCGATGATCCCCACGAACCGGCTCGAACTAGCTAATTCCGTACGGAATGTTTTGTTTGTTGCCAGCTCTGATTACAGGATGATTCAAGGAGGAAGAGAAGTGCTTGATTTGGAATAATTAGTAGTTGATGGAAAGCGGATATTTACGAGTAAAATGTGACTCATTCTACATATTTTCGAATTTTTCCTTCATCAAGAAAAGAAAAAACAAAGAGAGAAAAAAAGAAATAATTGTTACCGCTTTTGGCTGCTGGCTCTGGACATTTATAGAATACACGGGCATTTATAGAATGCAATGACGTTTTATTTATTTATTTATTTTTTTTCATATTCAAAATATATTCATGCATCATGGTTTCCATGTTAGACGATTTTTTGACAAGCGTTTGTATCTAAGAAAATCATGAAAAATAAAAGATCAATCATAATTTTTCCTCTGGTCCAATCAAAATATCGTTTTGATGAAAACAGAGCTGGAAGGAACTGCTCAAAAAAAAAAAAAAAAAAAGAAAGAAAGAAAAAAAAGTGGATTATGATATACTTTCCTCCGTAATTAATGAAACATGATTACGATACACTTACCAGTATAAATTCACAAGGAAAAACAAATGGGGCCGACGGATGGATTATGATACACTTTTCAGCGTAACGAAACCTAGGTCAATGAATGCGGATTATGATGCACTTTTATTCACGCAAAACAGTGTTTTGTTGAATTCAACAAAATTTTGTTGCTTCAACAAAACTTGGTTGGTGCTATTTCAACCGAATAATTTTGTTGATTTTTAACAAAATTTTTTGTTAAATTAACAAAATATTTTGTTGAATTAACAATTTTTTTTTTATTCAACAATATTTGGTTGGCTTTAAGCCAACCAAAATTCTGTTGAATCAACAAAACATTTTTTAGTGAATATATCACTATGATGCAAGTTTAAAATCTAAAAAAATCCAGATTTTATTTATCTATTTATTCTATTTATTTATTTATTTGTAAAATCTGCTATTTTAGGGTAGGCGATCTCTTTAGTATAATGAGCAAGTTCGAGTACGTTGGATGCTGCCTGGAGATGATTTCTCTTTCTTTCTTCAATTGAGATTAAGCTTTTATTTTTCTTTCACGTATGAAATGTATATGCGAACGTTGCCACGCCTTCTCTCTTAGTACGGTCGCCCTCTATTATATCCTTGCGACCTCCTGGGATGCAGAACTTGCAAAACATAACCGCGTAAACAGCGGCCCTGTATGCTAATGTTAACTCTCACATGCAGTCAAGGTTTTCCATTTCCCTTGAAAACACTATTTGAATATCAGTGCGGTTACTGATACCCATGCTATCTGTTTATAAACTGTGAGGTGATAGTCTCATTTTTATTACGATGAAAAACATAATAAATTTCGATTGCTTGCATTTGTAGACATTTCGGATTGATTACTACCGCTATGAAACATGCCTCTTTTTTTAACCCTTTGAGGCGCAACCCTTTCCCAATGCTGAAAAAAGGGCAGCAGTTGCCATCGCTCGATTTAACTACCAGCAAGATGGCGGACGATCTAGATCGCGTGCCACAGATCTAGAGACCCCTTTTTTGACGACAGCTGGCTGTGCTGCGCCTCAAAGGGCTAACTACCAACAGCATGGCGATCGATTGAATAGCCCATTTGCCGCCACAATCCACAGAGCTAAAGACGTTTTCTGACACAGCCAGAAAGTTTTTTTGCTGATGGTAGTGGTGGTGTGCTCGCAAAGGATAATGCTCGTCGCTTGTTCGCATTTAGATGCAGTTTCCATTTGGCACACCACTGCTCTATATCATTGATGTGGCGCTGTATTGTGTCTGGTGAGATCATTGCAGTATATATGTGACAAAGTTCACATATTTTTCATGTCTAAAATAATGTTCTTTTGTTTCGCCTTTTAAATCAAATATTCCGTATTAATTTCTCTCTCCACTTTGCTTTTCTGCTTGATAAATGCGCGTTTGTTTGTTCGCGTTTAGGGTTTCTTTCCTAAATTAATTTCGCTTTAGCATTTGCTATGTAACTTCTTGGTGCATGTCGGTCGTCCGTCTTTGCTTTTTCACGGGGGTTGTAGGCTTTTTTTTTTTTGGCGATCGCCAAATTCTGGCACTTCTGTCTTGGCGATATGCATTTAATCCGTTTGTTTCAAATTTTTATATTTATAACGCCTACTGGACAGTTGTTGTCACGTGGTCAGTGTCTTATGAATGGCTCATCATTTACTCGCCAACCTGTAAAAATCTGGCAGTTTTGTAAGAAGTCTTTAGCAGACTTCTCGATAGCCCTCCGTCAGAGGAGGTTGTTTTCGCTAATTATGGTACTCCGGCACGCCGAGTAGCCGGAACGATTAGATCAGTGCCTGGTGTTAGTTTCTACTGAAGCAATCTACTGTCCGAGATTGAACTTGTTTCCTTTAAAACTGTTTTGCTGATACCTCCAATAAAAGTAGCTTTTCAGAATTCTGATCGTCTGCCTATTTTCGAAGTCTTCAGCGTAACTCATGGATTTTATTAACACACTATACGCTATGTAAAATGGCCGAGGGAAAGTTTCTTAATCCACCAATCAACAACTCCCTCATAACATGGACCGACCAATGACTGCAGTGTGGTCTTCGAATAACGCAATCGGTGTGTCACTGTCCTTGACCAATAATTGAGTCTTTGGGGCACCCAACTAAGGATTTACGTTTTTACAGACATGGATCTGGCAGCATTCACCACGAAGGATCGTTCTTGGCGGTAGTCTCTTGTAAGGTGGACAAAGGTGTCCGGTACTCTCATACTTACTAGTTTATAGATGACCGCTGTGCCACAATCTATCAAAGGCTTTTTAAAGGTCTAGTCGGATATCCTCAAAGTCTTTGGCCCTGATGCTGTCGGTTATAAATTCAACAATTTTCAGCAGTTGGTGTGCCGTGAAGTGTTCGATTTCGGAAGCCAAACTGCTGTGGCATGACGGTATTGTTAGCATACAGATATTCGTTATGCCTGAGCAGTATGGCTTGCCATACAAATCAAATATTAGCTAAAAATGTCTCTTTGTTTATGTTTGACTTCGACTATTTTTATGCAGGGCTAACATATTTGAATTAAATTGCTAACCACTAGTTAAACAACCAGACTTAACACCATGGTCATCATTTGTTTCTACAATATTATCATGTGGCAAAAGTTGCATGATTTAAATAGATTTCAATAGATTCACTTAATAAAGTCTAATGTATTTGAATTGCGACTTACGGTCTTGATATGCACCTATCAAACAACTCTCTGCCACTTTAAAGTTCTGAAATTTTTTGTTGAACTTTTTTTATAACGAGTATCTTAATATGAAACAAACGGAGTTAAAGATGATAAGATCACTTAATTTTTCTTCAGTTTTATCTTTATCGGCACTACTGATAACAAGCTGCCGAAGATCAGACACGAAGCAATGTTCTATATATAAATTATTCGTCTGATAAACATTGCAAAATCATATTTTTTTATTTATAAAATTGTTCTTTAATCTCATGATAAAGTTTATTATTTTATAAATATTTTAATATTTATTAATAAAATTTTGTTTAATACAAATAATTATTTAAATCGAAGTATACGTAAGCTTTAAAGTATAAATATTAATTTTTATGTAATTTTGTTTATGGAACAGTTTTTCAACACATTTGTTTTACTTTTTACTTTTCGGTGTTAAAATATAAATAATATAAGATAAAAAAATTGATGTTCTCAAGTTTTGGTTGCGATATAATTTGAATAAAAGTAACTGTTACAAGTTATTTTTAAGTACGCTAAGTATGAACGTAAGTATCAGGTTGTAACGAAAGTTTTCCGGCAGATTTGCTTGAGTCAGCTCATGCGGTACCGAGCGATTGACCTTATATGTCAAGTTTATGCGATGCCTATCGCGACTAATGGTCGTGGCACTATAAAGTCTAACTCTTTTAGCTAGCTCTCGAGTGGATGAATATTTTATCTCCTTCCGCAAAGTCTCGTAGGCTGGACTCATCAGCATCAGTAGGCCGGCCAGAGCGCTGCTTCTTAAATGACCTAGTCTTCGTTTTTGAGCTTTCGGTACCAAATCTTCACAGTGTCGTATGATACAACAGGAGTACCTTAAGCTGTACACATGATTAGGTATCATTCCGTAGCTGACTTTTTGCAACAGAACTGAGAGTAAATGATGGTTCAATCTGGTATCGTGATAGTTCCATTTCAGACCCCTTATATTTAATCATAACGATATTGTTTTACAGATTTCACCACACAGTGCTCTAAAACAAGTCTTTATCTTTCAAATAAAAAAATCGTTTAACAAAATATTGGCAAAGACACCAACGAGCACTGTTTGTGCAGACAATACTTACAGTGGCGAAAAACTTTCGTTACAACCTAATACGTTAACATAACTCCCAAATTTTACTATTTTCTAGGAAGATTACTCACCACTATTTTTCAGTATTTGAATGGTAAAATAAATGTATATAAATGTAATAATTTAAGGCTAGATCTATTCAGGGTAACTCTCTGATAAAGTAAATTAAATTTTTAAGCTATAATAAAACTTTTTGAAAATTGTGGTGAATAGCCATCCAAAAGCTAGCGTAAAAGCTAGCAGCTACGCGTTAAGTATGAAAAAGCTCACAATATGCTTATTCCACTGATAGATTTGTAACATTTTCTAATAAAATGAAAAAAAAAAATGTTTATTTTTTTTCTTTCAACACCTGTCCGTGTCTGCCTGTGTTCTAAATATGGATTCATTGCCACGAAAAACTTTAAACATGTTATTTATAGGAATTGTATTCCTATATTTTGACAAATGGGTGTACCAAATATATGTCTGGTATTAAAGTGTTGAAAGATTAAAATTTAATGCTTTAAGATGTCCTCGGACTGGGCAAGGTCGATTCAGTCTTTCATCCCTTGAGTGGAATGATAAAATGAGACCAAACTTGCTTTGGGACTGACAGAACACTGGAGTCTTATGAGTCAGTGTGATCACCTGGATGGAGCATATGCTTCCGCACCCCAGAGCTAGTGGTCGCAAAGGCGTGTATGTGCACTGCAAAACTTGGTCTCACATGCACTGTTCCAGGCCATAGCCAGGTACCGATTAGCAGCGATGGGGGCCCAGGGAAAAAACCTTCATTGCCCCCCCCCCTCTTAAGAAAACTTTATTACACAATAAAAAGCAACTTTCATATCGAACCATACAAAGAAGGGTGTTATAACCAGGGTTGGCATGGTTTAAACCGACTGGTTTAAACCAATCGGTTTAAACCAGTCGGTTTAAACCAACCTTTCAAAAAAACCTATAGGTTTTTTAAAAAGAATAATTTAAAATTCTAAATACTACAAATAGAATACATTCTGATACCTTTTAAAATTATCTTTATAAGTATCAACAATAAGTTTTTATATCAATCTAATAGAAACCTTATTGTATTATCATTATTAAAAATTATTAATTAAACTTAAATTATAGGCTTCATTTTTGATCTGTTTCTAAAATAGAGATTTTGTGTTTTAACAACTTTTAACCATAAAAATATCATTTTGAACAACTTATCACCATAATTATGATGAATCTAAGTGAAAGATTCCGTGCAAAATGCAGTAAACAATTAATATTGCATTATATTATATACTAAATATAAGAAATAAATAGTATCTCTAAATGAAATATTAAAATTGAATGATTTCAATGTCCACGTAAGTATAGCAACAATTGTTATTTACTTTGTTTCAATTACTTTCAGAAGGAATATTAATTGTTATTTTAACATTTTACAAATAATTTTATTTATAAGTATGTAACATTTAATTATAAAAGGTTTTTTTAAAAAATCCCCAAAACCCTGTTTAAACCAAAAAATCCTTTTTTTTTTTTTTTTTTTCCCTCCAAATGAACCGGGCTTTTTCCCCCCCCCAACCCTGGTTATAACAGCATAAAAAAGATTATTTAATCAAGATGCAAAGTGAAATGCAATTGTTCGATAATAATAATATGATGCTGGATGATAATAATTATATAATTTAATTTTCATCATTCATATCATTCCATACTTTCCAAGTAACATGTTCCACAACACTTTTGTATTTATTTTCCTACTTTTTATATCAGAGTATTTATTTATAATGGCATAGATCTTAGCTGTTTCTTTTTATCAGTTCCGATTTAAAATGGTCTCTATGTTTTCCTTGTGATCAGCATACATCACTGCATAGGCCATAATGATAAGTTTTCGCTGAATAATTGCATGAGACTGTATACCGTTTAGCTGGAAAAAAAAAAGTTGTGGATATAAGGCCAGAGCTTTGAAATAGTAACAGAATACTTATTATTACTAATATTTTTCATAAAATCCATTTCCCTGGCTCCTATTGTACATTAAAATCGATATTTGCAAATTCTTAAATTTAAATAATAATTTGGGGGCCACCTTTTTGTTGGGAGACCGGGTGTTTGTCTCGAATGCTCTGTCGGAAATCAGTTTCTGGACATAGCCAGGAGGAAGGGGGGTCATGTGGGTTTGATCCCCCCGCCCCGAAATTATGGTCATTGGATTTTTATTTTTATTTTTTTCATTTGCGTTGATTTTGCAGATCAGTTAAAGGTGAAAAAATTTTAGAGCTGCTTATGCCCCCCCCCCTTACGAAGAGTTGCATATCCCCTAAGGAATTTGATCCTGTTGCGCCTGAATTTAGTTTTTAGTTTCACTATAAAATTTATACATATATTTAAATGTAAATTCGGACAATGTCACGAGTAAAATTGTCTTTTTAATTATTTTTTTCATGGCAATTGTTTATATGTATTTAACAAATCCCCCCTAATTTTTTTAATAAAATATTTTCTTTCTTTTTTTTCCAGTTATAAGGAACGTTAACTGACAGTGATCACGTGTATTCATGAACAACCTGAAGATATTTTCTTCAACATTAAGTTTATTCTTATAGACGTTGCAGCTCGTTTTTATGGAACAAATGCGATGTAATGTGATGCCAACAATCGTGCTACCTCAATTCTAAAGAGATTATTTTAGGCCATTTTGGAATATTATTGAGGATTCATTGCTTAAATCGACGTTTTTGTTTTTCGTGAATTGTATTATTTACACACAAGTCGAAACGTAGTGCAAAGGATTGAAAATGGAAGTCATTTCAAAACTTCAGTTTCAGCACTTAATTTGAGATTTTCCACTAATTTACACAGGTTCAAATGTTTCAGAAGCTAGAATGTTCATAGAAAGTCGAAGCAGAAAATCAATACGAAACTTAATGTAAAAGTTAGCAAACAATATCATAAAGTTTTATTACATAAGTAATTTTTTTAGTAATTTTTTGCACTTAAAACAATTTATTCCAATTATTGAAGATTTGAAACCAGTTCTAAACTTTTTGAGCAGATATGCATGATTTGCTTTATTGCTTTAGTTTTAGTCGTTAATTCTAATGTACGAACCATTTATTATTTATTACAACTTAATCTTTCTTCTTAATGCACAGAAAATATTTTTGTTTGTGTACTGTTAATCATAAATAGCGTAAAAGATAGATATAAAAGATTCTTCTGGAATATTGTTTTCATTTTATTTATTAATAGAATTATTATGAAAAGTAAAAAAGCGATAAATTTTCGACTGTTTATGCTGACGTAAATCTCCATTGAATTTTTTTTTTTAGAACTAACGTAAATCACAAGCAGTATAAATCGTTCTCTTCAATATTATTTTCTTTACGTTGCTTATGAACATACGCTTGCTATTACGTTGCTTATGAAGATATTATTCAAAATAATTAAGAAACGATTTAAATAATTATTGTAACTTTGATGGAAACATATTGAAAGTCTTTATGTTTGTATGGCTTTGCACTGATGAAATCACCCTGAAGAAAGCTTTGATTTGGAGCGTTGCGTTCATTTCAGTCATTCAGAGAAATAAAGTAAGAATTGTACAAGATAACTTTTGAAAAGGTGTACACAAATGTAAATATAATTCAAACGTATATTGGAAGTCTTTATGTTTGTGTGACTTTGCACTTGATGCAAATCACTGGGAAGATAAAGCTTTGATCTTGAATATTGCGTTTATTTCAGTCATTGACAGAAATAACGTAAAAATGAATATAATTCAAACGTGCGTGTTTGTATGACTTGGCATTTGACGTAAATCATAAGCAATTTGAAGATAAGAAATGTTTCTACTTGTACTTTGCTCTTACTTAAGTTATTGATAATAAATTAGCGTAAAAATTTTATGAGGCAGTATTCTTAGTCATTATTACAGGTGTACATGTCTACACACTGAAAGTGTTTGGTTTGGGTACCTCAGAATTAACGCAAATCATTGTGAGGATAAAAATGTAAAGGATTGTATATAAACGCCCCTTACGCCTCATCTAAAAAAAAAGTTTGAATCAACATTTTGCATGTTTATTACATTTTGAGCTTGAATATATTAAAGGAGTTTATGGCTGACATAAGTCATAAGCTATGTAACAGAAAAACAGCCTTTTAAATGATTGTTTGAAAAAAATTTCAATGATTATTCTTAAAAATTAAACATTCACCTATGACGAAGCAAGTCTTCCAAGCATTTATTATGTGACATGCTCAAAAAAATGTTCGAGGTCTTGATAATTTCATATTGTTGGTTAAATTAAAACATTCATCAGCCACATCAAATCGCATGCAGCAAAACGAGAAATCAAACTTCGAAATCACTCTTTGAAAAAGCATAAATAAATGGTTTTTACCCCTGAAATTAGACTTATTGACATCAGGTATCTTAAAAGATTTGGATGATGTGATTTTTCTGAACATTCTTTACAAATTGAACGGTACCTGCTTCGAAAGTGTTTGCTCTTGTGGTCATTCCATATTGTTTACCGAGTTAAAAAGTTTATCATTGGCGTAAATCACAAGCAGCAACATAAGCAAGCTTCTAAATCATTCTTAAAAAAAAATAAAAAATAAATAAACAAGCATCTAATGATTATTCTTCCTTGAAATTAGTTGCTGATGCCAACCATCTTAAAGGATTTGAATGAAGAAATTTTTCTGAAAATTTACCTACAAACTGAACGGTTACATGCGTGGAAAATGCTTGTGATAATTCCATAATATTTATTGTGTTAGAACGTTCATATTTGACATAAATCAGCAGCAAATCAAGAAATCAAACTTCTAAACCATTCTTTACACAGAAAACGTATTTAATCGCCCTTCTTCCTTGAAAAATTAGAGACCTTTTCTGAAACTTTTCTGAACTTTCGTAACAAATTGAACGGAAAGTGCTTCGCAAGTGTTTGTGCTTGTGATAATTCCATATTGTTTATAGTGTTAAAAAGTTAATCATTGATATAAATCACAAGTAGCAAATCAAGAAATCAAACTTCTAAACCATTTTTTTAAACAGAAAACATATTTCATGATACTCCTTCTTTGAAATTAGAGTTTTCTGATACCACTCATCTTAAAGGATTCGAGATGAAGCAACTTTTCTGAACTTTCATTACAAATTGAACGATTACGTGTTTCAAAAAATTTGTTTGTGTGTTTGTGAGAATTTTCCGTACTGATTTCCATACGCTAACGCAAAAAAATCGCCACTGACGTAAGTAGCAAAGAACGAAGCAGACTCCGAGCCCCAAGCACGGGAGGTAAACACGAAAAAATGACTTCACCGACTTTCGGAGAGAAGTGCTGATAAAACTGGGTGTTAGCAGATAAAAGGGCACCTATTGTATTTGAAAAGCATTCGATGAAATAACTAGGGTAATCTCGCCGGACGAAAAGATAGCACAGTCGTCTATTGTGACGGACCTCATACGAATTGTTGAAATTATATCTGTGGTAGTTATATGTTATTGGGAAATCGAGTGTTTTGTTTTGGAAATTCTGGGTAGACATCTTCGGGAGCAGATTTCTGGCAGCCCAAGATGGATGTGATGCTGGCTTTACCTACTTTACTTTTCGTGGTAAGTACAAATGCTGATTTATCTTTATATGTATCATTTACAGTACCTTTTAATTCCTTTTTTAAAGCAGCTTACAAGATTATTTTAATACTAAGAAGTGATACAATGGCGGGATAAAGTCGGAAATTGCTGACCCTGAGAGCCGCACCTAGAGGTCACGTCACCTGGAGCAAAGCTTAATTTTTGGCGACTTCTTTAACCCTTTAAGGTGCAGTGTTCCCGCTCTGGGAACACCAAACTCTGACGTTTTGATTGTTGCCAGTCACGAAGAATAGATTTGATTTCTATAAAAATAGTTGCGGGTGACATAGCTCTACGAGAATCCTTTCCTTTATAGCACGTCATTTCCCGTAAAAAAATTGTCACGATTATTTTTAACAGCACTGACATCTGCTAAAAAATGGAAGAATGCGAGAACAGCTGGATAGATTGTCCAATGCTGAAAAAAGGGCAGCCGTTGCCATCGCTCGACTTAACTACCAGCAGCAGACGATCGAAACGTTCATCGCGTATCACAGATCTAAAGACTGACGACAGCTGGCTGTGCCCGCGAAAAAAGGCCGTGTCAAAAAAGGGTCTCTAGACCTGTGGCACGCGATGAACGTTTCTATCATCCGCCATCTTGCTGGTAGTTAAGTCGAGCGATGGCAACGACTGCCCTTTTTTCAGCATTGGGAAAGGGTTGCGTCTCAAAGGGTTAACAAGGAGCCCTGGGCAAGGCTTAATTTTGGCTTCCCTCTTCTTTAAATTTTGATATCCCATCTCGGCACGGTATCCAGGGCACGTGCCCCACCAACCTTAGTTGTGACCCTGCTGAGCATAGGAACGATGGCTTGCTTATTCTCTTAAATGAATCCCTCATTATTTTCGCAGTATGACAGAAAATCAGTCCTCCGCCCAAGGCATCCCCGCTTTAAACAGGTAGCTCTCGTGTAGCACTGACTTAACCAAAGAATCCTTAAGTGACAGAAAAAAACAAACTCACGCATGACGAATGAACATGAACAATGCAAAACAAGAGAACAATGCTAAGTCTATGGTAAAAAATGTTTTCAGTGATTATTCCTCAAAGACATGACCGATCACTACCATCTCGCTTCAGTAACATCTACGCCACGGCCTCTATCACGTTGCAAAATTTTGACAAGATCACAGAAATAGTCTCGGAGAAATTAAGGAACAAGTGGAAATTTTTTTTTCAGTGATCATTCGCCAACGAAATGAGCGATCATTTAATCACTACCATCTCGCTTCAGTACCATCTACGTAGGGAATGTAATCCCGCACTGTTTTTTTTTTTTTTTTTTTTTTTTTCGGGATTTCGGGATTGAGATTTGTTGATCCCACGGAATTCCGCAATCCCGCGGGATTGACTTAAATTCAACTAAAAAATAATTTTAACAGAGAAAAGTCGGAAAAAGTAAGATTTTAAACACTATCAAGTTTAATAATAATAATTTATCTTATTTGATAATTAACATAATTTACATAAATTTGAAAATTATAGTCATGATATTTATGTACACTGTACATTTATAATAAACATTAATGTGACATAAATATGAAATTTAAATGTAAAAAACGAACTTAGTTAAACTGTTACAACTTAGATGAATGTATAATACTTTTATTAAGAGGTTAGCTTAGAGTTTTTCACTTAAATTTACTTAAATCGAATTAAAAAATGTATGTTTCCGAAGAACGGCCAAGTTTGAAGCCTGGACTCAAGCCGTTTGACTTACAGAACTTCACATTCCATTTGATTTAAGTTTACTAGTTCCCTAACAGAGTACATTTTTTGTGCGTTTATAAACTCACTTTCCTTGATTAAAACAGAATCATTCAGAGCGATACTGCTTTGTGTCATACTCGTTACTTAAGGACAGCTCATAATCTTGAACTGTTTGGATTGTTAGTTGAAATGCAATCTGGATTGTCACCATCTTCAAAGTCTGAAAAGATGGAGTAAGATTTAAAAACAATTTTCCTTGTTAACTTTATGTGCTGTCTATCTAAATATTTAATCGTAACATTCTTATTTTAAGTTCAATGTATTGACGTGGGAGTAGCGGGGTTCAGTACAACATGTTTCATTGTACCCCGTCTACAGGTGTTTCATTGTACCCCTCACTGGCTACAAAATATATAAATTTTTACTCATTCCTACTCTTTATATATTTTTTTTTTTTTCATTCTGGCTTTGGATGCATGAAGACCATAACATAATGGTCACAGTACTTTAAAAATAAATAATTATACCCATGAGAACAAGGAGGTAAAACAAAATTACTTTTAGTAATGAAACTGACTTTCAACTTTGTGAAAATCCAATACTTTTGCTCTTGTAAAAATATTAGGCTGTAACGAAAGTTTCCCGCCACCTCAAACATCGTCAGAACACAGTTCGCATTGGCGTATTTGCCCATATTTTGTCGAACTATTTTTGACATTTGAAAGAAAGAGGCTTACTTTATAACACTGTGTTGTGAAATCTCTGAAAAATATAGTTATCATTAAGTACAAGGTGTCTCCAAATGGAACTGTAGCTCTAGAGGATTAGAACCATCATTAACTTCCAGTTGTGTTGCAAAAAGTCAGCTCTAGAATATAAACGAATTATGAGTACAGCTTTAAGTACTATTGTTGTATAATGTGACACTGTGCAGGTTTGGTACCGACAGTTCAAATATATTTATCTAAAAAGTTAGAAGTTAGTTTTTCAGGCAGATATGGCGGGAAACTTTCGTTACAACCTGATACAATTGTCTCCAAATCACATCAGTAACTGGAACACATAGAGGAGAGGAGGTTATTATGGAATATCATTTACATTTCTAACTATACAGGTTTTTCTCTATTCTAAAAAAAAAGTAACGTCCGCTGTCGCCGCCGGCGCCGCTGTCAAGAGCTTGTTCGGCTATCTCCTCCTAAACCGTGGGCATTTGAATTTGACTGAGATGTCCACAGATTCGAAAAATTCCGAGGAACCTGATAAGCTGACTTAAATTTACAAAATCGAATTATTTTAGAAGATATTAATAAAAAACTGAAAAAATAAACGTAATGGTTGGCCAGATTTGGCATAAAATCTAGCTTTGCAACAAAGTATGTATGTTCCAAGTATGTAGAATCGCACGAAATTGGCAAACATGAAGTAGAATTACACCAATTTTACCCCAAATTAAAAATTATATGAAATAAGTAACTCAAAGTGTAAAATAAATAAAAACTTTGTGAAAAAACACACGTACATTTTATGTGTGCTCTTTTCACAAAGTTTTTATTTATTTTATTGCTTAACACCCGTATTTTGAGTGTTTTTTTTTCAATAACTCAAAGTGTGTTACACAAAGTTGACAATTTTCAAATAGTAAGTTACGCTTAGACAACAAGAGTTTCGAATTAGCAATTATTCGTTTTTCCAAAACAGAATAACTAATTATAACTGATTTTAAAAGATGCATCTTGTCATTAGGCACGATCCGGCAAAATGGTATCTTTCCAAGCAGGATGAATCTAAAACGCGAGTTCCAAAGAACCCAGTTAGTATAAATAATTCCATGTTAGAACCCAGTATCTTGAAAATGAAAAATAATTAAAATGCAGATTATTTTAAAGCCGGTTCGGTCCAGCTGTAGTATTTGCTACCAGTAGAAATGTGCCGCACAGCCAGCTGTCGTCAAAAAAGGATCTCTAGATCTGTGGCACGCGATGAACGTTTCGATCGTCCGCCATCTTGCTGGTAGTTAAGTCGAGCGATGGCAACGGCTGCCCTTTTTTCAGCATTGGGAAAGGGTTGCGCCTAAAAAGGTTAAGTAGAATAGTACTGTCATAGTGGGAAACCGGTTCAGGAAAGAGAAAAAAATACTGAAAATCTTGCTTTTATTACACTATCCCAACAAAAGTTTTGCAACAAAAATGTGATAAAGTGAAGTTACAAATCCTTCGCTTATTATTATCACTTTTTTAAAGTTGTCAACTATTCTTACAGTTTATGTTTCAGTTCTTTTGTGCCCCCTCCTCCCCTAATTATAACTTGACGTGCAAATGAATGAAATATTAGCGGTAGTTGGTGAAAAAAAACAGTGAAAGTGGAGCTAAGAAAATGAATATATTCGTAAGCGTTGTAAAATCACCAAAAGCTTACAGTTCCAACAGATCTTAAAGAGTATTTAAAGAGAAAGTGCACTGTAGAATAAAGCTATTAAATGCATAAAAATTAAATAATTAATTAGTTAAAAGCAAGTCTAATAAAAAAAAAAATAATGTGAGCACACATCTAGATAACGAAAGTAATATTGTTATTATTATTATTATTGTTTTATACTAGTCATCTTTCGGAATGACGACATTCTACTTTTCAACTAAATATTCCGCCATACTTCAGTACTGAATACCATATTTTACCGAATAACGAATATTCGGTTGAATTTCTAATAGAATATTCGGCCGAATACTTGGTTAAAATTTATTAAACTTTGCACATCGATTAATTTAATTAGTTTCTTTTTAAACAGTATTTATTATTTTATATGGTGTTAAACTTCAGAAATTAAAGTACTGCAAAATTTAATATCCAATTTTTTTTATATATTATTAATCACTTTTTAAATATTAGTGAAATTATGATCCTTCTTTTAAACCTGCATATTTCATTAAGAAATTACCGGTTAATTGACTTTACACATTCACGGACACTTAATAATGAGGTTCTTTTTCTTTCTGTTTACTGTTTCATATTTAAATGAGTTAGTAAGGTTAATGTAATGTGTCATAACTTTGAATGTGATATTAGTAAGTAAGAATTTGAATTAATTTTGTACTATGGTACTATACTGTAACTTTCATTCATGGTATAAAAAAATGTGTTTATTTACCAAATGTTGAATATTAAAATTTGTTTATTATTCGGTTGCTGAATATTGAAATATTCGGCTGAACTGAATATTCGGTTTGTCTGCCGAATAGGCAGTATACTGAATACCAACGGAATATTCGATGCATCCCTACTTCAGAGAAAACCCAGTTACTCCATTTTGTCCAACACATAGATATCTAGTGCCACCTCCTTCTATTCATATCTCATCCTTCTATTCATGTTCGAAACTTAGCGGAAAATTGATACAGTGAAACCCCGATCTATCGTTCCCGCATTCATCGTTTTGCCGTATTGATCGTTTAATTTCTATGGTCCCTGCACAAATTGTATTTGAATAACGTTAAAGAAACCCGCATGTGTCGTTCGCCAAAAAGTGACTTTCCCGCGTTCATCGTTGTAAAATTTTTCGCCTGTCCAAAATTAAATTGGACAATAAGTGGATCCATATGGCATACAAACTGTAATTTGCTTCTTGGTATGATTTCTTGGCTCATTGATGATCAGATGAACAGTGATTGCGTGTTGAAGGGGATGTGCATAGTGTGAAATTTAATGATTATAATTCCGTTAATCAAGGCGGTGAGGCATGCGGTGTCCTAAACATGGAAGTAACGTGTGATGATGCAAAAAATGAAAATAATGGCGAAGCAGAGGATAATGTTCATGCCGATGAGGTCTGAGAGTACACTAGTACGAAGTTTGTCTGAAGTAATAACAGTATTTGAAACTGTATGAACTTTTTTATACAAACATAAATTCACATGAAAGGTATAGAAAAATATGGTTAATCTTGAAATTTTGCTGTTTAAATTTAAAAAATGATGATAACGCCACATAAAATTACTGTTTTTTTTTGTTTTTTTTTTAAATAAGTATCAATTAATTTTCATCTTCGATTTATTTGTTTTACAATTTTGTAACAAATTAGTATTTGTTGGTATACAGTCATTGCGAGTATGCATAAAGATTGCTTTCTACGTATTTTGACTTGAACCCGCATTTGTCGTTTTCCCGCATTCATCGATATTTCCTACGCTGCGCACCCCATGAAAAACGATCAATCGAGGTTCTACTGTATATATATATATATATATATGTAATGTATAAAAAGGTAATTTGGGTTTTACTAGTTTGGGTATTGTTCAAGCGGTACTTTCACTGTAAGTTTTGCTTTCCTGTCATACTTGCCACGCGCGCTCTGGAGCTATGTATTATTTATTTTGTTATTTGCCAGACATCAGGCCGTCGATTCTGAGTTCTTTAGATGTACACGTGTCCTCACGCCCTTGTAGCCCCGGATGCGGGTCATGTGATATTTCAAGTAAGGTTTCAGAGTTAAGGCAGGTAATATGGTTTATTGAACATTACAATTAAGTTACAATTTAGAATGAGAAGAGGGGAGGGGAGACGGGTACAAGAATCAGCGTGGACTCATGAAGCAGTTCCAGTGGCAGAAGTCCCCCGATTTTCGATGTGCGGGAGTATTTACGCTTACCACACCACATGGTCTGCGAAGACACAACTCCTCCTCTCTCTTATCTCTGATCGAACCACACACATTTACCAACATGACCCGCATCCGGGGCTACAAGGGCGTGAGGACACGTGTACATCTAAAGAACTCAGAATCGACGGCCTGATGTCTGGCAAATAACAAAATAAATAAAACATAGCTCCAGAGCGCGCGTGGCAAGTATGACAGGAAAGCAAAACTTACAGTGAAAGTACCGCTTGAACAATACCCAAACTAGTAAAACCCAAATTACCTTTTTATACATTACATATATATATATATATATATATATATATATATATATATATATATATATTGGTTATTATATCAGTTTCCAAGTGGTACCAGTATTCTAGAGATGCTTCTCTTTTTAGGATTTAAATCGAGATTAACAGATGAGAGTCTCTTGCATGGGCGCCGGCAGAATAGCTCCCAGGGGGGGGGGGCAAAGGAAACTTTAACGTATGGTTACCATGTTGAAAAGAGCAAAAAAGCAAGTGTTCCCCCTTGCCCTATGCTGCAGGCGCCCATGGTCTCTTGAATACCACGTCCATAGACTACTAGCTGGAACCCGTCGAATTCGACGGTCACTTTATTGACTGTAATATTCAAAAATAAATGGGAACGATCAAGAATGTCACCAAGGCCTTGAACAAAACTAACAGGAAAAATCAAAGAGCGACGCGGACGGAATATGACTTGTGACAGAAAGTAAACAAAAGGTTTCACGCCAGTTCTTAGCAACTGTACAATGACGATGAAATGATTGAAATCTTTAAAATTTGTTTTTAACTATCTTTATTAAGTAAAAAAAAAGAAGAGTAGATATTAAATGACGAATGAGCAAATACAGTTACAAATTCTAATTGAGCATTTCGTTGAAGACGATATTTTGTGTAAAGTCATCGACCACGAAACGTCCAGGTGAATTCTCTTAAATGATCTTGACTGCATCAGCATTCTTTGATCTAACCATTGAAAGAGTGACATACAACATTCCATGAGAAAATACGAGCGCAGAAAGGTAAACGCCATAAGTATGAAGCGAAAATAGAGAAAAATTTCGGAATTCTGCAAGAGACAAAAAAAATGTAATCCGCCAAATGGCGATCGCGCGCTCCCTGCTTTATTTGCCTTTTCTCAAGCTACCCTCGATGGTAAAGATCCAGTATCAGACAGAAAACTGAAAAATTAAAGAAATAAAAGATAAATCGCTAACTAAAGAAGGAGTTTATAACTGCCATCAATGTCGTTAACAAACCACAATGTATTTGTATGGAGAAAAGTTTGAAAAAAATCTGAAACACTTTCATATTTTAAATACTCACTAAAATGCTGTATATTAAAAGCGTATCATAATCCATGCGCCGTCCCTATTTTTCTTCCTTGTTTCATTAAATTGAAAAGCGTATCATTATTCATATCCGTGCCTTTACTTAGAAGAAAAAAAAATTTCTTCCTTGTTGCACAAAACATTTCTTTGGAATCGAAATCTATAGCTGCTAAAACTGTTTTACAATATTCGCCAAACATATTCCAACTATACTTCACCATTTTAAATGCTATTCGGAATGAGCATCATAATCCATGAGTGTGCTATATTTGTCTTTCTCGTTGCATAAAACAGATCTTTGGAATTAATATCTATATTAAATTTGCCTACTAAAGCTATTTTACAACCATCGCCAGGCATGGTTCGGTTTTTAAGTTTTTTTGCCGCAAACGTGGCGATCAATTATCAAAAATCGCAAACCTTGTCAGACTTATTCTCCCCCCCCCCTTTCCGCGTTATGTGGCAAACACATTTAAAAAGATTTCCACCGTGACAGTTCATCTCTACAAAACCTGTCTACAAATCATATCGACAGAATCGAGTAGACAAAGTCTAGGCGTGAACGAAAAGCACCCTAGTGCTAAAAAGCGATAAAGCGATAAAATATAGAAGGCTTTTTATGACAGCAAAATCTATTTAATAAACCACAATGTTATTTCTATGGCGAAAAATTGCACATTTGAAGTTCCGCTACGGAGCTTACGCATATCAATCGTTTACGTAAGATCGTTTTTTAGAACAACACATTTATTATCACTACACACTGTTGCCACACAACATTTACAAACGGATGCAATTTTTAACAAATATTTTTCCAAATAAATCAAACCTTGCGGAGCTTACGCATAAAAACATCGTCTGCCAACAATGGGGTTAATAAACCACAATGTTATTTCTATGGCGAAAATAAAAATATCGTCTGCGTTAATAAACCACAATGTTATTTCTATGGCAAAAATTTGCACCTTTGTCGTTCCGCCACGCCTAAACCGTTCGACTTTTTCTGATTTTCTCTTTTGATGGCACATCTAGGGGCCCAGACCTTTCTTCAGACACCTCAACCGAGTTTTTACACCCAGCCGTTCTCTCGATTCGGTTGTCGAAAGAAAAACATGTTTCAAAATAATATATAGATCGGATATCGCAATAAATTATTGCGATATCCGATATTGCCACTAATTTTGCGTGCTCCTGCAAGCTAACTATTCTCTACACACCAATTTCATTCAGTATCACTGTCAATGATTTTTGATATGTCTGCAAAATTGCAAGTTCATTGAAATTTAGGACTGGCAAAAATTTGATAACATAATTTGACCTTGACACAAGAACCCGACTGTGTGAGTTTAAAATAAAATTTAAGAAGACAATCTTATTCACAGATCATTTTTCAATCACCCGATACAGCAATCGTACTAAATTCTGATATTCGCTATCGGAGTTTCAACTCGCTGATGTCGGATTTGAATAATTTTCTGGATGCACTCCTCCTATAGCTTATCGCCCCTGTTCTTTTGAGTGGAAGCCAATTATACAGACCTGGTAAAGCCACTTGGAGGCACTCAACGCATTATCTCAGAGTTCAATGTTATCAATTGGATAAGTTTATAAACTCGAATCTCAGTACAGTTTTTTTTTATCGTGCAAATTTTAACAGTTCGCCGGGACACTTTAAAATGGTTCACGAAAAGGTGAGACTTAAAGAAACGGGGTGCTACTTTTGTTGCCAGTGTATAGAACAGGAGGGCGTACATATTAAATTAAATATCAGGTTGCCCCTGAATTCATGGGCCAAACTTTAAAAAACACATATAAAATAGCATTTTTAGTATAGCAACATAAGGTCGTAAATGAAGTGCTGTGTGGTTTCAGCAAGACGGAGCTCCAGTTCATTTCCGCTGGTGTCCCCATAAAAAAAATTAATACTCGATAAGTTTGGTGAACGTGCCAACCACGCAACTGGTCCGCGTCATGCATCCATCGAGGGTCATAGGTAATACGCGAATTATGGTGGAAATGAGCTGTTGCTCCACCTTGCTGAAACCACACAGCATTTCATTTACGACTCTGTGTTACTATGTCAGAAATGCTTCTTTATATGTGTTTTACCAACTTTTAAAGTTTGGTCCATAAATTCAAGTATACCCTGTATACCAAATTAATTTAGTATCCCTCGTACGACCGGTATTGATTTTGGTTTGTATAGGACATAGTCTTTTTTTTTACCAGGGGTACAAAAAAGAATTCTTTCACATTATGGCCTATGGCCCGAAATTCTTGAAAGTACGCTTGCATCTAAACGGTGTATTTCATTGGGCGCAAATTTGTTATGTACATTATAGGTCACGGTCACATGACCTGCGAGATCTTGGTGTGTGAAGAGCTGATAGGTTGTTCACAGGGTAAAAAAAAAAAAAGTAATTTTTATGCATTACGACCTATGGAGGCAAATCATTTAAGCTGTGCTAGTATCTAAACAATGCATTCGAATAAAATCAAATTGGTTATGTTCATTATACTAGGTCTTGTTTACACAACTTGTATATATATTTTTCTATGTGTAAGAGGCTTGTAGTACTTGTGCAGAGATACAGAAAAGAATTCTTAATTTTACAGCTTATAGAAGCAAACTCTTGAAACTGTGCTAGCTTCTGTATGAAGCATTTGATTGAGCTTAAATTGGATACGCATGTTATAGCTCACTGCCTTACGTAATCTACAGATTTTGGTGTGTGTAGGTTTCTACAGGTGTTCCTACAGGTCTACAAAAAAAGTATTCTTACACATAGCGGTCTACAATCAAGTTATTTGAAGTACGCTAGTGTTTGAACACTAGATCCATCTGAGTTGAGTTGTACATTTATTTAAACGCTTGGTTAAGATCAAGTGTTCAAAAAGTCGACTCAGACTTTTTTTAAAGTATTGTCACCTTTCCTAAAAATCGTTATCGACTCAAGTAAGAATATTTCATGAATCGATTAAAAATTTTTAAAAATACATTGTTCATATTCAAATTCTTTCGTACGTTAATTATTATCTAACAAAGGGTGGCGTATCAATTAAAGAAATACTCAACGATCTCGGCTTGCAAGTTCGTCGATAAAATGCAATTCCTGTTCAGATGTTTGTCGTTGTAACATAATCGAAAAGCATTATCTCGCGTAGGAAAAGAAAATACGCGGAAGTAGAGGTCAGTTTACACGGAAATAGGGTTTAATCAGTCTTATGTAATGAGTTTGGTACTAAAAAACCTTTATGTAAACAAACTGCCGATAGCTTTAATGTTGGCTGATAAATGTCCTTTATCCGTTTCTCTTGTTATCTAGTTAGGGTTAAGCATTTCCGTGTAGATTACAGTTAAACGTTTCGCTATAAAATCTGTGTTTTTTAAACTTTACTAGTTAAGCAGTTGTCCGTTAATCATACAAATATTTCATCGTTAAATTTTCAATAGCCGATTAAATTTTTAAAAGAGTCCTTTCATGTGGACCTTATTCCGTAAAGCTTATTTCTATAATATCTTGCCATATACAGTCGGACCTCTATTTAACGAATCTCTATTTTACGAATTCCTCTATTTTGCGAATTTCTTCGTAAAAAACCCTCCAAATAGCGAAAATTCATTCTCTATTTGACGAAGTTTTTATTGGGGTTTAACTTTCTTTTTTCACTGTTTCTCTAAATATTTCTGAACATTACAAACTTATTTTGTTCTTTTACTACAATTCATTTTTTCAGTGACCTTGAACTGGTTTCACCAGGTGTCACTGAGAGCAGCAAAATCACTGTTAAAAAACAGACAAAATTAACATTTTTTTTCAGCAATTAAGGATCACGGGCGTTTAAATTTAATTATGTCCGACAGTACCACATGGTGGTAACGTATTCTTAATTTAATTATAATGAATACGATAATTACATTAAAATTCATTAATTTTATCGTAAAATGATTTACTTAAAACCAAAAATGCGGTGTAATATTAGACTTTTTTTTTTAAACCCTTTTTGTTTCTCCTTAAAGATTTCTTTTTGATAAGCGAAAAAAACAAAAAAAAAACGCAAATTGTTATTATTTATTTTTAGAAAGTGTCAATAACTACTTTTTCAATAATATTTAGTGTTTATAAATTTAAAATCAGTTGTATGCTGTTTAAAGCATTTAAAAGGCAAATCTCTATTTAACGAATTTTCCATATAGCAAACTTTTTGCCGGGATTTAGCAACTTCGTTAAATAGATGTCCGACTGTAAATTATAAACATTTAATTCAGCCTTTGATATTTCACATGTTATGTCATTTGTCTCCGGCTTTACAGGTTTTAAGTGTTCAGTGGGCCGTTTTGCACATATGCAAAGTTGCATATCAATACAGAATACACCCTTTCAAAAAGTATTCGAGTGCATAAGTCAGTTTTCCCATGTCGGTTTCATTATAAAGCACCGTTCTCTTTATATATTAAAAAAGTATAGATTTTATAGTATATAAAAAAAAAGCCAGCCATATCCTTCTAATATGTTTTATCATCTGCACGCTTTTTCTCAAAAATTCATTAGTTACTCATAAAATTAATTCCTCTGATACAGAAAATTCCTCTGATACTCAAATACTTTTTTGAGTCCATGTACTAAATATTGCTATTTCTAAAAAAATACCCCTATTAAAGGGTCAATTCTTAAAAGGATTAACCCCTATGTTTCAAATTTGATACCGGAATTTTAAAACACGTCCACTGTCGTGAATAATAAAAATTTTACATATTTCTTACGAACTACGTGTTTTTCGAAAAATTAACTAGTTATTCACAAAACTGGCGTAGGAAATTTAGCTTACACTCGTGGCTAGTGTGTGATCGACATCGAATGTGTTTAAAAATCGGACATTTAAAAGTTCAATATATTAAAGACATATGTGTTCATTTGTTTCTGCTTACAATAATTCTGTGTAAACGGACAAAACAAATCATCATTACCGAAAAATTAGTTGCACTGCTTTTCTACATATAATCATTTACAGTAACTTATGAATTCGATAATTCCGTTATAGAATAATTTTTAATAATTCGATAATAACAATTTCCCTTCCTTTCTTTTTTCCCCCAGCCATATCCGGTCTAAATATAAGCATATTTTGTATAAACATTTTGTGTTCAAATTCGTCGTCAAATCTGTTACAATTGTTTAATTTTTACTTAAAGTTAAATATTTTCCGGAGAACTGGCCGAAATGTAAAAAGTAGCTTACGGATATGAAAATCGGACAATTTTACGTTTTCATTTTATTTCAAATTTCATTTTTTGAAAAGTTTTTAACATAAAAAGATAAGTAAAATCCTTTATCACAGTTGGCAATTTATCTGCTTCTTTTTTCACACATGTTTCACTATCGCTTCTTTTTTCTTTCTTTCTTTGTTTTCTTTTTGTATGTAGTTCATAGTCAATAGAATAAAAGCGATGGGTACATTTTAGCCGCTCGTGTACTATGCACACTTTGTACATACAGGGATTCCCAAAAATACAGACAGCCCTTTAGGCGGTCGTCCGCAAATAATGGGAGAAGGGGGAGGGTTTTATGAAATTTTGAGAGTTTATGACAAGGGGGAGGATGAAGATAACGAAAAGTGGACGATGATATATTTTTTTCTAAAAAAACAAAATTAAAACCAATAGATAAAATTTTTAAGTTGTTTTGAAAATACCAAAATTTGAAGTAACTTTTTTAAATGCGGTTTAAACAAATTTCATGGGATTTCTTTTGGATGAGAAACCAAGGATATCTAACTAGAAAAAGGGGGGGATGCCTTGTGCGGGGGGACTTTTTAAGGAGTTCTAATTCGTATTCACTTTACATCTAGAGAAAACCACCCAAACGTGTTGACCGTCAGATCGAAAGCTGGAATTTAAGCCAGAACCCAGACCTCTACTCAGGGGCGGCCCGATACGGTATGCAGGTAAGTGTCGCATCGGGGCGCCGTCTTTGAAGAGGCGCCATTTCGATGATTCGCACTGATGTAGGGCATCAAACGAGGTGCCTTTTTTACATTTTCAGGGGGCGCCACGTACCATAGGGTCGCCCCTGTTTACACTTCAGCCATCTAGACATGTTCAGAAGGGCCATCCTTTCGGCCATGGTGGGTCCAAACATTCATTCAGGGGTGGCTCTGAGAATAGGATGGCAGCATAAATTCTTAACTTGAAAAAAAAAAAATTGTGTTCACTAATGTCATTAAGGCTGTAGTTAGAAGGGGGAAAAAAACTGTTTTCCGTCATGGTACACAGATTGAAATAAACTGATAACACCACGCTCTGGAAAAATTCAAAGTGGTTCTTCATAAGCTGCATTATACACTGTAATAAAGGAAAAAACTGTGAAACTTTCAGAAAAAATTCTTAAACATGGAACTGCACTGCTAAATTTGTCTAAAAGTGACACGTTGTGCAAACTTTTCGATTTTTAAGAAGTTCTTTTTCGAAGTTTTTTAACTGATACAGGTTTATCGTTTATTTCAGTCTGTAATACAGCTTGTAAAACGATACCTCTGGGAGAGACAAAACTAATCTTTGGGGTCTTCTGCTTGGTGTTTGCTTCAAAATTAAGAAGCCCCACTATCGATCGGTTGTGGTGCCATCTGTCGGCTCCCGAATGAGGTAGAAATGATCACTTCGGGAGTTTGAGGCATATATCACTCCTGAGTCGTTTGAAATAGCCTAATACCTATAAAATACGCTTTAATGAATTTCTGCCCATAGAGCGTAATGTATTTAGAATCTTTATCGCGGCCCTGTAGATAAACTATCCAGTAGAATGGGAACGAAAGGGGAGGTGCACAACTAGATGTTACAAAATCCTAAATATAATTCAACATTCTACGTCTGATAGTTTTTGAGATATGCGAGTTTAATGAATTTCGTCCCGTGGAGCGTAATATATTTAGAATATTTTGTTCGGCCCTGTAGATAAACTATCCAGTCGATTGGGACCAAAAAATAAGGTGCACAACTAGATGTTACAACAATAGTTAAATGTGAAGTTTTGACATTCTACGACCAATAGTTTTTCCGATATGCGAGTTTCATATACATACGTACGTACGTGCAGACGGCATGGAAAAACTGGTCAAAATAGACTGGCGGTCGGTCAAAATGGGTTGTACATGCATTTGTATGAACGTACGTGCGTGCGTGCGGTGAGATACATCGCAAAAATTCTTAAAAGTAAATTTAGAGGTAGTCAAAATCAGTTTTTCGTCGAAGTCTGGCTCCCGAAATTTTTCCCGATCACATTACTTCCTTATACTCCGTACAAGGAAGTAATAAGATTTATTTGTATCAAGTTTAGTTCAGTATTTTTGCAAAAACATAATTAAATTTCGGTAAAGCATGGTAGGAAACTTAAGCAACACTTCAACACCTTTCGTGGAATGTTTTTTAATTATTGTATGAGAACAACACTTCTGAGCCCTCATTGCTGTGTGATTCTTAATTTTTTCATGTTCCCTGCCTCTTTTAAAAGTTTGGCACTATATTTTTGGGACGCCCTGTACAGTAATAATACCCCTGCCAAGTGAAATATGTACAGGGTTCCCCCTAACTATTGATGCAAAATTTAAGGAAATAAAGCTGGCAGCAAGCCAGAAAATTTTAGGACAAAATTTAAGGAAGATAACGCTCATATTATATACGGAATCAGAATCACACTGCAATGTGGGGTCAAAAACGTTGCTTTCATTACCTGGTAATGATCACTTTGGGAAAATTGTAGAAGTATTCGTCCAATTTCTCAACCAAGTTTCATAAACAATGGTCTTGTCTCCAAAAATTTCATAAATGAAATGAAATAGAATTCTACTATCAATTTTAGCCATTTTTCTGTGAAAGATACTTTAATTTTTGACGAACTACTGTCGAGAAGTTCGCTATTATTTCCACACTTGTTCTAAATTGATTATTAACCGCTACACGAGGACGACGTTTCCGACCCCTCATTACATTATTCATCGGCTCCACTTCCCCTTAAATTTTGTCCAACAATTGTTGGGACACCCTCTATTGCTATGATTACTTATTCCTGTAGCAGCGTACTAGCAGCTCGCTCACTATTTCTTGTTTTCTTTGACTCTTGCAGATTGTCCAGCTCCAATACGCAGTTGGTTTCCAAAACCAAACTGAAAAGATGATTTACCAAGAGAAATGCCGAGTGTCTGGAGGAATATTTCTCATACCAGAAGAGTTTGCTGCATATTCGTGCGCCACTTGTTATAAGCACATGGACGACAGCCTTTTTCTTAACGGGTAAGTGATAGAGATGAGACGGGCTCAGCCCGAGCCCGGGACCGAACCGGGCTCGGGCTCGTGAAAAATTTTTCCTTTATTGAACATACTCCTTGAAACATATTTTAAAAAGTGATTCATGAGGAAAATAAAAGTACAGTCAACTCCGGTTATAGTGAACCTCTGGGGACCATCAAATTTCGTCCACTACATCCGAAGTTCACTAAAACCCAAGCGTCTTCATGATGGATAGAGATACTGTATGTGAATCGGGACTGATGGTTTACGTTCACTATAGCCGATGGTTCACTATATCCGGGTTCGCTATAACCAGAGTTGACTGTACTTATAAAAAGAAAATAGCGGCAGTGGCGCCTAGAAGGTGCGTTAAGCTCTTTGGATATTTCAGGACGGCGGCTTATATTGATTAGTTAGTCATGAGATCCGACATTATTTGATAAACATGGATATAAAAAGAAAGAAGAAAGTGCATTGAGAGTTTGCAAATTATATTTGTCTTTAATTTGCACAAACGGCAAAATCCATTGTATTCTGTCAATGAAGTAACTGAATTTTATTTGTCTTATCTGAAATTTCGGGTTCGGGCTCCGACTTAAATAATATTGCTCGGGCTCGGGCGGGCTCGGATTTAAAGTCCTCTCGGGCTCGGGCTTCAAAAAATGAGCCCGAACTCATCTCTAGTAAGCGATACTACTGGCAAGAGCAACTTCAGATTTTCTTCTTTTGCTCCTTGTTTTTCTTCAGTCCTCACCAATCCTAGTCCACGCTCTGCGAACGGGTTCAGTCCGAATCCGAAAGCCCGATCTCGTTCCCGGACCCGAACCGGACTCTCGCTTGTGTAATTGACGATTGCGTTCCAGTTCGTGATAAATTTCTCCTTTATTGGACATGCTACTTGTAAGCAGATTTTTAAAAAGTGCTTGAGAAGTAAACTACCCCTATACTATTAAACGCGGAATGCTTGTATGTTTGCCGGAGCGATTTCGAAAACGGCTCTAACGATTTTCTTAAAATTTCGTACCTGGGGTTTTTTTCGGGTCCAGGAAACGACTAAAAAACACTCTGAACCGCTCAAAATGTAAAATTTTTGTTTTGAACGTTAGCGCCATCTATTGATCGTTTGCGAAACACAGTTGATGCTATCTTCGGAATAGGAACACTTAATTAACTTAGGGCTGATTAAAAAAATAGACGTAATCGATATATAATAGTAAAAAATTAATTTCGCAATGAAACAAAATAAATGGAACTTGATATCCAGTACACAGAGAAATAAATATTTTAATAACTGTATATTACACCTTTCAGCTACATAAGTTTTTTAGAATAAAAAAGTTCTTTTTATTTAAAACTGTCGCGCTGGCAACCAGTGAAAGAAAAAGAGAAAGCCAATCCCGGTTGCCATTCGGCAGGCTCGAAAAGATGCCGCAAAGCATTCGTAACAACAGTCGTGTTGTTTTGATGGAATAGACGTAAATAATTTAATTATTCTTCATTCATAGTTATTAATATCAAAAGGTAGATCTTCTGTGAAAAATGCCCTGCATTTATTATTTCACCCTTTTGTAACTAACGTAAAAGTAAATGTGTTCGAGAGTAGATACTAAAATATTGTAAATATTTTTCATATACAGTGACCGCCGCTTAATTGGATCACTGGCTAATTGGATCCGCCGCTTTTTTGAATCAGCCGTTTTATTGGATCAAAAATTGATGGCACGAACGTGATCCAATTAAGCGGTGGCCACTGTACATGAAAGTTTCAGCTCAACTGAATAATTTAAATGAAAATGACACCCTTTGCAGTGACGCACAGAAAGAAAAAAGATCCTGTGACGTAACATGAAAATTCCGAGTTTTTTATTGCGACACTTGGTTGAATTCTACTTTAACTGCCTTATTCCGCGAAATTGACGATAAATATTTGAATGTAGTTACCCTGACGATTTTTTTATGGGACAACCGTTTATGATTAAACGATCTTTGAAACTCCGATGAAAAAATGTATAATGATACGACCGATTCCTAAATTCGGCTCGCAACCGAAATTCAAATTAATTTCGCACGTAATCAGCTATCAATTAATTGTCTTTCACATAGTTTTCATTCACTGCAGCTTATGATTTCAACTCATTATTTTATCTCGCCTACGATATGTATGAGCAACCTTTGAAAAGTTGCGGGCAAAACTTTACGATGTTAACAAACTCACGGGCATAACTTAAGGATGTTAGCGAAATCGCGGACGTATAATCGGGATTCATATGGGAGTTTGAATGATTTATACGGGGTTTTGACTTGTTCTGCAGACCGGATCAAAAGCCGTGGCAGGGCTGGAGGTTGCCCATATGTGGAAGCAGTAAATTGAGAGGCTAAAATCTGGTTACTAAGACTTTTTTGTAATAATTTTTCAATTATTATTTAGCCGTGAATTCGATTGTGTTGTTTTGTATTGTGTACTATTATTAAACTAAAGGATAAAACCCTTTGTGGAGATTTTAGAAAAACTATTTTAAGCTAATTGGAATCGTAATTTTCCCTTCAAAGCCTGATAACCGTGACTTCAATATGACGTCAATGTCACTTGCAATACATAATTTTTACCCGCAAATGATTAGCTTTTTTTTTATTTTCGGAAATGAAATGGAGCTGAAAATAGCAAAAAAGCGCTTAAAAATCAGGGACGGGTGGATTTTCAGATTTTTTTTTTCTACATAATAATGAAAATTTTCAGGCCGATCGCACCAACGAATGGTGTAAAATTTATGTTATTAGACGATAACTTTTTAATCTCTTTGGATGAATGATGGTAAAAGTTTTATTTTAGAGTGGTTGAACTGGAATTGCGACAGAGTCAGGGATCAGCTTAACTATAGTAGAATACGATGTATTTTTAATTTATCCGAGGTTAGAAGTTCATTTTTTTCAGTCCATCCGTTTGTTCTATTATTGTCAACGTTTAAGTAGTTGATAAAGTTATTGTAAAAGAATATTTTTGATGTATTCTGTGTTCGATTTTAGGATTTCAAAGTGTGCTTTTGTACTAATAATTTAAATTGCGTTACACTTTTTCTTTCCTTAAGTGTAAGTGTATTAAAAAAGATTTTTGTTTAAAGCATATTCATGTAAGCTTATACTTTTATAGCATCTATATTTATGTAAGATTGAATTTACGTTTATAGGATTTATTTATGTGAGATTTTTTTATTTATTTTTTTTGAATTAGAAAAAAATAAGTATTTTATGTTAAATTGAAGTACTATAGAGAAATTTACAATTTTAATCTGTGAGAATTATCACAGATGTATCACACGATAAAGACATAAATGCACGAAATTGTAGCTCAAAAACGAGCTTTGGAAACATATGATCATCGGCAGCAGCGCTTGACCCAAATGCGTGAACGTGCAGCTCAAACAAGAGCATATGAAACAGATGATCAGCATTTGGAAGGAGAACGACATAGAATAGCTAGACGCCGAAAAGTACTTCGGGTAAGCAGTCTTAAGTATCTACAAAGCACTATCATAGTTAACAAAGTTTTAACATGGCTTGCATTCATCGTGGAGCTTTGAATTTTCCTGAAGAAAGAGTAAAAATTCAAATTAACAGAAATTATTTTGGGGACTGTTGTTTGCAAGATAAGATTGATGTAGGACATCCTGAATTTCCTAATGAATTGGTGCGGTTGTTCCTGCGATGCCATCTACATTCCAAAGAATTTCTTAAGAGAATTCGAAATTTGAAAGCATACTTTACAATGGCTTTGTTCACAGTATATGACGAGTGAAACTATTAACGATTGCTGTGTGTACAGCTGCGTTGCGACAATCTATAACAGACTTGATCAATTTTTCATAAACTCATTCATTCGACAGTTCAGCCTACTCAAATTCCTGATTCTGAATTTGAACGTCCTCATTATGGACAGATATGCTTCTGAGATAATCAAGACGCTGTTAGTGAATGCATGAACAGTCCCCATTGTATCAGCCAAGATCTTCGCTGATGCACTCAGAAGGAAAGGAGGCACTTTACGTTAAACTACTTTTTGCTCAACCCTGAGGCACCGACCGTCGAATATTTAGCATCCCTCTTCAAAACAAATTATATGCCATTGTAACATTGAATGCCGACCAAAGCTTACCTGATAATGTATGAGTGATCCGACAGCGATGTAAATCTTTGACAATCATGAAGATTATTGATACGTGTCAAGCCCTTTACGTATTTTATACTTAAGGAATTTTTAGATTCTGAGCATGGCTCGGTAGCCAGGTACTTATTAGTGTTGGACAAACTTGAATGTATAAAAAATTAGAAAGTGCATTAAGAGTTTGCTATTACATTTGCCTTTAATTTGCACAAACGGAAAAATTTGTGACATTTCTATCAACGAAGTAATTGACTTTAATTTATCTGTTAGCTGAAATTGCGGGCTCCGACTTAAATAATATTGCTGGGGTTCGGGCGGGCTCGCGCTTTAAAAAATGAGCCCGAACTCATCTCTACTGTACACATCCACCAGTGTACAGATTTTAATTGAACATATAGGCTGCCTGTTACGAACAAAATGAAAAACGATCCAACACCATAGACTTAGGTGCAACTACAGTGAAACCTCTCCGAGCGACCACTCCTGTATAGCGGTCACCCCTCTAAACGGCCATTTTTCATGGCACGGATTTTTCGGCTCATAGGCCTAATGTTAATATAACCTCTATCAGCGGCCACCCGACCCCCTCTAAACGGCCACCGATTGGGATCGCCCATCTCATTTTTCGGGAAATTCTACTCGCCCCACGCTTTAATTTTGAGCGGAAAAACTCAAGGTCAGGTTTATAGTCGAATATATATAAGACCCAGGAATAACTGGAATTGAATCTCTGGACAATCAGGCGTTGAAGGTGTCCTATAATTGAATTTTTCACAAATGAATTTTTGTGCCTTTCAGGCGCTAATTCCGTCCCTCACGAGGGTATCTCCCGATGAGCGAGGAAGCTAAACTTTCAACACAAGCGACTTTAGGGAAAAGCGATGAAATTATGGAATGTTCCGAAGCGGTTACAAACATATCGGTTAGAGATCTGCCTGCCTTTTACAGTGAAAAACGAACTTGAATAAATGGTTGTTTCAGAAAAAAGTAAAAAACGTAAAACAGGCACAAATTGTATCCTTTTTTCAAAAAATGTAAGAAAGCATTAAATAAAGTACTATTTTCTCTTTAGAATGTGTCAACTTGTTTATATTACGCAATATAGCAATTATCTTATAATAGTAAATAAAACCCTTCAGATCGGCCACCCCTTCTGAGCGGCCAAATATTCTCGGTACGGTGGGGTGGCCGCTCAGAGAGGTTTCACTGTAATATACTGCATGAATCAGAACCCGGCTTGGCCAGTGTTTGGGGAGGGTGGACTTCTCTCTAAGCTGGACTACTGTGGGGCCGTGTACGCGAAAGGGAGCTGTTACACGTAAAATCCGTCGTGCCTCCAGTGTCCTCGATGTTCGAACGATACCTCGGAGGGGTGCCGATTTAAGGTGATTGGTCCCTCATCTGGAAGGGGTTCAAAATTAGGGGACCCCGAGAGAAGTCGGATTTCCTCCCACTAAGGCTCATTAAAATGGAAGCCGTGCCCGTCTGCTGGGATGCACGGAATATTCGGTATACTTCCTATTCGGCAGATAAATCAATATTCAGGTCGGCCAAATACTTTAATATTCGTCAACCGAATAGTAATAAAATTGAAATATTCTAAAATTGGTAAACGAACACATATTTTTTATAACATGAAAGAAAGTTAAAGCATAGCACCATAGTACAAAGTTAATTCAAACTGTTACTTACTAATATCACATTCAAAGTAATTTTAATGTATGAGAAAACACTCGGATGTTAAATTTAAATTTTGTTGCTTTTCAATTTTTCTTAAATCGTATGACACATTATATTAACCTTACTATTACTAACTCATTTAAACATTAACCACAAAAAAAAATCATAAATATGTACAGTCTAACTGCTAATTTTTCAATAAAATATACATGTTAAAGAATTATCATCATTTCACAAATATTTACAAAGGTGATTAATTATATATTAAAAAAAAAAAAACACTTGGTTAGTAAATTTTGCAGTATTTTAATTTCGAAAGTTTTACACCATGTGAAATATTAAATACTGTTTGAAAACAAACTAATTAAATTAATCATTATAATCAAAGTTTAATAAATTTTTAAAATGTTTGGTATTCGGCCGAATATTCAGTTAGAATTTTAACCGAATATTAGTTATTCGGCAAACTATGTTATTCGGTGCACCTCTACCTTCGGAAGCCCACCGCCTTCGTATATGGAGGATCTCCATATACGAAGGCGGTGGGATCATATAATACATAGATACAATGGTGTGTAGTAGTAGAAATACACACCAATGACAATAAAATACACCAATCAAATACAATGTAGTGGGATACAATTAATACTACGGAGTGGTGCCAGAGGCCATAGCAACAACATATTGCAGCTGTAAGAAGGGATGTAATAGTTGAAGTGACCAAGCGTCCCATATTTAAAAGCAGCCATGTATTTTCATCCCTGTAGTCAAAGCCCGAAAAAAATAGCCCATCTTTGTTTAAAAATCACTATTTTTGGAACCACCCACAATTTCTTTTTACTTTTTTTTATTCGCAAAAAACAGCAAAACAGTATAGCTGTGCAAGAAAATATGCGTCTGTGTGAATGGCGATCTGTTAGATAATTTTTATAATTAGTAAATATTTGCATTAAAAAATAATTCTAAGTTTAAACAGTGTAATTTTACACTGTTATTTTATAAATTTCACCCTAGCCCCATCGGCGAACGCGAGTGTCTCGTATTTGAATTAAACCTCTAAGAAACTCCCACGCAAAAAAATATTTTTTTCGTTGAAATGGTGTTCTTTTAAGTCAAATAACGCATATATATATATATTTTTAATGTGAAAATGTTTTATATGTTTTTTTCGATGGCACACCATGATTTTAAAACTCTTCTAAACACTGAAAATGAAACTTAAAAGAAAGTTATTTTGTATCTAGTGAAAAAGCATATATTTTTCTACTATTATTATACACACATGGCAATTACTATTTTTTTCATATTAAATATTATTAAAGTTGTAGAAAAACTTATCACTCGAAACATGTTTTCTTTGTTGACTTTATCCATGTTGCATCTAATACATTTTTCCTTAGTAGTTTGGACTTAAACTACTACTTTTATTAATTAAAGGTACAATTAATGGTTTTATGATTTCAAAATATATATATTGAAACATTTTTCCCTGAAAAAAATAGCGCTTTAAAGCTTGTAGCATATGTTCTATAATGGGCATTAAAGGATCAAGAAAGATGACCACTTTATAAAAGTGCACGCACATGATGAAAATATAATGTAATTGCACTGGAGTGTGTAAAGTTGTTCAGAAATTTCGTGAACTAATACTCCGGCATTTGAGATTGACGAGGGAGATAGAGATGAAAACTTTTTTGAAGCAGATGAGGAACTTGATATTGAGGCTACGTCTACAATTAGCAGTATTTTGAGTGTTTTTTCAGTTAAAATTTCTGGTTGCAAAAACTGTCTAATTATTCGAAATAAGTTTGCTAAACTGTTATTAATTTTATTTTGTTGAAAATAAAAGAGAAAGAATTTGTTAAACAGCTTTTAGAACAACAGTCGATTGAAAAAAATTCAGAAACATCTTTCTTTTCCAAAAGGCATTTTCTTCCTGGAAAGTAATTAATATTGGTTTTTATAATATAGATATTAAGTTCGACTAGTCTATATTTTGTTGCGTGAAAAGTACTAAAGTCTAATACATACATGTAATCATGATTGTTTCCCATAATTTTTCCTCGATATAAAAATGTACCCTCCTATTTTCTAAAAAGTCATGTGTAAATGTTTCGAACTGGAAAGCCTTCGGTAAAACAGTGCCTGGAACTTTTCCGGGTGGATCATTTAAGTTGTTAAAGCGGATAGTATCAATTTCCAAATTTTCTTTATTTCAATTTTATTTTTAAAAAAAGTACACCATCAATAAATAAAAAAATACGAATAATCTGCTGTAGGAGCATATGCGGTAATCCTGCTCGTAGTTTGTAGTAGTTGCTAAGTTGCGCTAATCAAGTAGAAAAACAAAGAGCTAGAGATCTTGTATATTATGTGCCCTAGATAAAATTCGTGTTTATTTTTCTGGCACATGGAAAGTTACTTGTTAGACAGCCTACTGAGCCATGGATAAAATATTACTTGTTTTTTCGTAGCACAAAGCTTGATTGGCGCGGTGTGTGGCTTTTTAACGAGCAGACAAATGAGTTCTACAAGCCCGACTACAGAAACGCTTCCAGTCCAATCTTCAGCACGTTTCGAACAGAGAAGCAGAAGCGACTGTGGATCGACTGCTGCAAAGCGGCCGAAAAGTGCTGCGATGTCATGCAGACAACTCCACCCACTTCAGGTCAGGTAAAATCATTTCTCTTTTGCCAATTTTTATGGTTTGTTCTTTTGTAATGACTAGAGCTTCTCATGGAGTTCCATGGAGCTTCTCATGGAGCTTCTCATAGAGCTTCTCATGGAGTTCGTGTTGGGAAATAAGGGTACGTGTTGGGAAATAAGGCCATCGAATGTTTCAACTTGGATTATAGTAGCATTAACTCCTTAAATATTACACCCTCTTCTTAATACCTGTATATATCATCAACTCTTCCATTTAAAGTACCAGGACATACGCCTGTACGCCTTACTGCAAGTCCAGAATGCAGATTTCTAATAATCTAAACCAGGGGTGGCGAACCAATGGCACGCGACACAATATTTTGGGCAAGCCACAGATCAAAACGGCTCGCATTTTAGTTAAAAATAACAAATTTTACTATGAAGTATCCCGATCGAACGGTCAATAAGTCAAAACTATTTGACGGCACGTCATGGCCTCATTAAACATTTCTTTATAAAAAATGGCAGGTTGATCCATAAAGGTTCGCCATCCCTGATCTAGACATTGGCTTAGCTAATAACCATTGTTTACTGTTTATGCTCTTTATAGCTATGTCCCCTTCACCAGAATTTTCTGTATCAACCTGTAGTACCAGGACCACCCCTCCAGGATAAAAAGAGCCTAACAAATGCTACGTCACCAAGCTTTGACTGCATCATTGAACCTGCAATGTAAAGTTTTATTTTCATAAAATAAAACTTATTTATATATTTTTTTATTTTATGAAAATAAAACTATTAAAAATTTCTGTTGAATTTATTTATGCATAGCAAAATTTTAATAATTTGAGATAAAACATTTATTTTTACGACAAATGGCAGTTTTTAACTATGACTAATTTGATTATATGATAAAGAAATAGATCATAATGAATAATTCTGTATAAGAAAGGTATTTTAATTTTAGTCTTTAATTTAAGATATTTTCTATTTGTAGCACTCACTAGAAATTTGAAATAGTTTTACTTATGAATATAAGACTGTTATGATGTCATTCTCATAGTCCTAGTGATGATGTCAACGCTTGAGTTGTTAGGCTTTCCATGTGTAGGAGGAAACACCTCCTACATATGGAAAGCCATATGTATATATGGTTGGCTGGATAGAACAACTTCACCTAGATTAGGAATCAGAATGTGACGTCATCACCAATGGATCGGTTGGTTAGCGAATTAGATAAGTGGCAGAGGCAGAACCTTCGCCTCTAATACACCTCCTACATATAGAAAGCCTAACAACTCTAGTTTTGACGTCATCACTAGGCGACTAGGCCTACGAAAATGACGTCATCACAATTTCATTTTCACAAAATTAAACTACTTAAATATTTCTGGTGAATGCTACAAATATTAGCAAATATCTTAAATTAAGAATTAAAATTAAAATATCTTTCTTGTACAAAATTATTGATTTATGACCTATTTCCTACTCCGATTAGCCATTGTTAAAAACTTCCATTTGTCGTAAAATTGTATTTTTTTAGCTTTATTAAAATTTTGCTATTTATGAGTAAATCACCAGAGATTTTTAATAGTTTTATTTTCTGAAAATGAAACTTTTAAATGTAGGCCTAATGATGACGTCACAGCTGGGTGACGTAGTAGTTGTTAGGCTTTCTTAATCTAGGAGGTGTTAGTTTCACTCTATTTAGTTCAATTACTCAAAAACGCATCCCTGTTGTCTTCAAACTTGAGTTCAGCTGTTACCGTTGGTTCGCCACACCATTTTATTTTTATTGGATCACTGAGATCTCGTTTGAGAGAGGAGCTCGAGTATTAACACCACAATTATGAAGGACACATGGTGAACTGAACTGAAGCTCGATGTTAGTGGAGCGCCTTAACATAATGCTTTATCTCCAGTTTGAAGTAGAAATCATGTAGTTCTTGTAAAGGTGTCTTAATAGATATTTTAAAGTACAACTGTAAACAATTTCTGGTAGCGTTGAAGGAATAAAAGTTTGGTTTTTTTTCTTTAGTTGGAACAAATAATTAATTTTTTTAAATTTTATTTAGCAGTGTTCGGGCGTCGCAAATGTGTCAAATTTGGAATGCCCTACTTGAGTTTATTAACAAAACTAAAGAGAAAGAAACTTTTCCATTTTTAACACGTTTTCCTCAAATATATTCCACAGGGAAGTGGTTAAAATAGAATGTCAGTTATTTTCGTAATAAGTTAATTTTTTATCGTTTGAATAAAATAGCAGTGAAATGAATTAAAATAAATGAGTTTGCAAGATTGCACTGTGCCCACCTGTATTATGCCATAAAAGGCTGAATGTTTAAATATCTAGTTTAGATAAAGATGCAAATTTAGAATCTGGTGCAATACACGACGTATTGGGGGAAATGGGGTCTTTCAAGTTTTCGACTTGGGAGGAGTATCACCAGACTCAAGTGGCATCCACTGTGGTGAGGAATGTGGTCGACTTTCATTAGACCCATGATTTCCGCTATTGCAAACAATCAATTGCATCAATGTAGAGATTTTGTGTTCTACCGATACATGTCCACCCATAATAACTGATACTTGTATTATTACTGGTTTTAGTAACAGTGAAATGGATTTTCTCTCACAGGGTGTGTTAAATTCCATTGACTGAATCCATTTTAGTATTTAACTGCCTTCAAGAAAGGTGAAGCTCTGCGATGCTGGATTTAAAGAATTCTGTTACTAAGTTCTCTAAGTTTTTTGAATATCGTACATTGACTCTTTTCTTTTTTACAGATAATAATATCTGTCCTCGAACATGGGATGGCTGGAACTGCTGGGCGGATGCTCCAAGTGGAAAGACAATAGAAGCAGCTTGTCCCAGTTACATCTACTTTCACAGTGACAAGCCACAATGCACACGTAAGTTGATATACTTACGATTGCTAGCAATATGCATTTAAACTTCCCAATAGCTCAATATTAATTCTTGGTGTTGATTTGGAGTTTACTACTACCACTATTGACTTTAACAAGACAAAACCGTTATGGTAGCACCAAACACTGTGCAGTACACCTTTGGTGCACCCACGAAGGGGGATATAGTAGGGGCTGAATCCCACCTCTAAAGTGAATTCACAGACAAAACCTATAAGCTACGTTTACACATGAAAATGATATAGCCCAGATAATTATAGAGTACAGGGAAAATGACCGATCTTCGAAGTAAGAGGAATACCTGTTAACGAACAAGTCCATTTTTTACCCGGGATTTGACGTCATTGATCACGTGACCAGTCGGCAAGTGTTATATGAAATCCGTAAATTGGAATATGCGGTGCATCATGCTAAAGAGAGGTCATTATTATGACCTTGAATTTACCATTTCCTTGACTTATAAGTTACCCGGTTAAATAGCATTATTCTCGTTAATAATGGGATCATGGTATGTTTCAGATTCACCCTGCACGCGTAAATAAATCAGGGCGATAGAATTGAACTCAATTACAGTGTTACTAAAGGGATCCCATTATTAATGAGAGTACTAATACTATTTAACAGAGTAACGTTTTAACTTATAATCGAACTTCTGTTCTATGAGCAAGTGATTGAGAGATACAAAAATATTTTGACGCTATACGACTGTAAATAAGGTCCCTATATCCAAGTTCAGTTGCATTTGTAGCCCCTAAATTAAAATCCTGAGTGTGTGCCACTGCAGTACACCATTACAACTTAACCGAATTGAAAAAGAATAAAAAACATAAGATGTTGATTTTAATTATTTATTTACTATTATTTTATTCAGTTATAATTTAATAACACATTGATACACTACAAATAAAGACCTATACTAGTGGAAATGGTAAAATTGTTTTCTGGATGCCAAAAGAGAAGTCATTTCTGGCTTTAGATTTGATGCTCCTAACATCAACAGTGACCTGAGATTATCACCAGACAAGTTTGTTCTCAAATTGTTCTTGTAGTATTCCAATTTCATTCTTGAAAATGTTTGTTCACGATTGAAAGGTACCTTCATTCAAAATTTTTGGCATTAGGAAAGTCTTTCATGGGCAAAAACGGGTAAAACCACACCAGTCTTCTTTTGAACTTGTCCCTGAGAAGGTCATGTACTTGCGAACTCACGGACTTCTGTTTTAATTAGGTAAGAACATAAGTAAAAACGGAATGTCCACGTAAGTGGCGGCCGATCTTGGATAAAAGTAAATTTCCGCAATTTTTATTTGTAGGTAAAAAGATCTTCATAGGCTAGATGAGAGGTTCTCTCCGGCCATAGTTTCGAGAACTCTGGTCTTGAATACTGAAACGACGGAAACATTCCCTAAACATGAAAAAGGTCTTACTATAGGGTGATCGAAATAGATTTAGAGGGTGATCAAATATTTTTTAAGGACAAAAAAGGTTGTAGTTCCAAATGTTAACGATAGGTAGCGCTGACATGCACAATGGGAAGCTAGTTTACAATTTTAAAAAATCTGAAATTCCTATTTTTATCCATGCAAACCTCAATTTTGTATTCTGATTTGTTCTTTTTTAATGAAGTTTTAAAATTTGATGCATCCAAGATCCGTCAAAGGCTCGTGAAAACATTAAAAATTCATTAAAAAAGAACAAATCATGATACAAAATTTCAGTTTGCATGGAAAGGATTAGAGAGATTTCGGATTTTTTATTTTATTTTATTGGAAACTAGCTTCCGATTGTGCACGTCAGGGCCATCTATCGGTAACATTCAGAACTACAACCTTCCTTGTCAATTAAGAAAATCCAATCACCCTTTAAACCTATATGTGCAACCCCCAATTTTCTATCATTATTTGTTTATTTTTAATGAATTTTTAAAGTTTCTACGGACTTTTTGATCACCCCTTACACCCTTTCCAGTAAAAAGAAAGATGCTTTTTACAAAACTGTATAAGTATGTAGTGTTTTCTATTGCGACTTACCCCATCCAAATCTCGAGATATGTTGCAAAAATAAATTTCGATATCTATCCCGTGAAATCGATGCAATTCTTAAAAGGGAATGTTTTGGATGTCGTTGAAATAACTGCCATTTGAATGGACTACATTTTGTTTTACCCTTACTTAATTTATTAATGATATTTGGAATTAAACTTAAGTTGTTGATTTATTTTGTTGGGTAATCAGTTTTTAAAATATTTCTGTCCCGTAGGTTATGCAACGAAAGAATGCCTGAACAGTACGTGGTACCGAAATCAGTGGGGATATGAATACAGCGATTATATGACCTGCGGAAAGAATGAGGTATGGAGAGTGTTGAGTCAATAAATAAAGTAAAATTAGTACTCTATGATGATTGAATCATGATTAGATGAAGTAGGATTTTTGCACTTTCCACTAAAGCTGGAAAATAATTAATGCAAACTTTTTTTTTCTTTTAAACCACAGGAAATAAAGACCCTACTGAAGACACATGTCTGGACGTTTGGAATATCCATAATTTTTCTGCTGCCAGCTCTCGTTGTATTCTTCTGTTACAGGTATTGTTTTCGTTCATACATATTTGAAAAAAAAAAATTGATCAGAATTTTTTTTTTCGAGTTTCTCTTGGAAGCTTTAGAATGAGACTGCATCATGGGCGTTGCCGTCGAAGGTAGCCCCACCCTGTGATGTTGATCATCACATTATTAATTTCCCATTCCAAATTTTTATTTTTCTCTAGTGTCTACATTTTTCTTTGCGAACTAGGCGGCCTTTGGTGGACTACTGGCTTTATTGCACTGGAACCACGAGAGTAGCTATAGCCTTAACATGGGGGCGTCCAATTATGGGGGAATGTTGTGTCCACTTTTACTACAAAATTTGAATTACATTAAATTTTACTATAAATATTTTGTAAAAAATTTCAATTGCATTATAAATTTTTAATCTTCTTTATAGCAAATTTTCTTTATTGCTCATTAAATTACAGCACTTTCAAAACTAGTGTAAATTTTTCAAAACTTACATGAAATTTAAAAATATTTTCCTTATACTATTTTGAGACACGGATTCGAAAGGTGGATATTCCCCCAAAATTAGCGTTTCTGCATAGACTAAGGGGCTGTTCAGACCCCCCTAAACAAACCCCTTATATACGTCCGTGTCAAGAACTGTTTCAACATTGCGTTTGGAATTTGTTATGGCTGCCAGATGAAAAGTTCTTCCCAGCGCAAAGTGGCAAAATTTCCAAAAACCGTCGGCTAACCAAGAGGGTTGTATTAAAAGTTATCCGTTAAATTAATTATACTAAGAGGACGCTACTTATCATACACATTTTATCCTGAAAATGACTCTCCAAACATCCATGACACCTTGACTGGAATTGAAAACTGGAACTATGATTTTTGTTGCAAAAACTGTTGTTATAATTGTGCTTGTTTATATATTGATAAAGTCCTGTTTGAGATGGAAACTCCTAGAAAACAAATACTTTTTAGTGCATTCATTAATACGTGATACAGTATTTTAATTGTTATTGATTTCACAGACTCAGTAAATAAAAATACACATTTTACAAAATTTCAATTATTTATTAAATGCAAAATTGTCCAGTTATCTGGAATTCTATTACTTTCGTTAATGTTATACAAAATTTAAATTCTTAACTGTCTGATCACTGTGGATTTACGTGCTAATGTGCTTATTTTATGTGTTATTTATTGTGCTATTTTAAACTTTTTAACAGCGTTAAAATAGAGTAGAATAAGTCAAAAACGTTTTGGAATTATTTCATTCTATAAATGTAAAAATACCTTTAACTCCTTAACGGTAGCATTATTTTCAGAAAAAAAAAGTCATAAAAGTGGATATATATATATATATATTTTGAGAATATATATATATATTCCGGAAAATTGTGTAATAAAAATAAGTGCATGTACAATTTATGCATTCATTTTAAGGTTTTGGACATTTTTTTAGTACGAAATTAAAAAAAAAAAGTTAAATTTCTCTAAAAAAAAGCCAACATTCAGGGTTATTGTGACTAAATGTATGTTTCCTAGTAAGCAGGGAATCATTAAAAGTATGTTTTAAACACTAATGGAAAATTTTATTAAACCTACTTCTTCAAAGAAGTTTTCTTGGAACATAAGTTAAAAAAAAAAAAAAAAAAAAAAAAGTGATCTTTGCACAATATATATCACAAATACACGTATTTGAATATTGCTACCATCTATTTAAAAATAAACTATCTCAGTTAAATTAAAAATAGTTTGGTATTGTCATCTGTTGTATAAAATGAGATTAAAAAAATCCGTTCATAAGAATTGAAATTATGAAAATATCTTTCTGGCGCATAACATAAGAACACTATTGCGGCAATAGAAGGAGAAAGCTTAGCCCGTGAATTTGACGGGAAGAAGGCTTAAAGGGTTAAAAACCGTAAAACTAGAGTACTTTCAAGGGCAGTGCCACCTACATCTTACGTACAGTAGCTCATGGTAGGAAGTATGACACGAGTCATTAAGATGAGGGTGATACTACCCTTGAAGATACTCTAGTTTTACGGTTTGGCGTTTCTGCTGTAGAGTAAAATATTTTTCCCTTTCTCATAAGTTTCTTTCTTTCTTCATTTCAGGCAGCTAAAAGTTCTCAGGATATTCATGCATAAGAATCTATTCATTTCACTGCTCTTCACTGCAGTCTGCGTGATTGTATTCGAAAGTTACTTTATGATGGACTACATCAACAACCCCAGCGAAAGCGTAGTAGAGGCAAATACAGTAAGCCTGAAGTAAATTCCAGTTGTTGATTGATAATAGTATTTAGTTTACCACATAGTGTGTAGTAGTTCTATACTAATATGGGTTAGAATGAGCGAACATGCCTTGAAACTGGTGAGAAGATTGCCACCTAAGTTGGCAAATAGACTGTACACGAGATGCGCTCAAGGAAATATTGTAGACAGTTTAGTTCAGAAAATATAAACTAGGTGGCGCTTTCCACAGTGAAATCAGCTTGAACAATGACCCAAATTAGTTAATTAATGCTCAGAAACTATTGAATAAATTATTTGCACATTTACATTGGTAAATTTACTCTTTATTGAGAAAAGCACACTTAGTGAAAAATAAACTTTTCCTTTTTTACAAAATTCCTTTAGTGCATCTCATTTATAGTCTAATACCAAATTTGGTTACAATTCGTTACCCATTTCAACGATAGAACACTGTTTATAGAGGATGTCTAACTATAGCCACACACTGTATCAAAAAATTAGAATAGCTATCGTAATAACAAAAAAAATGGTCTCAAATAATCCGACATCAAAGAGCTCTTTCTTTGCAAGCTTTACAAATATGTATATACATAACCTATTTCTTCATTATCTTTCGTGATTTTGCCTTTTATGTTGTTGAGCTAAGTTCACATTGACTTTCTAAAGAAATTTGATTGCAATTCGATTTTCTATGCAACCAAATATCATTCTTTTTATTTGCAGGCTGGCTGCAAACTCTTTTACACCATAACAAAATATTTAAGATTAACAACATACACATGGATGTTCTGCGAGGGCTTCTATTTGCACAAGTTGATTACAGCAGCATTTGCAGAACAGAAGAGTACGCTAGTGTTCCATATTATTGGCTGGGGTAAGTAACAGTTAAACACTTTTAATAAGCTCCCCTCACACTTCATTCTTAAAAAAAAGTATTCGAAAGTAAGACGAATTTCTTATCAGATTTCTTTAATGGAGGCTTGTTTTTCCAAAGCAGTAAATACATCATTCAAAACAAAAATATACATCCATCAAAATTCGAGAACACATATTTACTCTCATCACTGACTGACTGTGTAACGCTGTGAGATGGCGCTGGTATCGCATATACAGCTAGATTGAATTTGTAGTGAAACTCCATATGGCTCAACGGCCTAGAAACTAGACAAGCTCTAGTTCTCGAAAGAGAAAATGTGCTTGAAACGGGGCTTTAGTTGCAGTCATATTCAGTTCCGGAGCCCACCAGTACATTAACCCTTTAACGCACAGTATTCCCGCTCTGGGATCACCAAACTCTGACGTTTCGACTGTTGCCAGTCACGAAGAATAGATTTGATTTCTATAAAAATAGTTGCGGGTGACATAGCTCCCCGAGAATCCTTTACTTTTTTACCACGTCATTTCCCGTAAAAAAAAATGTCACGATTATTTTTAACAGCAGGATAGATTGCCCAATGCTGAAAAAAGGGCAGCCGTTGCCATCGCTCGACTTAACTACCAGCAAGATGGCGGACGATCGAAACGTTCATCGCGTGCCACAGATCTAGAGACCCTTTATTTGACGACAGCTGGCTGTGCGCCCGCCATCTTGCTGGTTGTTAAGTCGAGCGATAGCAACGGCTGCCCTTTTTTCAGCGTTGGGAAAGGGTTGAGCCTCAAAGGGTTAACGCGAAAATTTTCTCCTTTCGACACACAAAATGATTTTAGAGGACAGACCCATCAGGGGCTTGTAGTGGGGGTGAAGATTATACACCTCCTTACGTTGTGCACTAAAAGTGCTTACTTCAAAATATGTTATGAAACAGCAGCTCAACAACTAACATATTTATTGATCAATCATAAAAATGAATAACCTTCACAGATTACAAATAACATAACAAGATGATCAGTAACGACTTATAGAACATAGTGCTGCTACTAGCAGTTTCACTTACAGCTGTGTGTTTATATACTTTACTAGCTGAAGTACCCGTCCTCGACGGGTTAGTGAATGCAAATTTCCAAAAAGCAAGAACTTTCGTCAGCATTGTAGGAGTACACAGAATGGATGTAGTATGTTGCCAAAGTAAAGAAAGCGAAGTTATAATTTTCATGTATTGTTAAAATATTACAGGTTAGAGTGTAACTATGTAATATCATTTCATTCGCTTTGGTCGTAATTATGGGATGCGCGAACGAATATTGACGCATATTGAAATAATTTTTGCAAAATCTCAAAATTTAATCAACATTTTTGAAAAATTGGAAGCCTAGAATTTAAGTTGAGTGACAACCTATCATGTCACCCAAATTCGTTTCATTCCCTGCAGTCTTTATTTCGTGATGCTGGAACAAATTTTCAGCATTTTAAAACGATTTTCGCAAAATCTCAGAATGTAATCAAAATATTTTAAAAATTCTCAACGCCTATAAATTAAGATTAGCAACTACCTATCCTATCACTCAATTTCGTATCATTCGTATGAGTCGTTATTACGTGATGTTTGAAGAAATATAAACGTATTTTGAGAGAATTTTCACAAAATCTCAAAATCTAATAAAAATGTTTAAAAAATTGGACTCCTATAGTTTATGTTGAGCAACCATCTATCGTGTGACCCAATTTCATATCATCCGTTTTAGTCGTTTTTACATAATGCGGGAACAAAGATTCACTCAGTTTTAAACGATTTTCACAAAATCTCGAAATCTGGTCGATTTTTTTTAATTAGATGCTTATAGTTTAAGGTGAGTGACCACCTATCATTTCACCCAATATCATTTTTTCACCTTTGCAGTTATTACGTGATGTGCGAACACAAGTTGACGCAGTTTGAAATGATTTTCGCAAAATTTCAAAATCTAATCAAGATTTTTTTAAAATTCGACGCCTATGTTTTAAGTTGAGTGACCACCTATCATGACACCCAATTTCATATCATTCGCTTCAGTCGTTTTTGCGTGATGCTTGAACACAAATTTACGCAGTTTGAAACTATTTTTGCAAAATCTGAAAATCTAATCAAGATTTTTTAAAAATTGGACGCCTATGTTTTAAGTTGAGTACCACCTATCATGACACCCAATTTCATATCATTCGCTTCAGTCGTTTTTGCGTGATGCTTGAACACAAATTTACGCAGTTTGAAACGATTTTCGCAAAATCTGAAAATCCAATGAAGATTTTTTAAAAATTCGACGCCTATGTTTTAAGTTGAGTGACCACCTATCATGACACCCAATTTAATACCATTCGCTTCAGTCGTTTTTACGTGATGCTTAAACAAAAAAAGCGTCACGGACAGAATGACAGACAGACAAACTTTTTTTTGATTGTCGCATCGGATTCCCGGGTGCTTGAAACGAATAGAAATCGCAAAATTTTTGAATTCCAAGAAATGTACAGACAAAAGTCTAATTTTATTTATATAGATAACCATCTACTCCGGAGAGACCGGTGAAGGACAATTTGGATCTTCGTGGATTCTCGGAACTTTCCGCTCTGGGTGTGTTCGCAAACTGACTAGCTGGTTGTCAGCTCGCACACTGTTGGTTCGTAAACCGCCGAAATCAACGCCACAGGCTCTAGTACCATGGTATCGTAGACTATCCGTGACGGGTGTTTCTCGCTCTTGGATAGTCAAATACTTTGGATAAATAGCCGCAACTCTCCTTTTAGTGCTAGCACGATGAATGTTGAATAAAGCATTCGTCGCATTATTGAGCATGCAAAGGGCTATCCGACACTCAGAGCGATCAACCAATGAAAACACACGGCTTTCTCCCCTTTTACTTAAACGAAGGCACTGTCTTCGGAATTTTCGAAGACTCAGGAGACATCCATCAAGAATGGAAGCCGGTGTTTGACTGACCCACCGTGCTAGGGAGAGGTGTCCTTTTGTGGAAGTACTTGACACTCCATGATACACACAATAAAATCAATGGGGTTTCGTTTTTTCCCAACAGAGGACTTATTGTATTTTTTCATAGCCAACTTCACCATCCATCTTGTACTCTCCGATACCGGAATGCAAGTTTTCGCCTTCATCCAACGTGTCGGGAAAAAACAGCATTATTTCCGATAGTCAAACAGTTACGATAAGATCGAGCTAGGGCATATCGGATATTTCTCGGATTGTGTCGTCATGAGAAGAGAAGGCTCGATATATTCGTTACCGAAAGCTTTCCGATACTATGGTGGTAGAGCCCCTGGACTCGTTTCTCCTCTTACCAATTTGAGAGGCCAACTGATAGAGATTTTGAGTCTACTACTGTGTATTGTTTAGATTTCTTCATTCTCATTTTAGACTATTTAATTTAATTCTGTTCTGTGAAATAATGCAAAAAAGTCCAATATTATTGGGTTGTTCGAAAAGCAATTTCGTTTTTTCCCAACAGAGGACTTAAAGGAATAAAATGCATTTGTTATAATTTTATGTTAACCATTTTTTTTGACGAGAAATGACATGCTAAAAAAAAGTAAAGGATTCTCGTGGAGCTATGTCACCCGCAACTATTTTTTTTTTGTTTTTTTTTTTAATAGAAATGGGTTCGATTCACTACATACATTCAACAAATATATAAGTGGCATGCTACGAACGTTTCGATCATACGCCATCTAGCTGGTAGTTATGTCGAGCAATGATAAAACGGCTGCCCTTTTTTCAGCATTGGGGGGGGGGGGGGAAGGATTGTGCCTTAAAGGATTAAAATGCATTTGTTATAATTTTATGTTGACCATTTTTTTTGTTGTTTTTGTTGACGAGAAATAACATGCTAAAAAAAAGTAAAGGATTCTCGTGGAGCTATGTCACCCGCAACTATTTTTTTTGTTTTTTTTTAATAGAAATGGGTTCGATTCACTACATACATTCAACAAATATATAAGTGGCATGCTATGAACGTTTCGATCGTACGCCATCTAGCTGGTAGTTATGTCGAGCAATGATAAAACGGCTGCCCTTTTTTCAGCATTGGGGGGGGGGGGGGGGAAGGATTGTGCCTTAAAGGATTAAAATGCATTTGTTATAATTTTATGTTGACCATTTTTTTTGACGAGAAATGACATGCTAAAAAAAAGTAAAGGATTCTCGTGGAGCTATGTCACCCGCAACTATTTTTTTTTTGTTTTTTTTTAATAGAAATGGGTTCGATTCACTACATACATTCAACAAATATATAAGTGGCATGCTATGAACGTTTCGATCGTACGCCATCTAGCTGGTAGTTATGTCGAGCAATGATAAAACGGCTGCCCTTTTTTCAGCATTGGGGGGGGGGGGGAAGGATTGTGCCTTAATTGTATTTTTCCATAGCCAACTTCACACTTAAGTCGCTTATCATTTTATATTTTGACAGCTTATGTAGCAAGCTTGCTTGCGAAGAAAGTTCGATTGATTCTACAAAGTAGTTTTGCTTTGGTACGCCTACAAATATGGAAACTGAAAAGCGGCGCTTTCGACTTGTTTTGCTTTTTTTCTATTGAAAGGTAAAAATTCAGTGAAAGAAAGAAAAGATTATCCTATGTGTATTGTTACGAATTTTCGGGGCAACCCGCTGTTCTGGGGCTTAAAATAGTTTAAAATTCGTATTCTACGTTTCAAATAGTTAAATTTTGCTTTTTGTTGCATCAAAATCGGTCCACTAGAACCGGAGATACAGAGGTTTCGGTTTTCCCCTTGTTTTTTTATGGGGTTTCTAGAAATCTCGGAAAATATTCGTCCAAGGACTTCGGTGACTTCACTTTTGGGGACTTATTTTTGGCGCTAAATTTGGCGATATTTCGCCAAAAGTCGCCAAGCTTGGCGAGTTTTTGGTCATTTGGCGCGATTTTCCTTATGGGGCCTGTAAAGCTCGGTTCTAGTGGACCGATTTTGATGCAACAGAAAGCAAAATTTAACTATTTGAAATGTAGAATACGAATCTTAAACTATTTTAAGCCCCAGAACAGCGGGTTGCCCCGAAAATTCGTAACATTATGGAGAAGATGTATTCAGAGAACGCCAGTGCCAAAACTGGTTTTCAAAATTTTGATCCGGCAATTTGCTTGTAGAAGACGCACCACATTCTGGAAGGCCAATTAATGATGAAGACACAATAAAGGCATTAAATGATGAAAACCGACAAACAAGAACCCTTCAGATCGCTGAAAGATTAAACTGGTCGAATTCGACCAATGATTATTTGAAACGCCTCAAAGCTCGACATATAGGTTCCTCGTGTTCTTACAAAACGAAATAACTTTCCGAACAACCCAATATTACATGGGGAAAATCTTTGAATCATCATTATTTTAATAAAATATACTACCACTGAGTACGAATATGAGCTACAGAGAAAGAATATTTGAACTCAGGCACTTTTTTTTTTTTTTTTTTTGCTAGAAGTTAAGCCCTGGCTTGAACCCTACTGCTGACACTAGTTCTTTTTGCCAAAGATGAATTATTATGGTCATTAAAATGTGAATTTAGTTAATCACGCACACATAGATGTGCGTGATTCATTCTTTTAATACCTATTCACATAAGCTAACCGGGGAATTTCACCTACGCTGGAACATGGCCGCACCCAGAAAACGTGCCCAGGGAGGGTCCAAAAATTTCGGAGGGGGACCAAACTGTGAAAAAGGCCAAATGTTTCACAAAAAGGCTTCACCATTATTGTTTTGTTAACAAAATTTTAAATTTCGGTGAGGGGGGGGGGGGGGACCAAACCCTCTGGGTACGGCCTTAAAAGTATTCGAGCATAAGCAAAATTTCCTATTTTAGTTTTGCGAATGATTATTGAGTTTTTGGAAAAAGCACAACACAACTCCACAGAAATATGGAAAATTACAGTTATACACAGCCTAATTCATATCCTATGATTAATAAATTTTAATAAACGAAACCAACGTAGGAAGTTTATGGCTTACTCGAATACTTGAGAGGGTGTGCATACATTAGAAAGTCACTGCAAGCGTGGATATTTCCAAGGGCAGCTGCCAAATTAAATGCATTCGTATGCACAAGACACGTGCACTGAATTTTAAGCATTTTTAATACGAAAATAAATTAAAAATAGCAGTTTTGCAATATTATGAACTTTCGTAACATTTCAATATATGTTTCCTAATTCGTTGAATAGTGTAGTTTTAATTCAAGTCAATGGAACAAAAAAGTTGACTATAAGAAAATACACTGGCCTCCAAAAGTTAAGGAACAACATGTTTTTCGAAGTTCCTCATAAATAAAATGACACTAACAATAAAATTTATAGTTTATATAAATGATAAAAATGAACTTTATGCAAAAACGATAGCTAACAATTTTTTCTATAGAAAAGAACAGGCATATATGAGTGAGAGAAGAATATGCAAATATCAGGTTTTCGTAATTACCAGTGTAACTTTTGTTGATTAACAACTTTTGTTAGTAGGTTCGTTAACAATAGGCAGTAGGGTCCAATATCTGAATGAATATCAAACCGAAGCTCCTGTGTCCAGAAGACATGTTCCAGGCCGACCACGAGCTTACAACACCTGCAGAAGACCGTTTTATAGCTCTTTCGGCCCAAAGCAGAAGAAGCATTTCTGAGCCGCAACTCGTTACAGACCACTCTGTAGCATCAGGGCGAAGAATATCCGCTAGTACGGTGCGATGGCGTCTTCACAATTCAGATCTCTATGCAAGACGACCAGTGGTGTGAAGGGCCCACTTATCTTGGGCAAGAGAACACGTTTCCTGGACCAGACAGCGATGGGCTTCTGTACATTTTACAGACGAGTCCAGATTCACACTGGAGAGCGATTCAGGACGTCTGGAGGGAACAAAGCACCAGATACCTTCAATCCAACACTATTGAACGACAGTCACCGAGGTGGTGGAATAATGGTTTGGGTAGGAATCTTACTCGGTAGTCACACTGACCTGCATGTATTCCAGGAAGGAACTGACTGGTGTTGGATATCGGGATGAAAGACTTGACCATATGTCCGCCCATATACCGTTGCAATTGGCAATGATTTTATTCTGATGGATAACGCACGACCTCGCCGAGCAGTAGATGTTGAGGAATGTCTTGAGGGTCTTGGTTTAGAGCGAATGGAATGGCCAGCTCAATCTCCAGATCAGAATCTTATAGAGCATCTTGGGACTATTTTGGAAGACTGGTTGCTTTAAATCCACCTCCAAGGTCTTTAGGAGAGCTGGAATGAAGCTTACTCTGTATCTGGTCTTCGCTTCCCATTTCGGTTACCGACAACTTCGGTTACTGCCAAGGCGTTCAAGGAAGGGGTGAGGATATCCCTTATTAAAACTCATTTTTGCTATGTTTTTATGACATTTTACGACACAAAACTGCTATATTATATTTTTCAAGAATAGTCTTTAGTTCTCGTTGTCCCTTAACTTTTGGAGACCAGTGCATAAGAATTGATATTCTTTTTTCTTTTCGTCTTTTAAGTAAATAACTGAACTTTTTTGTTATGTGATCAATTTTCATTACGTGAAACAATATTAAATGAAATTCCTTTGGCAAATGCAAATTCGAGCTTGAAACAGACATTGTCTTCTCTGATGATGCATAAATGAGTATGTAAAACAAATTATTACACTTACAACTTTTCTTAAGTAATAGGAGTGAAAAAAGAATAGAGAGTAAAGATACGAATAAAATTAATGAATATATTGAGTGTAGACCATTGCTCAAGAAAAAACAATACTTTCTCGGTCAAACATGGCATCTAATAACATGTACTCACTGCTGTTTAAACATATGTAATAATTTTTATGTATTGCTCTCAAAACAGTATTCGATCATAAGTCGAAGTTCTTATGTTGGGTTCAAATTTAAACTATTGTTCTCCTTAAAAGTAAATCCTGTCTTATACAGTGAAACTTGAATAATTCGAAAATGAAGAGACCAGAGATAAAATTCGAAATATCCAAAAATTGTAATCCTACTATGCAGTTACGCTGATTCCTAACTATTTAACAATTCCGGTTGAACCACTCTAAGATAAAACTTTTACCGTCATTAATCCAGATTAAAAAGTTAATTCTAAAAACGTAATAAAATCTACACTGTTTGTACGGTCAGCTTCAAAATCTTGATAGTTCTGTATGAAAATACAGGAAACAATCTGCGCTACTTTAAAAACCCGAAAATCCACCCGTTCCCTAATTTTGAAGCGATTTTTCGCTATTTTCAGCTCCATTTTATTTCCGAGAGTTAAAAAAGTTAGTCATTTTCGTGACAAAATTAGCTCTTGCAATTAACATTGACGTCATATTGAAATCACGGTCATCAGGCTTTGAAGGGAAAATTACAATTCCTATTCGTTTAAAACAGTTTTTCCAGATTACATAGTTTTTCTTTCACAAATAAAATGATTTCCTCTGCATGAATCATTGATATAAGGGAGACGGTTTCCACAAAACAAAATGGTTCGAATGCGAAAAGTTTCTGTACATTTTCCAAAAGAAATTCGATTTGAGTACATATATAAAAAATTGAATACGAAGTTATTTATTTTAGATGGACGAAAATGAAATATATTGAGTGTAGACATATTTTCATCAAATGTTTTTTCAAGACCTCGTTGTAATTGCTTCCACAACGGGCTTTATCTTCTAGCTACATGTTTTCTCTCAAAGAGAAGAAATAAATAAAAAAGATTTCTAGGGACCCACAGAAAATGTTTGAATATAACAAGTTCGAATTATCCAAGTTCCACTGTATAACAATAGCTTCTCATATTTCTTTCTGAGTTGTGACGGTTTTCTTCTAAAAGATCGATGTTACATTTTATATTTGGAATTTAGAAAAAAAAAAAAAAAAAAACTGTTTCTCTTTTCGTAGGTTTGCCAGTTATTCCAGTAACTATATGGGCAGCCGTCCGGAAAATATATGCTGATGACATGTAAGTACTTAAGACTACAGATCTCTTGCCTACCAATCAATAGATTGTCTATGCAAGGACCGAAACACACTGACTAAAGATGCCACGAAATTTCTCTCAAGACCGGATATATATAGGGCAATTCCATCGTATCCACCAGTGGTCCCCAACCACCCAGCCGCAGACCGGCGGATCAAATGTTACCGGGCCGCCAAAGGAACATTAGATTACTTCCATTTTATTTACTGTAGTGTTTGCGGTTTGTGATAATTTATACCTTTGTAACGGAAGAAATCTTGTAACCATTTTATATTAGTTTTTGGTACAACTGTATTTTATTTTGAATACTATTTAATACAATTAAATTAAAATTATTGAATCAAAATAATCTAAAATATAAACAATCAACGTCTCCCCCCACCCTCGTGGCTCCGGTAAAATTATCAAACGTTGACCGGTCCGAGGCGATAAAGAGGTTGGGGAGCACGGGTATAACTGACACAATACTTGATAATCAATTATTGTTTTCGAATTTGTGCAGAAAACTTACTAATACAACTAGAACAATTTTTTACTATTTAAAATATTTCGTATCAAGTAGTTAATACCCACATACCTGCAGTTTTTTTTTTTTTTAAATCTCTAAAACTTACTTCAAAAATCTGTAATTAATAAAATAGACAAACATATTTACTTCCTTCATTGAAGTGTAAAAATTACCAAAACTATCCTATTAAAGAAAACAATTTTATGTTTTTAGCATCACTAAGCAATGACAGATTATAATTGTATATATGAGCAACAACAAAAAAAGGGTATTTATATATGTAACTGATGTAACACTAATTTTTGTTCTTGTGTAATACCAATAAATTGAGATAAATATATGCTGGCTTAAACCATTTTGCAGAGGTCTCCCGAAGGGAAAAAAAGTCACGTCAAACAAAAATTACGAAAGAAAGTCTTTTTTCGCATCAACCAAGAAACATTTGCATTCAAATTCATATACAGAGGAACCTGATAAATGACCACCTGTCTATGGTGACCACTTTTGTAAAATTTCACATTACAACCACCGCACTTTGTTACCTTTGTAACCAGTGACGTAGCGAGGGGGAAGTTTTGGGTGTCAGAACCCCCCCTAAAATTTAGCAGAGTTATATTATTGACATGAAGAATGTGATCCATAATGTAGATTATTCGTTACATCAGTACCTAACCCCCCCCCTAAAAAATTTTTCCGGCTACGCTACTGTTTGTAACATGACCATCTTTATATGGTGACCACATTTGTTAGTCCCAAGATGAGACATGACGAAAGACTGAAACTTTGTACATCATTTCATTAGTGTATGGGGGCGCATTTTAGTAATTAAGATTTTTTTTTGTAAGGGGGTTTTATGCAAATTTAAAAAGTGTCACATTTTGAACATTAATGAAGAATTTTTTTCTTAATGTAGTGTTTTTTCATACCTTGTTTTTGAACTTTTCCAATTTACATTGCCCACTTATTTCTAATCGATAAACAATTAAAGGGTGATACATCTTTTTGGGACATTCTGCATAATGTGATGCGCATTAAAATTTTCTATTCAAAACCGATGTGGCAATTTACTTTGTTTAATTCCTAGGTGCTGGACTGTGCCTGCAGGACATTTTGAGTGGATACTTTTTACACCGATGATGGCAGCATTAGTGGTATGTTGTTTCGCTAAAAAATTTTAAAGATGGGTACATTTTTATTAACTGTATTTATACATAAAGGTTAAATCCACCAAAATTTTCCTTGGTGTGGTAATAAAAAAAAGGAATAAAAATACAGAACATTTTCATTCGAGCAAATTACCATGTGAAGCTCAACTAAAATCCAATTCTTTTCACAACCATTTCCTTTGTCAGAACCATTTATTGGTATTCTGCCAGATACTACTGCCTTTGAAAAAGCCGCTACATCCAATTAAATATCACTATGCTTTGTTATACACCCCCAAGAACAAAAAAAAAAAAAACAAGTTTAGTGGGAGAACTTTGTCTTAAAAAAAAAAAAATAAAAAAAAAAAAAAATTGATGGAGCTTAGCTTTAACTAACAACCCAAATAGGTAACCACTGATTGGTATGGCAATTATCTTCCATTCAACAGGATGTACACTAGAAATCTTAATAAGGATTTAAACAGCACATGCTCAATGATATCCTTAAGGCCTGTGTACAGATATATTCAGAAGTTGTGCCACATGAGGGGAGCAAGGAGCAATGTTGGGGCTATTTTTATGACTTGGTATGTCCACCGTTAAAAGATAATTGTAGATTATTTTATCAGTTTGTGGTTTTATCCTATCTGGAGCTAAAATTTTTCTTGCCAAGATACAGGGTGTCCAGCAAATAAGAGCCTGATTTCAAAGTTAAAAAATTCAAAAGCAAATATAAGTAGAAGAATGAAGCAAACGGTGTGTTTACCGATTTTTTTTTTTTTATATTAAAATGCACTAAAGGAGAAAAATATTAAAAAATACTAAAAGTAAAATCTGCTCACAAGATAGGCAGTAGTATGACATGTTGAGCAATGCAAAAAATAATTTATGATGCCACTGGTTCATGGATGAATAGTTATGCTAATATATTATTTAGCATTATTCTAAAACACCTTTCATTTCAGGTAAACTTTTGCTTCTTGGGTCACATAATACAGATTCTTATCACTAAATTAAGATCTAGTAATACAGATGAGCCAACTCAATTCAGGTAATTGTGCAGGTCTATTATATTTCATCTAATAAATTATTTGTGATGACCCTTTTCACCTTGTGTTTTGTTGTATGATGCAAGATTAATAAAATTTAACTAACACTAATTTTAGAATTCTGGGATAGAAAGATAAACCTACAGATGAAACTGTAGTAGCCAGTTCAGACTAGTAATTGGAGAATTTGTTTTCTGTTTGTGTGATTATGGCAATGCTATGCCAGGGCGATCTGCCAAGGATAGGGGTGCCTTAGTAGGAGGACTTTCTAAGGGGTTCTAACACGTATTCAAGTTACATCTGGAGAAAACCTACCAAAACTCCAGACTGTTAGATCGACATCCGCATGATGGGACCCGAACTCCGGACCTTCACACTTCGGCAGTCTACCATTTTCAGTGACATAACCACTGTGCCATGGTGAGGCACATGGAGAATTTGGAGTTTGAATCCCAACGTACCACTGAAGACTGCCATTAGCAAATTAAATCTTGAGATGTTGCTCATTGGTCAAGTTTCTGGAGGATAGTAATATTCAAAAGTTTCCCACCTTCCATTATGAATCTAAATTTAATGTTTTTAAGATAGCAAGATTTTTTACCTAGTTGCCTATAAAGATGACAAAATTTAACTCTTGCATTCCTCCTTTCAATCCTCTTTCAGTTAGTTTAGCTTGCACCAAAATTCATCCCTGTTTGGTAAAGTGTAATAAAGTATATTATAAAGTTAGAATTTTTAACTTTAATATAAAATATCAAAATTATAAAAACTTTCCAATTCCAAATTATGAATATAATAATGAAGAAAATCACTGATGCTAACCATCATATTCTTCACTATTTTAATTTTGATTCACAGATTATAAGCTATCTTGATGATCTACTCAATACAAAATTAAAATAATAAAGAATACAATGATAAGCACTGCAGCATTGCTCTTCTCGAGTATTATATTAATTTAATTCCCCCCCCCTCAAACAACCATTTATTTATGGCACCGACTTATCTACCTATCTTAAAAAATCCTCCAGAAAAGTCCACGCAAGCCTCTATAAGCGACCTTATCACATACAAATCTTGTACGTTAGAAAAGAGATATGTCTAAGAAACAAGGATTTTTGCTGTTGGAGCAGTGCATTAACATGATAAAGTCACATGAAACAGGAAATTCGGAGAGGATATTGGCAGTTACTTTTGGTTGTGAGAGAACCCAAAGAGTAAATATATTTTATTATGGCAAATTCAGAATGCATGAAGAGTATCCGGATAAATGCTCTTTTCTCAGATGTAAAACATAAAGTGGAGGGAGAAAAAAGATTGAAACAATACGAAACAGTTTCATAAATATCAAAACCACAATATTTTTAGCCTTTTTATTTTATTTATTTAATTATTTTTTTTTTGGCTATCAAATGTTTAAATTTCTTTTAACGATTATCCGTCTTAACAATCAACATTTTGCAGAATGGAGGGTAGTCGCTCCTGAGAAGTTTCACTGTACTTACAAATAATCATAATAGCATGTCTAAACAAAAATACAACATCCAGCATGGCACATCTGCCTGTAAACATCATTGTCTATATCAAGTTTACATGCCATTAGTCTCAAGCTGCGTTCCCCGTCTCTCTCTGGTGGGAAAAAAGCTGTTCCTCGCAGCACGTTGCCAAACGATAATAAAAAAGGAGGCCCAACTGGTACTGCCATCCATTGGACCCAAACGAAAAGACAGTTCTTCACTGACAATCCTCGAGTACTTCCAATGATCAACACATAAATAAACAAATAGATATATTATTATATTTAATGACAATTTTTATATTTCAGAAGAACTGTTCGAGCCACAATGGTACTGATACCATTATTTGGAATTCACTTTTTATTGTTGAGCTATCATCCTCGGTTGAAAGACTGTTATGTCCAACAGATATACAATATTGTTACGTATGCAACAGATGGTCTTCAGGTAAGTGCACAGTTGAAGTAAAATTTATAGAATTCTATGTGTAAACATTTGAATTGAACTAAATTATGAAACATGCATTTCAGGGTGGAATCGTGTCAATAATTTTCTGCTATCTTAATCGTGAAGTAAGTTTTATTTAAGACATATTTTACATTAAATTTATTTTGAAAATTTTCAAGTATTATTTACTGAATTGTGTCACATTTTAATTTAAAAAAATAATAATAAAATAAAAAAGTAACATTCATTGCATGTGTGCACATTTTGTTTTATATGTCTATTTGATTTATACTACTGATTTGAAAATCATGTCTTGCACTACAGTTGGAATTTCATATTGGTTACTCAAGATATTCAGTTGAGTAGTTTTTGAATAATATTTAAAAGCTAATGAGAACTTCAATATAATCTCTTTAAATATAGGGATAGACACCATCTTTTACAGTTTATTGGTGAATAGAGAAGGCAACAAAGTGGTTATCATAGCTTTAATTTTTTTTCATCTTTTCATACAACATAAATATTTTGCAGTTTCACTTTCACCACTATGAATTTTTCCATGTGACTTGGAACAGTAAAAATGAGAAAAAGAAAATGCTAACTATATTCCAAGTAAAGTGAATCCAAATAATTCTCCAGTTAAATGACATAGATGTAAAATATGAATGATTTTTTCTTAATCTTGGAATATTTACCTCCATAACAGTCCTATTAAAAAAAAAAAAATTTTTTTTTTAAACGTTGCTGTAAGTTTTAGGATTATATCAAAACATTAAGACATACTTTTGCACAATTCACTCAGGGAACAGACCGCATATGCAAACACTTGATAAGTATTAAAAAAAAAAAAAAAAAAGGTAAAAATTTAGGGATATGAGTCAACTAATTTAAACTTTGAAATTTGAATTCTAGAAGATATTAACAAAAACTGGAGTGGGGGGAAGCATTGATTGCTATGCTTTGCGAGCATAAAATGATTCAGGTTCTTGAATTCAAGCAAATGAACAGAAATGCCATTAGTCAAATTAATTGAATAATCTTGAATCGCTATTTTTAATTAAAATATCTGCATTTGAAAGCAAAGAGGAAATTCATTCTTTTAAGCAAAAGAGTAAAGATTTATTATGACAAAACACAGTACCTAATTTTAGATCTTTGAAAAGAATACAGTGGCTGGTTTCCCAAGTTTAGTGATTTTGAGCAGGTAGATTGTAGAGAAAGTAAAAATAAATAAATAAAAATAATAAAAAAATGAAGAGGTAAGCAATGATAAGTAATCCTGCATTAATAAATCTTGTGGGAGTTTCAACAGAAGAGGGTACCAGAACTCTTCTGTTGAATGTTTCCTTTTCAAAGGTTAATATATGCATAGATTTATATTGTTAGTCTAATTAAAGGTCATTATGAGTACTGTACTAAGAAAGCTTCTTACAAAATAGAAACATCAAAAGAGCAGAATCATTTATAAAACATTTTGTTTTTTTAATCAACAAAAATAAATAAATAAATAAATTTGGTTTATTGCAAAACTATGCATCATTATCTTACATTAAAATTTTTGTTTGATAATTAACTTGAGTTTATGCATCATCAAAAGGCAAGACAGATTATTAATTATTTAACATAATAAATAAAACAATCCAAAATATGCTATTAACTGTTTATGTTTTGAAAATGTTAATTTTTTGTTTAGTATAACTATATGCTTCAGAAAATACTGTATTTTCATAAATCCAATACATATTATTTCAAAAAATTTAAATGCATCTTTAATTATTTATTAGCACTGAAGTACTATTAATTTCATACCTTGAAAATTCATGATGGTTTTTGAGTTTAACTTTTTAAATTACGGAACATATTAATTTTTTTTTTTTTTGGTTCTGTAAGAAAGTCGGATACCACTGACACGTAGATTCTGATGCATTTCAAACATAAGCAAGAAAGACAAATAGGGCTGACACATAGATTATGATACATTTTTAATATAGTGCTTTAGTGTATGGTTAAAATATGAATGTGCTTCAAATTTTTATTACTTTTTTTTATATCTCTAGGTAATTTTCTTGCTCAAACATACTTACAGTCGTCAAAAGATGATTAGAAGTGTTGGCAGTGAAGCAAACAGCCGAAGAGCAAGGGAATCAAGAACATCTGTATCTACCAATGTTGATTCATTAGTGAATGATTACACCTTGGGTTCTAGAAGGACTAGTAAAAAATGACATAAAAAGTGGCGCACAAAGCGCCACTTAACACGGAATTATAAACCAGTGCTGGTTACATCCCTGTGAACATTTTCATGCATTAGAACTTGTTTGATAAGATCAACATTTGTTTTAAAAATGTTATTCATCAAGTATCATTTCTTCACACACAGATAAATTTAGTGTCACATTACTTAAGTAATTTTTTTAAATTCTTAAATAACTATCTAGTCCATATTTTAAAAGGTGCTGAAACTTATTTGTATCATTCCTACTCATATAACAGTTTGATACTCACTAAAAAGTTAACATGTAAACCTTAAATCATAATAATAGTAAATGTTTCAACAATTAGTAATGATCTGGGATATAAAATAATTCAAAAAATTATGTTGCATACAGAAATAATTACTACTCTCAATGCATGCGAGTTATAGAAGTTCTTCAAAATAGTTTTGAGAATTGTATTGTTGAATTGAACTAAAGTTTTAACAACTCTCTTTTTTATACTTTAACACAGTTCCCTTACTCATAAGTTTTAGCAAAAATTAAATACTGCCACAGTTTTATCAAAACTACCATACTTGCATTGTAATTTCAGACATAATCCAAGTTATATAATGCCAATAGCTACAGACAACTTGGAAATACTTTGTCTTCAAATGAAGATGAATACTATAGCTAAGATGAAACAGACAACAAATACAGTAACATCTAAGTTGACATTTCCTGGCATGATTGCTATTTTGAATACCTTTATACCCCATTTGAATTAGCTCTTTGTTAAAAATTATCATGCTGCTGCAAATTATAGAAAATATGAATTTAGAATGTTTTACCTGAAACTAAAATCAACAATAAATAATAGATCTTTATACTTACAGAAATAATTATTAATTATTCTCCAAGAGTGAAGAGCTTATAAAATATTTTACATCCCCCCCCCCCAACATTTTATGATCAGAACAATAGCTGCAGATTTTTGTTTAAGAATAGTTTTTAAAAACTACATTAATTACATTTCAAAGTTTAGAAGAAAAACTAATTTTTTTAAAAGTGTTTAGTAAGTTAATATCTTGTAATGAAATGTAAATAAAAAGAAGACAGCTTCTTATAAATTAAAAAAAAAGCAGAATTTTCAGCCTTTCTCCAGCATTATAAAAATTTCAGAACATTCCCAGATGTCCTGAACCAGTATTAATGATTCACAAAATTTTCTAGCATTTAAGATTTTGTGATCATCTCTTGTATATACACATTATTTACTTTGAGTTTTTTTTTTTTTTTTTTGGTGTGTGTGTGTGTGTGTTTGTATATAAAGAATAGTGTATAAGTATGTAAATTCACATGTCAGATATTGTAGACTAAAATAAGAAAAAAGTGGCCACTTAAATATATTATGTTCCCAGTTTTTAATTCTTTGGCAAATGGCTATTTAATACTGATTATAGATTAATAATTATTTGAAAACAAAGCAACAATGATTAATTCAAAAATTAGTGATATTTTATTATGTTTAACAAGATGTGTGAAATGTATGAATATTAAATACTTGTACATTAATAAATTTTTTTAATTATGTGTTGCTTTCCTTATACATTCAAATAAGTATCAAGCATTTTGCAAGATGCATAGTTCCACAGTGTAAGATACATAAATATCTTTTAAAAAATTAAAAACAAAAACTAAGAGAAATGATTTGTAAGACTTTGTCCAACCATATTATAAATTAATTCACCCTGTAATAGTAAAAGACAATGACTGTTTTATAATTAATAACATACCATCAATATTAGTAAATATAATAGAATTCCCTTTCCCTGAAACAGTAGTATTAAATTTATGGGTCACAAGGAAAAAGAAGGGGGTCACACTGTGGAACTTAAGAAAATTATAAATAAATACAAATATACTGACAAACTTTTAATTATTAAAAAAATGACTGGTTTTAAACATATGAAATTTCCTTAAATGTTGAAATTTATTAAGAGTATACAGGATAAAAGTAATTAGAACTAAATTAATAATTATTTTGACTTTTAGTTTCACATGCTCTCCTGATATCCTGTTCAGCTACACTGCCAAAAATTTTGAACACACCAGCCCTATACAATAGACACAATATCTTCCAATTTTTTTTCATTGTATGCTACAAAACAACTTAAGCAGCTCAAGAAAATTCAAACCTAAAATGATTTAAATTATACTGCATTTGTTAAAATATCTAATAAACATTTAAGAAAAGGCTTAGATACTGATATTTGTAGCCATTGCAATGTAAAATAGTTGAGATGAAGAAATAAATAACATTGACCATGCAAGTATGCAAAAATATTATAATACCTTTTCTAAGCATTGCATTCAATGTGATTTCAGTGAATACTTTGGAGATAATTAAACTTTTATAAACAAAATTAAACCTTTCTAAATAAAACTGTAGAAAAACAAAACATTGTACTGCAACCAGGTGTCAGATTAATAAAAATGTATCAGATAAAAAATAAATCATCAGATTAAAAATATCAAATAAAAATTAAGAGTATGTAGTGTAAATAACTGACTTATTCCCTTCATGAGTGAACTGAACAAGAATGTGAGAATATTAGACAGGAAAAATTATTACTGTATTAACATCTTTTAAAAAACATGAGAACAGACAAAAAGTAGTCTTAATGATTGAACTTGTAATGTACTGAAATATATGTTTCTGATAAAAAAAAAAAAAAGTGTACAACATTATAAAATCATGAAATAGCTTTAACCAAGATTTGACTGCAGATCAGCATAGTGGTAATAAACAGTTAAAGATAAATAATTTTTTCTATAGGCTAATACTATATTTTAAAGTAAGAAAAATAATTAAGGAAAAGAAACCTAAATGTGTTCATTTTGTATGTGAGTGTGGTTTCATCCCCCTCACACTTTCCTCTTTCCCAAACTTAAATTATAAAAATAAATATTCATAACAAACTATAAAATAAAAAAAAAGTTTTTTAATGAAAAAAGTATCAGTACACTACATACTTAGATTATTTCTAAACACAGCACTTAAGATTGGCGGAAGTATAATACTTTAAATTCTATTTCTGAATAACATTTTTCAACTTAAGCTAAAGGATTTATATGATTTCAGGTATAAATTCTATTTTCTGCCTTTCACAAGCTCGAATTTTACCTGTAAATAAATAAAATAACTTTAAATAGAAAATAAACAAATAAAAAATGGTTAAGGGTTTTGGGAGCCTATTTCTAAACAGGGCAATTCAGATCAGTAAAAGTTTATTATTTCAAGATCTATTTTTGTATTGGACAGTTTCAGCTTAACTCAGAGGATTTGCTATGTTTTTTGCCGTACATTTAACTGAATTGTTCAATACTATTTAGCTTCAGTATTTTTTTTCCATCTTCAAGTGCATGAGGTTTCGAAAAAAAGAGCATATATTAAAAAATCCCAAACTTCAAAAACATGTTTTTACTAAGTAACTAATCACTTTAAGGCAGATTTTACAGTACTTTAGTACACAAAACATAATAAGTTAGAATTACAATTTCTTCAAAGGTGATTTATTTTTATAAATCTTAATGTACATAACATTGCTCTAGATAGTTATATAAAAAATACTCACAAAAAATTAATCAGAACTCTTTTTTGTATATTTACAAAACATTCAACTAAATTTTTCAATACTATTTAGCTTCAGTATTTTTCTTTTCATCTTCAAGCACAGGAGGCCTCGATAAAACAGCATCTATTAATCCAAATTCTTTAGCTTGCTCAGGATTCATAAAATTATCACGCTCCATATTTTGTTCTGTAAACGACCAAATAATAATCATCAAAATGAAAATGTAAACACATTAAGTACAGAAAGGTAGCTTTTATAATGAAGAACATAAAAAACAGCGCAATATGAATGTTTCAAATGGTACAAAAGATTCATCCCTCCTCAGCTCACAGAGGAAAGTTAAAACTGAGAAACCAGAGTTCTTACTTTTCTGCATATGCAGTTAGTCTTTTTGCAGCCGAGGAAGGGAGTGGATCTTTTGCATCACTTGAAACACTCATATTGAAGTGTTTTTTTATAATATTGTAAATTAATTTTAACCTTAAACAAGAGTATTTTAAAGTTAGGTAGCTTTTATATCAAATTATTTTATACTTTAGATTGAAAATAAAAGAATGTTGTGATACCATTGCACATATCAACAGAATAGCAAAAAAAGATTCTATCTAGCTCACTTCTAATTACATAATTTTGTTGTGGCATTTATAACAGAAATTCACTTCAATCAAAAATAATCATTAGCTAACAAATATTTACAACAATGTTAAAAATGGAGTACTTAGCATTTATAGTTCTGCAAGAGCACTGAAAAGAATTCTAACACATTACAGTCTGTGACAGTTTAAGAGACATTAATATATTTCAAGCACAATAAAATAAATATTTATAACACTTTACTATTTAATTAAAAGATAGAAATAACACTTTGGGTTCTTTTATAAGGTAAGGTAAGGTCTCACAAACTTACATTAAAAGTGATATACAGTTTTTTAAGATAAACTCCAAAATATCAACAGATTTAAGAACAATATGTCACCAACATTGGCACAAAAATATTGTTGTATTGAAAAGTGTTTGATAACTAATGTGCTGGAAATTATATATATATATATTTCCTTTACTATTGATTTTTTAAAATGCTTTGTTTAATAGAAATTAAACTAGTGCTATGACTGCAAGCCAATATTTTATTTTCCGAGACTTTCTCAAGAAAAAACTTTCTATCAAATTATGTTTTAAATAATGTTTTCAGCCAACACAGAGCCATTTTATTATTCATGGGAAGAACACCCTTTTACTTTTAAATTAGACACTTGTGTACTACTGTCAACTGCAACAAATTAGAAAAAAACATTACTATAGGAAAAAGTCAACAACAAGGTAATATATAACACCAAAAAAATAAAAAGCTGTCTGACATAGAGAAATAGAGTTCATAAAACTAGAAAGGGAGAATTGCATAAGTTTTCCATAAATGGCACGACACCATTTAAAAATAAATATATAAATAAAAGTTATCAGCAGAAATGGGCTAATAAGTAAAACCCAAAAATTATAAGTAGAAAAGTAAAGCAGAAATTTTATTTTTGATTATGAGCCTCATTACAAACCCATAATAAAGTAATAAACATATATACATTATAAAAGAATACTTACCAATAACTTCAATAGGCTGCTTAGTATGTTTGGAGTACAAAGAATTTATGCGCTTTTTCAAATAAATTATTTCTTCAGCCTGAATTTTGATATCTGTTGCTTGTCCCTGCAATAGAAATTTTCATAAAAAATTGAAACTAATAGTTCTTATAAATACCAAAGTCATAGAATAAGCTTATATGCAAATAAGACTTTTGATGAGTTTTTCGAATATTTTGTAAATAAGGAAATTTTTTAAAATAAGCAAAAGTTACACCTCTATGCTATTAGTAACACAGGGATTAATAAACTTTACAAAACTTGGCAAGCTTTTAAGGCTTAGTTCGTCAAGTTTTCCTCACCACTGATAACCTAACATAGGTTTTTACCAAATTTGAAAAAATACTATACATATTGGCTATATATATACAATAAAGCACCATTTATATGTCTTTCAAGGGACCAATCTGAAATGACGTATAACTGAAACATTAATAAACAACTTACATTACATTAGAGGTTTAATGCTACTAATGTAAATTTGTGTAAATATTATAATTTTAAGTTTTTTTTCATGTACAAGTACAATGAAACCTTAACTGAATAAAAAAAACACTTATAAAAATTAAACAAATCATACATTTATTGTACTATACCTTAAATGCTGCATATCTTTAGTATAAATATAATGCATATCTTTAGTGTAAATATAATACACATTGTACACCAATTATGATATGATACATACAGACATTGAATTATAAATAATCTTTCACAGTCATCTGAGTATTTTTAATTATTAATTACAATATTACAGGTTCAATTAAGTTTATGAAATTTTGCTCAATATAATCGACTGTGTGTTTAAAGTAAGGTGGTAAAAGGCAAATCCCTCCTTAATTAGACATTCTTTTTAGGAAGTTTCTCTCTAAATTGAAAAATAATAACCGAGACAGAAAATTTTCAAAGAAGGTGAAAAATGACATATAACCGAAATTGTGTCATTGTGCCTCGCATAAACAAAGCATTTTTGAATTAAAAAGAACAGGAATGAATTGGACCTTCAAGAAAGCGACATATAAATTTAAAAGTTGTATAAATGAGCAACGTATATATGGTGCTTTACTCTCTTTCTATATATATATATACAGTCAACTCCAGATATAGTGAACTTTCGGCTATTGTGAGCACAAATCATTAGTCCCGATTCACATACAATATCTCTGTTCACTATGATGACACCTCGATTTTAGTTCGGATATAGTGGACGAAATTTCATGGTCGCCAGAGGTTCGCTATAACCGGAGTTGACTGTATGTATATATATCTATATATAGATAGATAGATGTTTAAGCTGTAAATAAAGATAACAAAATTAATTAATACATATGCTTTATAGCACTTATGAATTGAAGCTTAAAAGAACAATGTGCTTCATAGTGTAACACCCCCCAGCCAGTCATTGTCAATAAAGAAACATCAAAATATGACTAAAAAATGATGATTTAGTTGTATCTATGCATGTTTTTTTCATCTCCACAGGTCAGGGAGAGTCACATTATTGGGGTTTGCCATAAGATAAATAAAAATAACTTAAATTACAACAGCTTTGCTGTTTGTTGTTGGTTTGTTCTGTTTTGTGTAATTAATTAAAAATTAGCAAAACCTCAGGGTGTGTGTCAGAAACTCATGGAGTACAGTGTGCAATTCTCCCACTGAATGAGACATTGCATAGTTTTACTGTACTTTGCTATTTTGATGTTTCTGTATTGACAATGACTGGCTGGGGGGTGTTAAACTATTTCCTATTACACTACACACACACACACACACACACATATGTTTCTGTATTGACAATGACTGGCTGGGGGATGTTAAACTATTTCCTATCACACTACACACACACACACACACACACATATATATATATATAAATCAAGTTGTAAATTAAGATCATGCTGATATACTACAGCATTTGCTTTACTCATTTTTTTTTTTTTTGCAAGGACCTGTTTCTTTCCTCAAGACTTCTTTTTTTAAGACTTGAGAACCAATCTTATATCGAAAAAAAACACTCAAAATACTGGTGTTAAATGATAAAATAAATAAAAACTTGGTGAAAAAAGCACACATAAAATATTACTTATAAGATGTTACGATCATTTTGACCAAAAAATTCTTTTGGTCTTCATCAGACAAGCCTTTCGACTCACTGACTCATCAGTGAGTCGAAGGACTTGTCTGATGAAGACCGAAAGAATTTTTTGGTCGAAATGATCGTAACATCTTATAAGAAACATTTTATGTGTGCCTTTTTCACAAGCACTGCCTTGATCAGCTTTGTACAGCTACAACCACTTTTATCCAATGTCATGGACAAAATCAATTTTGAACGATTAAAATTACAACCCTGGATTGAACAAAATAAAAGGCCAGCACAGCCTAGTTAAAATATATCAGCTTGGCTTCAAATCAGGGCTTAACCTTTTCCCGGCGGGGAAATTTTGGCCGTGCTTTTTCAGAGGGACGGGAGCATCTGAAAAATGCTTTCCCCCATTTCAGTGACTCTTAGCTGAAGCTGCTATTTGTGCAACAATCATTGATGGATTACTCTTTCCCGCCCCCGAAGTAAAACGAACTTCTTGAACAAGGGGATTACCTTTGCGCGTATATTCTCCTTTTCAGGAACTGGGGTGCAACTGAATTGATGGATGGATGTTGACATCTCTCCCCGCCGGTCCAGTACAGGTGAACAATTACAGAGGGGGAAAGCATTAGTTGGTCGAAATATGAACCAAGCCCGTCCTTTAAGGTGTTCTACTGCTTGGTTGAAAAATCGACCGCCCGTCTTCAAAGGGTTAATTTCTGGTAAAATAAGTGGCGGAGCTCTAATATTTTCTAAAGCCCATGTTAACAGTGGCATATTGTAAGTCCCTGTGATCCCTGCAATACAGGAGTCAGTAAGTACATTCTATTAAAATTATAATATTTGAAAGATTTTTCTGATCTTATTGGACATACTTTCATAACTTCATAGAACAGTGAAATGAAATGAAATTTACTCTATAAAAAGAAGTACACAAGCTGAGCTCTTATGAGCTCCTATGCAAATTAAGCCTGGTTCAGATGCTTTTAGAACTCTTAATATGAAATAACAATTAGGGATGTTTCCCTTCAGAGTTTAATTCAAACCTTCCTCTCAACCAAATTTTATCATTTTCTTAAACCCAATGCGTTCAAATCAATTTAAGATAACAAGTATGACAGACTGAGTTTATTAACATATCTTACCACAGCTTGGCCAGATGGCTGATGGATCATAATTCGAGAATTAGGAAGAGAATGTCGCATACCCGGTTCTCCAGCACAGAGCAAAAAACTAGCCATGCTGCAGGCTTGTCCAACACACCACGTGGCAATTGGTGGCAATATGTATTGCATGGTGTCATAGATTCCTAATCCAGCAGTCACAACACCACCTGTAAAAAAGGATAAATTAGTATAGCACTAAGTCCATGACCAAGAACACTTACAAGGAGGAGGTACAGCCTCCAGGAAATGGATTTCAATGATCTTTGACACAGTGGTAGTACAGCATGTGAATATACTATGTGTAAAATACTAAAACACAATACTCAAATACAGTCGAGAAAATTAATACATATTTTCGAAATACTTCATCAAAACTTTAAATATAAGTTACGTGCAAATGAGATTGAGCATCGTATTGAAATGGTTAGAACAGTGGTCTTCTACTCTGGGGTCCATGGTTTAAATTTCGTGCTGCGCAAGCGTTTTTTTTTCCACTTACTCTTTTTTTAATACATTAATACTGGTAATTAATTCTTTTTTCAGTTCAGTAAATATTTATTTACTGTTTCAATTATTCATTTATTAATTTTTACTACTAATTGAATTTTTTTATTACTTATTTACAATATTTTTTTTTATTATTTCTACTATTCGAAGTCTATTTTTACGATTGATTATAGTTATGATTATTTGAATAGTATAATTATAATCAATAATATAGTTATGACTAATTGAATTTCTTTTTTTCTCGCCATCTGGTACATAGTCATCAGATGAGTTGATCTTTAACTGATTCTAAACTTTCTTCTATACACCCTTCTTGAACATGGATCAATTTCTCATCAGTTACAAACTTCTTTTCATTCAACACATCCAATGTATTATTGTACAATTCTGTGCCTATCATCATAGCTATTTCAGGTAGTGTATCAGAAGCTGGTGTTGCAATTTTTTTTTTTTTTTTTTTTTTTTTTTTGAGAAGTGGACTTTTGCAATACGCTACTCCATTTGGTCACTGCTTCAAAACATCGCTGTATGTAGAACTATCAGTAGCTTTTTCATCACAATAATAAGAAATTGCTTATCCTGGTGGCATATTTGTAACTGTAATATAATTCTTCAAAATAAGTTTCACTGCTTAAATATGTCTATTCGAAGTTTTCCCATATCATATTTTAAATTTGACAACCCACCAACAGATGACAGACGATTAAAAGAAATAATGCTGTTGCTGTGGCATCATGAACAGGTGAAAATTAGAAAAGAAGTCTGTCTTAAGATTGTGCAGAAAGAAATTACCGTAAATAAACATTGAGTTTTGTGAGTGTTAAAAAAGAATTATTTTGAATGTGTAAAATTCTGATTCCAAAGTAAAGATTTTGCAAGTAGAAATAAAATAATAATAAAAAAATCAATAAGTAGGTACTAAAAATAAATAATAAATGAATTAAAAAAATTATTATTTATTTGACTAAAAAATGAATTAATTACCAGTATTGTATTTAAAAACAGAGTGAGCAGTAAAAAAACGCTAGAGCAGAACGAGATTTGAACCTGGGACCTCAGAGTAGAAGACCACTGTTCTAACCATTTCAACACGGCACTCAATCTGATTTGCACGTAACTTATATTTAAAGTTTTGGTGAAATGATTCGAAAATTAAAATTAATTTTTCTCAACTGTATTTGAGTATTATGTCTTAGTATTTTACACGTAGTATATTCACATGGTATACTACCACTGTGCCAAAGATCATTCAAATCTGTTTCCCTGAGGCCGTGCCTCCTCTTTGTTAGTGACATATCTTGATAAATTAGTGTCTATGGGGAAAAAAAAAAAAAAAAAAAAAAAAAAAAAAAAACTTCCTCCAAACATATTTACACAGTTTTCAGGGATCTGTCCAGAATTTTCAGACAGGGTCCTGTTGTGGGAAAATTGTGAAAATTTTTCTTATAATTTTGTGAATCTGAAACTATTATTAAATCAGGTTTTTCTAAGACAGGGTCCTGTTTTTGTGAATTTGTAAAAAAAATATACAATTTTACAAATTTGAATTTAAAAACTATACATGTATACATTTATATAACCATCTACAGATTTTTATTTCATAAAACTATAACTGATTAAAATGACCCCTTCACAAAAATACAATCGATTGAAACAACCTTCATTGCCATTTTATCGTATATTTTAATTTGTTTTGTACAAAATATTTCATACATGACATGTATTTGTTTGTTGTTGTGTTTTTGTTATTTAACAAAAAACAAACAAAAAAAAAAAAAAAAGCTACTTTCATAAAAATTGGTAAGAAAATTCCCAAAAATAGGTGTTCAATTCAATAGGTACCGAGTTTCACAAAAATGAACAGTTTTTACAAAAATGGGACCCTGAAAAGTCCTAGATCGATCTCTGCTTCTGACATAATCCACATTTTAGCAATACAAATTTTGGATAACTTGCATTTTCTTTCTTCTTTTTCTGAGGTAAAATGAAGAAAACAAACCCAACAATTATTTCCTTTTCAGACATGAATTTGTCTTGAAGTTATTTACATCTGGACTGGCAATTACACTTTACTCTTGTATTGCAGTAAAAGCTCAAAAAACACAGGATTCCAGATGAGTGAAAACCCAGGAAACACTGCAGTACTGGAGATTTCAAGTCTGTATTGGCCTTTTCAAAAATTACAATTTAAGCACAGCCTCATAACAAAAATGAAATTTTAAGGACTGAAATTAAAGTACTTGATTTACTTCATACAAGGCAATAAAAATGTATTGAAATCAATGTTTAATGCCTTGTAAGAAAGAAAAAACACTTTAATTTTCTGCCTGACAATGCACTGCTTTATTTGTTTTACTGTTGAATTATTTATATTTATAAAAACTGGGGGTTTATTTATTGACATCAAGGTATTAAAATCATGAATTTTACATGCTATAAAGGTCCTACCATGGGCAAGTGGATAAGGCACTGAACATGGTTGATGGCTGAAGTGTGCAGGTCCCATGTTCAGGCCTACTACCAAGCTGTCAATCTCACTATCTGAAGTTTTGATTGGTTTTCTCCAGATGTAACATGAATACGCATTAGGATCCCTTAAAAAGTCTTCCAACAATGACACAACCCTTATTAAAACAACATTTTTACACATATTTCAAATGTAATAAAAAATAATATGAAGATAAACAAAACACTAGCTCAGGCCGATACGTATGTTAGAAAAAACAAATCTTGAAAAGATGCAAAATACTAAAATAATGTGCAGAAATATATACAGCAAAATTTCTCATAAACTATTAAAAATGCTGTTTAAAAATTATAGAAAATATAGTAGAATAAATCGACTACCTCCCCCCCCCCCCACCATGAGATTTGTGCAATTTTAATACCTTCAATCAAAATAAACAAAATTTACACTGGTAAAATCAGAATAAAATCAAATCTCATCACAACAAAAATCCTCATCTATTTATTCATATTAAATCTAAACATCGCACGCGAATTCTGCAAATCAGTAGCAAACCCATATAACAAATAAAATTTACCATATTTCTTTAAACCTTAAAAATTTCAATCTTTTCCTCCAATTTCCAAAAAATATCACAACATACTAAAACCTTTATATAATTAAGAGACCATATAACAATAAAAAGTCTAAACTATAAACCAATATACCTTAAAACAAGGAATAATCATTAAAAAAAAGAAAAAGCACATACCTCAAATTTTGCATTCAATTCGCTACTTAATTGCCTAAGCGTATGGTTTTATTCATCATTGACATGCCTTTACCACAAAATAAATCAAACAAGCAACATTCAAATAAGCAGAATAACTTCAGCCTAACACAGGCTCAATAATTATTCTTCACAAGAAATATTTTCAACTTTTACCAAAATTCCCTTGATTGAGGATTAACAAACAAGACAGTAAATTAAAGTGATTTTATTTAGTAATGCAACAGATATCAATTTGGCCGGATATCGAATATCTGGCCGATATCTGGCCAAACTTTCAGCTGGATATTCATTTATCCAGCAGCAATATGTTTTTTCTTTATTTTCATGAGTTTTCTTAGATCATTGGGCTTTTAGTTTTTTCTTTAAATTTTCTCATTAGTTTCAAATCATTTAATTCAAAAATGAGAAATCCTTTTGGGATTGTTTTCATGAATTTAGTACCATGAATAAAGTCATACAAATAACTATGTCATGGATGTTCTCCCTCAAGCGTTAGATAAATATCTTAGATCAGTTCTTGAAAGAAAGACATCTCCATTCAACTGTTGGAAAATCAATGTAACAAATTTTCTTACTTTATCAAAATTGGGGGGGGGGGGGCATTTTTTCACTTGACAGTAGTACTACAGCCAGTACACTATTCTTATAAGCAGGGTTAATTGATGGTGGAAGAAAAGGTAACCTAATTCTTACAAAGATTGAAAAACAGTGTTATTGTACAATAATTTCTTCCAGTAATAATTCAATCAATAGAAGTACTTAATTTTTTCCCCCATTTTCTATACATGATAAAAATACATTCAAAAAAATATTGAAAACAATTTCACAAAACTTTGTTGTTGTTTTTTTTTTTTTCATTTTTTATTATTACAGTTTTTTAATTTATTCATTTATAATGTTTATTTATGTTATTCTCTGAATATAATTTTAGGCCTGATGTACTGCCAGATATTTGTAATATCCGGCATATTGGCCAGATATCCATTGCATCTGTAATTTCATTACAGCTCTACACAACTTTTCTACATTTAATATAAAAACAATCAGATATTTTACTTCCCAAAACTAACCAACATTCAAAAACCTCAAACTTCAACCAGCATACAATGAAACAGGGCAGTTCAAGTACACATAGTTTGGTTGACAGTTAAATTCTTTGACCAATCACATAATTTCCTTATGACAGAAGCAGCAACAACACAACTCTGCAAAAGGGCTGCTAAATAATTCAACATGACTGGCAACAATGCCAAGTCTGTTTACTTATTATAAGCTTTGGCGATGTATTCAGCTTGGCGATATGCAGACTTCCTTCAAGGAGAGGGGGGGGGGGGGTTATAGACATAACTTTGTGTTGAAATGCGTAATATATTTAAGCTAAAAATTGAAAATTTATGGACATTTTGTAAGAAAATTTTTGGCAAGGGGGGGTTGAACCCCCAATCCCCCTTGCATACGCCACTGGCGATGTGCTCCTGCTTGTGCTTATGGTATATATCCCGCAAATCTCAAAATTACATAAGTCAATTTTCTTAATTTTGTTTTATGTTCAACACATTTGACTTGCACGAAATACTGATGTGGGAAAAATAATAAAGTAAAACCCCTCTCTGATGCCCTTGGCTGGTCTCCCATTGATTGGACAGTGCTCGAACCAAACTTAGTCCCAACTCATTGGTCACTCATCACCCACATTGCATACATATACGCAGTAAATACATACAGTTTTACTTTTTTTCAATAATAATAACAGCTTTTGTGTGTCTTATTGTGATGTTTTTACTGTACAGAACAATACATACAGTCATTTTTGAATTCAAAGATTGTTCACACATTTTTATTTTTCTACTTTTTCTGATATAATCCAACCTTTTTTAAATTCTGACCATACACCCAGTCCCAAAGGTGGCGTATTAAAAGGGTACTACTATACTAGTGGTTAGCAAGAGCAGTTGCCACATTGAATTTTAACTGAGTAAGAGCAATACTTACCACCACTGTTTATATACATATGTATAGGTTTCTTACTGCTTTCAGATTGAAGGAACAAAAGCTGAGCTATAACTAAACTGGACAGTTCATCGGTGATCTTAAATAAAAATTAAATAGAAATAAATAAAATATATATGTGGTACAGTAAATGCAATAAATCTGAGGATTGTGCATTATTATTAGCATACTTTTAGTCAGCATAGCAAATTATTCAACGTTCATTAAATTAGCTGACCTACTATTTTCTTTTTTTTTAATCTACACTGGTACCAAATTTCCAAAGTGGTCTTTCTCTACCCCCTCAATAGTGGTAATCTGACCTCGCCTCCTGAACGCTAGATCATAATTTTATGTGCAATTTAACTAATGCAGTTTTTACTGAAAAAAAGTCTTTTTCAGTTTTTTCACAGAAGTCTTTCATACCTGCCAGAGCCAAAGCTGTAGGCAGGAAAAAATTTTAAGAGGAGGGGTAAAGGGGTTGAACCCCCCCCTTCCCCACCCCTGATTAAGACTTGGCCCAGAACAAATCCCAATGGCTATTTTAGGAATTTTAAATACAACATGAGAAATTAGGCTTCATGATCACTGACCATCAAATTTTACAATACTAACTACACAATTTGAAGGGGTGAGGGTTGATAATTTCGACAAGAACTGAGGTAAGAAGATTTTAAATTTTTTACACAGCATGCATTTTAAAGTGAGAGTGTTAATGAATTCATCTGAGTTTCATGGAATACCAACTAATGTCTGAAAAAATAACTTAAAAGAAAAAATAAAAGAAAATTTATTTTAAAACAAACCATTTAAACTTGTAAAAAACAAAAAACAAATCCTAAAAAAAGAAAAGCCTACAACTCCCTACATTTTTTTTTTATGAGTATACAGTCGAACCTCGAATAAATGAATTGATTGGGACCCACAATTCCGTTTGTTAAATCGAAGCAATTCGTTAAATTGAATATCAATTTTTTAAAATACTAGTATGGTATAAAAATATCAATGCAAAATACCCTTAGATATTGATATGAAAAAAGGAATGATTATTGTTTACTGTGAGCTTAAAAATTATAAGTTATACGTTAGGAGATCAACGTTAAAATTATCTAAATTCTTATAAATGAACATTATATAATATAATGTTACTTATTCTTAAAACTTAATACATAATACTTACTGGCACTTTTGAAAGAAATCCTTGATAGTACATTGTTTTGACTTTCCAAAGCTTTTTGTCGATATTAATTTTGTGTGCAAAAAATTCAAAGTTTTAGTTTTATGTACGAATTTTATTTTACCAATTGTTGTTCATTAAATCAAAGAATTTTAGCACCCTTTTTGTCGGGACAGAAAAAATATTCGTTAAATCAAAGTACGCTAAATCGAGGCTTGACTGTATTTTAAATAAAATAATGTTTAATCAAACATCTTCAATCAAGCATTACAAGCAAAAACCAACACCATTTATTATGAAAAAATTTTTATCACTTACAGGTCCCATGACACAAATAATTCTTTCTTTTAAGAGCCTAGAATAAATATCATAAGCTCGTTCACCTCTTCCAGTTTGTTCTATCACAATAGGAATCAATGGTAAACAGCTCTTAGCACTTCTACTAAAACATCTTTGTTTTCTGACTAAAGGGCTGATCAGATTTGAAAGCTACAAAAAAAAAAAAAAAAATGGAAATACATAACTTGATATTTCAAAAACAAACTAAAATACTTCTGAAAAATAAGCATAGTAAAAAAACAAGACCTTAAATAAGTAATACGGAAAAGCGAATCATGAATTGTATGAATAACACACGTATACAGAGAGCTTATAGTATAGAATCTGCAGTATTTTTTATATACTTACATTAATTGGTAATCATGGTCATGATCAGAAAAAGCAAATGAAATTCAATACTTCTATATTAAGCTTATTTTATACGCTGGATATGGCAACGGCAAATACATTACATACATTTATACCTAGTTCTGCAAATCAGGAAAAGAACGAACTCAAAAGAAATCCCAAATATCTGTGGACCAGGGATGGTTGCAGACGAAATTGGAGTCCGTTTTGCTGCCCCTTCATAAAATTACAATTGATAAGAAAGACCCCCTTCAGAAAGATACAATTATTAACTACTCTTCACAAAAATACAACTGATTAAAACGGCCAGCTTATTTCCATTTTCATATTTGATTTTTGGTTTGTAAATCATTTTAACAAAAAAAGTGATTTTTACAGAATTTAGTAGGAAAGTTCACAAAAATAAACAATTTTCACGAATATGGGACCTTGGAAAAAATTCCTGGATCGACCCCTGTCGACAATAAAGATAATTTGAAGCAACATCAGCATAGGTTAAATATATTTAACAGGTCCGATGTAGAACTTAAAATTTTTACAAAAGCTACAGGTTCAAAGCCTTTTCTTACCTTCTGTCTTGCGAAAACATTCATTGTAAACATACTAATTCTAAAAACTAAGCTAGAAGTTTTGAAAAGTTCTAAAATTTCGAAATTTTACTTGATTTTTGATATAAACAAAACACAGCAGACGCAAAATTTTAAACCGGTAGGCAGTAAGTTCAGGAGTGTGAATCGAACACTTGAATCGAAAAGATTCTGTAATCTATAGTGAACGTAGTAAATAGCATACGTAAAGAGATAATGGACGTTTTGCATAGTTCCAGACTAAAGTTTGTCTGCAGGCGGTATTCACGCCAGCTAGCTCCTATCGAAATGCATTGAGTATCCGTTTTATAATTACTATTTCTTCTTATTAACTACTCGGAAAAAGTTACTGTCTTTTAATATTTAAATGGAAGATTTTAAATTTGATGATATATAGGCATTTCGTTTCAAAACTTTATTAATAAAAAAGATCAGCATTATAAAGTTTTTACGTTATTGCGAACACCGTATAAGTAGTAATTCAGGGTTAATTTTAAGTTTCTTGCATTTGAAGTAATATAAATATTTATTAAAAACTTTCCACGCTTTTTAAAGTACGATATTTTAAAATTATTTTTAGTATTTAATCATTTATTGCATTTTAAGCAAAAACTCACAATCTAAATAATAAAAGTCCTGTCCGTAATAATTCCGGGATCGACTCATCGCTCCCGGTGCATCTGCCGCTATATTGAAATTTTGATAAAAACGTCATTTTTATCTCTAACTAAAAGCAAAACTTTTTATACAGTTCGAAAGATCTTTAAAAAGTTAGCCCTTTTTTAACATGCAGCTACTTTCAACTCTAAATATTTAACATGCTAGCGAGATATCACGCTTTGAAGATCGATTGCAGATCGATTCTCGTGTACCGCTGACGACTATCGTGTTCATACGCTGTACATGCTCGTTAAATCCGCAGTTCGAATGTCCCCTCAGTGGTCGAAAGCAGTTTCCGAACGGTGCCACTACTTAGAAGTCAGCACCTTCCTATGAGGATCCAAATGTTAATTTAATTTAGAATCAGAAAAACATTTTTTTTTTCAATACTAGGGGCCAGGGCCCCCAGACTCGCTACGCTCGCTTTTCGTATGAGGCATTCGGCCCCTAATAAGGCTTATTCGTAAAAAAGACATAATTTCAACAGACAAAACCCGAAGATTGGATCAGATAGAGTGTTACTGAGCTACACATTGCTTGGTTCTTGCATGGTCATTGGTACATAAAAATTTAAACTTCACACTAGAGTAGACCCGTCCCCCTCATAACACGATGAAGATATTTTGTTATGGGAATCCGTGTTGTACGGGTCCTGAGCTATACTCCCCCTGGAGTGCGGACTCCGCTTATAATCGCTGGAAAAATTATTTGCACTCCTCAGAAACACAATGATATTTAATGTTGCCATTCAAAAGTTATATTAATTAGGAGCTAAAGCGTAATAAAATCAGAACATCTGTTTCAGCTGTATTTTTAATAATTTAAAACCTATTGGACACTTTGCGAATTTGCCACCCATGGCGATTTTTCATTATTTGGCGACTTGCGTACATGTAAAGTTAATAAGAGCTACGGAACTGATAGGATGGCTTGCCACCCATGCGACTTTTCATTATTTGGCGATTTACACTTACTCACAACCTATAATTACTGTTCATTTAAGGTCACCGGAAAACCGTTATCCATATTTTCAATTACATAATCGTTTGCAGATTGGCGTACTTAACACCACGAATTATACCATCTCGTCCCGCTAGCAAATATCCAAAGTGTACTATAACTGCTATAATGGCATAGTTAATGCCGCCAAATATTTCTACTGGTAGCCAATAATCCAGACCGAAGCGGCTTTAAAATAATCTGCATTTTAATTATTTTTCATTTTCAAGATATTAGTTATTCTCTTTTGGAAAAACGAATAATCGCTAATTCTAAACTCCTGTTATCTAAGCAAACTTACTATTTGAAAATTGTCAACTTTTTGTAACACATTTTGAGTTACTTATTTCATATAGTTTTTATTTTGGCGTAAAATGGGCGTAATTCTAACTCATGTTTGTAAATTTCACGCGATTCTAGATACTTGGAAACGCTTTGCTGCAAAGGAATGAATGATTTTATGCCAAATCTGGCAACCATTATGTTTATTTTTTCAGTTTTTTATTAATATCTTCTAAAATAATTCGATTTTCGAAATTTAAGTCAGCTTAGCAGGTTCCTCGGAATTTTTCGAATCTGTGGGCACCTTAGTCGAAACTCAAATCCCCACGGTTTAGGAGGAGATAGGAAAACAAGCTTTGACAGCGCCAGCGACATCGGCCTTTACTTTTTTTTAGAATAGAGAGAAACCGTGTTTGGGCAAATTTTAAGAACGAATTTGACGCAATGCATTTCTTACTTACTTTTTACACAGAAAAAAGGAATACAAATATTCGTGCGATTTCTATTTCCACCAGGATTTTCTTTTATAATTTAAAGACAATACTGATGAATTCTTAACGAAGCAGTTATCCCCGATTTTGCCCCACCAGTAGTCGAACGTATTGCGCTCTGAACTGGGAGACGGAAAGTGCCTGGTTCAAAACCAGGTCACGTCAGTCGACCTAACAGTTCGAAATTTTGCGTAAATACTGGTTAGGACTCCTTAGAAAGTCCCCTACGAAGGGCACTCCTCTATTATGTTGTCCACTTGACGTGGATTTATATGCATTTTCTTCTAAGTCACCCAAGCAACACAACAATGTTGTTTCAATAAGGTTTAAATGTGAAATGCTAACATACAAAATGCTGTTTCAATGTGAACTTTCAATGGCGTTTCCAAATGATTTTGTTTAGTTTTCTCCACTCTGTTTCAGCATGGACATCGATAAAATATTGAAACAACATTGTGAAATCACAAGAGGAAAACAAGATTTTATTTCTTTTGTGCAAAATTATTAAAATCATACGGAAATTTACGAAAAATAAAATTGTGGTAATTATCTACTTGAAAACATCATTTTAATTTGTATTAAAATATAGCATTGTCATAATACATTTTTACAGCAGTAAATACGAATAAAAATGATTTTTTTAAAGTAGATAATTATCAACAATTTTATTTTTCGTAAATTTCTGTACGATTTTAATAATTTTGGTTGAAAGACATAAAATTTGGTTTTTATATATTTGTTTTCCTCTTGTGATTTCACAATGTTGTTTCAATATTATATCAATGTCTATGCTGAAACAATGTGGAGAAAACTGAACAAAATCATGTGGAAACGACATTGAAAGTTCACATTGAAACAACATTGTAGTGTTGCTTCCATGCAAGGAGGGTTATGTTTCCTTGAGAAATGAATAGCTTGGCATTTATCAGTGTTTAGTTAGACATTTTTATCACTGCTATATATATATTTTAAGAAACGAGACTGGCCTTTTTTCATCTCATGGCCATACCAAGTCTACTTTAACTGTTTTATCCACGCATACTCCATCTACAGTTTTTCTTTTTTAGCTTGAATACATGTACATTTTTTTTCATTGCATTTATTGGTAATGTTTTCACCTCATTTTCGTTTTCAATAGATTCAATCATCCAAGGTTCGTCAAAAATACCATATTTTCTTGCCTGATAAAGTGTGTTCAGACTAGCAATTAATATCAATTAGGATACGGTTACACACGATGTAGATCCCTTGCGTTATACGATTTTACATTGAGTTACATATATTAAAGTAATAGAAAAGGGTAGTTTTCACTAATTAAATAGTCTTTCATTAATGGCAGTGTGACTAGGATATAATTATGGAACTCACGGCGGGATATTTGAATCACACCTCCAATCACACCACCAATGGATGAGTTAAAGGCGTAAATTGGCATGTAACAGAATTAAGGGGACAAGTGTCTCTTGTTCTAGAACATATCCCCCCCCCCTCTTTTGCCTCTTGTAAGATATGCCTATGGATCGATGATGAACTGGTTGAATCAAGTTTCTAATTACACTATGAATTAGTTTTAATTTTTACAAAGAAAAGGTATATAGTTAAATGTTTGTTCCTCGTTTGTTTGGGATATGTTAATCGGTGTTGGTCTAAGGTCTGGCCTACTTTGAACTACCCTCGTATGTTATTTGAACGAGAGGTCATATCCTATGAATGGCAAATTTATTCGGACAAATGGCGGTGGGATTGAAATATCCCACCGTAGGTTGCATAATTATATCCTAGCCACACTGACATTAATAGAAGACAATTTAATCCTCGATAACTAACCTTATCTGTTACTTTAAAATATGTGCCAATAGGTGTACAAGACCTAGTTAAATTTTCTTTCATTTAGGAAGGTTTGGCCAACATAAGTATGAATGGGCAACGTACGCTATTTTTCTTAATCTGCGAATTGTTCGTCATACCTTTCATTCATAGAACATATTGGGCAAGGTAAGCAGGATGTGTTAATCTATGAATTGTCTGTCATAAATAAAACATAATTTTCTTTCAAATAATATGATTGGAGAATGTACGCGCGATTTGTTCATCTCTGAATTATCTGTTATAAAATATACCTATCATTCAAATAACATGTAAAGGTAGGGCAAGGTAGGCCCAATCGAGCATGATATGGATTAAATGAGCGTTTCTCAACCTGTGGGGCGCTACCCCCAAGGGGGGCGCAGAGCGTTTGCTGGGGGGGGTGCAAGAAAAACCAAAGAGCAAATAGTGATGCATGTTTTTAAAAAAAATCATCTTATTTATTCTCATTTTTACTCAAAAATATATCCATTTTCGCTTAAAATGTTCATTCAAACTTTACTGATAACATTATTTTGTAGAAAATTCGACTAAATGTTCATTGTTAAAGATTAAAAAACTGAATGTATGCTGAAAAATGTGAGTGGGGGGTGCCACCGCAAGTTAGCCTTTGTTGGGGGGGGGGGTGACGTTGAAAAAGTTGAGAACCGCTGGATTAAATATTGTTTCAAAGTTCTTTTATCCTGTAGTAATATTACGCAATAGCCTTGTATTACTCATGAACATTTCCATGACGTAATCAAAACTCGATTGTTCGAGGTCTGTCTAGAGATCCCGAATTTTATGAAATTTAAGAACGAAAGCTATAAAAGAGCAGCGTTGCCCCAGAGCCGAGTTAGTTCTCATCGAACACTTATTGAGTTCAGTCCTAGCCTGTGAATTGTGCTTTTGTAAGCGTTTTTCCCCGGTTTTTAGAAGCTTGTTTTTGAGTACTGTGTGTGAATTCTTCGTTACTGTATCGTAAGCGACTGTTTATGTTTACTCTCGTGTATTTTCACTGAATTTTAGCCTGTGGAAAGTGTTTTATTTTGTGTGTGAAATGCATTATCTGTGAAAGCATCTTGACCAAGCAAACTGCTATAAGCAGGTTGGTGGCTAATAATACCTGTTAACCCATTTGTGACTGGATATTTTTGCGACTTTCTTCGATTTTTACTGATAACAGAAATAATAGATAAATTTCTGATGTCAACTTCTTGAACAAGGGATGATTTCTTTTAAAATCATTATGCATAAAAATCGAAATATCAACATCCTACTTGGTCATGTTAAAATATTTTTTAGAGTTGAGGCTCAATACTCATGAACAAAGGCTAGGAAAAATAAATAAAGTTTTCGACTAATAGCGAAAACTAATAGCGAAAAGTCCCAAAAAAGGGACACTAGGCATAAATGGGTTAATCTCATACAGCAGATTGTTCGACGAAGTTCTGGAAGCGATTAACCCATTTGTGCCTAGATATTTTTGCGACTTTCTTCGATTTTCGCTAATATCGGCAGTAATAGATAAATTTCTGATGTCAACTTCTTGAACAAGAGATGATTTCTTTTAAAATCTTTATGTATAAAAATTGAAGTGTCAACATCCTACTAGGTCATATTAAAATATTTTGTGGAGTTGAGGTTCAATACTCGTGAATAAAGGCTAGGAAAAATAAATATCGTTTTCGACTGATAGCGATAATGCCGTCCCAAAAAAGGGACGCCAAGCATAAATGGGTTAAATTTGTGTTCCATCCAGACGAGTGGACTGTCTGCGGGAGCTTTCGACATAAACTAAACTTTTAGACGGTGAACCCGGGGCCATCGTGATTCTACCGGGCCTGCTTGTGCATTCGGATGAGTCATCCAAAGAGGCCTGAGGATGCTCACTTATTGGTTCCAGCATATAGATACGTCATCTAACGGCCGAATCTAACCAATGAGGAAACGTCCGCAGGCCTCTTTCGGAGTGCACAAGCAGGCCCGGTAGAATCACGATGGCCCCGGTGAACCGCAGAATTAAGCAATAACATCGAAAATAACTCCTCCCTCCCAACTATACATATATTCAGTCAGCCCCCCCAAATTACAATCAAACCCTCACCAGACATGCCATCTTGGTTACGGCCCTGAATTAAATGCATTAGGAAATTTGCTTGCAGTCACGCAGAAGAAAAACTTGTTCCAAAGTTGTAAGGTGACCAAATTTTTGAACATAGAATCGGGGACATGTCTCCGATTTTGAAACAAAACTGGGGACATTTATAATTGATGAAAAAATTAACAGTAATTTAATTAAAAAACAATGCAATAATTAAAAATTGTCCCCAATTCCTGTTTTACATTTTGGGGACAAATTAAAAAACGTCTTGAAATTGGGGACTGTCCCCGGAAAATGGGGACGTTAGGTCACCTTAACCCATTTATGCCTAGTGTCCCTTTTTTGGGACGGCATTTTCGCTATTAGTCGAAAACGTTATTTATTTTTCCTAGCCTTTATTCATGAGTATTGAGCCTCAACTCTACAAAATATTTTAACATGACCAAGTAGGATGTTGATATTTCGATTTTTATGCATAATGATTTTAAAAGAAATCATCCCTTGTTCAAGAAGTTGACATCAGACATATATCTATTATTTCGGTTATCAGTAAAAATCGAAGAAAGTCGCAAAAATATCCAGGCACAAATGGGTTAAGTCTTGTCGAAATGCTCTATGGACTTTTTTTTTTCACGTGACGTTAAAGGCGGTATTTGAGCCACCACGTGCGCTAATTTACGGTGGTGATTAATTTGGTTGCAGCTTGTTTGGATTTTGAGGGTTATTTAACACTTTCTTCCAGACATTATAATTATTGCAAAAGTTGCTAGAATATAAGTCATTAACAAGTAATAAAATTTGATAAATTTAGTATCTTTCCATTGATAGCTTTGTTTCAAATATTATTAATGATTAAATACTAAAAATAATTTAAAAGATCGTACTTTAAAAGGTGTGGAAAGTTATTGTATATTATATTATATATTGTATATTATATTATATTAAATATTTGTATTATTTCAAATGCAAGAAACTTAAAATTAACCCTTTGAGGTACTGTTTATACTGTGTTCGCTATAAAGTGATAATTTTAGAGCGCTAATATTCTTTTTATTATCAAAGTTTTGAAGTCCGAGTGGTTGATAAGAAGGAATAGTAATTATAAAATGGATACTCAATGCCTTTCAGTAGGAGCTGGTGGGCATGAATCCCGCCAGGAGACGAATTTTAGACTCGAACTCAGAGACCATGCGAAAATTCCGTTGAGAAAGTAACGAAAATTGATAACACAACTTCACCTAGATATACAACCCAAATAAGTAAAATAAATGTCTTTAACCCTTTAACGCGCAGTGATCCCGCTCTGGGAACACCAAACTCTGACGTTCTGACTGTTGCCAGTCACGAAGAATAGATTCGATTTCTATAAAAATAGTTGCGGGGGGACATAGCTCCACGAGAATCCTTTACTTTTTAGCACGTCATTTCTCATAAAAAAATGGTCACGATTATTTTTAACAGCACTGACATCTGCTGAAAAATGGAAGAACGCGAGAACAGCTGGATCGATTGCCCAATGCTGAAAAAAGGGCAGCCGTTGCCATCGCTCGACTTAACTACCAGCAAGATGGCGGACGATCGAAACGTCCATCGCGTGCCACAGATCTAGAGACCCTTTTTTGACGCAGCTGGCTGTGCGCGAGCACAGCCAGCTGTCGTTTATAAAGGGTCTCTAGATCTGTGGCACGCGATGGACGTTTCGATCGTCCGCCATCTTGCTGGTAGTTAAGTCGAGCGATGGCAACGGATGCCCTTTTTTTAGCATTGGGAAAGGGTTGCGCCTCAAAGGGAAATAAAATATATGAAATAAAATAAGAAATATTTATTTCATAAATCCTGATTCATGTTATTCAGAGTGAAAAACACTTGCTTCTTGACATTCTCCATTTCTTATAAGTTCCATACACTAGCAGGAGAAACCTGTTTCTAACCTAATCAGTGTTTGCCCACCTGCTTGAAAACCTTCACGTTCATGTGCGAGATCAAGAATATTTATTTAAATCATCTATCACGAAGCTGCACGATGACATCATCAGCTTAGGTATTCTAACAGGTTAAATTTTTCACGGGATGATCGATCACACGTCTGTTCTTTTTGAGCTTCATCGAATGGTGCGCATCATAAAAGAATTTTGTATTTTGTGGAGGTGGGCAGAGGTGAGAGTGGAAATTCAATGGTTTTGAGATTATTGAGTGGCAATAGGTTTTGGAACCTATATTATTAAAATATTTGGTGTTTTTTGAACCAGCTACCTCATAATCTTAAGTTTCCGGAGCAAAAGGAATGCACTATTATTGCACAACACTAGATTTTCCTCGACGAAAAAGTTCTCAGATATATTGCGGAATGATCCTGGATTTCTTGAGGGGAAAAAGTCCCACAGCTTGATTGGGTGGAATTTTTAAGTCAAGCAGTAACGGCTGTATTCACCCCAATCTCGACCACCAGTTAACAGCGAACGGTCGGTTGAATATTCAAATAATATTCATCAATAGGATAGCCGAACTGAAACTAGAAAAGCAGAAAAACCATGCGCAGGCCGAGAAGCTCAACCTTGCTTCAGAGGTAGGTGCGAGTTAACCGAGTATGCACAGTTAGACTATTCCTGAAAATGTTAGCCTGCTCGTATTCACTTTGACTTGTTTATGAGCTTGTTCACAAACGTTTACCCTCTCGCGAAATGAACAGTGGCATGTGATGGAAACGTGAAATGCTTGTGGGTTCTTTACTTGAGCGAGCCTCATTCGACCAATGAGAGTTTCGATTTCAACTGGGGCCATACATTTTTTGGGCCCCGTTTCAACCTAGGTTGAGTTACAATATGTTCAGTCACTTTTAAATCTGACTAACAGTGGATGTGAATCTTGATTGTCCAGTCGAATTTTATAATCGGTTCTCAAATTAATTACGGTTAAAGATAGGTACAGGCCCTTATTCAGATAGATTTAGTAGCTACTAAACCTATTGTTCAGTTACTAAATTTAGTAAAGTCGATTCAGATAGAATTTGGTGGCGGAGATACTAAACACGTGACTAAAACAAGCTTCTAAAATCACGTGACCAAGCAAGCTGCTAAATCACCGACTAAACAAACATACTCCTCGAACAAGCGCTCTGATTGGGCTACTAACTTCTTTGTTAACTTTTCCCTCATTTTTCCCTTGGCGTTAGTCACGTGTTTAGTACTAAATGTATCTGAATTCCTATTTACTAACTTTTAGTATCCCCGCCCACTTATTAACTTAGTAACTGAACAATAGGTTTATTAGCAACTAAATCTATCTGAATAGTAGCCAAAGTGGTAAGGCAGTTGGAGGTCCCTTAAAATTTCAGCACATCATGAGGTAACTGATGCTTGATAACATGGAAAGGTTGTTTCAGAACGAACTTATGAGGGGAGAAGCAGGTCCAATCAGCAGGAAACACAAGTGATGACGTATTTGAAGTCCAAGTTCGACTCCAAATAGGCGCCATAATGCACCCCCACGATTACTGCCTGTCCAATAGTGTAGTGCTAAGGAAAAAAGTTTGAAGACGCTTAAATTTGAAGGAATCTAATTTAATGTAACAACTAGTTTAATGTTAATACATCCCAAAACAATAAAATTATAAATCATTAATTTTTAATTTCTTAATAACCGGTTAATATGTTAATTACCTTTTCGCATAATTTATTTATTTATCAAAGCAATTTTGATTTATTGCCGCTAAGATTAGCCAATTTTTCCATGAATAATCGTTAAAAGCAATGTCAAATTAAAAGGAGTATTCTAAATTTGTACTAGACTAGGGAATGCAATCCCGCACTGTGTTTCGTATTGCGGGATTGAGATATGTTGATTCAGCGGGATTGACATTTCATTCAAATAAAAATTAATTTCGATAGAGAAAAGCAGGAAAAAGTAAGATTTTAAGCATTATATCAAATTTAATACTTTATATATCATACTTTATCACAAGTTTAATACTTTGACATTTCATTCAAATAAAAATTAATTTCGATAGAGAAAAGCAGGAAAAAGTAGGATTTTAAGCATTATATCAAGTTTAATACTTTATATATCATACTTTATCACAAGTTTAATACTTTGACATTTCATTCAAATAAAAATTAATTTCGATAGAGAAAAGCAGGAAAAAGTAAGATTTTAAGCATTATATCAAATTTAATACTTTATATATCATACTTTATCACAAGTTTAATACTTTGACATTTCATTCAAATAAAAATTAATTTTGATAGAGAAAAGCAGGAAAAAGTAAGATTTTAAGCATTATATCAAGTTTAATACTTTATCTTATTTGATAATTAATACAATACCTTGCTTAAATATGAGAACTATAGTCATGATATAGTATTCCCGCGGGATCGATATTGCGTTCCCTCTAATAGACCTCTGACCAGGATTTTACCTTTTTTTTACTACCCCCGGGAAGAAGCTCTTTGTCCAAGACTAGTTCATCAAAAAATTACTATTTACTATACTTTCTTTTCTAAGGATATGCATACATTATGCAAAATTTCCAAAAAGATTGTTAGGCTAGGGTCTTAAAACTACTTTTCGTTCACTTTCGAACGCAGAAGCCACACCATGGCCGAGTGGATAAAATACTGAATATGGTACGAGGACTGTTTTTTATTCAACCTCCGGTGCATAGTCAAAGAAAGACAATAGCGAATAATAAAAAGAATTTACTGCCAAAAGTTACATACATATATGGTTTCTTTTCAACGTAATTGCCATGAAGATCCAGGCAATTGTTGATTCGGTAGACAAGCCTTCCGATGCCCTCTTAGAGAAACTTTGAGGCCAGAGATGTGTCCAAAAAGACTAAAGTTGTTTTGCAAAACTTCATTTGGCGGAAAGCTTTGGGTCTTCTTACTCTGCCCTTCTAGGCAGTTGTTCGGCTCAAGTACCGGAAATCACTCGGGGTGAAGTCAATGGCCAATAGAGAACATCAAAGATCTCACTCTCACATTAACGTCGTTTCAGAACACTATTGGTCTCTTTTTGGTTACTGACTTAGCATTGAGGGATTTTTATCTGAAATAAAGAGCTGAAGAGGCCAAAGCTTCCAGGCCAATTAAGAATTTTACAACAACGTCCAGGCTCATGGTTGCATAGCTGGCAGTAATGTTTCTAGAACAGGGCATTAAGGCTGTTCTTCGAAAAAAAAGAACTCTGTTTTTAGTCTTGGTACACAAATTGAAATAAACTAATAGCACCATGGTCTCCAAAAAATTCCAGATGGTTCTTCATAAGCTGTTTTACACACTACAATAAGCGAAAACGCTGTGGCTTTTGTGAAATTTTCAGAAAAAATTCTTTAACATGGATTTGAGCTGAGATTTGTCGAAGAGTGACACGTTTTGCAAAAATTTCCGATATTTAAGAATTTTTTCTAAAAGTATTGAAACTGATACAGATTGGCCTGTCTTCGCAGTATGTAATACAGCTTGTAAAGAGACAGTTTCAAAATTTTGAAGTGCCTGGCATAATTAATTTATTTGTAATTATGCACCAAAATCACATGATTTTTTCGAATAACACCGTTAAGAAGTTCCTCTACCGATTAAACAAATGCTCAAATCTTCATAATGCGTATGTCGAAAAGAGACCACGGATGTACTTAAGTTCTGGTAATAAATTCTTTTTTATTCTTCACTAATGCGTTTTCTTTATTGACCATGGGAGATTGAATAAAAAACAGCCCTCGTAGATGGCCAACGTGCGATGGTCCGGGGCTCTGGTCTACAACTGTCAATCTATCGGTATGGAGTTAGGAGAATTTTTTTTTTTTTTTTCCTACAGATGTAACGCGAATACGCGTTAGAACCCCTTAACAAATCCTCCGTATGAGTTACCCACAGTAGGCGATACCCTGCACCGCAGGAGATACCGCAGCTGGCTGTGCCAGCCAGCTGTCGTCAAAAAAGGGTCTCTAGATCTGTGGCACCCGATGAACGTTTCGATCGTCCGCCATCTTGCTGGTAGTTAAGTCGAGCGATGGCAACGGCTGCCCTTTTTTCAGCATTGGAAAAGGGTTGCGCCTCAAAGGGTTAAGGTTCAGAACCACGTTGAAATTACGAATTTCGTCCAAAAGTGACATTTTCTTTTTTCTCTCTTTTCTTTGGATAGATAATTTATTTAGCTTTCGAAAACAGGTTCGTTTTTGAATCTACGTTAAGTAGAAACCGAGTTATTAAGGATTTTCGGAAACCCGTCAAACCGGAAGCGCACAGTTATACTTTTAAATGAGTTTTTCTGAAAACTGATTTTTGCTCAAAATGTACTCATTCCGAAAAGTAATACGTAAAATATTGTCGTCAGACTTGTGGGATTTATCTTATATAATCTTATCTAGGGTATGAACTACCAGAATTTTTATTGCAGTAATATTTTCTGAATTATGGCCAGTTATATGAAATTAACGAAACCCAGTGGCTTAATGGTAGAGCACTGCACTGCCATGCCACAGGTCCAGGGTTCTATTCCCCGGCTGGACAAGGTTGACTCAACCTTTCATCCCTTTAGTGCATGGGTTCCCAACATGGGCGATAACGCCCCCCTGTGGGCGTTTGAGGCTTTCAGGGGGGCGGTAAAAGACTCAGAGAAAATTACGAGGCGTTGATACTGCACGGAGGGGCGTGGGAAGATTAACCAAATATAGACTTAAGACTTAAAAATCAGACTGAAAAAGACTGATTTAAGACTGAAAAAAGACTTAAAAATCACTCTGATAATTCATTTCTATCACGTGTGCGAAAATTCACATATTTCGATATGAGACTTCGCTGTTGAGAGAAAGAGATACCTCTCTAAAACTTTTATTCGTCTTTTTTAAATGAAGAAGAAATTCAGTAGAGTTTCAATTCCAACAATATTCTATCTATTAGTATTTTTTTTTTTTTTTAATTTAATTCTTGTTTTCACCATGCATTATGTACGCTCTTATTTCTCTGGAGTGGGAGGGGGGTATTGAAATATTCGCTAGAAAAAGGAGGCGCAAATTCGAAAAAGGTTGGGAACCTAGCTTTAGTGGGGTCTTTAGTGGCTTTAGTGGGTCGATGAAATGAGGATAAAGCTTGTTTGGGAGTTAAACATTGGGGATTTCGCGTCAGGCTGACCACCTGACCGGGGCATATGCTTCCGCACCCCAGACCATTCCGCACCCCCAGACGTCGCGACCATTCATGGTCGCGAAGGCGTGGTTGAGCAGCACAGGCCTTGGCCCCGCATAGGGGATGTCGCGCCAGTGTTTAAATTATATAAAAATAACAGTATATAATCATCAGAAATTCATGATAAATCTTCGACTACCTGTGAAGTTCTTATTTATTCCAAAATACTTGAGAGTGTAGGTCATTCCCTAGATAAAAATGTTGTTGTTGTTGCTAATGCCCTCTGGCAACCGCGGAGCGGTGCCAGATCCCTCATATAGTCAGGCGATGGGCGGAAGGGACGGCTTCCATTTTAATGAGCCCCGATGGGAGGAAGTCCGCCTCAACTCGGGGTCCCCTAATTTTGAACCAATTCCAGAGGAGGGACCAACCCCCTGAAATCGGCACCCCCAGGGGTATCGTTTACAACTTGGAGGACATTGGAGCCACGACGGATTTTACGTGCACCAGCTTCCATTAGCGTACACGGTCCCACCGCAGTCGAGCCGAGAGGAAATTGACCCTCCCAAGCTCTGGCCAAGCCGAATGCTGCTTCACTTGCCGTGTTCTTATGGGAACGGAGTTTAGCGCCCAGGCCATTGCGGGACAGATAAATATGTAGTTCATTTTGGTGTTACTTTTAATCGAATAAGTTAAATAGCTTTTTATTTCTTTGGATTAAAAAAAAAGATGATTAAATTTCTGCATATATTTTACATTTTTGAAAAATAATACTGAAATATATTAAATTTTTATAGCTCAATATTGATGTTTATTGAAATTGAGTTTTAAAAAATGGTTATAATATATTTATACAATGCTTTAAAAAAAAAAAAAAAGCTCCGAACGTGTTTGGATACCTTAAATCTGATGAATGTGACCACTATTCTAACACTGAAATATAATTAATCTCGAATGGAGGTAGACGATTCCCAACACTGCTGGACTGTTGCAACTTCATTTGTGAGGTAAGACAGACATTTAAACGAACAATGTTACTTAATCCTGCAATAATTTTATTTTTTGAAAACATAATTTAACTCAAATGTTTGACATTATCATTACTTTTAGTTGTTGGAAATGGCCGCAACCATTTCGAATCCAAACATGAATACGTCGAACTAAGTTTTCTGATACTCTTCTCAACATTGTTGGTGTTATTGACGAAATTCCTTTAGTTATGGTTTGATTTAATTCATCGTTGTTTGCAGGAATTTTCTGGAGAAACCCATCTGCACGCAAACATTTTCCAAAATTTGCTGTAAGGAATGATAATGTTTAAAAAAAAAATTGAATTAAATTATGCTTTTCAAAAATAAAATTATCACAGGATTAAGTAACATTGGGCTTCTTCATTTCCAGTGGCGGATCCAGAAATTTTTTTTGGGAGGGGCTAAATTTTTTAAAAAGCTTATTTCACCCAATTAAAATGTACTATGAATCAAAATTTTAGTCTAAACCAATGTATTAGGCTTTTGGGAGGGGCTAAGTAATAAAATATGATCATTTTAGCTATTTAAAGCGTATAATAAAGCAGAATGTTACCCTTGAGTAATCTCTTTTGGGGGGGCTGAAGCCCCTTAGCCCCTCCCCTGGATCCGCTATTGTTCATTTCTGTTTTACCTCACAAATAAAGTAACAGTCTAACAGTGTTGGAAATTATCTCCCACCTTAAACAAGATTCCAAAAGTTATACTTCAGTGTTAGACAGAGCCCGACTAAGACATTCGGAGGCTCTAGGCCTAATGCTTTTGCGGTGCCCCCTGTGAGGTCATTTCTTGTTGGTCATACCTAAGGTGACCATACGTCCCCAATTTTCGGGGACAGTCCCCAATCTCTGTTTTTTTTATCTGTCCCCAAAATGTAAAAAAGCAATTGGGGACAATTTTTAATTATTACATTGTTTTTTAATTAAATTACTGTTAATTATTTCATTAATTGTAAAATGTCCTCAATTTTGTTTCAAATTGAGAAGTCATCAATTTTACGTTCAAAAATATGGTCTCCATCACTTATAATTATAAGATACCAGTATTTCTTTGCAATTTCATGCATAAGGGGGGAGGGGGGGGGTTGCTTTAGCTTCCAAATCTCTCCTGCACAAAAAGTTTTAACTTAAGGTTGATAAATTTTTAGCTTTTAAAGTAGAAGTTATGCTTCAGAAATGATGTCACGCCAATGAATACTGCATGGTGGAATTCTTGAGATCTTAGTTATTTGTTGTCAAAGTGCATCTCTTTGTCTATTTTCATTACTGTTAAAAAATTAGCGTAACTCATTTATTTTAAAAATAGAATGTAAATTATTTTAATAATTTTACTTATCATTTATTATTTATTTATATTATTTATTTATTATTTATTTTGGTTATTTTATTTGGTTATTATTTATTATTGATTATTTCGGTTATTATTTATTTAACTAATTATTTTATTAAATTATAACTTGGGGCCCTAGGCCGTGGCCTAGTTGGCCTGTGCGGTAATCAGGGCCAGGTGTTAGAATAGTTGGCGCATGCGTCAGATTTAAGGGTAATAAAAAAAAAAGCCAACGGGTACTCTTTTAGATTGATCACCCGGTATTACAAAAATCAGCAGACTTACAGCATATATTTTTCCAGACTTTTTCCAGAAACACAGCCATAAAACGGGTCAGGAATGCGCACAATTCGTCTTGGGAACGGGCACTTGTCACGATTTCCTTTGATTTGCGTGAATCGAACTGGAGAGGTATGAGAAAAGTGATGAAAAAAGTGAAAAAACACTGCCGTTTGTTTACACAGCAAGCTATAGCATGGGAACGATTCAGCTTGTGGTGTGCTAAGTTGCACGTTGAGGCATCATTTCTACAGACACAAGATGAAAAACATGCTGCCCTTTACGTTGGTGTTCACAACTGTGTTGTGCTTGCGATTTTCAGCAGGTAAGTCAAAATTTGTTTTTAAAACTTTGTTGCAGCACAAAAATAGAGCAATGTATAGTCAAATCTCGTTAGTAAATCACTCTCACACTATTTGCCACTTAAAAATGACTCACTAAGCGATGTTTATATTAAATGCGAAACGAATCTTGTAAATGTTTGCCGTATTAACCGGAATATAACTCGACCCCAAAATTTTTCGTGAAGATAATTAGAAAAATCCTATATTTAGCCTTGAATTCAGCGCAGGTCAAGTTTTTAACGGGAAATGATCAGTCAAAAAATATCGCGCTATACCCGGTCTATTACGGTATATATTAATTTTGCAAATTAACTCACTTTATAATATATATAAAGCTACCCAGGTGGTGTAGTGGCTTAAGAAGCATTCTATCACGGCTTGGTTCCGGGTTCGAATCGCAGATTGGCCTTGGATGTTAACTTGTCCGTGTCTTCATAGGGGGTAACGCTGACACCCACTGGGTGCCCCCATAATAAAGTGGCCACACAATACCTTCGGGCTGTTGTAGTGGACAATGCCTAATCGGCAAGTTCCCGCCCGTTGAAAATAATAACAATAATAATAATAATAATAATAATTTACATAAATTAGTAGAATAAGAATTTAAATTATCAAAACGGATGACAAATTAAGAAAATTATACAAACTTAAACCAAACGAGCGAAATTCGATCAGTCTCCTTTAGGAGCGTTTTTCGATCAGAAGAGCGGAGCGAAATATATAACAATAAGCGACTAGGGGAATTCAAAAAAAAAAAAAAAAGACGAAGCGAGGAGGGGAATTCTCAGAAAAAAGACTACTTAAACAGCACTTTTGCGGAAATACCGGTAGGTTTTCATGGAAACGGGTCGCTCCGCAATGTATCGTTTTTTTCGCTTCTTTGAGTTTAAGCGTGCAAGTAAAGACGGTGCATAATACTTATAATCTAACTGTACAATCTGTCATATCAACGGCCGTATTCACCCAGTTTTTGACACCTGCGTTAACTTCTTCAAACGTTTCATCATCAAATATACGTCCATTCGACAACTGATCCTCCGTTTTGGTGGGTTAACACTGGTGTAAAAGTACTTCGTGAATATGGCCGTTAGTCTGCCATCGTACGAAAGTCGAAACGAAGAATAGTCCTGGATGGGTTCCTAAAACTTGTTGATGAGGCAAAAATCTTGTTGACCCTTTAACGCGCAGTGTTCCCGCTCTGGGAACACCAAGCTCTGACGTTTTGACTGTTGCCAGTCAGGAAGAATAGATTCGATTTCTATAAAAATAGTTGCGGGTGACGTAGCTCCACGAGAATCCTTTGCTTTTTAACACGTCATTTCCCGTAAAAAAACTGTCACGATTCTTTTTAACAGCACTGACATCTGCTGAAAAATGGAAGAATGCGAGAAAAGCTGGACAGATTGCCCAATGCTCGAAAAAAAAGGCAGCCGTTGCCATCGATCGACTTAACTCCCAGCAAGATGGCGGACGATCGAAACGTTCATCGCGTGCCACAGATCTAGCGACCCTTTTTTGTCGACAGCTGGCTGTGCGGTACAGCCAGCTGTCGTCAAAAAGGGTTTCTAGATCTGTGGCACGCGATGAACGTTTCGATCGTCCGCCATCTTGCTGGTAGTTAAGTCGAGCGATGGCTAACGGCTGCCCTTTTTTCAGCATTGGGAAAGGGTTGCGCCTCAAAAGGGTTAAGGGAAAATGCTGCTGAGAATGATACTCAACAAAAATTAAGCGCTATTGGTAGATAACCTTCAAACAAAGAAGTGGGGGAATTTGTATACCGCACTCTTAAAAGTGACGTCTTAGGCGGAGTGGTTGAAAAAATAGCGACGCAATAAGAGGAGTACAAGATGTATAAAGGCGTATTAAAAAAGTCGGAAATTCTGATAGATAACGCAATATGCGGAGTGTCGCGTTTCATCCAGGTGAATTACTAACGAACGAGGTTTGACTGCATGAAGTTGTGGACATTTTACCAGGCAGTGCTAAGAATGAACAAGGCTACAGTTTGTATAGTCGAACTTGTTTATAAAGAGTGCAAAGCCATCGCGATATTTGCTCGTTATAACTGAGAGTCCATAAAAACGGGCTTGTGAAAAATCATAAAAATTAACCTATTTACTGTGTTACTTACTTTATTGAGCTGAGCGAAGTGAACGAAGCTCTCACACTACACTCAGGCATTTTAATGTAACGCTCCTCCTCCTAAACCGCTTGACCGATTTCGTTCTAGTTTGGCATGGTTATAGGTACCATTGGTGGCAAGGTATAAATCTGAAATCAAACCAATCGGGTTGACCACGGTGGAATCATCACCGAATAACCTGCTGCCATTAATTTTCAATGGAGATATTTGAAGAATTATTCTATTTCTCAATTACTCGCTCCGCGCTTTCATTGAACCTATGAGATTGATTTGCTTTTAACTATATTTTTACGGGCAGACACTTTACTATCGGCCATCCCCGTATACTATGTCTCGAAGTTTTGCCACTTTATTATAGGGACACCCACTAGTTGGCCAACGTAACCCCCTATGAAGGAACAGACAAGTTAATACCCAAGACGGGAATCGAACGGGGAACCAAGGCTTGATCGAACGGCTCGTTAGCCACTAACTACACCACTGGGGCGGCTATTTTCTTTGAACTGTCTTACTGGCTTTTTCTTGGGTTATTGTTCTTAAGAGAATACTCATGGTCCAAAACACATCGTCATTTGGGCAGCTGGCTTCGAAAAAAGTTTGATTTTTTCCCCTTGCTCTCAAAAGCCATTGAGCTTCTTGAAAGTTGTTTAGTTCTAAATTCTACATATTCGGCACTTTAATTGATTTCAACATGTTCAGTTAATTTTTTCCTTGGAAAAATTCCCTTAACTGGAGTCAATAGAAATATTGTAAAGCACAAAAGCGCTGTTCGTTATATCCGGGGTTTAGTCGTTACAACAGAGTTATGCTCCCCCAAACACTGAACCAATCAAGCATTTTCGATTTCCTCGTTAAACCAGGGCTCGTTATAAACGAGTTTGGCCGTTTTGATACCCTTACGACACTCACTAAGCTTTTGGATGAGAAACGTGCATAGCAGCAAGAGGTGAGCTTATGGGATTTAACCAACACCTGATAGAAAGCTAAACATTTGAAATTTTGACGTCATCATTATGAGTATTTAAAGTCGACCAATGGCCGAGTAGATAACACTCTGAATATTATCAGTTGGTTGAGCTGTGAAGATCCAGGTCACTGGCTTACTATGTGGACGTCGTCGGTCTAACGGTCTGAAGTTTGGGGCGATTTTATAGAGATATAATGCGAATACATATTAGAACCGTCAAAAAGACCTTCGGCCAAGACGCCTCTCCCCATGGCAGACAGTCCTAGTGTGCTCGGTTGCCGTATAAAACATTCACCGGTAATCTCAACTATTTAACAATTCAAACTCAATAAAAGTATTGAAAATTTTTGGTAAATGCTACAAACATTAGAATATTTGTTAAATTTGAGATAAAAATTAAAACATTTTGTTATAAAATAAAATTCATTTGTGTATTTTATCATCCTATGTAATAAAATCTGAGAGAAAACAAAGTTTGTAGCTGGCTGTAACTTCAGGGCGCGTTCGAGAATTCATCGGTTGTGCACCGGTAACACCGGTGCACGACCAGAGCGTTCGAAAAGGCGGAGCGATGGGCGGAGCTCTGGAATTAACCACGTTCGAAAACGTTTCGGTCATGTAGCAGTTGTCTGCTCAACGTGACCAGAGCGCAACCAGAATGACCCTGCTATCGAGGTGGGTTATTCCGGTTATTAGCGTAGTGTTGCCAATATTTATTTTTGTTTTCTTGGCTTGGAATTGGATGTGGTGAGGATGACCGAAACCGGTTGACAACCGTGACGTCACTTAACCGAAGAATGACCGCAACTGGTAGCACCGGTGCATAACCAACCGGTGAATTCTCGAACGCACCCTCAGTCTTCTTATGTGTGTCTGTCGATTGCATAGCGCCTAGAAGAATGGTCCTACGCTTACCAAAGTTTGTAAACGGTTTCTTTAGGACAGATCCAAAGACAGCTCGAAGCAATCTTTTCAAAATTCGAATAAGAATTTTTTTTTTTTTTTTTTTTTTTTTTTTTGTGTGTGTGTGTGTGTGTGTGTGTGTGTGTGTGTGTGTGTGTGTGTCATGCGATTTTTGGCATTTTTTTTCTCGCCTAAAACGTAATAACGCTGGCAATTACACTTGCAGTAATATGATATTTGCACCATTGGATAGTGTAGAAAGTTTTCTTTTAAATACTGCTTGTTTTAACAATGTAACGCAATCAGCAGATTTAAAAAAAAAATTAAGAAATTTCACTGTTGACAAAAGTTTTCGTAAAATAATTTTAAAATTTTTGCATTGTTAATTCTGTCTGTCATAACTTTTATTTTAACAAATGACAGATTATTCATTTCGCCCTCTTGTAAAAGAGAAGCTGGGGAAAATATAAATTAGGAGATTTAATGCGAATTAAGTAAGGTGGATTTTGAATTCAACAGCTGCTGCTTAACGATGCCTATCATTCTTGACATTAAGTTTGCGGTTTGCGTCGTCTTTTTAACGGAAACATTGAGTAATTGCACACTGGAAAAAAAAAAAAAAAAAAAAAAAAAAAAAAACCTTCCGAGTTTTTGTAAGTGAGATCTACGTCATTTTGATGTAAAGAGTTTAAAATTCGTTTCGAAACTCAACCAGAATGATAAACTCTCAAGCCACGCACGAAGTACCCGTATATTGCGGGGGAAAAAACACTCAAAATACTGGTATTAAACGATAAAATAAATAAAAACTTTTCGAAAAAACATACATAACATGTTACTTATAAAGCGATGCGATTGTTTCGTCCAAAAATTCTTTCGGTCTTCCTCAGTCAAAGCCCTTCGTTTGAGTAGAGGGAACTCTCTTTAGAGAGAGTTCCCTCTCTTTAGTGAGACGAAGGGCTTCCGAAGAAATATTCTGCTGATGTGGAGTAACTTTTCATAGATTCATAAGACTAAATGGAATGTTCTTCCAAAACGGACTTCACTTGCTGTTCAGGATTTTCTTCTGGAGTGGAAAGGTCGTAATCAATAATAACATCAGAAGTGTGGGAAATACTAGGTTGTGCCGTTCTTAAAAACTGCCATAACACGTGTAAATTTTCATATTGCTTTTTTCTTATCCATTGTAAATAAATATGAGTTAATTTTGCTATCGCTTGGGACATTAGGACGTTTTGCAGGTTTGTAATATGATTGTAACTTTTGACATGGAAGAAGTTCTTGAAATTGGTTTCAAACCTCGTGCGATACCAGTCTTCAATAAGCATGGTTTAACCCTTTGAGACGCAACCCTTTCCCAATGCTGAAAAAAGGGCGGCACAGCCAGCTGCATCAAAAAAGGGTCTCTAGATCTGTGGCACGCGATGAACGTTTCGATCGTCCGCCATCTTTCTGGTAGTTAAGTCGAGCGATGGCAACGGCTGCCCTTTTTTCAGCTTTGGGCAATCTATCCAGCTGTTCTCGCGTTCTTCCATTTTTCGGCAGATGTCAGTGCTGTTAAAAATAATCGTGACATTTTTTTTTTTTTTACTGGAAATGACGTGCTAAAAAGTAAAGGATTCTCGTGGAACTATGTTACCCGCAACTATTTTTTAGAAATCCAATCTATTCTTCGTGACTGGCAACAGTCAAAACGTCAGAGTTGGGCGTTCCCGGAGCGGACACACAGCGCGTTAAAGGGTTAAATGGTATATCCAGCGGTTTGTCTTGAAAAAGTACACTCACAGTGTCATGAGAACCTCCTGTACCAGATAAGGTACATTCCTCATGATCAAAATTATCGAAGGAGCCAATGTATGAATCAATCTTGAAATGACTGATAATCGGTACTTTATTAGGAGATTGCTTAAATGCATACTGTGCAAGATTATGATGGTGACGAATCATTTCATTTTAGCTCACACTAACAGGTGGATGATTTAAACTTGCTATCAATGTTTTGCTTTTACCAGTCTCATGTATTACTTCCCCCAGCATCATACGTAACGGCATTTTACATATGTAGTACACTATACATCCTTTTTCCAAGTCTTTAGCCTCTTCTCTTTCAATGATATCGGCTTCTTTAATGAAATTTAGATCTATTCGTGTAACTTACTGAAAAAGTTTATGAAAACATGTGGTATTTTACTCTCAGTCCAAGAGTAAAATGCCAAAAATACAGACGAATCAGTATATAAGAGAAGAAAAACTAAGCCACCCGAGCAACATTCGAACCAAACTGTGTCTTGGTTAATGCCTGAAAATTACACACGTCTACATTACACATTATGACATACCTTATTTAATAAAATAAGGGTAAATTAATATAAAAAAAGTGCAATTTCATACAATTCGGACTCGTATTGACTTTGATATGGGCAGTTTTGAGATCCGAGCAGTGGCCATCTTTGATGATGCCATAGCCGGAAAATGTACCAGGTGGTGGATGTCCACCCAAGTCCAAAATGCTTACTAAGACACCTTCTAAACATTCCTGAAAAAAAAAAAATCTCCGTACCCAAACTTTCCCTCAGAGCTGTAGTCAGGTCCTGGACTAGTATGCACATTTTCCGCCATACGTGAAGAAATGGTTTCTGCAATAATCATGTTTAAGTTTTGATATTCCCGACTACCAGCAGACATAGTCGGTTTCAAGAACTTTTAAAATTCACAATTAGCCCATCATACCATCACTTACAAATTTTAGTTATTCAGCAAAGTTAAATTTTTAATTCCTGGTTCTTAAAAAAAAAATCTTAAAATCTTAATGAGTTATTTAAAAGAGGCACATCAAATCTTTTAACATTTAGTTAATAAAGGATCATTATTTTCTCTCTATATATTTTTTTTTAAGTAAATCAAATGTTATAAAAAGAACACTCAATTGGCGTTCACAGGAAAATTAACTAAAAACTTAAAACAACACTCATGAGAGGGTACATATTGACAAAACGATTATTTCGAGTGGTACGAAAGGTCCACTGCTCTTCAACTGCAAAATAAATTCCACCATCCGTATGAGCAGAATGGTTTGAACAGAAAAGTAAACAGGAGTAGTAGTTGGCATTCGGCAGATGGAAAATGTACGGAACCAGACACAATAAAAGAAGGATGGGGGAGGGGGAGGAGTAGAAAACAACAAAAACAAGATAGCACGTTCAAGATATTATTAAATAAAATAAACGAATGAAATAAATAAAAATATAGAAATAGTAAATATTAATAATAATAATAATAAATAAATAAAGTAAAAAACAGAAACAATAAAGGAGCAGTGTCATAAACAACACTTTTTTAAACGAAGAAAAAAAAAACAATTTTTTTTTAAGTACAGAAATACCTCGACGTACGCTGACCCTGATTTACGCGATTTTTAAATCTCGTCGATTCGTCTTTACTTACAAAATAACTTCGGTTTAAGATTTTAAAGATATAATTTGTTATGCATATGTATTATCTACGATTTTACGCAACATTTTCCCTTAAATTATTGCTTTCTTTAATCTCCGGCCCCAAATAAAAATAATTTTTTGTACATATTTGCGTGAGAAATTATGCCCTTCTTTACACGAATCACCCCCCCCTTATTGTGTAAGTTCGGGGTATTACTGTATATACGTACAGTAAAACGTACACATTTTCTAAATTTAGAATATTCAAAACTCCATCATCAACCAAATGTACACTCATAAAATTTAAGAGTAGTTTTCTTTAAAAAGTTGTTACTTAATCGGATTCGGGGCGGATCCAGGGGAGGGACAAAGAGCTTCAGCATCTGTCCCAAGAGTAGTATTTTGCTTCATTTACTGTGCATTTTGTTCAGATCAAATTTGAGTTTATTTTTCAATCAGCTTCATCATCTGCAAAATGAATGTTAAAATTTGAAAGTACTTTTACGAAAAAAAGCTAATACTTAAGCAATTCTGGGACGGACCCAAGGGAGGGGCGAAGGGTTTCAGCACCTACCCCAATAAAACGCTGTTTAAGGGTAATTATTTATTTAATTGTACATTTTGTTCAAATCAAATATGAGTTTTTTTTTAATTAGCTTCACCATCAACAAATGAATCTTGATAAAATTCAAAAGCACTTTTCCATAAAAAAAACTGTAAAGAGCTCAGGATCAGACCCAAGGGAGGGGCAAAGGTTTCAGTACCTAACCCCATGAGATGTATTAAGGGTAATACGTATTTTGCTTTATTGTACATTTTGTTCAGATCAAATGTGAGGTTATTATTATTAGTTCCTTCAAATAAAGCCTTTAGGGTAACATTTTTCTGTATTCTATATTTTGTTTTACGTTAATTAATCTTTTTTTTTTTTAAGTAGCGCTCTCCCTCAAAAAATTTCTATGTTCGTCACTGAAATGGCTGGCTTCATCTCTGCCTGCGATTCAGCAAATTAAATATTTAAAAAAAGTTTTTAAAATATTAATTCATTGCTGAGATACTGCAAAAATACCCAAGTTTTAAAAGTCCCATTGGTTAACATGGAAAGGAAACTTCTTTGAATCTGCCTGAGAAAGAGCCTTAAGCAGTTCTGGGACGGACCCAAGGGAGTGGCAGAGGGTTTCAGCATATTCCCACAATGAGACGTTGTTCAAGGGTAGTTATTTATTTTACTGCACTTTTTGTTCAAATCAAAGGGTAATTTTTGTATTAATTAGCTGTATTATCAAGAAAATGAATGTTGATAAAATTCAACAGTACCTTTCATCAAAAATCTGTAGCTTAAGCCGTTTTCGGGCGGATTCAAAGGAGGGGCAAAAGGCTTCAGTACCTACCTCCAAAAGACGTATTAAAGGTAATATTTTGCTTTATTTCACATTTGTTATGGTCAAATATGACCTTTTATCATTATTATTATTATTTCCCTCAAAAAGAATGCTTTATGGTGACATTTTTCTGTTTTCATTCTGCTTTACGTTAAATAAGCTTTTTTCTTAAACCAACCCCCTCCTCAAACTTTTTCTATGCCCGTCCCTGAATTGGTTGGGTAAAGATTTTGCTCTATGCCCACTGTAAGTAATACAGCTTAGCCTCTGCGACACTCACGGATTAATGCAATTTTGTGGCTAGTGCTGTTAGTTAGAAGATTCATATGCACGTACATTTTATGGAAGCAAAATAACTTTTTTACATTAATTTCTTTTTTCTCGGGAGAGGCGGTCGCCCCCTTCACTACCTCCGCCTTTAATCCGTCCTTGCAATGCGATCGAACAAATTAAATATTTAAGTACAATAACTACAAGTCCTGTATTTATTGATTAGACTTATCACATTTGTTTATTTACTGAATTATTTGTTTATTTTTAAATGCTCACCGGCCTAGAAATGTTTTCGCCATTACTGAGGTTCGAAGTGCTGACTTTTCATAACAGCGGTGGTCAGTAGGCGGGCCATCGTAATCTCCTATGAAGGGATTGGGAAGGACGAACAACCAAACCCAGACCAGCAACAATTTCGGATGTAGCTCAAATTTCAACATTTTTACCAAAATGAACATATTTTTACTACTTTAGACATAACTTCAATCACAGCCGAATTAAGGCAATACACATGCACTCTTAAAAGGGTCGTCGAGATAAAACAATTTTTTCAAAAACATTATTTTTTGTTAATTTTTTTTAATAAAAATTTGAATTTATGTAATTCTGAATGCAAATTAGCCATTTGAATACGTTAATAACTTTTGTCCTATCAGTAAAATACTGTCAGGATTTGGCTATTTGCACTAGTACAATACAGCACGCCTACTGAAGTTTAAAACTTAGTTAGTTTTAGAAGTATTTAAAAATAGACTCTTTTGAACGAAATGCTTTACTTCTATTGACATCTTTATTATTTTTTTATTTTATGCTTTTTGATGTTGCTTTGATTTTTTTTTTTTTTTTTTAAGGTGTCCGCCTACATTCGGGGCAATCTTATTTAAAAAGTTAGTTACAATTTAGAGTTTTAAAATAATTTTCAGAAAAATTGTACGATAAATGAGAAAATTATTCACTTATTTATAACTGTCGTACAATTGATGAAACTGGGGCTTTTTTAGTAAATTTTCGCTAAAATTGATCAAAACGGCTAACACTGTACACAACATTGTACTAAATGAATCTTTATTCTTTTTTAAATGAGGTATATAGTCAATGATGTTTAAAAATTGAAATGATGTTAAAAAATAAGAGAAATGTTAACAGGAAACTAAAATATATCTTATTACATGACTGAATGTGCATATTTTTCAAATTTATGGCCCGTTGCCAATAAAAAACCTTAAAATAGAAGCAAATACTTGTGCAATCAAAAACATTTTTGGCCATTTCATAGGCAATAATATTTTAAACATATGCCGAAATTTTCATTAATTTTTTTTTTATATTAATATAGAAGTTATGATGTTAATTGTGAAAAGAAAATGCGAAAAACAAAATTTTGAGAAATGCGCGTTTAAAATGGTTTTGTTAAATTTAGTTGACACATGATGTATATTTAAATGGCTATAACTTCCCTTCCAAACGCCATGGGATAAAAAGGAAAACGGTATTAGAAATAGAAATGTCTAGGGCACAAGATTTGATAATAATTTTCATTTTTTTTTGGCAAAAATTAGACATTTTCAAAGTAGGCGGATACCTTAAGGAATTGTGCTTTTTTAAAGGAATTAAAAACCAAATTTAAAATGCCAATTTGCTCAGTAGCGGCATATTAAATACCGTTAGTTGGTATTAAGTTCTGGCAAATTTCAGGTACAAGCTGTCATATCATTTTTTAGGAGGCCATTAATGAAAATGGGTATAGGAATGATCTATTTATGAAACTGGGTATAGAAATGTGTAAGCAAAGGGTTTCAGCCCCTACCCCCAATAAGATTTTGTTCAGGGGTAGTTATTCGTTTTACTGCACATTTTGTTAAAATCAAATAAGATTTTTTGTATTAATTAGCTTTATCATAAAAAAAATTATTGTTGATAAAATTCAAAAGTATCTTTCATTAAAAAAACTGCTTCTTAAGCAGTTTGGGGCGGATCCAAAGGAGGGGCAAAAGGCTTCAGCACCTACCTCTAAAAGACGTTTTAAGGGTACTATTTTGCTTTATTACACATTTTGTTCAGGTCAACTATGAGGTTTTATTTATTTTTTTTTTCCCTCGGAAAGAATTCTTTAGGGTAATATTTTTCTGTATTCATTCTGTTTTACATTTAATTAGCTTTCTTTTTTAAACTAGCCTCCTGCCTCAAAGTTTTCGGTGCCCGTCACTGAAATGGTTATCTAAAGATATTCGCTCTGCCGACTGAGTACTAACACAGCTTCGCCTTTCGACACCGATTAATGCCTTAATTACTTGCCACCGATTAATTTTGTGGCTGAAGGCGGTTTGTTAAACGATTCATATGTACATCCATGTTATGAAAGTAAAATAATATATTTTACATTATTTTATTTTTCTAAATACAGAACCCCTTAAGACATTTTAAGAGACTTCGTTTTGTCCGAAAAGTTCGTTCTCCCCGCCCCCTTCCCCCTCATTTTGAATGGCTTCAAAGAAGCTGGTATAAATGTTGTAAGTGAATTAGCTGCATTCTATTAGTTGTATTATTGTTTTAAAATCGAGAAATAGTTGTATGGTATTCAAGAAATAGTTGTAAGAAAGAAAATTGTCAAGAAAGAGTTTGTAACTGCGTAATAAATCATTAAATTTTAGTAAGTGAAAAGTTTCTGATTTTTAATTATTATTTGTAGCGGGAAAAAAAAGTGTTTTGCAAGGATTTAATTTTCGCGATTGCGACGGCCCGCAAAAATCTCAAAAATTAAAGCGTCGCGAAGATAAGTGTTTTTTTTTTTTTTTTTTTTCTAGCTAAAAGGTTTGTGTATAATATTTGATAGGACAACAAACCTATAGATTCGATACTTTTGTAGCTCAGAGAGATGAAATCAATCCCGACAGACTGTCGGGCTTAGTTCATTTCACCGAATATGGCACCCCGAGGATCGGGCTAAGTTTGCTTCACCGAAAATGGCACCCCGAGAGACTTTTGCTCAGCTCGCTGCTCCGAAAATGACACTCCGAGAGACGTTTAGGCTTAGTTCATTTCACCTAAAACGGCAACCCGCGAGACGTTTGGGCTTAGTTCGCTTCACCGAATATGGCAACCCGAGAGACGCTCGGGCTAAGTTTGATTCACCGAAAATGGCACCCTGAGAGACTCTCGGGCTTAATTCGCTTCACCAAAAGCGACAAACCGTTAGACGATCAGGCTTGAATTAGTCTTTAAGACTACGCAGTGGTGCATATGCTAATGATTTTGCGGTTGAAAGTGTTCTATAATCAGTTCATCCGTAATTAATCCGTAATTAATGATTAATCTTTCTTGTAACTGATCTCTTTTTTTTTTTTTCTTTATAAGCAGTCTAAATCAGTCTAATTTTTCATTCATATTTCAGGTCAGAACGTCCCACTAGGAGGACCTGGAGCAATTAATATACGAGGTAAGGCATTGCCTAACTTCTACGTAATTTAATAGTAACAATACTGTCCGGTGTACAAGTGTTTTCTAAACTTCACTGGTGTCCAAAATTAATTACAAGCACAACATACGTTCTCACTGAAGAATTATTCTGTTTATTGTAACAAAATTTGGCACAGAAATATACATATTATTATGGTAGAAGGTATATACAGGGTGATCATAATTAAACTTCTCTTATAAGCAGGGTTACTATAACAGCTAAAACGGGTGAACGGATTGTAACTTAATTTGGTATGTAGACGATAAATGAGATGCACTCAAGGAATTTCGTAAAAAAAAAAAAAAGAAATTAGTTTAAAAAGGTCCACTAGGTGGAGCTTTGCATAAAAAAACAGCAAATTTAACGATGAAATGACTAATTCCAAATTCACAGACAATTTCAATATTTATTCATTGGTTTGTGAGCATTTATTACTAATTCGGGTCTGTTTTTGATATGATTTCACCATATGAAGTGCCACCTAGTGGACAACTTTTAACTTAACTTTCTAAAAATTCGTTGCGCGCATCTCGTGTGCTATCTACTATATGCCAAATTTGCAGCCGACCGTTTCATCTACATAATGCTGATTATACGGGATTTAATTATATCCTGCCTGTAAAATACAACGATAAAGAAACGGTCAACTGTTAGTTATATACAGGTTATATCAAAAGCAGTCTAATCATAGTGTAATATATCTCGTGAAACGCCACGTAATATACGCCCTCTTTTATATTAGCATGACGGCTTGTTGTGATACTTGTATAGCAGTATACGGTAGCCACACATTGTATTGGGTGGACTTTTTAAGAGATATAGTATTTCATGATTAAACTGCTTTTGATATAACTTGTATATTAAATTAGTAAATTCAACATTTTTTTATTTATTGTTCTTACATGCCTTTTTCTTTAATAATGTATTTCTGTGCCTAATTTAGTTCTAATAAACAGAATATTTTTTCGGTTATTACAGATTTTGAACCTTATGTTTTTAGCCTCTATTTAGGACCCCCCTGTCAGAGGGAGGAGTCACGAAAAGTAGAAAGCGTATTTTCAAATAATTTTTCGAATAAAAGCCTAATTCCCAATCTCTGTTTCAGTATTAAAAAGTTGTTATCACCCACAAATGAAGATTGTCAAGAAACTTTTAAAGATAAACAATGTGCCACAGATTCTTTCCAGCTATATGAATTTTAAAAAAAAAGAAGAAAAGAAAATTCCAAGTTCAACTTCGGAAGTTTCAATAACATTCCAATACACTGTAAAAAAAATTCAGAAACGTTTCAGCTAACTGTAAGGCAACTTTTTTCGTAATTGTTTCTCACAAAGCGTGAGAAACATTTATGATAGGTGTTGTGGAAAGAAGAACGTTTCAGATTTGTGTCTGAAAAGTTTCCGGTAAAACAATGATATTGCAACTTTACAACAATTTCTGCTGTATATCTGATAGATTTTTGATAATTTCATGAAACGTTTCGAAATTTTTTTAGAGTGTATTCTTTTGCGTAGCGGCAAACAAAAATAAAATGTGTGCATCAGTGTGCAGAATTTACGCATTCACATGAGTTAAAATCATTTATTCAAAGTTAAAGCATCCCAATACGTCAATTCAGAACAGCAAAAAGTCTTAAAGGACCGCGTTAACAGTGGAAATAATGAGGTCCACATTAGTGTACCGCTTGAACGAAGAGGTTTGAGGCACACATTCAGTTCAAGCACAAAAGATTGTGAGAAGTTTGTGACAGGTTACTTTTCATTGAACAGGACGAGCATAGTAATCAGATCTTTTACAGGATGTCACAAATTTACATGAGTAGTAAGTAGAACAGATATGCCACCAAACGGTCACCACGTTGGTCTGCTATTAACGCTATATCATTGCCAGATTAGGCTCTAGAAAGCCTCTAAAGCTCAAGTTCTCAAAATCATGCTGTGTACATCCTCTCAAGGAAGTAAACGAGCTGAAATCAAATTACGTATGTCAGTTTGACAAATAAAATACGGGTTTTTATTGAAAATTAATCGTGTAGTCTGTAATAACAGCTTCTGGTATGTTTTTCGAGTTGTGTGTTATAACAAAAACACCCAAGAAAATTAAAATAGGAAATATAGCCCTTACTGGAATACTTTTTTTGAGAGGGTGTACAGCACATTTCAAAAGTTGCAAAATTTGGCTATTTCTCACACAGGCATTTTGTTTTAGTCTTAATTAAACTCAGACTAGCAGGTCAACCACCAAACGAGTAACAACAAATTACGCTGCAATGTCGGTGATGGAAAGAAAAATCCTCACTTTTTAATTTTTTTTATGCAATTTTCTTTGTGAGACATAAAAACTTTGTGTTTGAAAATGTTCTATAACCGATGTGTTTAGCATGACTTATCTCTTTTCAAACACATTTCTAAACAGGTAATCAAGGTGGGAACCAAGGAGGCCAAGGTGAAATTCCTGGCGGTTTGGATGTAAACCAAGGAGGTCCGAGTGGAATTTTAGGCGGTTTTAATGCAAATCAAGAACCTATAGGTAGCAACCCTGGTGGTTTTAATAGGAATCAAGGCAATTTCGGGGGAGCTCCTGGTGGCTTCGGAGGAAATCAAGGAAGCTTTGGTGGAATTCCTGGGGGCCAAGGGGAATACCAGGTGGTTTTGGAGGAAATCAAGGAGGCTTTGGTGCAATTTCTGTAGCCCAAGGAGGAATTACAGGTGGTTTTGGAAGAAATCAAGGAGGCTTTGGAGGAATTCCTTTTGGTCAAGGAGGAGTTCCAGGTGGTTTCGGAAATGCTTTTGCTGGAGGAATCCCAGGAGGCTTTGGTGCATTTTCAAGTAGTTTTGGAGGAATTGCAGGAGGGCCTGGAGGAAATTCAGGAAGCCAAGGAGCTGCTCCAGGTGGATTAGACGGATTTCCGGATGATGGAGGCAGTATTTTCATACCACAGAGTGGTGGAAATGGAGGAGGTAAGTTTAAGAAATATCATTTGCTCAAAATTACTGATATATTTAAAGTACATAAAAAGAGTACGATTTTCAAATAAGAATATAATAATTACTGATAGCTGCGTACTTATCATATGATCAGTAAAGAATACTATTGCTTCTAAGTAACTGATATGACGGATAAAGTGTACGATAAAAAGCACACCAAATATCTTACAGTCGTCAATTGTAAAATATTTTATACTAGCCGCCAAGGCGGCCAGCTTCGCCGCCCCATACCTTACTGTTCTTTATAGTGCAGCGTTGACTAAATTTCTGGACTCATTTCAATGAAACTCATGTTTCTTTGTTTTAACCTACGACTTCTTATCCTCTTATATCTCCCTGGTTTCAACAGTATTTGTCTTTATTTAGGTTAGGGCTGCTAATTTATTTAGGTTAGGGCTGCTGCACATTCTGTGTGTCACCATAAAAGCCGATGTTGAAACAGAAAATGGCTATAGTGTGCTTTAGCCCATTGCATGGTGACGTTTTTTAGATGGGCAATTAATGAGCCAAGTATTGTAAATTCGATATTTCAAAGCTGTGAAAAAGTCCGAAAGATCTTGCATTTTTGTGTATCCATTATTGCTATTTTGTAATCTAGCTACTACTTGAGATATGCTTGCTCCATTTAGCGTCATTGCACTGTTAATTTGGATTTTTGCACATGCGTTATTGTTATTGCACTTATGTTTACATCCAGCTGTTACCGTTCGCAGCGTAGAAATATCGTCGATATCGGTACTGCATACGTTAGAGTATTATATAAGCAGATTGTGGGAAATTCAATAGTCGTCACATGGTGGAAAATACTTATTAACTTAATACATAGTATCCGCTATCGGTACGACGACGGCCGATAGCGAATACTGTTAAATATAAGATAATCGCACTCTTTCTTGTAACCCCAACAATCACACGTTTATCTGTTAATCCTAGTATCTTACTTACAGGTTCTCTACTACCTTACTTACAGGTTCCCTACATATTATTAAACTGCGTGTTTACCATTGGTTATCTCCAGATCCAACATATAAAATATCTACATTTCATTGGATAGTTCTGGATCCCATCAAAACCTATATATATATATATATATATGAGTAACTGTTAAATCATATTATTATTATTGTTATTCATTTCCTTTTTCATGTTCTGAGTGTCATGTACTGTGAGTGTCTGTATTTACTTGTTAATAAATTCCTTATTCGGTTCGCGGATGCATCTCTTTACAAATACTATATGTATTACTTGTCACGTATTATTTCAGAAAGCTATATGTGGGCTAGAGTTACAAAGTTTTGATTTTACAAGCGTATCAGCTCAGGCTGACCTCAGCTCTGCATTCTAAATGAATTTCTAACAGCAAATAAAACTTAAAATTTTCTTTTTCTTCATGTGTAAATACCTCCAATTATCCGAAAATATCCGTCATGTACTGCTAAAAGCAGTTTTAAAGCGATTTTAGAGTAGCAAATTTGAACGCAGTTTTAAATAATAAGAGCCTGATTCGTGAGTTACGTTTGCAAGAGAAATAAGTGTTTCTTTACATCAAAGAAAAGAGGGAAATGGTTTGCGAATGTAATTCTGGGTTCTAAAAACGTTGAAAAACACTCTTAACTGTGGCGCCGATTTGCGAGAGCTTTTTATCTCTCGCAACTTTATTTGCCAGAGTTACAAATGGCAACTAGAGAAATTGGCAGTCTTCAATTCTGATTGTTCGACGCCTTTGCAATCCTATGGAATTCTCGATGAGTCACTTCCAGAACATCTGCAATCCACACAAACGTTGGCACGCATTCTTGTCGTGTTTCTCGATTTACGAGCGTTTTCCGTTTTTCTTTCGCAAATTTTTCCCTCTTTGAATCCAACACATGAATACAAGCTCTAACTCCCTGTCTCTTGTACTCATGAATATAAGGAGGTGGCATTAGTTATCTTCAGCATTGGATGAAATGAAGTAACTATGAGAGAAGTTTAACCTCATGAGGCTGTCCAACGGCGTCCATTCGTCGACCGAAACATTTAGTTCGTCCCTTTAAATCTTGGAGGAACGAATCGTAAATACGGAGTAGGCACCCGCTAGTTCTTCTATGGGGAGAAAATAAAGTAACTGTAGTAGCCTTGGAGGGCGTGGCTCAATAAATCGTATGAGCTCCAAACGGCTCTTTAACTCCGAGCTACGCCACCCAAAAATACGCGTAGGGTTACTTCATTTTTCTCTTCATAGAAGAACATAGCGAACGGAGGAAAAGCCGGTTACAGTTGTGGCTTCACTTTTTTTCCCCTCATGCCTACTCTCTATTATTCTCCCAAGCTTTAAATAACAAAGATGCACGATTTTAAAAAGCAACTAGACATTTTTACCGTAAAGAGCGAAATAATATTTATATAATTGCATGTTATAGATTGTATTTAAAATTTGACATTAAAAAAAATAATTTTTTCTTGTTTTATGTAGCGACAGATGTACGATTTTCCTGAGTAATTATACTTTTCTTTTTGTTCTTAAAAGTAAAATAATAATTTAAAGCATTTCATGGTAAAAAATAAATAAATAAATAAATAAATTTTATAGAATAACGCAGTCATGCGACAATATTTCGATATAAGTAATATGGTGAATCGGTTACAGTTTTGGTTTCACTGTCAGACAGGTGATTCTAAATCCACGTATTCATACCTGTATGTTTGTACTTATGTATCTTTTTGTTTTTTCGTTTCGTTTTGCAGCTTCGTCGAGTTATGCACAAGCTTCAAGCTCAGGTGCCTCGAGTCAAGCAAGTAGTGGAAACGGGCCAAGCTCAGGTTAAATCATAAGCATTTATGTAAGGGTCAGTCAAATGAAAATGGGGCAGATGGGGTTAGTAGTAAATAAACTATTAATTATTTCAAAAGTAATCGCCGAAACTGTCAATACATTTGTCTCACTCTGAAACAAGGCGGTCAGTGCCTTCGTGGAGAAATGTTCGGTGTTGCCTGCGGAACTATGATTGCCCAAAGGCTTTCACTTCTTCCTCTAATGCAAATAGAAGTCCATGAATATATTTCTTTGGTGCTTTAAAAATATAAGGGAGATCTGAACTGTATAAGTGCATTTCAGCGAAACTTTTGCAGTATCACCAGGGTTTTTCAGTCAAAACAGCCCTGGAGACGTGAGCTAATATTATCGTGGAACAGAATGATGCCCGTCATCAACATTTTTGGGCGTTCGGGCTTGAAGGCGGGCTTCAATTTTTGCAAAGTTTCCACATACCGCTGTGCGTTGATAGTCTTCTAACGGCTGTCATATAGTTGTTATAGTTGTCTATCGAAGCGTCTTCATTCGACTGTCCCTTAGATCATTGTATTCTTGATTTATTTATTTTTTAATTCGACAAAAGCACTAATAAATTTATGCAGATGTATATGATGCTTTATTGACAATGAAATGGAAAGAGCATAGTTGAAAAAAAGTCACATTTTTATTTCATAAAAAAGTGTTTTTTGAACGAAGCTTATTTCATACTTTTCTCAAAAGCACTTTTACCCAACTCTTTAAATTAAGAAAGAAACAACCAGATTTTCATTTTTTGAATTGACTAAAACTGCTTGAAAGAAATTTACCGAAATCACTATTTTGTGATTAAAATGACAGATCTAAGAAAACAAAGTATGTTAAATTTATGAAAAATCTGTAAATTTTCAGTTCGTGTTGTCACTGGTGAGATTTACAGACTACGGTACTGACATTTTGGTCACACACCTTTGCACTCGACAAGTCATGTGATCAAGGGGGTGTGACCGCCGTACTCCGAGATAGTGATACTAAAATGTTCACATCCCCTTGGTCCCATAACTCTTGCAAAGGGGTGTGATCAAAATATCAGCATTGTAGCCTGTAAATCTCGTCACCCACGGTTTATACAGGGTGTCCCAAAATGGTGGTAACAGGCGTTAATTCTTTATCTATTAAAGATAAGTGGACAGTGTAAATTGAAAAAAAAAATGTTCAAAATAAGGTCAGAAATAAGACTCTGTTAAGAAAAAAATTCTCTTGTTAATTTTCAAAAGTTGCACTTTTTAAATTTGTATACAACCCCTATACGAAACAATTCCCAATCAGTAAAATTTGCCCCATACACTCATGAGGTAATATACAAAATTTGAGAATTATACCTTTAAAAGTGTCAGAGATATGAAGATAAATATAACGCTGACGTAATCTTGTTTCTGTGGCTCTCGAAGGGAAAAAAAATCACGTCGAATGATCGCATTTCAGGGGTCGTACAGAAATGACGAAAGAAAATTTTTTTTCCACTCTAGCAATAAATGTTTGCATTCAAAATCATGCGCAGCCCCCAATCATTTTTCTTTAAAGATATCTCTGAGACGTTTTATGATGAAAGCTGGAAATTTGGTACATCCCCTCATTAGCGTATGGGACCCCTTTTACTAATTGGGATTTTTTTATAAGGGGGCCGTGTACAAATTTAAAAAGTGTAACATTTTGTATATGAACGAAAGAAAGAATTCTTCCGTTTATATACAACTAGCTGCGTGCCCGTTCTTCGCACGGTAGAAAACGAAAATGTTCCTTACATGTGTAATTCCACTTAATTCCAGTGATGTGAAATCCAAAATAAAAGCGAAATTATTTGACTTATAATGTAAATTTTGCGTCATGAGTACTAACTTGGCATCATTGCAATATCATGACTCAAAAAACTACATCAGTCCCGTGTCATTCGCGATCAGAAAAGTGAAAAGCTTAGCGGTTTGCAGAGAACTCCTGACTTTCAAAATGTCTTATTTCTATATCATACTGTTTTGAGGTTCAAGTTGTAGCGTTAAATACCTCAGACACTACATGAAATGAACAACTATTTATTTTAAAATAGCTGCGAATTTCATTTTTAAAAAGTTCAAGTAATCTCCTCTGTCGAAATTACTGCGGTATATATCAACGCAAATTAGAATTACTTATCGTTCAGTTGGTTGTAAAACAAACCTTGTAAAAGGATAAACAGAACACTTTTAATTTCATGAATATTTATTAACGTTGTATATTGGGATTTATTCATATCATCCTTACAAATCTACCAATACTACCTATTACGCATATTAATACTATCTATCTTCGCCTCTCCCTCTTTAATGCTCAATTTAACGAAACAGCTTACATTATTTGGCACAAATGGGACCTTTATATTCTATGGCGATTCTTTAGCAATTTACGCATTACCATAAACATTATTCATTTCCCATAATAGTTGCTATTAAGTAAGCTCTCCATACAAATTTAATTTATGCATAGTTTTGTAGGATTGGCGTATTTAGCACCGCAAAACATTTAATCTCACCGTGGTGAAAAATATTCAAGCGGTGCCAACTTAACCCATTTGTGCCTGGATGTTTTTGCGACTTTCTTCGATTTTTGCTAACACCAGCAGTAATTGATAAATTTCTGATGTCAACTTTTTGAACAAGGGATGATTTCATTTAAAATCATTATGCATAAAAATTGAAATGTCAACATCCCACTTAGCCATATTAAAATGTTTTGTGGAATTGAGGTTCAATACTCGCGAATAAAGGCTCGGAAAAATAAATAATGTTTTCGAATGATAGCGAAAATGCCGTACCAAAAAAGGGACGCTAGGCATAAATGGGTTAAATATCCATGTATCCAATATAAAGATATCTTATAAATCCTCCATAGTTCTGTCTACTGAAAACATCAAACTGTGCCATCTCGAGGAGCTATTTAGAATCGCTATAACTGTGACAGGACGTTAGAGTTGCAGAGTTTACAAATTTCACGCATTTTTAAAAATTTATGACGTCACTGTTTAACTACCGTAAAAGATACCCCGGTTGGCATCATGAATTTCTCAGTTTATTTCTAAAGTAAGTTTTAATCAAAATATCGCCTCCTTGTGTTAAAAAAAGAGCAGGGATAAATGAGTTAAATTTGTGGCGTAATTTTTACGTATTTTAAAGCATTTGACGTCATAGATCCTCACTGGCGCATTGAAATTCCGATATCCCATTTAAAAAATCGATTGGTTGGAAAAAGAACATTTTTTTCTAATCCTTTTTGTGGCAACGCAATTAAATTATCACGTGCCATGATCAATTAATGTAATCCCGTAAGCTCTCCTTTATGGAGGAACGTAATACAACGTTAAAATAAAACTATACTCGCAACCTGCATGCATACGCTAGGCAACGCCTGCGCCATAATTAAATGCCAAAAATAAAAATAGTAAATAGAAAAATTTTAATGTATCGCGCTTTGAAACGAACTTTGTAACTTTTAACCCATTTGTGCCTGGATATTTTTGCGACTTTCTTCGATTTTTACTGATAACTGAAATAATAGATAAATTTCTGATGTCAACTTCTTGAAGAAGGGATGATTTCTTTTAAAATCATTATGCATAAAAATCGAAATATCAACATCCTAATGTGTCATGTTAAAATATTTTGTAGAGTTGAGGCTTAATACTCATGAATAAGGGCTAGGAAAAATAAATAACGTTTTCAACTAATAGTGAAAATGCCGTCCCAAAAAAGGGACACTAGGCATAAATGGGTTAAAATGAACATTTTCAGCACCGTGAAGACATTTCAATTTTTAAATAAGCACCGGATTAAAATACCACTTCTAATAATAATAATCGTGAATTTATTAGTTTATTTCTACAGTAAATTTTAATCAAAATATCGTCTCCCTGTGTTGAAAATAGAGCTGGAATAAATGAGTTAAAATTATGGCGTAATTTTTACGTATCTTAAAGCATTTGACGTAATAGATCCTCACTTGCGAATTGAAATTCTGATATCCCATTTCAAAGCTCGATTGGTTGAAAAAACCCTTTTTTGTAATCCTTTCTGTGGCAACAACCGAATATAAGTTCTCGTGCCGCGATTGCAATGTAATGAATGGCGTAATATCGTGTTGATGCTATTAAATTCTAAACATTAGGCTGCATTAAAATTCGTAAAAAATCATCTAATTTACATTATTTTTTCGTTTTTATTTTAAAAGAGGGAGAAAAGAATGTTTCACGATTTGTCAAAATATCAAAAAGTTATGACGGATAGAATTCAAGATGGCGACAATTTTAAAATTATTTTACGAAAAATTCGCAGAAGTCGATGCTTAGTAAAAAAATTCCTAAAAATCGGTAAATTATGTTACGTATTCAGAACAAACTGTTTTTAAAAGAAAAATGTCTCCTCTATCCGATGATATAAATGCCGTTTTGCTGCGAGCGTAATTTCCGCCGTTATTACGAATTAGGTGAGAAAAAATGCCAAAAATCGCATAAAACATAAAATAAAAAAAATTCTAGGTCGAATTTTGAAAAAATCGCTTCGAGGTGCACAACTTCATGTTTAGATCTTCCCGAGTGCCAAATTTGGTGTTTCTAGGTGTAGCCGTTTGTCCGTAACGCCGCCGACACACAGACCCACACACAGACCCGCACACAGACATCTTCTTTTATAATAAGTGTAGAGAAAAAATAGGTCGGAAATAAAGTTTTATTTCCGACCTTATTTTGAACATTTTTTCAATTTACACTGCCCACTTATTAGATAAAGAATTAAAACTAGTTACCACCCTTTTGGGACACCCTGTATATGCACGAAAAGCATAATAAAAGCAAGACTAGTTGTTTTTACATAAGGTAATAAAACAAAGGTATGCAATTTTTTAAATTTATTTTTTTAAGGGTGGCCGCTTGCGCATTAGGCATTCGCTGCTGCTAAGGACCAAATTATTGCCCCCTTTTTTTATGGGGGCACCGAATAAGCTACCAACGTTACCTCTATGAAGAGACATGCAAGTTAACACCAAAGTCCAAGTCGGGAATCGAACGCGGACGCATGATTGGAGAGAATGGTTCGTTAGCCTTTGATCACGTTGACGGCATGCAAAAATCTAAACAAGCACTTCTAAACCTTATTGAAGAAGAAAAAAAAAAAGACTGGTTTGATAGTAAATATGCCACTGAGAAATACATAGTTGACAAACATGGAAAAAAAAAAAAATGTTAAAAGTGTTAAAAAAGTACTGAAATGTGCAAAGAGCAAATCTGCAGTACATAATAAGAAGTTTCCACAATTAACTATTACAAGGCCATATTTTAACACCATGTTTACTCAGAAACAAAAAACGTCCGTAATGAGCGCAGCTTATTTTCCATAAAGATTAAATACTTGTTTCTAGTTTCTCCTAAAACATCAGCCATAGGCGTAGAGTTATATGGGCCCGTGGGGCTCGAGCCCCCCCAATAAATTGTGAATAGGGGCTGAGCCCACCCAATAATTTACTACTAAATACAGAAAACTAATTTATACTGACATAAAAAAAAGTATTTTACGCCATTTACAGACGTTTAAAAAAAAATTGACCTGTACTTTTAAAAATTTTCTTCTTTTGGTTTCAATCATGATTTAGTATTCATTGTGACGCCCTGTAACACACAATGTTACTAATAAGCTGCCCTCGCCAGGCTCTGATTAATTAAAATCAGATTATGCAATGTAAAGTATGTAATGAAGAAAAGTTCAGATGTGTCTAAAATGCACTATCTCGTCGAAAATGTTTTTTTTCCTATTGAATTTTTTTCTTTGCTTCTATTTTTAACTTATAACATGGCAGAAAGATACTAACATGGATACTTACCTTACATAGGTGTAGAATTCTATGGACCCAGAGAGCCATTTTATGGGCGCCTCCAATAATTTACACTTATACATAGTAAGTCGTAGCTGCCAACCACTACGGAATATAATTAACCACTTTTTGTAAACAGTCTATTTTTTAATTATTTTTTTCAAAATAGTAACCAGCTCGAATTTCAAAATAGTAACCATTTTGCTATATTTTAAGCCGAAAAATCATGTAGAAAAAGTGGTTAATTCTATTCCGTAGTTGGCAGTTAAGAGTAACTTATATGTACGTGAATCAGTGGCGTAGCCAGAAATTTTTCATGGGGAAGGGGGTGGGGTACGACTTCTGCAACTCACATATATGTATAAGGTACTGGTGTATGATAAGAGAGTGAGGAATATACATTTTGTATGGCAAAAAATTCCTCATGGGGAGGGGTATAACCCCCCTAACCCCCCCCCCTTGGCTACTCCACTGACGTGAATATATGTGGTTGTGGGGCCCGGCCCCCCCAATAATTTTGAAAACTTTACGCTTATGACATCAGCAAAACCAATCAATGTTTTCATTTTACGCATATTAGTGAGTTGCCCCCGGTATTTAAACACCGTTTCATTGTTTTTTTTTAAAGTCTGCCAACTTTTTAATATTCTTGAACAATGGACACTCCAATATTTCCTAATTAGTCCAATTTGTGTATTTAGGTCCCTGGAGAAGGCGTGTTGTGCGGAGAAGAAACGGAGGTAATGAAACTTTATAATTTATTTTATATTTTGTGCAACTTTGTTTCGATTTTATGCTTCGTAAATTCTGTCGGATTACAACTAGAAAATTCTGGAGATCGTTGATGGAGACTCAAAGGAATGTCTTTTTAACAAACGATGTATGAATAATGCGTAATGTGTATAGTCAACGCCCTCTAGGTATAGAAAGCCTTACAACTGAAGCTTTGACGTCATCACGAGATCTTCTTATATGACGTCATCACAATTTTACTTTCACCAAGTATATCTATTTTAAGTATGTGGTGAATTTTCTCACTCATAAAACATTTTAATGATTCAAGATAAAAAAAATAATAATTTTACGATAAATGATAATTTTTGACCATCACTAATTGTAAAATATAATACAGAAGTAGATCACAATGAATTATTTTGTATCAGAAAGGCATTTTAATTTTTATCTTTAATTGAAGATATTTTCTAATATTTGTAGCATCCACCAGAAATTCTAAATAGTTTTACTTTTTGAAGAAACAACTGTAATGACGTCATTTAAGATCCAGGGATGACGTCACAGCTTCAGTTGTTAGGCCTTCGACATCTAGAAGGTGTTGGTACAGTACATTCTGAAAGGTGTTCTACATGAAGAGCGATCGTCGCCACAGGACTTTTGAACAGCATTAAAAACAAACCAAAGATGTTAGTATTTCTTCTTCACCCTATGCACTATGGACTGGCATTGATAGTAAAGCTTTATGTCTCGCGCAACTTTCAGAAAAAATTCATATGCACAAAAATCGCTTTCGAAAACGGGCCGAGGATTGTCCCGTTTTTGGAAATATTTCCAAATTCCGTATGTTTCGCATTTTTTGCTGGCAATTCGCAATGTCAGTTTTCAGTGCAACTTGTAAAGAGACATTCTAAAATTTTCCGAGTCCCTAGCTCAATCAATTTTTATAAACAGCTGTTCAAAAGTGGCACGATTTTTCAAGTGAAACAGCTTTAATAATCAGATAATGGGCTAGTCCGGCACGTTTAACCCTTTAACGCGCAGTGTTCCCGCTCTGGGAACACCAAACTCTGGCGTTTTGACTGTTGCCAGTCACGAAAAATAGATTAGATTTCTATAAAAATAGTTGCGGGTGACATAGGTACACGAGAATCCTTTACTTTTAAGCACGTCATTTCCCGTAAAAAAAAAAAAATTCACGATTATTTTTAACAGCACTGACATCTGCTGAAAAATGGAAGAATGCGAGAACAGCTGGATAGATTGCCCAATGCTGAAAAAAGGGCAGCCGTTTCCATCGCTCGACTTAACTACCAGCAAGATGGCGGACGATTTTTTGACCCTTTTTTGACGACAGCCAGCTGTCGTCAAAAAAGTGTCTCTAGATCTGTGGTACGCAATGAACGTTTCGATCGTCCGCCATCTTGCTGGTAGTTAAGTAGAGTGATGGCAACGGCTGCCCTTTTTTCAGCATTGGGAAAGGGTTAATAATGTGGCACTGGCTCTGGAAACATACCGTATGTAAACAAGCATGTCCGCTCTTGTGCTTCCCTCCTTCTTTCGTCATTGTTTTCTAGTTTACCCTATGCCTTTTGTAATGTATTTATCTAGTGTACTACAATATGAACAAACGGAAGCACATGACTGTAAGGAGTAAAAAACAACAGATCTTGATAATCCAAAATTTTTCGATAGTCTGGCAGTTGTGTGGTACCATATATGTCAGATTACCAAGATTGTACAGTGATTAGCAATAACGGTAGTTTTGCCTCGGTGCTGATGTGAAACTTGTCTACTTTTTATTGTATAAATGCGTAGTTTTCTTATGTTATTAGTTTACTAAATAGTAATAGTTATAAATTATATTGCTGGTTATATAATGTCACAAAAATTTGTGCCACTTGAATATTTTTTTCTTCTGTGAAAGCATGAAAGTGTGCATGCTTGTCCGTATCCGACATGCTTGGCTGAACGGGAGACAAGGACGTGTGTTTCCCAGGAGTGCCCGATTATTTAACGTGCCGGACTAACCAGCAGCTGGATTATCAATAGTGTACTGTTTATTCATTTTATATTTGTACGATTGTGAAAAATAAATTAGAGAAGTAATTAGAATATAAAGACAATTAATACAATTTTAATTAATAAGAGAGTACTTTAATGAATGAAATGATGGTCGCTTCGCCCCTCTCTGAGCGACCTTCGGCTGCCGCGGCACACACTTTGGGGACCCCAGGGCTAAATTATAACTAGAGCAGTAATTTTAAATATGATACATGATAAATGGAGCAAGTCGCACACAGGCGGATATTTAAAATTTTTGGACAAAACCTGTAGGTGGATTTAAGCATTTTAAAAGCTAAAGAAATCAGAGAAAAAACATGATGAAAGCATCGATAATAATTGTTTTCAGTCATGTGTTTAATCATCCTCAACACCCCAAAAATTTTTACTTTGCCGACAAGATTTTCAAATTTTTTATCATCATCTTTTGAGTTACAGTCTCTATAATATTTAGCTAATTGCCGACAACATATGACATGCTGTTTGCAAATAGTATTCCGTACATGTTGGCAGCTATGGATACCTTTGTGTCACCTTTCCGGGGATTTTAGCCACGCCCAGTCGATTCAGAAAATCCAAACAAGAGGAATCCAGCTTAACAATATCGATGATAATTACTCGCAGGGTAATTAAAAGGACACATTCATTTAATTACCCTGCACATGGCATCTTACGTCCGTTGAATAATGATATTACTTTTAGGCACTGAAGTAGATCACGCACACTTGAATATCGTGGCTGATGAGATCTACAGTCTGAGGTGCTAACATTTTCAGTTACACGCCTTTGCACTCGAAAAGCCATATGATCGAGGCCCTAGATACTCATAGATAGTCATAGTCTTGAGTACTAGATAGGACAGCCATAGTCCTATATGGCCATATTAAAATGGTCAGACCTGACTATGACTTTCCGAGTGCAAAGAGCTGTTACTAAAATGTGAGTGCCGCAGCTTGTATAATGTAAATCCCGTCAACCACATTTGAACATATATTTTGTTTACCTATCCACAGCTCGTGAGAGTGCACTTCGTACTGAAACACAGTGCATGATCACAGTACTATACATTTCATTTCACACCTTCTCATGAGAGAATGCCCATGAAAACAAGTCGATCATACTTACATAAGTGTTAGCTGCCCCTGATCAATGCTATTAGAACTGGAGTGATGACGACGTGAATGAACGAGCGAGCGGGGTAGAAAGTAACTACTGCGGGTACTTGTTGCAGAGGAAAAATCCAATTTAAAAAATTTACCCTCTTATGGAATTTAAGTGGGTTTTATTACTTAGTGGGTTTAAGTTATGGAATTTAATTTCTTTCTGCCCATACTCGAAGTAAAGGGTGAAAAGGAAACTCTAAACGAAAGGGTCAAAATACATTTCTGTTTGAACGTACATGTCTAAGATCAACGTTTGCGAAAAAACAGGCGAAGGATTTTGCCTTTTTCCCTGTTTTCGTCCCTTCTTCTGTGAGTTCAATCTAAGATAAACTTTGGTAATGCAGAATTTTTGAATGTCACTTTCTAATTATTTACTAGCACAACCCGATGGTCAAGGACAAGGACAGGGATGGGGACCAGGACAAGGACAAGGTCCAATTCAAGGACAAGGACTGGGACAAGGACAAGGTCCAAATCAAGGCCAAGGACTGGGACAAGGACAAGGTCCAATTCAAGGACAAGGACTTGGACAAGGACAAGGTCCAAATCAAAGCCAAGGACTGGGACAAGGACAAGGTCCAAATCAAGGCCAAGGACAAGATTCAAATCAAGGTCAAGGACTGGTACAAGGAGAAAGTCCAAATCAAGATAAAGGACTAGGACAAGGTTCAAATCCAGGCCAAGGGCTGGAACAAGGGCAAGGTTCTAATCAAGGACAAAGATTAGGACCAGGACAGGTTCCAAATCAAGGAAAAGGACTGGGTCAAGATCCTAATCAAGGGCAAGGACTGGAACAAGGTTCAAATCCAGGCCAAGGGCTGGAACAAGGACAAGATTCTAATCAAGGACAAGGATTAGGACCAGGACAGGTTCCAAATCAAGGACAAGGATTGGAACCAGGACAAGGTTCTAATCAAGGACAAGGATTAGGACCAGGACAGGTTCCAAATCAAGGACAAGGACTGGGACAAGAACAAGGATTAGGACCGGGACCAGGTTCAAATGAAAGACAGGGATTAGGACAAAACCAAGCTCAAGGACTAGGTCCAGGACAAGGTGCATCACAAGGACAAGGAAATGATTCAGGACAATTGCCAGGATCAGGGCAAGGTACATAACATGATAATTTCGTTCTGTGTTTTGATTCAAGTTTTATACTTTTAAAATAAAGATGTATATTTCTAGATTGATTGTATAAGACAAGATGAAATAGGAAAATAGTATCTTTTCGCTTGAGATAACGTTTATAATAACACTCTTGAAAAGGTAGTTGAGACTTCAGTTCTCTAGTAAGACATTCCCAATGCTTAGTGAAATTATTAAAAAATACATATAAGCTTTATGCATTTAAAATTTTGTTTTTAACAGTTTATTATATCACAAATTTTATTTAATTTCTTTGTGCATACACGTAAAGAAATGAAATTTTCAAGCAATCTGAAATTAAAAAGTCCAGCGAAATAATATGCGTTTGAATTAACTATAAGCATGGTTAATGAAATACTTAATACTGCATGCTATACGAATTTTAACAATTATACTGTCTTAGCTTTATAATTATGGGGTGTACAATTAATTATTGGACGTATGATTAATATCAGAAAAGACTTTTTTAGGAAAACTATTTGATTAAATTTTATTTAAATTGCACTGCGGTGGATGTTCAGCATACAAAATGAATAAATGAATCTTAAAGAATGTAACACTCCATATTCATCGTATGAGACACTGCATACTCTTTGATGCTTTCTTTTATTCTATACATTTTAATTTTTCGAGGGTCTATCTACGAATTCGTTGTTTATTTAACTTTGGGATTTCCAAAAAGAACAATCATTTCTATTGTCCATAATTGATTTTTCTTATACCTGTGACCCTTTCCTAATAATAAAAAACTACAATCGCACTACGAAAATTGTGTAATCGTAACTGTGCAATTTTATTATTTCCTGATCATCAAACATTAAGGATCAGTTAACGATAATAATTTCTCAGTTAACGGTTAGTAAAATTCTTCTTATTTGTTCTAGGATCAAGCTCAAGCAGCAATGCTACAAGTCAAGCTAGTTCACAACAAGGTGGAGCAGCATCCTCATCTTCCAGTAAGATTAAAACTTTGTTATAACCACTTCTTAGCTCGTGAAAACTAGTTCTATAACAACAACAAAAATAACGACAACAACAATAATACATTGGTTTAAAAACAAATAATATTGCTAAATAATCCATTAGTAAAACTAATGAAATGCCCATTTAAGAAATACGTTTGATGCATTAAAGAACTATTTAAAGTACAGTTACTTCCTGCTTTTATGAAACTATTTTATTTGTCTAATTTTCTTCTTTTATGCATTTTGTGATATGTATAGGGTGTCCACAGTAAAAAGATCTTATATCAAAGTTGTTCTATAGTCGAAACTAGTCTTCCGAAAATTGTAAATTTTGTAGATTACTTAGACGAGGGAATTTGTTTCAGCCAAACAAAAGCATATATCAATACAAGATGGCGCATTAATTTATAAAACTGAAATAAAAAAAGCAAATATTTTTCGACGTCACGTGGAATCTACCCGTGGCTGACAAAAAGACAGGCTCCGGTGGTCACACCTACTTTTGAAATCACACCACTCTTTGTATGCGATGATCTGCTTTTTCCGCAGACTTAACGTTTACTCAAAGAAATACAAGCAATGTTTCATAACCAATTTATTTTTTTTAAATGATCTTTGAGTGGAAGTACTCTTGATGAATTTATTTAAAATTCGTATCATATTTTACATTTTGTTGCTTTAAAATATTTCGTCAGAATAATGAAAGTGATTTGGTTAAGGAACTCAAAAATACTGGTACTTATATAAAAACAAACTACTTCGGATGAAATGTACGGTTTTTCTATCTCAAGAATAAAGATTATCTCATGGAGATAATAAAAATAAACACCACTTTTCCAAAGCTACTATTCATTCTTGAATATATTCTCAGCTTTTTAAATTTCTAAATAGTCGTTTTTTGGAAATATTTTTGCTAAAAATTGCTATGAATTTAAAGAAATTTAAAAATTTGATACAGTAGAAGACATAGGAGGCAAACACTGGACGATATATATATATATATATAATATATAAAACTGCTAAACTTACGTATAATGGATATCGATTTTCTCGATATATAAACCATCGAGCAAATAAAAATCAAAACTATTACAGTAAGAATAATACAGATCCACGAATAAAAATTGCTTCAGAGATCTTAAAAATTGTTCAAAAAACCGATGATTTAACTGACATTATCGAGCTCCATCATCAGGTACCACCGCTTGAATAATGTGAGTTAAAGAAAAACAAAAATAGCTAGGTTTCTGTAGGTTGCATGACAAAAAGAGTCATGGTAATCAACTTAGGGGAACGACCACAGCTATTGAGGAAAACGTGGAAATGATCAAAACATGGAGGATAGTTCAAAGATGATGCCAATATTAGATTTCGAATACAAGGTGTTGCGAACATAGAAACATAAGTAACAAAATTTTATTGCAGTATGAATCAAATAGTTAAATAGAGAGAAAAATTAAACAACACATTGATATTGGAGCATGAATCATATATATATATTTATATATATATATCAGTAATTTACATTTTCTCCAACTTTTGTGCAATACCCAATATCAATAAAGACTTTATAAAAAGAAAAAATATTTTTTTTTACCAATGAGCGGGCATTTTGCGCATTAGCCTTTTTGCCATTACTAAGGCCCGAAACACTGGCCATTTTATTATGGGAGCACCCTGTGAGTGGCCAGAGTCGCCCCTATGAAGGAACAGTCAAGTTAACATCCATGCCCAAGCCGGGATAAAATATTAACTTATCAGATAAAGCATTTTTTGGTAGATCAAGATTTCAATATAAATAAATTAAAAGAGCAAATCAGCAATAATGTAAATTAAAAAAACCTTACCTGAATCAGTTTCTAATCCACCTAAATTTTTTTTATATATAAATAAAATACATCCAATTTTTATGCGAGTGAACTTTGTAATAATGCAGTAGCGGATTCAGGGGAGGGGCTAGGGGGCTTCAGCCCCCCCAAAGAGATTGCTAAAGGATAACAGTCTGCTTCATTATGCACCTTAAATATGTAAAGTAATCTTTTTTAATCACTCAGCCCCTCCCAAAAGTTTTTACATTGGTTTAGACTAAAATTTTTCATTATTGTATATTTCATTTGGGTGTTACATGTTTGGGGTTTACATGTGTTATTTTGTGTAAATTATGTTATTTCAAGCAGTTTCCATTTTTAATCAATAATGAACAAAATATCTAGAAAGACTGAAATTCAGATAATTTTAAGACAAACAAAAGTTATGCCTATTTAAAGCTCAGTTAATATTTCGGTTGTTCGCTCTCAATTGCATTTTTTAAAAAATGATCCATTACACATTGCGTAAGAATTTAAATTGTTCGAATTTTCCATAATATATATGCATTATCAATCAACTCGATTTAAGCCTTTTTCACTTTTTGCACGTTATTATTTGCAAGTATTGGCTATCATTTATTTTCCTAAAGATTGATAAAATTTTTGCTGACAATCAATACAACTTGCTTAATTTATCTAAAACTGTTGTATTGCAAATGGAAATAGCGTCAAAAGTTATATGTAGTAAAATATTTAACGATATGCAATATAATTTATGTTAAACAGACATTTGTTGTCCCATTCTTAAAAAAAAAAATACCTTTTTGATTATTACAAATTTCATTCATCATGTACCAAGCAACAGAAACTATAGAAACGACCTATTCAGTTCGAGGAGCTTTTCTCCCGTCTAAATCCCTAACAAAGTCATACGATAAGTTAATGTTAACTTACTTTGTTTACTTCTATGAATTACAGAAAAAATTTTGTGTTTTAATAGCCATCAATAAAAACTAAAATTGGCTTAAACATCTTTGGAGATTTATTCAGTATTAAAATCTATAACTGAAATATCTATTAAAAATTAAATAATTACTGAAAGATTAACTTTTCTTCCATTAGAATTAAAGTTTTCAACGGGATAACATCCATAAAGACGTTCATAAATACTGCACATGCCAATCCATTTTCAAAACACATAAAAATTTTAAATAAGCACAACTTTTAAATATAAAATGCAAAAAGCTGAATAAAATAAGTATTCACATGTTTCTGGAACAAATATTAATTCTAGAACGTCAAACTTTGTATACTACCAGAAGTAACTAGTAACGGTGCATTTCAGAACAGCTACCGCGACTAAGAATTTGGACTTCGCATGCAAATGATCACGTAATATTTCAAAAACCGCGGCCTAGTTTTTCGTCTGCTATCATAAAAGCGAGAAAAATCGTCTGGAATTTTTATTTCCACTGAGTTTGCCTATGTAGCTTTATTAGATGTGTAATTTATTGATTACGGTGGCGATATTTGACACTATTTTTTTCCTGAAACAAATTCCTGTCTTCATTTTGTGATCCCCAAAATTTCACAATTTTCTGATTAACTTGTGCCGATTGAAGACATTTTTGAGATAGAGCCTTTTAACTGTAAGCGTGCGACTTTCTTCAGAAAGGGAACGTTAATACCCTGTTAGTTTTCCTAGAATTTAAGTTAAGCATTTTTTTTTTATTTTTTTTTTAAAGTGGGGTTTCACCACTGCTGTACCACACCTATATAAACCTCCTATTCTTGAAATCTGTTTTGTGAAATGTCGGTTTTCTATCTTCTCATTTTGTACGTAAATACAAAAATAAAATTTTATTAACCCTTTAAAGCTCGTATTATTTTTAAGAACAGTCATAAAAGGGTAAACATTTTTATTCAAGAAAATTGTATAAAAATAAGTGCATTTACAATACATACATTCATTTTAAGTTTTTAGACATTTTTTTTGCGCGAAAGATAAAAAAGTTAAATTTCTAGGAAAAGCCAACATTTAGAGTTATTGTGGCTGAATGTGTGTTTTTCTAGTAAGCAGAGAATCATTTAAATATATGTTTTAAACAGAGGGAGAAATCTTAGCCGTGATTTTGACAGGAGCAAAAAGGAAGGGGTTAAACTTAGAAAGATTATTGCTGATATCGAGGAACAAACTACAGTTGTCGGAAATCCGTATTTATTGCGACCGGATCCTGTCAGATTTCTTGGGAGGAGCCAAAAGACAGTCGTCTGAATTAATAACAAAAAGAAATCTTGTTGAAACCATTAAAAATTTACTTTAGTGGTTAAATAATTGGAGCAAATAAATAAAAATCATTAATTAATATGAACTTATAATGTATTTTAATTAAGAATATACATATATACAGTAGCGGATCCAGGGGAGGGGTTAGGGGGCTTCAGCACCCCCCAAAAAGAGATTGCTAAAGGGTAACATTATGCTTTATTATACACTTTAAACAGCTAAAATGATAATATTTTATGAATTAGCCCCTCCCAAAAGCATGCACATTGATTTTGACTGAAATTTTGATTTACAGTACATTTTAATTGTGTGAAATAAGCTTTTTTAAAAATTTAGCCTCTCCCAAAAGAAATATCTGAATCCGCCACTGCATACATATGTAATGTACAATATGTACATACATATGTGTTTACAGAATACTGTACAATTTATACATTATCATAATTTAATGTAGTTTAAACAATATAAAGAATATTTTTATAAAGTATTTGTAATTACAGAAAAACTGGATAAAACTTTGAAGCTTTGAAGTTGAATATAATTTATGTGTTTACTTTTATTAGCACAAAATGTAGGCATGAACAAAAAGCAAAAAATATATATAATGAAAGAAAGCAGTCAGCTATTTTGGGTCTAAAAAAGAAACCCTTTGTCTGTGCTGATGACAACAAACAGGCAACAAAATAAGAGATTGGGAAAAATGGATTTAAAATTTTTCAATGGACAATTTGGCAATGGGTTTCCTTATCTATGTATCGCTTACACTTCTCCCCCCCCCTCCCACTGAAACTGATTCCGGAATATCGATGGTCTAGATTTTTGACATCCGGATTATGAACGGTCCAGATTTTGACATCCGGATTATGGATGCTCTACTGTACTTCACTGCCGGATTTCTACTTCCATTATGCGTGGCAGAACTCTAGCATCAGGTCGCAATAAAGCCCAGCAATTTTTCGTGACCTGCAAGCAATATGTTAACTATTGTATATTGCATCGTATTAAAAACCATGTTTCTCTCAAATAGGTTCAGCTCAATCCAGTATCCAAAGTGGATCTGGCAACAGCAGCGAATCAGACGACTGGGAAGCCATTTTTTGGGATGACGACTGGAGTGATGATGACGCCAGCTCTGCTAATTCGACAGACATCGGTGGTGATAATTCTGATGACAACTCTGATGATACTATATCAATAGCAATCGACCTAATATCGTCAGTGTTTCTGCTGATAAATTCCTTGGGAAACACAAATTTAAATAAATTGTTAGGTATAAATCATTTTATTTTCTATCCAAATAACATTTGGCGTAAAATCGCTAAACTTGGCGCCAAAAATAAGTCCTTAAAACTGAAATGAGCTAAGCAATAGCGCGAATGTTTCTGGAGAATTCGAGAAAACCCTATATTAAAGATAAACACCCACAAATCCCTATTTCACGTTCTAGTTCACGGATTTTCATGCAACAAGATGCAAATTTTGACGCATAGAGCACGAATTTCAGACTAATTTAATACCTAGAAAAGCTGTTCACCCCAAAGACCGACAATAACCTATTATGTTGGTACGTAGCCAAACTTTACCTGCTCTTGCCAGCTGACAAGATTAATATTTAGTAGTTACAATTTAGTATTATTTTGTGGTGTTGGCAGGCATTTCAAGAATCGTTTCTACAAAATTTCGTACTAAAATCATTAGATAACCAAACCTGCATGCAAGTACATTTCTTTAAATTCACATAACATAATGCTATACGTGAATCTTGGTAAATCAGCTTATGACTGACGACATGAAAGTAATATTAACCAGCTATCCTTGCCTATATGTTATCATATTTCCCAATTTTTCTTAGGAAATAAAAAACTGTAAATTTTTAGTTTACTGTGATAAATTTGTTCACACACAGTTAATTTTGGCCTCGTAGAGGAATTAAAAAAGAGGTTAACTTTTTTATCCCCACCCCACCCCCCAGCTAAATAGAGGTTTTAGAAACAGGGCACATAAAGGCTTTGTTAAACTGAGTAGGGATTCTAATTTTTTGTTTTCTGAAAGGCCACAAAGGTAAATTTTACATGTCTTTGAGTGAAAGCCTTCGTTAACGGATACATTTTTTGGTAACGTTGAACGCAACACCAGTTCAAGTTATACAGGGTGGTCAGTTTAAAAGAGTAGCCGTAGGTTTTTCTTACTACTCTTAAATCTGGCGGATGTGGCAAATATTCTAACACTCAGATGTAATTGTTTCAACCTGTTTTAAGTGTGGGAGACAATTTCCATCGATCTAGGACTATTATAATTTTATTTATGGGACAAAACAGAAATGGAGACGTTACTGAATCCTGTGATAATTTTATTTTTTAAAAACATACTTCAATTCAAATTTTTTACATTATTATTCCTTACAGCAAATGTTGAAAATGCTCTCTACCATTTTGAATGAAAACCTCAACACGTCGAGCCCTCTTTTGACACACTTTGTAGCATTGTTGGTGTTATTAATGAGATTTCTTCAGTTATAGTTTCTTTCAAGTAATCGATGTTTGCAAGATCTGTGGAAAACATTATCTTTAAGACACCCCCCCCACACACACACACACAAAATCTGACGAGGTGATGAATAATTAATCATGGAATGACAATGTACAAAATTTGAATTAAGTTATGTTTTTATAAAACAAAATTATCACAGGATTAAGTCACTTCGTATACGCACAATGTCACTCCATTTCTTTTTCACATCACAAATAAAGTTGCAACAGTCCAATAGTGTTGGAAATTGTCTCCTACACTTAAACAAGGTTCAAAAAACTATATTTCATTGCCAGATAGTTGCCACGTCCGTAATATTTAAGAGTAATAAAAAAAAAAGCGGGTACTCTTTTAAACTGATCACCCTGCATTTTCCTTTAAATAGAAAAATGCCACGGCCTTTAAGGAATTTATTTGACAGGTTTTAGTGTATAAGTGTATATTGTTAAGCCCCTTTTTGATATGAAACTGGAAAAGAACTAACAAATATGTTGTCGTTACGGGATTCAAAATACCCTAGCAACGTTTTTGATAAAATGTTTAAGCTGAATCTAGTAATTCCGAAAGCTTTAACGAAGGAAGATCTTAAAGAAATTTAAAAACAAGTATGATGACTGTTGTACGCACGACCTGCACAAATAAGGCACTGGTGTCCAAAAGTTAAAGTTACAAAGCTGACCATTATCTGGAAGAAGATATTTATTCAAAGCATGGTGGGGCCAGCGAGGTCTCCAGACCTCAGTCCCATAGAGCACTTTTGGAATGCTCTATGGAGAGCCATTCCATGTCGACAATGCCTTCGAAGGATAACCCAGGCGTTAAAATTAGCGCTTTTGGAAGAATGAGGACTGCGACAAATAAATAAATAAAATAAAATAAAACTACAGATTTTCTTCACTTATTATTTTAATTATTAAATGAAGTTTTCTCATTAATTAAGATAGTAAAAAAATCTCAATAATTACTAACGTAAAATATATTCTTTATTCAAATATACCTTAAAATAATTTTTAAGAATATAAGTTTTTGACAGATAAAACCGGTTTAACCTTTGTTGGTCAAAAACCCAACCCTGGATGTGACTAATGTTGTTTTCATTTAATTCAATGCCTAAAACCGCCTACATAAGATTATTCATTTAGGTCAGGGTTGGCGAAACTTTATGGATCAACGTGCCATTTTTTCTAAAGAAATGTTTAATGAGGCCATAGACGTGCCGTCAAATGATTTTGACTTAGTGACCGTTCGATCGTGATACTTCATAGTAAACTTTGTTATTTTTAATTAAAATGCAAACCGTTTTGATCGGTGGCGTGCCCAAAATATCTGTCGCGTGCCATCAATGGCACGCGTGCCACTGGTTCGCCACTCCTGATTTAGGGAATGCAATCCTGCACTGTTTTTCGTTTCGCAGGTCGGGATTGAGATTTGTTGATCCAGAGGGATTGGCATTCCATTCAACTAAAAATTAATTTCAATAGAGAATGGTAGGAAAAAGTAAGCACTATCAAGATTAACTTTAATAAACATAATTTATCTTATTTGATAATTAATAAAATAGGAAAATTGTAGTAATGATATTCAAATTAATGTAAGACAACGTAAAGAGGCACTCGTCTTCCCAGTCTTGATCTAATTTTAATAGAGAACACAAAAGCACTTGGCAAAATGCTTTCCTTTCTTTTTTTCGTATTTATTTATTTATTTATTTATTGTATGAAACTCTGAAGTAGCATATATTTTTGCATGGTTAACTGAAGTTCACCTTTTAAAGATATCACTTGCATTGTGTGTGTGTGTGTGGGGGGGGGGAGGAGTGCACAAGTCAAGGGTCCTGCTCCAGGAAGATACAATATTCTGCGTTATACCAGTCCGTAAATCATAACAATATGGGAGCTGAAGGGGGCAGAGGACTATGGCCCCTCTCTTCCAATTGGTATGAGCGCCCATGATCACTTATTTTTATTCTTGTGCAAAATTTATGGCCAATTGATGATTAGGAAAGTGACTTAAAATTGCGATAAAAATAATTTATTTCTCAGTTTCATTTCGATATTACGGTCTTTATCTAGCGAGATCAGTGCCGCAAACATTTGTGCGGGATAGGGATTGCATTCCCTACACTCATTTCGTAAATCCAGCATTCTTTCAAGTTTTCAATCATTTTGAAATATCAGGTGTACAATCTTTTCCGGCATACGAACTTTAGTTGTGCCCGTAAATTTTATATTACTGTCTTTCATTAATCTTTCTTGTGAAATATATTTTCAGGTAATGCTGGAGTAAACGTGACAGACATATTGAGCAAGATCGGTAGCGTTCCTGGCACTGATGGTACCAAGTAAGGTTATTGGCACATTCCAACGAGATGGGAGATTTTACTCGAGTTCCATTTCAGAATTTTAATTCAAGAAATAACTGAGTATTTTCAATGTACTGATAGATGAATAATTGTGATTACATAGCTCTGTAAATAAAATTTTTTAAAATTGGGTGAACAATACGTGTGAGTAGTTTTCCTTTTGCCTTTCTTCTGTACATTGTAATAAAGGATTCACAAACGGTACATGAAATTAATGGATTACCGAGAAGCAAACCAGCACTGGCGCCAGGAGCATAACCAGGAAACTTTTTCGGGGGAAGAGGGATATGAAATAAATGGCGAATAAATAAACCATATATCTGCACGATATAAAACTTATGCTAAATAATCTGAAAGTTTCTGGGGGCGATATATCCCGATATCCATCCACACCTCTTAGATACAGGAAGCCAGAGAACAGAATTTTTACGTCATTAATAGGTCCACTGAAATGACTTCATCGCAGTTTTACTTTCACAAAGTAAAATTATTTAAAATTTGTGGTGAATTTACTCACGTATAAACCATTTTAATGATTTATGCTAGAAAATTTAATTTTACGACAAATGACAACTTTTAACAATCATTAATTATATGATATGACGTAGAAATAGGTCATTATGAATTATTTTGAATCAAAAAGGTAGCTCAATTTCTATCTTTAACTTAAGATATTCTATAGTATTTGTTGTATTCACCAGAAATTTTAAATATTTTTACTTTGTGAAAGCAAAACCAGGATGATGTCGTTTTAGTGTACTAAAAGATGACGTACTGGCTTCTGTATCAAGGAGCTGTTGTATCAACGCCTCCTAGATACAGAAAGCCTTACAACTCCCACATCACCAAGCTTTGGCGTCATCATTAGGCCCACATTTGTAAGTTTTGTTTTCACGAAATAAAACTATTAAAAATCTCTGGTGAATGATACGAATATTAGAAAATATCATAAATTGAACATTAAAATTAAAATAACTTTATTATACAAAATTATTAAGTATGATCTATTTCCTTATCACATTACCTATTTAGTCATGATTAAAAACTGCCATTTGTCGTAAAATTTTATATTTTATCTCTATATATTTATATATTTTTTATCTATTTATTACAAGGGGTAAATTCACCAGAAATTTTTAATAGTTTTATTTTGTGGAAATAAAACTTTTGAATGTAGGTCTATTGATGACGTCAAGGCTTGATGACGTAGGAGTTGAAAGGCTTTCTATATCTAGGAGGTGTTGATTGTATCCACCCCCTGGATTCGCCCCTGACTGGCGCAGTGTTATGACAATGGTTGTTTAACTGGAAATATATTCGATGCAAAGCCAATGTTTACATAATATTGAATATATTTCTAAACGCTAAAATTATCGTTATGTTATACAAAATAAAAAATCCAATGAATGTGAATATTGTTTAATATTAATTATTTATGGATAGAATATTGGCAAATAATGCAGTGATCTCTGACATATATGCTGGCGCAAGGAACCCTAGAAAAGCGATCATAAGTGAGAGGCGCACATAAAAGAGAAACTACAAAAAAGAGAGTAAAAATGAAATATGAGTACATTGAGCTGTATCATATTGTTAATTAATATTATATGTACACTTAAAAATGTAATCAAGATAAATAACAAAATTCAACGATTTTTCCTCCTTTCTTTTCTTTCTGTATTTATTTTTCAAAATAATTTTCAGGCATAAATATAACTATTACATATAAAAAGTATGTTTAGCTACTATTAAAAAATAATATATTACTAACAAATTAATTAGAAGGTTCGTTTCAGTGACCACAGTGACATTACTTCTATTATTATTAAATGTTCAAAATGGTTAACATCAGCTGCAATTCCAACTGGCGGCCATGGATGTCTCTCTTTTAGGCCCGCTAAGCTTTCTGGAAAAATAATTTGCTAAATCAAATTAGATGCTCTTATTTAAGGAAAAGAAGTTTTTGTGAAAATCCATCTCATTTCGAATACTTTTCATTTGCGAATAAAGGTTTTCCTTGGTTTCCATGAAATTTAGTGTGCCCACATGGGTTCTATTGCACACCTCCCCTCGTTTTTCAAGTCCGTTTACTCGTCCGTAGGCTTACTGCTCAAGAGAGAATAGGATCCACTTCTCAGATTCTTCTTTACACCATCTCCCGAGAATCAACAACAGAGCTTGATCTAAACATCCCTTCTTTAGGAGTTGCAGCAGACAGACCCCGATTCCAGGGATACAGATAAGATACAAGGGCTAGGCCATTCCTTTGAAGAACCCTTTGCTAGAACCCCACCCTTTGCCGCTCTGAGTCTTCCGGTTTCTGCGTGTGACGTCATCGCGCTGACTGGAGAAAAATGAGGGAGAAGAAATGAGTCGTACTAGGTCGTACTTACCCAGGACTTCGATCGGAAGGAAATATTTTAGTGTTAATATGGAATGCCCTTTATTCTAGCGTTATTTTAAAATTTAGTGATTTTCATAGTTTATTTTCACTTTACGGAAATTAATATTAGTTTTTTGTTCAGTTTTTTCGAAATGTCCGTGTGTGCAATAGCAACTTGTAAGAATTCCTACAAAAACTCCAAAGGAAAAAACATTATTTTCCACGTGTTCCCTAAAGGAAATAACGAACTGTGTAAAGAATATGTGCAAAAATGTCATCGAAATGATCCTGTAAACGTGAAAAATGCAATAATTTGTAGTGAACATTTTATTGAAGAGGATTATGAAGACGACATGAAAAACAGATTACTTGGACTGCCTATTAGAAAAACTTTGAAGCTCAGTGCTACGCCAAAAATTAAAATTCCTGGAGCTTGTAATCTACAATTTAATTCTCCTCGTCAAGAAAGGCAGAAGAAGAGGGAAATAACTGTCAGTGCCTTAGAAACTTTAAAAAATCTTAGTCCGAAAAAAGAAAGCGCCAATCAATCAAACGAAAATACAACTATCTGCAATAACTGTTCTTTGCTGGATGCAAATCTGAAGTGCTTAGAAGAAAAATGTAATACTCTAGAGAAAAATTTACAAAACAGCAATGCAGAAAAAGTTAAACTAAAAAAAATATTTCTTCAAAGAATAAACAGATTGCAAATGTGCAGAAAAAAAATTTTCGAAGAAAATTCGAGAGCAAAAAAATGAAATCTTGAAATTAAAGTCAGATTTAAGGAAAACAAACAAAATAGAGAACAAAATGAAAAAGATTTTCACAACAACTCAAATAAAAGCTTTAATGAATGATTCTCCAAACTTGAAGTGGAAGGCTGAAGATATTTCTCGTTGTATTGCTTTGAGATCACTTTCAACGAAAGCATATGACTTTCGGAAATTCAAGATTGGTATTCCCTTGCCCCACTTTGAAGCGCTGGTGCGCAAAATTATCATGCGAACCAGGATTACAAAAGGACATTTTAAATTTAATGAAAATAAGTTCGGAAAATTTGAATGGCCTTGAAAAAATCTGTGTGCTCAGCTTCGATGAGATGCATGTGGATTCTGATATTTGTTATGATGCTGGACTAGACCAAATATTTGGTCCATGTAGAAAAGTTCAAGTAGTTTTGATTAGAGGTCTTTTTTCTAATTGGAAACAACCTGTTTTTTACGACTTTGAAGTTCAAATGGACCAAGTTCTTTTATTTAACATACTGAGGAATTTGGAAATAATTCAAATCATTGTGAAAGCCATAGTTTCCGACTTAGGAGGGTGTGGAGCTCTATGGAAAAATTTAAAAATAAACATGGATTCAAATTATTTTCTAAACCCCATCAGATCATCTTTGAAGATTTTTGTTTTTGCCGATATGCCCCATTATATTAAATTATTGCGAAATCACTTTTTAGATTCAGGAATAACTTTGGAGGATGGAACCCTGTTAAGTGCAAAAATAATAGAAGAGGTATTAAGCAAAGATAATGGAGAGATTAAACTTTGCCACAAGCTTAAACCTGCCTATTTGTTAATAAAAGGTAATGATCGGCAAAAAGTAACACCAGCTAAAGTTTTATTTTCAGCCACCACAGCCAAGGGAATCTTAAAATTTACAGGAGATAAGAAATTTCATGATTTTTTTAAATTAATAGATGATTTTTTTTGACGTAATGAACAGCAAGACTTTGGAACCACCTGTTGGGAAAGATATGAAGGCTGCTTTTGGCCATCAAAATTATTTTCTGGAACAAAAACGTGTTCTTAACGAAATGATGGAAGTTTCAGAAACAATGAAAGTAAATGGGAAAAAAGGGCTTTTACCCTTTCAAAAAGCAATAATAATTTCAATCAAATCGTTAATTTCTTTGTTGGAAGATTTGAAATGTATGGGAGTAAAATACCTATTAACAACCAGATTGACTCAGGATGCTCTAGAGAGTCTCTTTAGTCAGATTAGAGGTCTCGGTCGGTTTAATGATCACCCAAGTCCTTCAGAAGTTATAAAAAGATTTAAACACCTTTTGATGGCCAATAAACTTCCAAATCTTTCTTCAAAGATATGCACAGATCTGAAAAGCACAGAATTTAACTGTTACTTGACTGTCGAGCTTTCAGAGAAAGCGTTTGAAAGTGATTTTAGTAGTGTGATTCTATCAAATCATACTGAAGATGAAAATGCTGTAGTTATCAACGCAAATGAAACAGAGATCCAAGACGAAGATGAGAATATGAATGACATAATAAAGGTGTTTGATTCTATGCCTGTATCGTGGGACATAGATTTAAATTTAGGAAAATACGAAATCGATCCACAGGAAAAAGAAGGCTTGAACTACATTGCAGGATTTGTTGCATTTAAATTGAGAAGCATCGATCCAAGTTTAGGAACTCCTTCTTCCCAAGTTATGAACTTTCCTCCAAACACAGACTGGATAAACTCATTATCAAAAGGAGGTTTGATTGTGCCTTCAGAAGCATGGCTTGAAGTGTGCCAAGAATTTGAAAAAAAATTTCGAAGTTTTCACGGAAATTTTTATAGAAAAACTAAAGGAGTAATTAAAGAACTCATTCAAGAGATAGAAGAACGTTTTCCGAAAGTTCAAAAAAAAGCAATTCGTTTGTTCTGCCACATAAGGACATTTATAAGAATTCGTCATTTAAATAGAAATCAAGCTGTGACATCAAAAAGAAAAGCCACACAAAAGATGCAAAAATGGATTGATTCAAAGAAAATGAAACTTGAAATTTAAGAGTAAGTTTATATACCGTGTTTTAACGCATAATAGTCGCACCTCCGATTTGAAGCAGAAAATATAGCTTTAGAATTACAATATTATGTAGTAGATTTTTCCCGCATAACGGTCGCACCTAGATTTTCACCGTTTAAAATCGGCAAAAAACATGCGACTATTACCCGAACAAACACGATATTATTCATTCATTTGAAAGATTTACTATATTTATATTAATTTCTAATGTTTATAAGCACCTCCATTTATTTAAGTACTTATATTTTGTAGCAAGCTAAATGAAACAGTATCTAAAATTTTTTATCTGTAAGTTTCTTAACTCATAAATATATTAAAAGCATATTAAAAAGATAATAACAATATCTTTATTTTGCAATAATTGTACGTAATTGAATATGTATAAATCAGTTTATTTGCTTTGGGAAATTAATATTCAAAAGCGTTTTCCTTTAAAAGGTATCATTCGAAGTGAAAAATCTCCTACATTTCTCGTAGAAATCTCTTCGCGGTCAGCGCCGTGACGTCATCGAGGGGGAAGCTCTGCTTCAGTAAAGTATGGTGAATGAACCAGCCCTTCTATTTTCAGCAGTCCTGCCCCGATTCTCACTGAACATTTTGTGTGCTTTTACGTTAATTTTCGCCCCCTCTTGTAAAGTTTTTATTTAAATTTTTGTCATTTTGTCGTTTCATATTGTATGGTAGTTAGAACACCACTCTCACTAGTTATGGGCTTGGGTTTCACTCAGACTTGAGTTTGGCTGTTAATTCGTCCATCCCATCATAGATGGTAACGTTCAAAATTATCCACTTTTTCTTGAATCGCAGTTTAATTCTTGTTTCTGTTTTTTTTTTAATAATTTGGTGGAAGTCAGATAGTTTTTCAACAATGCCTTTAATCTCCCCTAAAATAACTTGACTAAGAACCTGACTACATTGCGGCCAGCCACTACACAGGTGTATTCAATTGCGGCCCGCGAACTTTTGTAAGTTGGAAATTCCTATCTTAGAATAAACGACTGAATGTTAATTGTTAAAAAAAAACAGTATGTGACAGCCACTGGCCGAGAGGATAAGACACTGAATATGGCAGATGGCTGAAGTGTGAAAATTCCGGTCTCGCGAGCCTATTGCGCTGCTGTCTATCTAACCGTATTTAATTTTAGGCGGTTTTCTTCAGATGTAACTTGAACATGAGTTAGAACTCCTTAAAAAGTCCTCAGTCCAAAGCACCTCTCTTAGATGCCTTTCGTGCAGACTTGCCATAATACACAAACAAAAGAACCAGTTAAGTTACATGTACCTCATTTTCAGTGGGATGCGTGGCATATACATGTATTAACAAGCAGAAGCTGTTAACAATTCGCTTAAAGAAGCACCCTATTACTAAATAATTTTCAGTTTTTTGTTTGTTTTTCTTTTTTGGCATTAGAGTGCTATTATTTTCAGACAAGTAAAATGTGTGGACAAATTTGTGTTTCTTTTTTTTAATTTCAAAATACTGGTTTTTCAGATTTTTAATTCTTTTTTAGTTTGGTAAGAAAGACACATCATTGATTATCTGACACATCATTTTTAGGGTCGACAATGTGGATAATGATACACTTTCCTACACAATGAAGCGGAAAAGCAAATAGTGCCGATGTATCGATTATGTTGTACTTTCAAACACATTAACCGAGGAAGACAAATAGATTAAGACGTACTTTCCAACATACTGGAACAAGAAGGACAAATAGGACTAACATATGGATTATGATACACTTTCCAACGTAATGAAGCGGGAAAAGGCGAGTAGGGCACGTTCTTTCATTATGATACACTTTTAACTTATAAATTTTTAGTAACAAAAAATGGGACGACAAATAGGGCTAACACATGGATTATCACACACTTAATGCAATGAAGCAAGAAAAACGAGTGCAAGCGCTCTGATTATGATACACTTTTAATTTATAACTCTTTAATAGCGTATTTAAAATACAACAGCGTTTCCGGAATTTTCTTTTTAAATATAAATGTAAGAGAAACTTTTGTACAGTTCCATAAAAACTATACGACTGACTAATCCATGGTTCGAAAGGCAAAGTTGACAGATCCTGTTGGACAACCATTGAAATACATGCTAGCGTGGAGTGGAATTCTTCCTGGGTGGTTTACGAAATCGTCGGTAGATAGCTGTCGACTGGACAGAACCAGTTGTTTGGTTCTCGACTGCTCTGACAACTTTCCGAGGTCATCGAGAGGTCGTTTAGCCAATAACAAGAACCTTTTAACGCTCCTCTTCAAGTGACCACAAGGCGGGGCAGAGTTAACGACGGACGAAATTTTAAAGGGGGGGGGGGAGAATTCAGCTCCTGGGTTGCCGTCTTGATCCTTCTTTCCGAGCCATCTGAGCGTAGCTACAATCCCCAGGAGGATGTAATCATGTGCGGAATATAACCTGAGAAGAAACCGCATGTACAAGACACTTTTTGTAAATGGTATTTTTTTTTCAATATTTTTTTAATGCAACGAAATTATGATCTAGCTTAAAATTTCACTTTATCAGCTCAGAATTACTATTCCCAAAACGTGGCAAAGTTATTAACACGGAGCAAGACCTTCTTTCACCTCTTTGAGGATTTCAGCCATGACCATAGGGCTCGAAATGTCACAATGTAGTATCTATTACCAAAACAGCAATTCAGAAATTTATGCACAAAAACAGACAAGTAAACCTTTTTAAATTTTCTGGTGGCTTTATATAAAAATAAGAAAAATTCCAATTTATAATAAAAATTATTCTTTTCCTCTTTCATGGAAAATTTGATTTATTTTTATATTAAGTAATTTTTTTAATTATTCATATAAGAACCGATTTAAAATTTTGTCTTAATTATAAAATCGCTAATTATAAAAGAGCTTAAACTAATCCTAAAACTTTATAACTGTAAAAAACTAAATTTTATTTTTATAACTTTCGGTTCTCAATTTTTGAATCGATGGTCTCCAATTTCTACAAGGTTAGCAATAAATAAGTTACCCATTTCGAACAGCCTAAGAATATATAAATTCAATATGGGGTTCAATTGTTCCAAGTGAGATAAAGCCACATATAATTCAAATGATGCTCTTAGTAAAATAAAATAAAAAAGGATACGCGCCAAAATTCATCAATAAATGCCGCTAAAACACAAACAGTATTATTTTCACATATATATAATTTGAAACATCATTTGTTTAAAGCGAGTGCTTAACATTATGTTTTATAAGAAGGTAGATTCCGCACAACTCGCATGTGGATCGCGAACCACGCTATGGTAGTGGATACAAGAGTAGAGATGGATTGCTTGAGAAGATTGCGCAGTGTATCAAGTATGCAGCAAATAGGTAATGAAAGAATCAATAAAGTAATGACAGTAGAAGAAACCATGGTGGACGATCTACAAAAAATAAAAGTAACCAATCTGATATGGCCACTTAAAAAAAAATGAATAATGCGCAACTGGCAATTTTTAGGTTTTCTTTTAAAAACTAACCACCAGTAGTTCCATCTTAATTAAATTCAAATGTTTATCACGGATCAGTAATCGCATGTACGTTTGTATTTCGTAACTAAAAAAAAAAAAAAAATCTGAGATTCTACGTGCTGGAGATAAGGCGTTCCTACGAGGGCTCTTTTGAGCATCACCTTAAGTCGGTCAGTTTATAAAAGAAAATTATGGAAAAATTGCAGCAAAGAAATCGTTGTGTGGTTGGCCAATACCTCCTAGGTATGCAATGCCTGAAAACAGAAACTTCTACGACGTCACTAGGTCCACTAGAATGACGTCATCACATTTTTATTTTCACAAAGTAATACTATTCAAAGTTTGTAGTGTGTTTGCTCCCGCATAAAACATTTTAATGATTTAAGATAGAAAATTTAATTTTACGACATATAGCAAATTTTAACTACCACTTATTATATAATATGATATAGAAATGGATCATAATAAATTATTTTTTATCAGAGAGGTATTTTAATTTTTATCTTTAACTTGAAATATTTTCTAAAATTTGTATCACTCACCAGAAATTTCAAATAGTTTTATTTTATGAAATTAAAACTCTGAAGGCACCGTTTAGATCTAGTGATGACGTAAAAGCTTCCGTTCTCGGGCTTTCTATATCTGGGAGGTAGAGATGGGCGGTTCGACTCATTTTACTGATTCGAATCTCGACTCACTCACTACTTCGATGATTCGAATCAGTGATTCGAATCTTGAATCAATAAAACAACTAAAGAAATTTTCCCTCTCTCTGCGCCGAAAGCCGTACTATTTAAACACCCTTCACCCATTCATCGGGTTTCTTCTCCGCTGAGTTCTCGGGCAGTTAGCATCTCTCTCTCCTTGCTCCAGTAAAACTAGTGTTTAAACTGCCCGAAATGAAAATACAGGGGAGCTTCGTATGACCCCCTGGGCCTGTAAGATTAAAAGGTTAAGTTTGGTGTCAAAGTATTCGAAATTTTATGTATCGATGGGGGTCCCAGAGGGGGGGTCGAGAATCAATAAAAACGCGCTCCGATGGATAGTTTCCGAGATATACGTTAATTAATTATGGTAATTAGACTAATTAACCATGATTGAGGCTTAAAAGGACTGCAAACATGTAGAAATTGGCTCTGGGATGGTTTCCAGACTTTGGAGTTGCCGCCGGAGGATGCTAGTGTTTAAAATGCCCAAATTGAAAATATAGGGGAGCTTCGTATGACCCCCTGGGCCTGTAAGATTAAAAGGTTAAGTTTGGTGTCAAAGCATTCGAAATTTTAAGTATCGGTGGGGTGTTGAGTCTAGGGGGGGTCGAGAATCAATAAAAACGCGCTCCGGTGGATAGGTTCCGAGATATACGTTAATTAATTATGGTAATTAGACTAATAAACCATGGAGCTGTTTTTTCTGCGATGAGAGAAGAAGAAGCTTTCCGAGAGAAAGCAGTAGCAAAAGCATCACAAGCTGGTATTGATCTCAGGATTTTCTTATCGCCGGCCTCAGAGGCGTAGCCAAGGGGGGGGGGGGGTTAGGGGGGTCATAACCCCCCATGAGGAATTTTTTGCCATACAAAATGTATATTCTTCACTACATTATCATACACACGTATACATATATATGAGTTGCAGTAGTCATAACCCCCCCCCCATAAAAAAATTCTGGCTACACCCCTGGCCGGCCTGTATTTTTGCCCTTTATCGAATTCGAGATTTCACTGAAATGAAAATGGGAATATCGGATATTTGATGTTGAAATAAAACCGATATGTCGATTTTTGGCCCAGTCCTACTGAGGGGCTGCTGCCCCCCCCCCAAAAAAATGGGACCCTTTACTTAGCTTACAATTGAACTTTATCTTTAAATTTGATACCCAGCCCACCCCGAAATAAAATCCTGGCTACGCCACTGTCAATAACACTAACTACGCCACTGCTTTAGGCCCTATTTTGTATTTCTCTGAATTACGAAAGAAAATAAAATCATTCCCCTTAAACGAAAAACAAGGTAAAAAAAAACAAGGAAATCTGCTGCAATAAAGCGAAATGTTATTTTGCTTACTACAAAGTCCTTTTGTGAGAGCGCTTAATACCGCCCCTGTATCCTTCATTAAAAGTGACAAGCACAATCCTAACTTTATTTCATTCTATTTCCCTTCACATGAAAATCCGCCACCATGTAAACTTAACGTTCTTTTTTTTTTTTTTTTTTTTTTTTTTTTTTTTTTTTTGAGGGTGGGGGCAGGGGGACATATATTAAAGTTAAAAGTAGAAAAGGGATGTTTCATTAAATTTTAAACAAATATTAAATCAGTCAGACAAGTTGGAAGGAGGGATTTTCTTAATTTTTTTTTCGGGGGGGAGATTGACCCCTCTTGCCCTTAGGAAGTAACGCCTATGCCACCCGCCAAAAGCAAACGATGTTCGACCCACTCCACACCCACAGACAGATAAAACTTTAAAATCCGACCACCAACCAAGAAATGAAACACCAAAGATTCGAAAAAAAAAACTTCAATTAAATGAAACATCCTTTCAACTCTTTTCGACTCCTTTCGACTCTGAGTCGATAGAAGATTCGAAAAAACCCCTCCAATTAAATGAAACATCCTTTCAACACTTTTCGGCTCCTTTCGACTCTGAGTCGATAGAAGATTCGAAAAACTAACGAATCTCAACGATAGTATACAATCACCGAAACAGAGCGAAACACTGAATCAGTAAAGATTCGTTGCTGCACCAACTCAGTGACCAACTCACCCACACCCACTCATTTACTGTTTCAAATCATCTATCGACTCAGAGTCGTAAAGAGTCGAAAGGAGCCGAAAGGAGTCGTAAAGAGTCGAAAATAGTTGAAAGAGTAAGGGAAAATCCCTGGGAACGGCAAAGGGAAAATAAGTTTTTCTTCCCTTCGCACTTGGAATGTATTTCCCTTGAGGGCTTGAGATTCGAATCAGTAGAGAGTGAGTGTAAAGACTGAGCCACTCAGTACCAAGATTCGAATCACTGATTCGACTCATCGAATCATTGGCCATCTCTACTGGGAGGTGTTGGGCAGCAAAGCTGTTTGTTTTACGTGTACGTAACGAGTAAAATTTTCTCTGAATTTCGTCGGGTTCAGGAAAGAAATCAAGTAAGCAAATAATTACTGTAAAAATAAATAAAAAACTTTGTGAAGAAACACATATAAAATGATACTTATAACAAGATACGATCGTTTTGACTGAAAATCAGTCTTCATCAGTCAAGTTTTTTTTCCCCAGTGGCAACTTGCTTGTTTGTTTATCTTTTTCAGTTCCCACTGTTTTGTGAAACGATGAGCTTTGATGAAAACTGAATAAATTTTCAGTCGAAATGATCCAATCTTGTTATAAGTATCATTCTATGTGTGTTTTTCACAAAGTTTTTATTTATTTTAACGTTTAACACCAGTATATTTGGAGTGTTTTTCGTAAATAATTACTGTGTTATAACTCCATTAACGGTAGGTCTTTAATGGATTAAAAATAAGATTCGAAAAGTACGTGACAAATGACATATAGGGTGCATCGAGATTTCTGGTAAACGTTAAATCAATACAGGTTTTACCTAGGAGAAATTCCTATGTAAGACAAATTAAACTCGCTGAGCATGAACTCTTTTAGGTCTTCGGCACCGCTTTTCTCGGTCATATGGTGTTTTACAAGTATCGCTGGACTGCTCTTGAGAAGCTCTTTTCAGCCGTAAACGTTCTCTACGTTTTGATTTGGCTTTTTGACGAGTATAGGCGGACATTGCATTATTTATTTTAATTTTTCTTTATTTTAACACTCTATGTATGTACTATAACTATTCCACACTGATGTTTTTTTTACGCAATCGGCAGATCCTGACGAGAGCTGACGAATGAAACGCAAACGAATAATTCTAGCTTCTCCGAGTCAAAATTTATACTAAGTGTGATCGTGTGATGCAGCGAAACGACCTCAAAATGGCGGCCCTTCCCCGTTCACCGAGAGCGATGCGTCACAGTCCTCACTCAACGTAACGAATTCTTTCATCTTTCAGCTATCGAGAGGTGTATATTAAATTTTGGATGTAAATGATTGACATGCAGGTGTAACACCAAATTATATCCCCGAGTTTGTTATCATCAGTTTTCTGAATTGCCCCCCACTATGGAAGCAAATTTAAAGACGTATTCCCATCCAAATCTTCCCTAGAGCGCTTAAAAGTGGGCAATTATGGATGAAAGGCTAACCGAAATTCGGTTTAAATATAAACCTACTAAAAAATAAAAAAAAAATAAAAAATAAATTGATGGACAACAATAAAAAAGCGATGCGAGAAAGAAATGCGGACAGCAAATGGATCCTTGTCCAGAAGAGCTAAAATAGACTGCTCAAAATTTTTCGAAAGGGAACTAATGAAGCGAGCAACCAAACTTCTATATATATACGTGATCAGCGACGCACCCAGGATTTTAGTATAGGGGGGGGGACTACATATAAATACTGCTGAACCTGGTTATAGTGACCTCGATTAGTTACAACTCTCTTATAACGCCAAAACACTCGGTACCACTTGACTGTCCCATAGAACACCAGCCCACAATCAATGTAACTCGTCATAGAGTCATAAATAATTATCTGATCTCTTCAGTGATGTTGTAACCGACTTAACAGTGTTTCATGAACTAACTGTAAGCATTTATTTTAAAAAAATTAAATAAATGTCTTTTTTGGTTAGAAATAATTTGAAGACTATTAAAAAAAAGAAAAGAAAAATTTATTAATTCATTAGCAGCAATTTTCATTTTTAAAAGTTTTTCACGACTAACTTTCTACCTTTGTGGGAGGGGCGCTTTAGCCCCTCATAGCCCCCTCCGTGGGTGCGCCCAACGCACGTGATGCATCATTGAGCTTCCCCCCCCCCCAACTTAAAATTGCAAAGCCAGGTAAACGGGAAAAAGAAATTTCAACAGATTTTTGATGACCTTTACATTCTCCCTTATAAGGAGCTCCATTTTTCAGGCATTTATGAAAATCCAACATAAACACCTCCTCATGAATAACAAAAGAGTGGGATTCCTTTTTAATCGAAGTTTGCCCAGGTGTGCTGGTGTGTTCTCGATGATTCAAGCCCAGCTAAACTGCAACCGCGAAATACTTAAGCCTTTGCGCACGATGTTGATTCAGGGACGGGCTGATTTCCAGACGTTCGACGTATTATCCACTCTAAAGGGACACGGAAACTGATTATGTATTAGAATTTTCCTGTTAGGAGACTTATCGGCTTTTTACGCATTCCAGCAACGCCTCCTAAATAAAGAAAGCCAAACTCAAGCTTTGACGTTATTACCAGGCCTATGTGTATGCCGTCATCAGAGTTTTATTTTCACAAATTAAACCTATCGAAATTTTTTTGTAAATGTTACGAATGTAAAAAAACATCTGGACTGACTCCACTCGACTTTCCGAGCACTTGATATTTACCAAGCGTTGAAATAAATTACATTCAACTCAATCGGATCTAATGTTCGTAGAGACTAGCGGACCTTAAAAAATTTCCATCCAAAGGCTATAGTGTAAAAGAGCACTCATTTGTTGACCTGTCAAAAAACTTTAAGTCCTATAAACAGCAAAATCTATACATTTTGTGTGACATGACCTATAAAATACATACCCAATTTGAACTTAATGCACCATTTAGGCACTGACACATTTTAAATGATTCACCTCCATAGGCCGTAATGTATAAGAACAAGAACGATTTTCTGAAATCCCGTGAACAAATCAGCAATTCTACATATACCAAAATGTATGCAGATCATGTGACCGTGATCTTTTATATACCGTGATAGGACCAATTTATGCTCAATCGAATGCATCGTTTAGACGATAGCGCACTTTCAAGAATTTCCGTTCATTGAGCATAATGGAAAAGAAATCTTTTTTATAGTCCTGTCAAAAACTGTAAGTCGTGTACACACCAAAATCAATACCGGTCTTTCGAAGTAGGATTATAAGATATATACGAAATTTGACCTCAATCGAGTGCACCGTTTAGGAGCTATCGTGTTCACTCACACACACATATCGTAAAAGTAGCATAAATGAATTCAGAAGACCTCAAAATGTGTAAATTCACCAAAATCTTAAACTCGATTTTTTTCATGATTACAATACTTTCCTTACATGCTACCTGTTTGAAAAGTGATAATAGTATTCTTGATTTTATATGAATATTTTTCATAAATATTGTATATAAAAATACCAGAAACTTGAAATAGATTTCTTTGTGAATATTATCACCACAGTCACAGAGTAGTCGTGGAATTGACCGTTCTCGCTATATTAGTCTCAGGGACGAAGTCCGTAATAAGACCAGGGAGCACTAGAACCTTACATGGGCTAACCATCTTGAAACCCTCTCCACTGATGATTCATCATTATGGCGGACGGTTAAACGCATCACCAAAAAACGGACGGTGTATCCGCCCATTCGTTCCAACAACCGTTATGCTCTTGACAATCTGGAAAAGGCTAATGCCATTGCCCAGATATACAAGAGCCAGTTTGCCAACAAAGACACATCGAACCTTGAGATTGAGGAGGAGGTTGAACAACGACTTCGCACCAGACCGGTCACCCCTCAACTGGAGTGCTCCCCACGGAAATAATTGAAATTATCGACAAACTTAAAAGCAAGAAATGCCCGGGCCATGACGACATCTCTAACCGCGTTATCCTGATTCTACCTGCTCCTTGCATTCTACGCTTTACCTGCATTACAAACGCAATCCTCAAATACCAGCACTTCCCTGAAGCCTGGAAACACGCCATCGTCTGCCCCATACCAAAGCCGGGGCATGATCTCTCCAACCCCAGCTCCTATCGCCCGATCAGCCTTCTCTGCGGGCTGGGCAAAGTCATTGAAAGAGTAATTCTCCACAGAATCGACTCCTTCCTCACAGACAACAATGTCATGATACCTGAGCAATTCGGGTTTCGCACGGTGCACCAGCTCCTGCGTGTCGTTGAACATCTCTCCGAGGCCAACCAGGCAAAAGATTGTGTCGCGATGGTGTTGCTAGACATCTCGAAAGCTTTTGACAAGGTCTGTGATGTCGGACTCATCTACAAACTTTTTCGTATGGGCATGCCAGACACCCTTGTCCATATTATCCACAGCTGCATCACTATCCGCAAATTCTCGGTACGCATCGAGGGAACTCTCTCCACATCGCATCCTATCCTCAGTGGGGTCCAACAGGGATCCTTACTAGGACCTACACTTTACAGTTTGTACGTGAATGACATCCCACGACAAGATACTACGGAGCTGGCCCTCTACGCCGATGATACGGCCCTTATTGGTAGAGCCAACAGCCAACGCACTCTCCACCTGTACCTGCAGATCGACAAACTCGAACGCTGGCTACAGGATTGGAAGATCAAGCTCAACCCCGGTAAATGCACCGCACTGGCTGTCGGAAGGAGACAACCTCCCTCCCGGTTACAAATTAACAACACTGTCCTGGAATGGGCGGACAGCGCCACCTATCTAGGCATCACTATTAAAAAAAATCTAACTTGGAAGAAACACATCGTCAAGACCAGGGATAAAATGAGAGCCTCTTTCAGAAGCCTCTCTTCCCTCATATACACGAGGAAAATCAACACAAGTAACAAGGTACTCCTGTACAAAATGCTAATAAGACCCATTGCCACGTATACTGCCCCAGTGTGGGCCTACACGGCCAAATCGAACCTGAAATTACTACTCTCCACGGAGAACAAATTACTTCGTACCATTAGACATAGCCACCCCTGTCTGGCCAATGATATCATTCAAAAAGACCTACGCATTAGACCGCTAAGGAAACAAATCTTGAAACAATCCAAGAGATTCTACTCCAACATCCGCAATGTGCCCAATGAAATCATTGCCACACTGCCGGATTATGAACCCACGGACCCATCGTTCAGGAAAAGACCCAAGGCCATTCTCCACGCTCTCCAAGTCTAGCCTCACCCATCGTTTCACACATGGTTGAGCAACCCCCCCTGTGAAGTTTACTTCTGTGGAGGGAGCAGGGTGTGAATTGAACATTTTTTCCAGGGGGGGACATTTGAAAAGAAAAAAAGGAGGGAAGGCGTAAAATGCTCCACTCACATAATATATTAGGTATTACATGACAAATGCAGTCGCCAACATAACTAGGAAGGGACTTAAATTCAAACAAAAGTCGACCCCCGATTTTCTATGCACATATATTCCTGCCTATGTCGATTCTTTTTCTACCCTCAAATTCGGCTCGCGGCAGAGCAGCGCTTGTTCGTTCATTTCGCAGTCTTAATTTGAAACCTGACCCCGGTTGCAGAATGAGAGGTGGCATCAGGCATGTATATTATCTATTTCAAGGGATGTTTGTAACTTGCTCCTTTGTCTAGTAAACAATAGAATTTCCATTCTGAATACTTAAAATCGTTAGTTACTGTTGAATTTGTAAGGGCAGAGACTAATTTTAGCATTTCTCCTGCAGGGGATAAGTAGTGTCCCCGGCAGGGATCAATTAATATTTCTCTAGCCAGGGTTATTACATTCATCAGCCGGGGACAATCCCCGGTATCCCCCCCCCGTCAATTCACACCCTGATAGGGAGGAGGGGTCAACAAAAACCAACACTTCACGATTCTCTGTACTGATTAGTCACAGGCCAAGTACTGTAGCTTCATACTATTTTTCAAAACATTAACATCCAAATCCCAGACAGCACATAAGCTTAAATCAAGCTTGACATTTGGCTTGGCAATGCAAGCTTGGCTTAAGCTGGATTTTAGCTTTAAAAGTGCTTTCAAAGTGCGCAGTGATGGCGCCATCTGTGAAAGAGAATGGACATTAATTGTCTAGCGTCCTCAAATTTGCTGAAAGTTCGTAAAAGATGTGTTTTATTTTATTACCAGTGCCATATTACGGGCAGGGCAAACGGGGCAACTGCCCAGGGCCTACAGATTTAGGGCCCAAAAATCTTACATCTTACACTTTTGTAATTTTAAAATAAAATTACAAAGGATAAAAAAAATTTCAGAAGTTAAATAATTTTTTTAATTATAAAGTATGAACAATGAAAATAATTCAAATTTACATTTGTATAAATTAATTTAAACTTATTTTTAATTCTTCGAAATGCTCTATATCGATATAGCATACCAATATGTAGGAAAATAACCACATTATTAAAGAGAATGTTTAGCGTTAAAAAATAGCAAAATTTTCAATTATTTGTTATTTTAAGAAATATTTACAAAAATGACTAAAGTGTTTGTATTCCATACATGTTAGCAACTCTGATATAGCATTTCGAAGTAACGTTTAACTATATGTTTCTTTGATTTCAGATTACTTAACATAAAATTTGTGTTAAGTAAGTAAGCCCATTCTATATTTCCAAATTTGGAAATTCTTCAAAATAAAATACAATTATACTACGAAATTGATTTCAAAATCAGTCGTTTGTCTCGATTTTGGCCAGCAGTATTGCACAACGATGAGTATTGCGGTATTGAAAGTTTTAAAACGTGTCCTGCTTTTAAGTTTATATTATGCTTATTTCCCTATTAGTAGAGTCTATAAATCACACATAACATTATTTAAATTTTGATTCATACCATGGAAAAATATAAGAAACTTATCAGCATCGCCCATACTTATCGATCTGGCTTGACAACAGTCACTTCAACCTTTAGTCAAAGCCGCCCGAGGCAATAATGGCCGAGCAGTTAGCACGCGTTCCTTCCAGCCTAAAGTTCCCGGGATTGAACCCAGCCGTCGACGTTTGATGGAACAGATTAAAATAACTTAAAATTTCAGCATAGAGGGAGAAAAAGCGCGGAAAAATAAAGTATGTGGGGCGTGTTCGCCAGCGGGCGCCTGGTGTATTTAGAAAATTTTTTAAGCTTGAAATTAAGCTTGAAATGTCAAGCTTGATTCAAGCTTGAAATGTCAAGCTTAATGCTAGCTGGGCAAGTGTAAACTAGAACACTTGATTCAAGCTTGCATTAAGCTTACACGCTTGAAATTTTCAAGCTTATTGACTTGATAATCAAGCTTGCTGCAAGTTTGATGCAAGTTTGCTGTGCTGTCTGGGATACATATACACACTGGAGGTACGCGCGCTGCGCAGGTACTCCGACAACATAGACTTCAGTCAGTCAGTCAGTAGTCGTGGAAGTGCATCCAATCAAATGTAGTGTGTGGTGGGTTCTGGGCGATTCTCTGCTCTTTGAAAGCGGCTGCTGTACGTCGCACACAGGCGGATTTTCAAGTGTTCGAGGTCAAAACTGCAATATGCGACGTCAGCCTTGACAGTCAAGTTACTTATTTTTTTCAAATCTTAATGGTTTCTGGAATGCAGTAACATCCTGCATAATATTTGAATGGAAAGTTTTAACGGTCAACCACTTTTGAAAAGTTTGTCGTCCCTAAATAAAAAATGATTATAGTTTAAATTTGAAGTTATTAAAAAGAAAAATTCTAGTGCATTGTGTAACTTTTATAATGGATTCTGAACCTGTGGATATATATTTGTGTATATGAAATATCGTTTTTTTTTTTTTTTTTTTTTTTTTTCAAAAACCAAAGGAAAGCAAATCTTTGAGTTAAATTTAATGCAATGACTTTATTGAGCAATAAAGTTATAAATTCATTAGAATCAGGCTACGTTATAAAGATTATAATAAAGTTCCTCGTCGTAGATTAACGTTTATGTTGTCTTAGCTAACATTTGCTACTTTCTTCATTAACAGATAATTAATAACAAAAATTTTAATAAAAAATTTCATTTTTAATTAAAAAATATGTTTAGGTTTATCTTTTGAGAATGTCGTCATATGTCGTGGACAATTAATTGAGAGACTGTAATTCAAACGATAATTATAAAAAGTTTGAAAATCTTGTCGGCAAAGTAAAAATTTTTGGGGGTGTTGAGGAAGATTTAACAGATGACTTTTTATATGCTTTTAGTATATGCCAATTATATTTTTCGATTTCTTTAGCTTTTTAAATGTTTAAATCTAACTATAAAATTTTGGGGGTGTTTTTTAAATTTTTTGGTTTTGACCAAAAAATTTAAAAAATCCGCCTGTGTGCATCGGGTGGGTGGATGGAAGCGGCGGTCTCCAGGCGTACCTAACATCTTTTACCAAACTGGTCCTGCGATTGGACGGCCTTGTGCTCTTTTTTGATGCTGGATGGAGTTCTGACGGATGTGGAGCAACTGCCTGTGTTCCGTCGTCATGAATGCGGATTCTGACCCAAGAGCTGCCGGTCACGTTTTTTGGTATGCCAAGGACGCTCCTTCGACTGAAGTGATGACGTCTCATCTACAGCGTGATTGTTTTGCTGGTGTTCGCCCCCCTCATCTCAACGGACACAAACCTTACACAACTTCTACGTCACCAACGTTTGACGTCATCATTTGGCCTACATCTAAAAGTTTTACTTTCACAAAATAAAACTGTTAAAAATTTCTGGTAAATACTACAAATATTAGACAATATCTTATATTAAAGATTAAAAATAAAATATCTTTCTCATGCAAAATTATTCAGTATGATCTATTTCCTTTTCACATTATCTAATTAGTTATGGTTAAAAACTGCCATTTGTCGTAAAATTATATTTTTTATCTCAAATTATTAAAATATTGGCAATCATGGGTAAATTCACCAGAAATTTTTAATAGCTTTATTTTGTCAAAGTCAAAATTTTAAATGTAGGCCATATGATGACGTCAAAGCTTGGTGACGTAGCAGTTGTAATGCTTTCTATATCTAGGAGGTGCTGCCTTACATCATCTAATGGAAACGCCCTTTTTTCTTTCCTCGCCATACCCCCACGACTCGTGGTTGGACCTACATAGTACCACGCAGTGGTTATTTATATTCTTTGATAGTACCATGTCCTGTTTTTGGACTCTCGTTCTTCAACGTTCGTGATCGGCCTTATGTCAACTGCGCTTTCCCTGCGCTCTGTCTCGACATGCCCGTCTTTTCATCGTATACGGCCGTATACTGAACTGATCTGAACTCAACAGGGTCAAGTTTTAGAGCTCTGTACTACAAGATCATAGAACTCAAAGTTTTACCTACGTGCTGGAGATTAGCACTTCGAGTGCAGGTGCTCCATGAAACGCTCCCTCAGGCAGTCAGTCGCAACGGATGCGAATTTTAGCAACTCAAAGTACCAAAACATGATTCGGGTTGGCGGTATTTTGTGTGCTAGGCAAGAAATTGCAATCCCTTCTGTTTAATGGGTCATTGTTTATGGTAATATTAATTGCCGTTTTACAAAAGGTGTCTATATTGGTATAAATAAAGTTGAAGTGTAATTAGAATATGCCTAACGAAGATTCTGAAACAGTGTTTTTTTTTTTTTTTTCCTTTCTAATGGCGGGCACTCACTGTTTATTAAAGTGACTATCTTTAAGTTCAAATACGGGACATTCACGTAAGACTGAGCTTAAAATTTATCTAGTATTTAAACTTCGATTTATTTTTAATAAAAATCTAGTATACTCAGTAGACTATATCATTGCCAATCACACAGACTCATATTTACCTGGACAAATTTAAATTTTCGCCGTTCTTTGAAATTTAAAATAAAACAAAGTGAAATTGGGTAGCCCCAACAATTTTGATTTTTAACAAAGAACGACTATTTTCTAGTGGTGATGAAAATACGGGACAAAACCGCAAAACATGAGACTGTCCCGTACAGTACGTAATGGTTGGTTGCTTTACGTTTATAGACATTGGCCTCTACCAAGGTTGGAATTAGTCTCTTTACCATGGAGCAACCTAATAGGTGTATCGACGCAACACCTCCTATATTAGAGAAGGCCAATGATTCGATGAGTCGAATCAGTGATTCGAATCTTGGTACTGAGTGGCTCACTCTTTACACTCACTATCTATTGATTCGAATCTCAAGCCCTCAACTGTGGGGAAATACATTCCAAGTGCGAAGGGAAGGAACACTTATTTTCCCTTCCCGTTCCGAGAGATTTTCCCTTACTCTTTCAACTCTTTTCGACTCTTTACGACTCTTTTCGACTCTTTTCGACTCTGAGTCGATAGATGATTTGAAACAGCAAATGAGTGGGTGTGAGTGAGTTGGTCACTGAGTTGGTGCAGCAACGAATCTTTACTGATTTCAGCCCCTCAGTAGGACTGGGCCAAAAATCGATAAATATAGACATATCGGTTTTATTTCAACATCAAATATCCGATATTCCCATTTTCATTTCAGTGAAATCTCGAATTCGATAAAGGTCAAAAATACAGGCCGGCCAGGGGCGTAGCCAGAAATTTTTCATGGGGGGGGGGGGTTATGATTACTGCAACTCATATATATGTATACGTGTGTGTGATAATGTAGTGAAGAATATACATTTTGTATGGCAAAAAATTCCTCATTGGGGGGTTATGACCCCCCTAACCCCCCCTTGGCTACGCCTCTGAGGCCGGCGATAAGAAAATCCTGAGATCAATACCAGATTGTGATGCTTTTGCTACTGCTTTCTCTCCGTTGATGACGATGCCGGATCGCGGAAAAAACAGCTCCATGGTTTATTAGTCTAATTACCATAATTAATTAACGTATATCTCGAAAACTATCCACCGGAACGCGTTTTTATTGATTCTCGACCCCCCCCTAGACTCAACACCCCACCGATACTTAAAATTTCGAATGCTTTGACACCAAACTTAACCTTTTAATCTTACAGGCCCAGGGGGTCATACGAAGCTCCCCTATATTTTCAATTTGGGCATTTTATACACTAGCCTCCTCCGGCGGCATCTCCAAAGTCTGGAAACCATCCCAGAGCCAATTCCTACATGTTAGCAGTCCTTTTAAGCCTCAATCATGGTTAATTAGTCTAATTACCATAATTAATTAACGTATATTTCGGAAACTATCCATCGGAGCGCGTTTTTATTGATTCTCGAACCCCCCCCCTCTTAGGAATCCCCATCCTTACATAAAATTTCGAAGCTTTGACACCAAACTTAACCTTTTAATCTTACAGGCCCAGGGGGCCATACGAAGCTCCCCTGTATTTTCATTTCGGGCAGTTTAAACACTAGTTTTACTGGAGCAAGGAGAGAGAGATGCTAGCTGCCCGAGAACTCAGCGGAGAAGAAACCCGATGAATGGGTGAAGGGTGTTTAAATAGTACGGCTTTCGGCGCAAAGGAGGGAAAATTTCTTTAGTTGTTTTATTGATTCAAGATTCGAATCACTGATTCGAATAATCGAAGTAGTGAGTGAGTTGAGATTCGAATCAGTAAAATGAGTCGAACCGCCCATGTCTATCCTATATGTAGAAAGCTCAACTGAAGCTTTCACGTCACCTCTATACCTTCCAGTAATGACGTCACCACAGCTTTATTTACATAAAGTAAGCCTCTTTAAATTTTCTGGTAAATCCTACAAATATTAGAAAATATCTTAAGATAAAAATTAAAATGCCTTTGTTACACAAAACAATTCATTATGATTTATTTCCTTATCACATTGCACAATTAGTTGCAGTTAAAAACTTGCCCTTTATCGTAAAATTAAATTTCCTATATCAAATCACTAAATTGTTGATATGCGTGAGGAGATTCACCAGAAATTTTAAATAATTTTACTCTTAAATATGTGATGAAGTCTAACTGAAGGTCTATTGATAATGTAAAAAGTTAGTGAAGTAGCAACAGTTTGTAAGCCTGTTTCTGTGTAAGCGGTGTTGATCGGCGTCGCTTTTTGAGAAGGGACGGACAGTATGATACCCAAGCCCGTACCGGGAATCGAACCTGGGCCCGCGGTGTGGTACAATGGCTCTCCAACTACTGCAGAAACTGGGTGACTAAAAATAGTGTTAGTAGGCGATTTTAATGTAGATTTCAATTCTGAAGAAGTGGTCTATGGAACGCTGAAGACAAATACGGCACATTCAAGGTTTTTACCGTGTACATGCTGTACACGGGCGCGTTAAATCCATGGTTCTGAAAGTACTCTCCGCAGTCGCTAGGGAAACTCCAGGAAGGACATGTGTAGCTCTAAACGGCACAATGTGACATGAACTGTCCTCTCTTAGCAACAAGCAACACTCAAAGGATTTGATGCATCTCCAAAACATAATTTATAAAGTATAGTTAGAACATGCCTGATAAAGATTATAAAACTGTTTTAGTTGGGGCAATTTTAATAGATTTCCATTCTGAAAAAGTTTTTTTATGGAACAAGGAAGAGAAATACGGCACTTTTGTGGATTTTGATGTATTTTCCAACATAATGGAACAAGGAAGACAAAAAAGGCATACTACTACTACTAATAATAATAATAATTTTGTTACAGAATATTCTGTTTAGTTATCGGTTTCGTACCTTACATGTTCATTGTTTATGGAAAGTTCAAACCAGTCCACTTCTCAGGACGAAACACTAATTTTATTGGTTTTAGAAATTCGGTGAACAAACTTCAATGTAAAATTCACAGAAATTAATAAGCAAGAGCTCGATTTTTAAGAGTCAGCTTATCACAGAAGCTTTACTTCGCATACAATAAAATCCTCGGTAAAAATTCTCCAGGAAACCTCTCAGCTGTTTCTCATGATACAACAAATGAAAAAAATCACAGACACAGTAAGCTTCTCAAAACCAGCGAGAAGATCTCTGACAAAAGCACATAGTACAGAGCCTTTATGCTGTGAACTTACTCTAAGAGCATTCACTCACAACTGAACGGAGTGGCGATCGACCCTTCTGTGATTATAGATTTCGCTGATTTTTTCCCAAACTTTCTATCAATCTCTACAATACTCTAATTCCATGAGATTTCCTACTGGTCGCGTACACTGATGGCGTAATACTAATGCCAGAAAACAAACATTTCAGGCTCCATAAATAAAATCGCGCCATCTGTCATCAATGATGGTGACATTTTCGAGATTTGCCCAAGAAAGAGTCCCCAAAGCTGAAGTTAGCTAACCAGTGGATTCCAACACTCGGTCCGTGGGTAGAACGGTACTATGTTTTGGTCCGCCATACTATCATTAAAATATTTCCGTTTTATTTACGGTGGTGTATTTTTCCCGAATTTGTAATAATTTGTAACAGAAGAAATCTTGTAACTATTTAAAATTAGTTTTTTAGTGTAACTGTAGTTCATTTTGAAGGAATTTTTTTATAAATGCAATTAAATTAAAATTATTAAATTAAAACAATCTAAAATATAAACAACCTCCCCTTCCAAGTGGGCAGCGGTAAAATTATCAAACTTTGTCCGGTTCGCGGCGATAAAAATGTTGTGGAGCTCTGAGCTAAGCGATATCGCCAATATTTAGCGAGAAACCACCCGACACTATTTTAAACAATATGGAAACCCAAAGCTAGACATATCGCGTTCTAGTTAGCCAATTTGCATGCAACAAAATGCAAATTTTAATGATTTGGTGCTTAGAATATAAATTTTAGCCTAATTTAATCCCCAAATGAGCAGGTGATCCCCAATATTCATAATATCAACATTTCTAAAACAACCCTAATTTTTTATTATTATTGCCTATTTCTAAAAATGTACGCTATTTTTAAGAACAGTGCACAATATACAAATTCAGTAGAGTCGTAATTTTTCCGACAGTGGCAGTGTAATTTACAATTCGTTAAATTATAACACGTTTTTCTAAATAGTAAATTTCAAATGCAAGTTTAGCATAAGTAATCGGTATGGATCTATTTCAATTTTAATCAAAAATATATGTTTAAGGGAAATTTTCCCAAGAAAAAAAGTTAGGGTTTCGTGACACATGATGTAAATAAAGTAAATATTATGTAAAAGCAAGATAAAATATTTGTTAGATTTGTAGAAACTGCATATTGACAAGTGTAAGCTAAGTTCAGTATCATTATTTCAGGAATCAATATTATTTTCTAAAAATTAAAGATTCTTTTTATAGCTTTGAATAAATTATGATTTTAAAGGCATACTAGTAAATTAATACTCTCGCACTTGATTAAAATTAATAATATATTAGGAAATTTACTCATATTAAGCTGCCACAGCAAATAGTCTGATGGTTAATGTCCACACCTCTGTCTATGATGAGAGTTCTGGGTTCTACTCCTGGCTTGGGCTTGGATGTTACATCATCCGTCTCTTCATAGGGACAACGTTGGCCCACCGATGGTATGCCGTTATAATAGAGTGGACAATACTTCTGGACTTAGCTAGGGCCTGATTACTGAAAAGGCTGGGGAAGCTTGAGCTTCCCCTCAGAAATTGAAGGGGGCCCCGAAAATGACTGAAAACCTGCGATAAAAATACAAAATTTTGTTGTTAAATGATCATTTAAGTTTTTGTAAACATTTTTAATGAAGAGAAGTGGTGCTTTTCAGAAGTCTTGAAACTTCATGTCGCAACATTTCTAAATCAGTTGTTTGCGATGTCTTTGCTTGGGGCATCTGTTCCAGTCGAGTTTTTTTTTCTAATCTGGGGGAATATTTGACTGGCAGAAAGGAGTAGACTTTTAATATGGATTGTTAAACATCTTCTAAATGTCAAAATTAATTCTGAACTTCTGGGTTGTGATTTTTATAATGTCATCAAAACAAACAAAGAATTCCTAAAAAAGCCATGTCTAATGAAAAATAGAACTAAATCAATAAAGTTTAATGTTCCAGTAAGGTAATGTTTTTAGTTATTTGTTAATGTTTAAAGTAATTTCAAAAATACTGTAAAAATCTCGTTACAATGAACTAAACTATTATGAAGATTAATGAATAAAATATTTTTATCAAAGGAAAATTATGCTTTTATCAAAGGAAATCATTAAAATTAATTAAATCAATGAAATTTCTTTTTTACGAATAAAATATTTTTATGAAAGAAAATCACAGAGCTGCCAAGTCTCCGGCTTTTTCCGGGAGATTTCCCACTACAATTTTTAGACAGTTTTATTTCGAATTAAATATTTGGACTTATTTTAACCATAAATTTGTAAGTAAAAATTAGTGATGGGAAATCTCCCGAAAAAACCCGGAGACTTGGCAGCTCTGAAATCATTAAAACTTTTCTTTTCCCAAACAAAAAGGGTATGGGGGTCCCGAAATGAGACTGAGCTTCCCCTCACTTCAGAGGTTGACCGGGTCCTGGACTTAGCAGTGCCTTCTGCATGAATGCCAGAAGCGCCCGCCATTGAAGAAAAAAAAATTCTAATGAGCAATAAAACAGCGTCACAACCATAAATTTAATTTTGAATTTTTTATTTAGTGAAAAACTTTTCTTTGAATCCGTGGACATTTGTACGGAATTTCTGCGATATCAAGAAATACCGACAGTTTTGTCGGTTTGTAGTTGTGTAATGTTCACTACTAGTGTTGGGTAACTCGCGCTAGAAACACGAAGAGTGTGGGAAGCACCTCAATCAGCTTTTAAGTGGTTCAAAGAGGGGGCTCAAATGAGGAAACCGTACGAAAACTTCGAATAAGTGGGTAGCGAGAGAAATAAAGAGGTTGAAATGAGGTAGCCATACTAAACTTCGAATGTGTGAGGTAGCAAGGGAAATAAAGTCGTTGAAACTGTGTGTGGTGGTGAGGGCAAGAGGCGATCGTACAAAAACTTCGAATGTATGAGGTATGTAAGAATGATTGTTTGTCATGCCGAATCGTTTCCTGGAAGAGCGGCGGATGGCAGAGGGAGGCATAAATCTTTTAGGATGGTTTTCTTGGGGGGGGGGGGGGGAGTGGTGCAAGTTTGTCGGGGGGGGGCGGTTAGCTTGTCGGTGGGGGCGGTTAGTTAGAAGATTGACATATGCATCCATTTTATGGAAGTTAAATAGGATCTTTTACATTCATTTCTTTTTTCCCTTGGGGGTTGTCACCTCCCCCCCCCTTTAATCCGCCCTTGCTTGGGGAATTAAGAAATTGTTGAATATTGTTGGTGTTACATTAATAAATAGTAAATTAATAGCTTTGATCAAGATGGCTTTTCGGGATGGGGATTGATGAGTGAAAATAAGTATAATCAGAATGTGTTGCATCACGCATTACATACTAGAAAAATTTAATGAACATTGTGTAAAAAAAATATCTGTAAGTAATAGTTGGACGCGAAAATATAAATAGTTGTAAGGGGGGAAATATGACGTGTGTACAAGCCCACTGCTAAACTGTTTTTATTTTAAAAAAAAATACGCTAAAAATTTAAATATACCTATACACATGTATACAAAGGAAACAAAATGCAAAACTGCAAGAATATTATTAACAAGAAATATTAATTATGCGGAATGTATCGATCATGAAACACTTTCCAACACAATATTGTTGTACTTAAATCTGACGAGATTCCAGTTAGTGGCTAAGGCAAAGCTGCATGAGGGCTATCGGTCAGGGGAGATGCCTTAGATGATGGACTTTTTAAAGGGTTTCTAAAGCGTATTCACGTTACATCTGGCGAAAATCGCCTCAAAATCGACACCATTAGATCGACATCCTCGCGGTAGGCCAGACAGTGGTGGCGCCAGTCCGACGGGAGGGAGGGGGTCACCACCACTGACGCACTCAGTGGTCTAGCCAAGGGAAGGGATCGGGGGTCGCACCCATGAGGAATATTTTGCCATACAAAATGCATATTCTTCACTCCCTTATCTCACACACGTGTACGTATATGTTTGTTGCAGTAGTCGTAACCCTCCCATGAAAAATTTCTGGCGCCGCTACTGGGCACATTAAAGGGGCTGAAGGTGCGACCCCACCCAAAGGAAAAAGAAAAAAAAAAGAAAGAAATCAGGTGCTTTTAAAATCTCACCATTGAATATACATTTTTTTTTTGTACCCTTGTACCTTACACTCACTCAGTGGCGTAGCCAGAAATTTTTCATGGCGGGATTACGACTACTGCAACTCACATTTATAATTGTTCTTACATTCTTCGGATTCATGCACAATGCGTGCCGATATGAGTATTTTTATGTGGCATGTGTAATGGGTGCTTCTTTCGGGCTTTCCAAGACTTTAGTACCAAGGAGCGGCGCAAGCAGGATGTTTCTTTCAGTACGGATCCATAAACTCCTGCAAACATTTTATGTACTGGTACTAGGGATGGTTACGAGATGAAAAACTGCATAACTAAAATCGTACACGGGCTTTCCCGAAGATTACTCACCACTATTTCCTAAAAGTGCTTTCTAATAGGCAGAAAAGGAATTTTTTTTTTTTTTGTGTACCAAGTTACCAATAAAAAATAGTGGTGTTCAATCTTCCGGAAAAGCTGTATTAGTTCGTAGCAATGAAATGGCCTTGCAGGAGGTCTTGTATCGCGCTCCCAAGGACTGGTCTCATGCGCTGCCTCCTAGACATTAGAGATGGCCAATGATTCGATGAGTCGAATCAGTGATTCGAATCTTGGTACTGAGTGGCTCAGTCTTTACACTCACTCTCTACTGATTCGAATCTCAAGCCCTCAACCGCGGGGAAATACATTCCAAGTTCGAAGGGAAGGAAAACTTATTTTCCCTTTGCCGTTCCCAGAGATTTTCCCTTACTCTTTCAACTCTTTACGACTCTTTTCGTTTTCGACTCTTTTCGACTCTTTACGACTCTGAGTCGATAGATGATTTGAAACAGCAAATGAGTGGGTGTGGGTGAGTTGGTCACTGAGTTGGTGCAGCAACGAATCTTTACTGATTCAGTGTTTCGCTCTGTTTCGTTGATTGTATATGATCGTTGAGATTCGTTAGTTTTTCAAATCTTCTATCGACTCAGAGTCGAAAAGAGTTGAAAGGATATTTCATTTAATTGGAGTTTTTTTTTCGAATCTTCTATCGACTCAGAGTCGAAAGGAGTCGAAAAGAGTTGAAAGGATGTTTCATTTAATTGAAGATTTTTTTTCGAATCTTTGGTGTTCCATTTCTTGGTTGGTGGTCGGATTTAAAATTTCATCTGTCTGTGGGTGCGGAGTGGGTCGAACATCGTTTGCTTTTGACGGGGGCATAGGCGTTACTTCCTAAGGGGAAGAGGGGTCAATCCCACCCCGAAAAAAAAATTAAGAAAATTCAAGTATCAGAGCTATTTATAATAATGATATTTTCTACAATCGGAAACATTTTATCACCCCATCCAAATATTACATGCCAATTTAAGCAAATGCTCGTGGAAGAGCGGGGGGTGTCTCAAAGTTGTTTAAACCTTTTTCCCTCGGGGGGACTCCCTCCTTCCAACTTGTCTAGCTGGTTTAATACTTGTTTAAAATTTAATGAAACATCCCTTTTCTACTTTTAAGTTCAGTATATGTCCCCCTGCCCCCACCCTCCCAAAAAAAAAAAAAATAAAAATAAAAATAAAAAAAAACGGAGCGTTAAGTTTACATGGTGGCGGGTTTTTATGTGAAGGGAAATAGAATGAAATAAAGTTAGGATTGTGCTTGTCACTTTTAATGAAGGATACAGGGCGGTATTAAGCGCTCTCACAAAAGGACTTTGTAGTAAGCAAAATAACATTTCGCTTTATTGCTGCAGATTTCGTTTAAGATATTTTTTTTTTACCTTGTTTGTCGTTTAAGGGGAATTATTTTATTTTCTTTCGTAATTCAGAGAAATACAAAATAGGGTCTAAAGCAGTGGCGTAGTTAGTGTTATTGACAGTGGCGTAGCCAGGATTTTATTTCGGGGTGGGCTGGGTATCAAATTTAAAGATAAAGTTCAATTGTAAGCTAAGTAAAGGGTCCCATTTTTTGGGGGGGGCAGCAGCCCCTCAGTAGGACTGGGCCAAAAATCGATAAATATCGACATATCGGTTTTATTTCAACATCAAATATCCGATATTCCCATTTTCATTTCAGTGAAATCTCGAATTCGATAAAGGTCAAAATTACAGGCCGGCCAGGGGCGTAGCCAGAAATGTTTCATGGGGGGGGTTATGACTACTGCAACTCATATATATGTATACGTGTGTGTGATAATGTAGTGAAGAATATACATTTTGTATGGCAAAAAATTCCTCATGGGGGGTTATGACCCCCCAACCCCCCCCCTCGGCTACTCCTCTGAGGCCGGCGATAAGAAAATCCTGAGATCAATACCAGCTTGTGATGCTTTTGCTACTGCTTTCTCTCCGTTGATGACGATGCCGGATCGCGGAAAAAACAGCTCCATGGTTTATTAGTCTAATTACCATAATTAATTAACGTATATCTGGGAAACTATCCACCGGAGCGCGTTTTTATTGATTCTCGACATTCCGTAGACTCAACACCCCACCGATACTTAAAATTTCGAATGCTTTGACACCAAACATAACATTTTAATCTTACAGGCCCAGGGGGTCATACGAAGCTCCCCTATATTTTCAATTTGGGCATTTTTAACACTAGCCTCCTCCGGCGGCATCTCCAAAGTCTGGAAACCATCCCAGAGCCAATTTCTACATGTTTGCAGTCCTTTTAAGCCTCAATCATGGTTAATTAGTCTAATTACCATAATTAATTAACGTATATCTCGGAAACTATCCATCGGAGCACGTTTTTACTGATTCTCGACCCCCCTTGACGTAAACCCCCATCGATACATAAAATTTCGAATACTTTGACACCAAACTTAACCTTTTAATCTTACAGGCCCAGGGGGTCATACGAAGCTCCCCTGTATTCTCATTTCGGGCAGTTTAAACACTAGTTTTACTCGAGCAAGGAGAGAGAGATGCTAGCTGCCCGATAACTCAGCGGAGAAGAAACCCGATGAATGGGTGAAGGGTGTTTAAATAGTACGGCTTTCGGCGCAGAGAGAGGGAAAATTTCTTTAGTTGTTTTATTGATTCAAGATTCGAATCACTGAATCGAATCATCGAAGTAGTGAGTGAGTTGAGATTCGAATCAGTAAAATGAGTCGAACCGCCCATCTCTACTAGACATAAAAAGCCTAACCACTGCTACGTCGCCAAGCCTTTGCGTTATCAGCAGACCTTTTAAAGGTGACGTCATCACAGTTTTATTTTCATAAAGTAAAACTATTCGAAATTTCTGGTGAATTTACTCTCTCATAACAACATTTTAGTGAATTGAGATAGAAAATTTAATTTTACAAAAAAGGGCAGTTTTTAACTGTAACTAATTATATAATGCAATAAGGGAGTAGATCACAATGAATTGTTTTGTATCACAGAGGTATTTTAATTCTTATCTTTAACTTAAGATACTTTTTAATATTTGAAGCATTCACCAGAAAACTGAAATAGTTTTACTTTATGAGAATGAATGTGTGGTGACGTTATCACTTGAAGGCCTAATATCGACGTCAAAGCTTCAGCGCTCAGGCTTTCTGTATCTAGGAGGTAGTGTCTCATGCCCATCAGTCCATACCTGCCTGGAATCAGAGTGTGCGTATTGACCCTTTCGGACCAGGTGTCCAAATTTAAGGACTCAAACTTGGAATGAATTATAGAGAGTAAATACTAATAATTTTAATTTAAATAATAATTATTTTAAGTTGTGAGTGGTTTTATATATTTTACAGGAATTTAGTAATAAGGATTTTCTATTTTATTAAAATTTAATCTATGTTATTATAAAAATATTTTATATATCTATTGGAGAGAAATTACTTAAACGGGTATGAAATGTTAAATAGCAACTTATTAAAATATTTTTTCCCACAAAAATAATTCTGTAAAATCAAGAATACTACACATCTTTACTATTACTACTTTCCGAACATGACTTATGTAAGAAAGTATTGTTATCATGAAAAAATTTGACTTTGATATTTTGATGTATTTACACGTTTTGAGGTATTCTGAATTTATTTATGCCATTTTCATGAGATGTACGAGTATGTATGTGTCGTGTGTATGTGAGTCAACACGATAACTCCTAAACGGGGTATTCGATTGAGCTCAAATTTGGTATATATATTAGCGGTCACCCTCGCATGACCGGTATTGATTTTAGTGTGTATAGGACATATAGTTTTTTTTTTTTCTTACAGGGCTGCAAAATATTTCTTTTAACATATGGCTTATGAACGGAAATTCTTGTAAGTGTGCTAGCGTCTAAATGGTGCATTAGATTGAGTGTAAATTTCGTACTATGTATATAATAGGTCACGGTCACATGTCCTGTATAGAGTTTGTTCACAGGGAGCCAATAGTTTGTTCACAGGGTTTCAAAATCAATTCTTGTACATTACGGTCTACGAACGGAAATCACTTACGGTCTGCTAGTGTCTAAATGGTGCATTTAAATCAAATTGGGTATTTATATTATAGGTCTCCGTAACACAATCTGTACATATTTTGGTGGGTAGGACTTAAAGTTTTTGTGCAGGACTACGAAAAATTCTAATACATTAGGGCGCAAATTCTTGAAAGTGCGATTATAGGTCACTACTTACATTGCTGTAGTCATTTTGGTGTGTGTAGGCCTTATAGTTTTTTTTTTTTTTTTTTACAGAGCTACAAAATATATTCTTATACGTTGCGGCCGTTAGAGTAAAATTATTTTTAAGTGCACTAGAATCTGAACACTACATCCAGTTAAAATAAATCCGATTTATTTAAACGCTTGGTAAAGATGAAGTGTTCGGAAAGTCGAGTGCAGTCACTCCAGATTTTTATTATTATTATTTTCGTGGCTGAAAATATAAATTATTTGTCGTTTAAACATAAACCGCATTTTTCGTAACACTGTTTCATTTTCTAACAAAAACTTTCAGGAGGAGCTGAGGTCTGCTATGTCAACACCTCCTAGATATAGAAAGGCTTACAACTACTACGTCACCAAGCTTTGACGTCATCATTTGGCCCACATTTAAAAGTTTGATTATCATAAAATAAACATATTAAAAATTTCTGGTGAATTTACCCATGATTGGCAATATTTTAATAATTTGAGATAAAAAATATAATTTTACGACAACGGCAGTTTTTAACCATAACTAATTACATAATGGGATAAGGAAATAGATAATACTGAATAATTTTGTATGAGAAAGATGTTTTAATTTTAATGTTTAATATAAGATATTTTCTAATATATGTAGTATTTACCAGAAATTTTTAGTAGTTTTATTTTATGAAACTAAAACTTTGAAATGTAGGCCAAGTGATGACTTCAAAGGTTTGTGCCATAGGAGTTGTAAGTAGATATGGGCGGTTCGACTCATTTTACTGATTCGAATCTCAACTCACTCACTACTTCGATGATTCGAATCAGCGATTTGAATCAATAAAACAACTAAAGAAATTTTCACTCTCTCTGCTCCGAAAGCCGTACTATTTAAAGACCCTTCACCCATTCATCGGGTTTCTTCTCCGCTGAGTTCTCGGGCAGCTAGCATCTCTCCCTCCTTGCTCGAGTAAAACTAGTGTTTAAACTGAACGAAATGAAAATACAGGGGAGCTTCGTATGACCCCCTGGGCCTGTAAGATTAAAAGGTTAAGTTTGGTGTCAAAGTATTCGAAATTTTATGTATCGATGGGGGTTTACGTTAAGGGGGGTCGAGAATCAGTAAAAACGTGCTCCGATGGATAGTTTCCGAGATATACGTTAATTAATTATGGTAATTAGACTAATTAACCATGATTGAGGCTTAAAAGGACTGCAAACATGTAGAAATTGGCTTTGGGATGGTTTCCAGACTTTGGAGATGCCGCCGGAAGAGGCTAGTGTTAAAAATGCCCAAATTGAAAATATAGGGGAGCTTCGTATGACCCCCTGGGCCTGTAAGATTAAAAGGTTAAGTTTGGTGTCAAAGCATTCGAAATTTAAATATAGGTGTAATGTTGAGTCTAGGGGGGGGGGGTCGAGAATCAATAAAAACGCGCTACGGTGGATAGTTTCCGAGATATACGTTAATTAATTATGGTAATTAGACTAATAAACCATGGAGCTGTTTTTTCCGCGATCCGGCATCGTCATCAACGGAGAGAAAGCAGTAGCAAAAGCATCACAAGCTGGTATTGATCTCAGGATTTTCTTATCGCCGGCCTCAGAGGCGTAGCCAAGGGGGGGCTTAGGGGGGTCATAACCCCCCATGAGGAATTTTTTGCCATACAAAATGCATATTCTTCACTAAATTATCACACACACGTATACATATATATGAATTGCAGTAGTCATAACCCCCCCCCATGAAAAATTTCTGGCTACGCCCCTGGCCGGCCTGTATTTTTGACCTTTATCGAATTCGAGATTTCACTGAAATGAAAATGGGAATATCGGATATTTGATGTTGAAATAAAACCGATATGCCGATATTTATCGATTTTTGGCCCAGTTCTACTGAGGGGCTGCTGCCGCCCCCCCCCCAAAAAAATCGGACCCTTTACTTAGCTTACAATTGAACTTTATCTTTAAATTTGATACCCAGCCCACCCCGAAATAAAATCCTGGCCACGCCGCTGTCAATAACACTAACTACGCCACTGCTTTAGACCCTATTTTGCATTTCTCTGAATTACGAAAGAAAATAAAATCATTCCCCTTAAACGACAAAGAAGGTAAAAAAAAATCTTAAACGAAATCTGCAGCAATAAAGCGAAATGTTATTTTGCTTACTACAAAGTCCTTTTGTGAGAGCGCTTAATACCGCCCCTGTATCCTTCATTAAAAGTGACAAGCACAATCCTAACTTTATTTCATTCTATTTCCCTTCACATGAAAACCCGCCACCATGTAAACTTAACGCTCCGTTTTTTTTTTTTTTTTTTTTTTTTTTTTTTTTTTTTTTTTTTGAGGGTGGGGCAGGGGGACATATATTGAAGTTAAAAGTAGAAAAGGGATGTTTCATTAAATTTTAAACAAATATTAAACCAGCCAGACAAGTTGGAAGGAGGGAGTCCCTCCGAGGGAAAAAGGTTTAAACAACTTTGAGACACCCCCGCTCTTCCACGAGCATTGGCGTAAATTGGCATGTAATATTTGGATGGGGTGACAAAATGTTTCCGATTGTAGAAAATATCATTATTATAAATAGCTCTGATACTTGAATTTTCTTAATTTTTTTTTTCGGGGGGGGGGGTTGACCCCTCTTGCCCTTAGGAAGTAACGCCTATGCCCCCCGCCAAAAGCAAACGATGTTCGACCCACTCCACACCCACAGACAGATAAAACTTTAAATCCGACCACCAACCAAGAAATGAAACACCAAAGATTCGAAAAAAAAAACTCCAATTAAATGAAATATCCTTTCAAATCTTTTCGACACCTTTCGACTCTGAGTCGATAGAAGATTCGAAAAAAAAAACTCCAATTAAATGAAACATCCTTTCAACTCTTTTGGACTCCTTTCAACTGTGAGTCGATAGAAGATTCAAAAAACTAACGAATCTCAACGATCGCATACAATCACTGAAACATTTGAGATTCTACTGAGATTCATCGTATACAATCACCGAAACAGAGCGAAACACTGAATCAGTAAAGATTCGTTGCTGCACCAACTCACCCACACCCACTCATTTGCTGTTTCAAATCATCTATCGACTCAGAGTCGTAAAGAGTCAAAAAGAGTCGAAAAGAGTCGTAAAGAGTCGAAAAGAGTTGAAAGAGTAAGGGAAAATCTCTGGGAACGGCGAAGGGAAAATAAGTTTTCCTTCCCTTCGCACTTGGAATGTATTTCCCCACAGTTGAGGGCTTGAGATTCGAATCAGTAGATAGTGAATGTAAAGACTGAGCCACTCAGTACCAAGATTCGAATCATCGAATCATTGGCCATCTCTAGTTGTAAGGCTTTCTATATCTAGTAGGCGTTGGCTATGTCTGCTCCCTGTTTATGCCGCTAGTATTAAAATACAGAAAAAAAGGATTGTTGCAAAAATATTCACTATAACAGGCTAAAGGGAGTTAGGCGCTTATGGATTTATGAGATTAGTATAGACCGATGCAAGCATTTTCACTGCACGAAAAGTACGAGTTTTGGTAAAATATCTCATCGTAAGCGTTACAGAAATTTTAGGGTATGAAGAATACAGTGGCGTAGCCAGAAATTTTTCATGGGTGGGGTGGTACGACTTCTGCAACTCATATACATGTATACGGCTGTGGGATAAGGGAGTGAAGAATATACATTTTGTATGGCAAAAAATTCCTCATGCGGGGGGGGTGATGATCCCCCTTTAACCCCCCCCCCTTGGCTACGCCCCTGAAGAATACCTATCAAATTCTAAGGAAGGAAGGTTCACGTAAATTTTGAAAGTTTGATGACAGCATGCCCCCATTTTCCGAACCTTACGATTCTAATCAGAACACGTATGTTGCATGATCAGTGTCTTTCGCCTTGAAAGCAGTAAGGGATACTAATTTTAACCCTTTAATGCGCAGTGATCCCACTCTGGGAACACCCAACTCTGACGTTTTGACTGTTGCCAGAACACGAAGAATAGATTTGATTTCTATAAAAATAGTTGCGGGTGACATAGCTCCACGAGAATCCTCTACTTTTTAGCACGTCATTTCCCGTAAAAAAATGGGCACGATTATTTTTAATAGCACTGACATCTGCTGAAAAATGGAAGAATGCGAGAGCAGCTGGATAGATTGCCCAATGCTGAAAAAAGGGCAGCCATTGCCAGAGCTCGACTTAACTTCCAGCAAGATGGCGGACGATCGAAACGTTCATTGCGTGCCACAGATCTAGAGACCCTTTTTTGACGACAGCTGGCTGTGCTCGATTGTCCGCCATCTTGCTGGTAGTTAAGTCGAGCAATGGCAACGGCTGTCCTTTTTTGAGCATTGGGAAAGGGTTGCGCCTCAAAAGGTTAATCAAGCTCGCACTACGGCAACTTCATACACAATATATCATCGTTATTTCTGACAAATTTTACTGGTTTCATTTTAAGTGAAATGAAAGTTCTTCCTGAAATTTTTCTTGATCAAGGGATGGTCTCGCCGCCTAGCTAATCACGAGACATTTACACAGACTAGACAGACACCGGCTAGACAGGCACAGACTAAGGATTTTATTACGCACTAATCTCAAAACAATACCCAGTCCCCTAAAGATTGTGTGAAATCAAAGACTTTTCAAACATTGCATGATCATGGGATGAGAAACGTTTTTCTTGAATTGGTTAGTTTTAAATCTGCTACTTAAAACTGATGCGCAAGATCAATTGTGTTGGTACGTTACTTAGTGATCACATGTCTGGTTTAATGAAACCATGATGAAGGATTAGTACAAGGGATGAATGAAGGATTACTGTCGATCAAAAGTATAAAAGAATTCAGGTCTCGGTATCGTCCACATAATTGGAAACCTCTCCCAACATGAAGATAGGTCTGGCTTTAGCGCTGCTGGGCAGTTTCACCCTTTATTTACAAGTTTTAGCAGGTTAGTTGCAGGTTTATTCATTTTTCAATTTTTACATTTGACACTTCGAACGGGGCTGTTGGATAGCCACCTTCTTAAATCCAATAGCTTCTCGTTAATCTATAGAGGAAAAGTTTTGCCTTTCGCAACAGCTTACTTTCAATTAGTAAGATTGTCTGTTGAACAACCTACAGTAATTTTTACTTTCCGAACATGTACCATGTAAGGAAAGTATTGTAATCATGAAAAAATTCGACTTCGAGATTTGGGTGTATTTATACGTTTCGAGGTCTTCTGAATTCATTTATGCTATTTTTACGAGATGTACGTGTGTATGTGTGTGTGTGTATGTGTGTGCGTATGTGAGTGAACACGATAGCTCCTAAATGGGGCATTCGATTGAGCTCAAATTGGGTACATATGTTATAAACCACCGTCGCAAGACCGGTATTGATTTGGGTGTGTATAGGACCTATAGTTTTTCCACAGGGCAACGACAAAGATTTCTTTTACATTACGGCCTATGGGGGGAAATTCTTGAAAGTGCGCTAACGTTTAAATGGTACATTCGATTGAACCCAAATTGAGTAGATATGTTATAAACCACCGTCGCAAGACCTGTATTCTTTTTGGTGTGTATAGGACTTATAGTTTTTCTACAGGGCTGCGACAAAGATATCTTTTACATCATGGCCTATGGGGGGAAATTCTTGAAAGCGCGCTAGCGTTTAAACGGTGCATTCGATTGAGCTCAAACTGGGTATATATGTTATAAACCACGATCGTAAGGCCGGTATTGATTTTGATGTGTATAGGAATTGTAGTTTTTCTACAGGGCTGCGACAAAGATTTCTTTAACATTATGGCATATGGGAGAAATTCTTGAAAGTGCGCTAGCATTATAATGGTGCAATCGATTGAGCTTCAATTTGGTATATATGTTTGAATTATTTATCGATTAAAATTTATTTAAATTCTTGGTAATGATCTTAATCGTAAGTGTTCGGAAAGTCGAGTGGAGCCACTCCAGATTTTTTGTATAAAAATAATTGAAAGCACACTATTTCGGAGGGGAAAAACTGTTCCTATAGGTTAGGAAGTTGCTAGTGAATCCAAGATGGCGACAGTCTAGCAAACCTTAAGCTAATTAATAAACTAAAGAGAATTACTATACTGCTAAAATATCATAAGTTTTGCTTCTTTGTGCAAATTAAAGACAGCAATTTCGGCAATTTCAGCAAAGGCAACGCAATTTCTTTTCTATTCAAGTTATCAAAGCATTATGATTTTTAAAAATGCTATCAATTTTCAACAAAAATTTCAAAGAGTGGTCACGTTAGTGTTAAGTATTTGCTTGGACTGGACAGAGCTAAATGCGAGTGATAAACCGCGCATAATAATAACGTTAGAAAGTGTTTCCATTAAAACACTTTCAGAAAGAAAATTTTGTACCTTAAGCTTCAAAAATAGCACCTGGAAAAAATATTATATATGAACAAAACAGCCTCGAGAAATACAATAAACCTTTAGAAAAAGAATTAAACATTTTTAAAACAACCTTAAAATACATATGCTTATTACGTACAAAATAATGAATCATTTTGTACAACCTGTTTGCAAGAAGTGTTGTTGTTGCTAATACCCTCTGGCAACCGCGGAGCGGTGCCGAATCCCTCATCTAGGAAAGTTATGGGCGGAAGGGGCGGCTCATTTTAATAATCCCCAGTGGGAGGAAGTCCGAGTTAGCTCGGGGTCCCCCAATTTTGAACTCATTCTAGATGACGGACCCACCACCAGGAATCGGCACCCCCAGATGTAGCGCTGCGCTAAACATCGAGGACGTTGGAGCCACGACGGATTTTACGTGCATCAGCTCCCACATTAGCGTACACGGTCCCACAGCTGTCCGCCGCGAGAGGAGTCCACCCTCTCAAGCACTGGCTAAGACGGGTGCTGCTTCACTTTCCGTGTTCTTACGGGAACCGAATTTAGTGACTAGGCCACCGCGGGACGTTTGCAAGAAGTATCTTCAGTAAATGAGAAATTTCTCAATAATATAGTGAATTGCAATGTCGAATCTCGGTTTGGTGTCTATAGCTTCTCATTTATAGCTTCGATTTGTACGCAAGGTACGTGTCAAGCGGTTGAGGTAGAATTAAAATATTATTAAATTACTTCGGTGTGATCGTAATCAGTTGAAGTACAAAGCATCGCGATACACAGGAACGGAGCAATCTATGAGACAAAATATTACTTTAACCCTTTAACGCGCAGTGTCCCCGCTCTGGGATCACCAAACTCTGACGTTTTGACTGTTGCCAGTCACGAAGAATAGATTTGATTTCTATAAAAATAGTTGCGGGTGACATTTACTTTTTAGCTCTCATTTCCCGTAAAAAAAATTGTCACGATAATTTTTAACATCACCGACATCCGCTGAAAAATGGAAGAATGCGAGAACAGCTGGATAGATTGCCCAATCCTGAAAAAAGGGCAGCCAGCTGCGTCAAAAAGGGGTTCTTAGATCTGTGGCACGCGATGAACGTTCCCATCATCCGCCATCTTGCTGGTAGTAAAGTCGAGCAATGGCAACGGCTGCCCCTTTTCAGCATTGGGAAAGGGTTGCGCCTCAAAGAGTTAAATGCTGTTATTATTAAAAACAAAAGAATTATTAATTAACTATTGATACATATTGGTGGTGGTGGCTGGCGGCGAGGTAAGAGGCAGTAATTAACGTACTTCTAGATCAGAATCCAAAATAGAAAACGCGAAATGCCCAGGAGGCCGATTTGGCGAGAACCGATGCAGGAGCACTAAACAGACGTTAAATAAAACGCCAACAACATATCCGTTTATGACTGGATCTATTGTCTAGTAGCAGTATCAAATATAAAGAAATTTAAAAACAAGACGCACCAAAAAGGATAAAACAAATAATGTAACAGCTAAATTGTAACTCAAAATGAAAGCCTATGTTGTTTATTAGATTTACCTTGTATGGTCATAAACAAACCATCCAAAATGAAATGTTCTTAATTATGAAAAAAACGCTAAGTAATGTGTATATAACGGACATGAAAACGTTGGGCAGAAAAGTTATTTTTCAAGCAAGACTGACGCCTTTAGCAAAATAATATTAATGCAACAACAGGCACACCGAAAATCTTTTAAAACGGAAGCAAAAGGGAATAATTTCGAAATTTAAAAAATACTGAAACATATTAAATTTAGACTAGTAAAGCAAAACACAAATTATTAAAATATGTGATGAAACTGTATCACAGTACGCAAGCGTAGAATTCTTTTTACCCGATGGGTTCGAACTTTCCCGAAAATGCTTGATATCCTCCTATTATGTAGGTACTTATGAAATTATTTTCCAGCTTTTATGGCAGACACGTGCTAAAGATGTGTTGCATGTTCTTGGGCTTGTAACGCAGTTGCATTGCCATGCATTAACGCTTTTAATAATCTCACCTGAATTCACTTCAGTCAACAGAAACGAATTATTTTTCGCATGCCTGTAATAACTTCGGGTGAAAGAAAACTCAGTATGTTTGTTCCTTGAAACCCACGCTAAGTTCGCTTTTATTTATTTATTCATTTACTTATTTCTACGCACTGTTCTAACGAAATTTGGCGGTTTTGGCATTAATTACTTTCAGTCAAAATAAATTAAGCTTGATTTACCATAAGAACATCTTTGTGATTGATTGTTGCGCGCAATTTGTCGGACATCTTAAGTCGTGCAAGTTGTTGCCAAGCCTGTATTCCTTATGAAAAGGGACTACAAGCATTTTTGAAGTAAGGCGCAACTTCCAGTTAAAACTTCGCAAGTTTATAGAATTGTTCAAGCAGCCTAAGCAATTGTATCTCGGCAGTAAAATACAAAACATGCTCGCGCAATGTACACTTTTCTTTCATTTTGAGAACTGATATCTTACGCAAACTTATTTTCTTAAGTTATAATTTATGTTAACATTTTCTTCGATAAAATAGTTATGTAATATGACGCAATTTTATTACATGAAACTCCTGGGCTATTCGAGGCTACATTTCCAATTTTATATTTAACAATCTTTTTTCTTGATTATTTAATACAAGGTCCTCCCAGCAAAGCAAGCTGGTCAAGTCAAATCAAGTAAAACAGATGTGTATATTGTAAAAGCGAGAAAAGGATAACATATGCGTAAAATATAGAAAAACAATGTGTAAGGACTTACAATCACAATCGGTAAACATAAATTTTAAAATACCAGTATTACAGTAAATGAATTAAAACAATTAGTCATTAAAAAAACTGCCTTGGGCCTTTTACGCTTTCATTTTTCCCGAAAGTCGTAGCTGGGCAGCTCACCTATAAGCTTATAAGGAACATTGTGAAGGTTTTCCAATAAATCTTGCCAACTGGAAGAACTGTTGCCGAAATGAAGGTATACCGAGACTGCGCCGAATTACAATATTCCTTAGGTATCTGTGCGTCGTGCCGAATTCTGCGGAGAATTGCATTGTGATTACAGACAGGCTATCAAATTAGTTTTGGCAGCATAGCCTCAGATCCGCCTGGCAAAAGTCGCTGTAGGAAATAGTTATATTTAACAGACGTGTATGTCATTAATTTATTTTAAGCCTTGATAATGAAACATGCTGCAATGAAGTTTAAAAAGCAATAAACTTGTGTCCCACGTCATGTTCTTAAAGTGCAGCTAATTGTTAATGGCTCTTTGAAATTCCGTTGTTCAAAATCACTCTGTTGTACTGAGTTTAAAATTTATTTGTATGTATTGTATTTGTTATAAACATCATTCGGTTTGTTTTGCTGCAGCTAAAAAATGAGCGAGAAGTATGTTGAAGTAAAAATATCATTTATTTGCGTCAACCATATTTGTTCCATTCAGGTTCAGAAATGTTGAATACAAGTGTTTGATTTATGTTGCTGCAAGAAAAATAATCGATTAAAACTTGAAGGATTCACTGATTTTCCTTATTTTAGATCTCGCTTTAATTCTATTCAGTCATATAAGATTTTTTTTCTTACCTGCGACAAAGAAATATTTTAAATAATTTTTTTTAATTTAAACTTTTATAAATTTCTAGTGAACATTGTCCGAAATCGTTTGTTATTCTAAAATTTAATACAAATATTAAATTGATCAAAGTGACAAAGTAAGATAAAAATAAAAACATCTTACAATTTATCCACATATATTCAAGTAACTTTTTTGTAATTAATAGCAGTAAAGAAATTGACTTTTAAAGTTCTGCACATTTTTATGCCAAGCTATAAATTCACAGCCGAAACAATTCCGGGAGAAATTTGTAAGCTAATACTTGGTTACTTAGTTGTATTATTGAAAATCTTATATAAAAATATTCTGTTTACAAAAAGTGGTTGATTAAATGCGTAGAATTGTTTCAAGTATGGAATTAAAAAAAGGACAGTTATTGAAGAAAAACACCAGAAACTTTATATGGATATTTGGTATCTATGAAAGATTTAAAAATAATCCCGCGCTGTTCTCGCAAAATTCCATTTCAACATTGTCATGAAACATTGTCCGCCACATCGGACGGTTGTTGACGTTGTTTGTTAAAGACTGCCATGTAAATTATTGTTGTTGACGTTAACCATGTTGTCAACCAAACAGAAAGGTTAACTGGATTGGTAAATCGAAAGGGTCGCACCATTGCGGTTCCACACTTCAAGAACCTCAAACGACAAGTTTATCAATTCACTTTCTGAAGATGAAACATTCAGCTGCTACACTCTGTCAAACCATCCAGTAGGGTCAGCCAGTTTATGTTAATAATACTCTCGTAGAATGTAAAAGGTCTCTTCTTGGTGGTGGTGCATGAACGTTAAAAGTAAACGCGTAGTAAAATAATGAAATAGGATTAACTAATATGAGGTCGTGGGGGAAAATGCGGAACACGCAATTGCTTTTCTTATAACTTGCTCCGTAGAGGAAAATGTTCAGAATTGTGGAAAAAGAAACTTACACTGTCAAAAAACTCTATATACAATGTGTACCAAAAGTAGAAGTACAAACTGCTAGTGGTAGCAGCAGAGCCCGATTATGACCAACAGGGGCCCTGGGAATTGATGAATTTGGGGGCCCCTATCAATGAAATTTGTTTTATTTTTCATAAAAGTTGTATATAAAAAAGAATATTCCAGAACAACATTTGAAATTGGGAGCACCTTCGAGCCGGGGGCCCTGGGCAAAGTCCCGATTTGCCCATGCGATAATAAGGCCCTGGGTAGCAGGGGAAAAGATAGAGAATAGCGTATAAATGTAAGAACAAAAACGTAGTCTTAAAAGCTCTATATACAATGTGTACCAAAAGCAGAAATACAAACTGCTAGAGGTAGCAGAGGAAAGATAGAGAATTGCGTAGAAATGCAAGAACACAAAACGGAAGTTTTACCGCCCCAGTTAATCACTTTTTTTAACAATTACATTGTAATTTTTGAGAAACTTCTTTCTGTCCTATTCTGATACTTAATTTCTTTGTATTTTTTGCAAAAACTGCTGCATTTTAGTTTAATTAATATAAATCAATAATTATAAATAGTTACTAAATTTGAATGACTCATTTTTCGGAGATTATAAACTTCTTTGGTGCAAAAATTACTGAGGAAAGTCAACAAACACTTAAAAATCTTTTCTGGGCTGATTATTAACCGGTGTAGTAAAACAATGTTTTCGACCTTACGTTGTAACGGGATTCGCAAACCTATTGATAGATCCTTTTTTATCTGAAAGTCTGTACCTCTTATCAATGACTATCTGGAAACACAGTGGTTCAAAAGAGTTTGGATAAATTTTAAAGAAACGTCGGGCGTACAATAAGGAGTCAGAATCACATAGCAATGTGGAGTGGGAAACATTGTCTCCATGCAGCTGTTAATAATCACTTTTTTTTTAAAAAATAAATGGCGGGGGCCGTGGTAGCCCAGTGGTTAAGGCGTTGGACTCGTTGCCGGAAGGTTGTGGGTTCGATACCGGCGTACCACTAACGATCACCGTGTACATGCGGTGTACATGCACGTTAAATCCGGGGTTCCGAAAGTCCTCTCGGTGGTCGCTAGCAGTTTCCGAGGGTTGCAAATATTCAGAAGCCCCCCCCCCCACTTTCTGACGAGGTTCCAAATTGTGGCGGGAAATTCAGAGAAGGATGTATATGTAGCTCTAAGCGACACATTCAGTGACGCGAGCTGTCCTCTTCTGGCAAATAAATAAATTGGCGAAGTAATAGTGTTTTTTCCAAGCATTTTTTGTCGAAAATCAATGTATCTTACCCAGAAAGAACGTGATAATTTGTCTGTTCTCTTTTAAAACACCCTGTATAAAATATTTGTTCCAAAAATCTAATTTTATTTAAGCACATAAAATTTGAGAGAGTTATCAGAGTTTTAATAAAATATTTTGTGAAATTCAGATCGTTAACAACCAATAATTTATATTTTAGATGATCAACTTGGACTTGGAGGAACAGCGAAGGGAGCTGGCGCAGCTGCAGATGGTAAATTTATAATTATTTCTTTAATCCATTCACCAATTTGTGTTGAAACTAGATATGATAATGGAATTTTTGACATTTGCGAGGTATGAAATATAAAATTCTTTTCTAATGAATAAGACAACGATAACTTCTTATTTTACTTTGCTATAGCTGAATATTTTGTGGAAATCATTTATCATTCCAGGAATTAAAATATTAAAATAAATCAATGGTTAAGTTTTCTTGCAACCGCCTAAAAATAGATTGCTGGGTATTAATAGATTTATAATTAGCTACCGCCAAGTTTTACTACTTTAAACCTTTCTTAAACAGTAGTATAGCTCCCAGAATGTACGAAGTATTCTTAACCATTTTTGGTAAACAATGTCTTTTGATATTTTTGTTAAAGCAGCAATTCACGACAAACTTTGCTCAGCAATATTTCTGGTTTGAAACAAGACAATTTCCGTTCGCAGAAAGTGGTTAATTATATTCCGCATTTGTTGGAAGCTTTCAACACCTCCTAGATATACCACTGCTACGTCACCAAGCTTTGACGTCATCATTTGGCCCACATTTAAAAGTTTGATTGTGACAAAATAAAGCTATTAAAAATTTCTGGTGAATTTACCCATGTTTGGCAATATTTTGATAATTTGAGATAAAAATATATAATTTTAGACAAATGGCAGTTTTTAACCATAACTAATTAGATGATGTGATCAGGGAATAGATCATACTGAATAATTTTGTATGAGAGATTGATATGAGAAAGATATTTTAATTTTAATGTTTAATATAATATATTTTCTAATATTTGCAGCGACTGATTTACGGCGCACGTGCCCTGTATTCGGGGCACGTGCCCTGGGCCCCCGATTTTTAGGAGCCCCCAAAACTTCCTTTTATGTAATCATAATAGCTACTAAAATTATCTCTCAAGAGAAAAATTTCTGATTACTTCATTTCATCACAAATATTCAAATTTTTTAATTTAATGTAACTTGTAACGCTAAAAATTATGCATTCGATTCGACATTCGATAAATTTGATATTCGCAAATTCGTTCGAACACCTCAGCATGCTCCTCCTTTTATCTTTTCAAAAGTGGGGTGACGGCTGTAAATACCCATAAAAGCATTTCAAAATCGAAAAATTCGTATAAGTGGTATCTGTCGTGACATTTTACTGATTTGTAAATGTTTACGTATGGTTAACTTAGGAATGATAATTGGTTTTAACTTAATTTAATTAAGTAATATTCTGCGGAAAATTTTCGTGCAGGGGCCCCCAAAAGTATCTGTGCCCTGGGCCCCCAAGTGTGTAGATCGGTCCCTGAATATTTGTAGTATTTATCAGAAATTTTTAATAGTTTCATTTCATGAAAATAAAACTTTTAAATGTGTGCCAAATGATGACGTCAAAAGTTGGTGACGTAAGAGTTGTAAGGCTTTCTAGATGTAGGAGGCGTTGAAGCTATACAGTGGTGGAAGTGGACATTTAGCGTTGCTCAAAATTAACGCCATCGTAAGCAAATTGGAGCAGATTATGACATTTTTTGACAAATAAATGGTGTAGTTTAAATACATTAGAATTGAGCAAGAGTCACATAACATTAGACAAAGACTTTCACCAATAGAACAGATTCAACAAAACACTATCGCCCGGTTGAAGTGATTTCTAAACGACAACTTTCAGTTGATTGTAACTACGTTGTGAAAGGACCATGCTGTGTAACGTTGTATGGTAATTACTTTCATCTTAAACTGGATGGTACTAATTACTTTTAGGTTACTCTTGTTTGCCGAAATGTGCAAACAGCTTTGCAAAACGTACGTGTAACCGGACATTCTGATTCTGATCAAAAGTTGTAATATCGAAATTTCTGAGATTGTGGAATTTAGAAAATAGAGCTAGGTACATTATAAATAGGCTATTAATTCCAAACCGATATGAATTTCAAATTAGCATCGATTAATGAGTTTCGTGTGTAGCAAGAATGCATAACACTTAACACTATTTGAACTGGAAAGAACGTCAACATAGCAAGGGCGGCTCCAGACTGAATTCTCGGAGGGGGCCATCGAACTTTTTACTTAGGTCTATAAATTGTTCAAAATTCAAATTGAACGTGTGAAATCGTGAAGTATGCGAATCTAAAGTTGTAAAACAAAATTTCGGAGGGGTCATGGCCCCTATGGCCCCCTCACTGGAGCCGCCCTTGCAACATAGAACATTTCGTCTTCCTAATTTTAAAGAAACATAGTTTTAACTATGCGACTGACTGTCGAACTTGCTATTTGAAAAATTAATTTTAAAATATTCGTGACTTTTGTGGAAATTTAACGACTTTTTCTATTGTGACTTTTTACTGAAGAACAACTGGCATCCCTGATTGCCAGCAGTACGGGCTTCTTCAGATTTGAATATAATGTCTATTCTCCGCAGTTCTTCAGGGGAGATCCAAGTCAGTTGGACTCTAATTGGGGTGGAGATGGAAAAGGGTCGAATGTGGCAGTAAGTATTTTCTTTCAATTAGATATACCTGTACATTATGTATACAGGGCATCTGAAAACACGTACCTAGTCTTTATTCCTTAAACATTGATCATAAACATGTATAGTAAATTGTAAAGTTACGTAGAAAAGAGTACAAAATATCTTAATAAGGTGATGTACGAAAAATTTAGGATAAGCTGCTCACTAGGATAAGTGTCGAACATATGAAAATAAACACATGCGGACTTAAACCACTTTTCAATGGCTTTCCAATGAAAAAAGTTAAATCAATGATCACATTTCTGGGATGGCACACAAAATGCGGAAGAAAACAAAGTTTGTATAATTATATAATACTTCTACTATTATTGGTATTGAATAGCCTCTCACCAATCTTGTTTAAACATACCTCTGAACCTTTTTGTGACTTTGCACATCATTTGATTAATGTATTGGTCACATTTTACTAATTTGAGAATTTTTTTTTACGAGGGTCATATATAAATATTAAAATTTTGTACATATTTAAATTTAATCTTCTGAAAATTTCAATCAATGCCATAAAATTCTTTATTTTTTTTGTACATAGCTTTGTAAATTATTGTATATGTTCAATACTTACGATATGAAAACGTGGGTCGGTGATTTAGGGACCCTTTGCATATCCTTCTTAAGGAATGGGCTTACTTTTGGAGCTGTTTGAATTTTCATTATAACACATTTGCTATTGACCCATGGTGCTTTAAAAAACTTCATATTCAATACTCTTGCATGGAGACATAGGTAAATAAAAATTAGTTTATTTGAAAGCTGATGTCACCACCAGCAGCTCGGTTTCAAGCAAATATGCCATGGTAATAAGGTTTCAAGTAACAATTATCACAGAAGAGGAGGATAATTAGAAAAAAATTTGGAGGATAATTAGAAAAAAATCTTATTTAAAAACAATTTATTATTATATATTTACTAGCCGCCTCCGGCGACCAGTTGGTTCGCCATCTTAATAAATCTTGTTCGGGGAGAATCCTGTTACTCACCGGCTTCCTTGGCATTGAAATCTCTCATATTCTGAATGGGATTTAAAACTAAGATGGTTACAAACAGGAGCGGCCGTACGGTAAGTGTCGCCCCCTGCTAATATAAAAAAGACGCCCCCTTTTATGCTCTACTTAGTTTTTGTGTTCGAAATGACGCCCCTTCGAAGCCGGCCCAGATGCGATAGTTGCTGTTTCTGGCCGCCCCTGGTTGCAAAAATAAGATGGTTAAATGATAAAAACCTACAAAAAGGAACAAACTATTTTTGTCCTATATTAATTCTGAAGAGCTTCTGGATATGTTGGCCTTTATCAAAAAACGGAAACGAAAAAAAAAAAGTAAGAAAATCTGAAACAGTTTCAGATTTTAAATACGCTCTATATATTAAAAGCGTATTATAATCCATGGGTCTTTCTTTTTCGTTCTTATTTCATTAAGTTGGAAAGTATATCACTATTCATGAGTATGATTAAACAAAATTAAAATTGATATTTCTAACATCCTTTTTCTGGATGTAATACATTAGAAATAGATGGAGAAAAACTGCAGAAAAATGCACAATTCCAACTGAATGAAAATCTCAAAAACTTATTCTCAAACGATAAAATTACGATAAATTGCGCCCAGCGTTAGAAGGATCTCCTCAAAATCGCACATCAACCATTTTACTTTTCGCCAAATTAAAAAGTTGCACATTTTAGTCTCGGAAAATTTCCAAATCCTTTTTTTTTTTTTTTTTTTTTTAAGTATAAAACATTTCCTTCCTGCTCTGATTTCACATGCACACGATATTTTAATTAAAAAACAATCTTACAAATAATCTAAACAAAAAAATCGTTATTTTATTTCAACTTCAAGCGTCTGAATCATTTAATAAACTTGCTAAATATGGCAACCTATATTTAAATTCTTACTCATTCCACTGCGGGGTTATAATTGCGAAATGGCGAAGCGAAAAAATGAACCTTTTGCGACACGTTTTTTATCAATATCTCCTGAAATTATTCGAATTTCGAAAAAAATCGCTTCGAGTTTTGTCGGGACCCGTCCTGGAGAATTTCCATAGAAAATTTGGTAGGTCCACGATCACCCGTTTCGGAGCTACGCGAGACACAGACAAACTAACTAACTAACTAACTAATTACAGTTTGTTTTATGTATATGGATTCATGACGTTATGTAATTGTTGATATTTTCTTTAAGAAAAGATGATTTATAGTGAAATTTCAAAATTTACATAAGTTCCGAAAAGTAGTGTTTGAGTAAACACACCAGAAGTTTTAATTTACCTTTCTTAACATAATTATAATACTCGTAAAATTGCATCTCAGAAAGTTTCGTTAATCAAGACGACCTGACGCCCTGTCAGGTAGAAATGACATTACGCAACTTTTTCACTTAAGGGGACAGCCTACTTTTAAAATGCCCCAAAAATTGATTTTGATATTTTTATATCATTAAATAGTTTACTTTATTCTAAAAAGATTGATACCAAACCATTTTTCTGTATGATAATTATTTATTGAGATAAAAAGGAAAATGTAAACGCAAGTTGGGCAGCATGCTGTATAAGCTGCAACTAATGTTGACACTAAAAGCATAAAAGAGGCAGAAAAGAAATTTACAGAATTTAATTTAGAAACTCGAAGAGCCAGAAAAATGCTCAACAGTTCTCAGTTTGAGGCAATAAAAGAAAACGAAGGCAATGTGCATGAAAGCGGAAAATTTTAAATCGAAATGTTCATAAAGTGAAATAAAATCAAATTTTTATGTTGCATAGTAAAAAAAATATATACATGGATATAATTATTAAAATAACTTCAAATAATGTACTTTACCAATATTCGTGCCTTTATATCCTAAAAATGTATCTTTTGTTAAGGTATGTACATATTTTTTCATATTTACAATTGTCGAGCTTTTCTTTAGATTGATGTTTCTTAAGCCATATTAAAACATATTTTGGGTTAATCATTTTAAATACTCAGTAAAATTATTTTTAAATAGTAAATGTTTCAATAGAAAATGTTTTTAATTTTTAAAAATTAAATTTATGTTCCAAAACTACAATTTGAACTTTAATTGACGTTTTCTCAAAACACTGTTTTTCAAGTTTGCGCGCATGATATTTTAAAAACTATTTAAGATATCAACTTGAAATTTTTCTCAGGCATTTATTTTAATATAATGAACAAAATGAACTAAAATGAAACGGTTGTGTTTCATAGAAAAAAAGTTATGATTGTAAAACTATCAAAATTTTTATGATAATTTAAACTTTTAGATTAAATATTTTTTATAATTTAAATTATGCAAATAATTAAACCATTTTAGTTTAGATTGTTAATTATAATGTTTTGTTTAATTTAGAAAAAAATTATGAGGATCAAAGGAATTCTAATTGAGATATCTTGCGCGCAGTGGGAAAGTACCCTTGAATTGTTTTTACAATATTGTGTGGTAAAATAATATTTTTTAAATCCTCACCTTTATAATAAACTACAATAATATTTTTAATCAATAGAGTAATGTCATAGTAGTTAACTGAAAAAAAAATTGTGTTTCTGCATGCATTCATTATTTTTTTTTTTAATTATGAAAGTTGAACTAAAATTTCTACATTTTCCCATACTTTTTACTGCAAACTGGAGATAAAGCGATATCGCAAAGGTGTTCCATTAATTACGCTCTTCAGTTCCGTTTAGTTCAAATTTTGAAGGCTTGCTGATGAAGTAAAAACTTAGTGATGTAGCAGTTATTTGATTTTCTAAATCTAGGAGGTGTTGCTCAGAGAACGACCATTGGTTGGAATATCATGGCAATTCTCGTATTTCGCAAGAGGAATACAGTTTTCCCCCTAACCTTTGAATTAACTAACTTTGCCGAGTTAATTCATAGATTTAATTTGAAAGGCTAGGGGGTGAATAATTTTCTGAAAGAAAGCTTTCAAGTTGTCAGCTACAATGGTATTTTCCTACCAAAATTTTACGGTTGAACGATTCTGGAGACGGTAGGAATGTTTCAATGAACGCATATGCTTAACTTTATGAATTGTATTTCAATACTTGAACTTAAAACGTGTTTTTTTTTTATGGTTCCATATCTGATATCCCTAAGCAACTTAACAACCCATGAACACGAGATCCCAAAGTTAACTATTTAACTAGAATTTCATGTTAGTGAGCACGCAAGTACTCACTTTAATTTTTCTTATACCATCCGCAGCTATGCATTGATTTAACCCGGTGAGTATTTCCTAGTGTTCTTGATTAAAAGAAACTGACTTCAGTTGAAAAGAATTGCTAAATTTCCACAAAAATAGCTGATATTTTTTAAATTAAACTTTTAAAAAGAAATTTAAGTACACATATGTTGGTTGTTTCAATATAGGATGAAGGGGCGTATTAGGCCGACCTACGTCGCCCTATGAGTGGTCTCCTAATTTTGAACCATTTCCAGATGAGAGACAAAGTAGCTGAAATCGGCACCCCCAGAGGCATCGTTTAAACATGGAGGACACTGGAACCACAAACAGATTTTACGTGCTCCCGTTAGCATACACGGTCCTACAAAAATTCAAACAAAAGATATTTTCACCCCAAGATATTCATTTAAGAAACTAGGGGCCAAGGCCCCCAGACTCGCTACACTCGCTTTTCGTATGAGGCATTCGGCCCCTAATCAGGCTTATTCGTAAAAAAGACATAATTTCAACAGACAAAACCCGAAGATTGGATCAGATAGAATGTTACTGAGCTACGCATTGCTTGGTTCTTGCATGTTCATTGGTACATAAAAATTTAAACTTCACACTACAGTAGACCCCCTCCCCCTCATAACACGGAAGATATTTTGTTATGAGAATCCGTGTTGTACGGGTCCTGAACTATACTACACCTGCAGTGCGGACTCCGCTTATAATCGCTGGAAAAATTATTTGCACTCTTCAGAAACACAATGATTTTCAATGTTGCCATTCAAAAGTTATATTAATAAGGAGATAAAGCATAATGAAATCAGAACATCTGTTTCAGCTGTATTTTTAATAATGTAAAACCTATTGGACACCCTTCGAATTTGCCACCCATTGCGATTTTTCATTATTTGGCGACTTGTGTACATGTAAAGTTAATACAAGCTACGGAACAGATAGGATAGCTTGTCACCAATGGCGACTTTTCATTATTTGGCGATTGACACATGCTCACAACCTATAATTACTGTTCATGTAAGGTTACCGGAAAACCGTTATCCATATATTCATTTACATAATCGTTTGCAGATTGGCGTACTTAGCACCACGAACTATACCATCTCGTCGCGCTAGCAAATATCCAAAGTGTACTGTAACTGCTATAATGGCATAGTTAACGCCGCCAAATATTTCTACTGGTAGCAAATAATCCAGCTGGACGAGAACCGGCTTTAAAATAATCTGCATTTTAATTATTTTTCATTTTCAAGATATTAGTTATTCTGTTTTGGAAAAACGAATAATCGCTAATTCTAAACTCCTGTTGTCTAAGCGAACTTACTATTTGAAAATTGTCAACTTTGTGTAACACATTTTGAGTTACTTATTTCATATAGTTTTTATTTTGGCGTAAAATGGGCGTAATTCTAACTCATGTTTGTAAATTTCACGCGATTCTACCCAGACAGCACTTCAGCTTAAATCAAGCTTGACATTTCTTTGAATTTGACACATTAATGCAAGCTTGACAGTTCAACTCATTCTAAGCTGGCAGCAAGCTTGCAGGAGTCAAGTTGAATTGTCAAGCTTAAATACAGCTTGATTTAAGCTTGGCAATTGCTACTCGTCTGATTTTTCCTTTTTAAAGGAGCGTTGATGGTGCCATCTGTGAAAGAGAATGGACATTAATTGTCTAGCGTCCTCAAATTTGCTGAAGTTCGTAAAAGATGTGTTTATTTTATTACCAGTGCCATATTACCGGCAAGGCAAACGGGGCAACTGCCCAGGGCCTACAGATTTTAGGGCCCAAAAATCTTACACTTTTGTAGTTTTAAAATAAAATTACAAAGGATAAAAAAAATTCAGAAGTTAAATAATTTTTTAATTATAAAGTATGAACAATGAAAATAATTCAAATTTACATTTGTATAAATTAATTTAAACTTATTTTTAATTCTTCGAAATGCTCTATATCGATATAGCATACCAATATGTAGGAAAATAACTAACCACATTTGTAAAGAGAATTTTTAGCGTTAAAAAATAGCAAAAATTTTCAATTATTTGTTATTATAAGAAAGATTTACAAAAATGACCAAAGTGTTTGTATTCCATGCATGTTATGTTAGCAACTGTGATATAGCATTTCGAAGTAACGTTTAACTATCTGTTTCTTTGATTTCAGATTACTTAACACAAAATTTGTGTTAAGTAAATAAACCCATTCTATATTTCCAAATATGGAAATTCTTCAAAATAAAATACAATTATACTACGAAATTGATTTCAAAATCAGTCGTTTGTCTCTTTTCGCCAGCGGCAGTATTGCTCATGAGTGTTGCGAAAGTTTTAAAACATGTGTTGCTCTTAAGTTTATATTATGTTTATTTCCCTATTAGTAGAGTCTCTAAATCACACATAAAATTATTTTAATTTTGATGCATCCCATGGAAAAAAAAAAAAAAAACATATCGCCCTTTCATCAATCTGTCCAGAAAACCGCTTAATAATTTACTTCAAACTTTAGTCATAGCTGCACAAGGCTCCGGTGGCTGAATGGATAACGTGCTCGGCTACGAATCGAAAGGTCCCGGGTTCTATTCTAGCCACGGACACTCGATGGAAACAGATTAAAATAACTTAAAATTACAGCGTAGAGGGGGAAAATGCGCGGAAAAATAAAGTATGTGGGGCTCGGGCACCCCGTGTATTTAGAAATTTTTTTTTTTTTTTGGAAAAATTTTTAAGCTTGAAATGTCAAGCTTAATGCAAACTGGGCAAGTGTAAACTAGAACACTTGATTCAAGCTTGTATCAAGCTTACACGACTGGAATTTTCAAGCTTAATTCAAGCTTATTGACTTGATATATCAAGCTTGCTGCAAGTTTGATGCAAGTTTGCTGTGCTGTCTGGGTAGATACTTGGAAACGCTTTGTTGCAAAGGAATGAATGATTTTATGCCAAATCTGGCAACCATTCGGTTTATTTTTTCAGTTTTTTATTAATATCTTCTAAAATAATTCGATTTTCGAAATTTAAATCAGCTTAGCAGGTTCCTCGGAATTTTTCGAATCTGAGGGCACCTTAGTCGAAACTCAAATCCCCACGGTTTAGGAGGAGATACGCTGACAAGCTTTTGACAGCGGCGGCGACAGCGGCCTTTACTTTTTTTTAGAATAGAGAGATACATTTTGACTTAATTCTTTCTCATGCTTTTTAATTTGACGTGAAACTGAAGTAATATCTTATGAAATGCAATACTTACGTGTAAAGAGAGGCTTTTATTCTGGGTACTTATTGGTCGGGAAGAGCATGCGCATAGTCAAACTGCATCAAGAGCGACTTCCAGGAATCTGCCTCGAACTATATTAGTGTTTTAATATATAATAGATGGATAATGGGGAGAGATTGCAAGAGTAGCTAAAGTAGACCCTGCGTTTTACTTCAATTTATAGTAGTAAATCTCGCAACTTAGGAGAAATTTACTAAAAGTTATACAAAGTAAAGTAACCAGTTAATTTATCATATCTACTGTGGGGTTTTCAATTACATATTTTCTAATACAATGAAATTTTTGCATTCAATTACATGATTCTCAAATTTCACTCTGGTTATAAGGCTTTAAGCCCATGTGCTCCTTACTCCCTTGCCTCCATACAATTTTATTCTTTAACTTGAATAAAATTAAACTTTGTCTGTACATGGCTTGGAATACAAACACTTCGCGTTTTCTACCCGTTCGAGTATCTGGGACGAAGTACTGCCGTAAAAAAAAAAAAAAAAAAAAAAAAAAAAAAAAAATGTCTACCTGTCGTTCTAACTTTCTGTCGCTCTGTCCGTGGCGGTTTTATAACTAACACATCACACGCAAATGGCTGAAGCAAATGGAATTAAATTTAACGACATGATGTTGTCGATTTTTAAAATTTTTCTTCATTAGATTTTGAGAATATCATTTAAAAGTGCGTAGATTTTTCATCGCGCATTTTACGTATTAACGACTAATCCAAATATAATGAAATATATTGACATGATAAATGGTTAGATAAGTATAGGCGTTAAATTAAAAAAAAAAAAAATTGAATAGATTTTCAAATTTTGTAAAATTTATTCAAAATGCATAAATTTTCGTTCGTTTCTCGCAGTAATCAGTAAAGTGGATGAAATGACATTTCGTGATATGATGGGAGGACACTCAACTTAAACTATAACATTAGAATTTGAGATTTTGCAAAAAATAGTTTCAAAATGCGTATTTGTTCTCAAATCACATAATAACGACTAAAGCGAATGAGAAGAAACTTAGTGACATGATAGGTGGTCTTACAATATAAACGACAGGCTTCGATTTTTTAAAAATATTGATTAAAGTTTTGCGATTTTGTGAGAATATACTCAAAATGTGTAAATATTTCTTTGTCCATCACTGAAGGAAATGCAATAAAAGTTAGAATCGTCACAGATGGTTACTTAAAGTCCTTCACAATTTTCAGAGATTGTGATATGTTGTGAAAATTGAGTAAATTCTTGTTCAATTCCCGAATAATGGCAATGGAATAGAATGAAATTTGGAATTATGTTAAATGACAGGTTGATTTAAACTATAGATACTAAATTTGTTTTTAATATTTCATAGATTTAGAGATTTTGTTAAAATCTCGTAAATGGTCGTTCTCGCATCCCTGTAGCATGATAACATGGAACAATAACTGCCAAATATTTTTTAAAAATGTGAATGAACGTTAAAATTTTGCAAAAATTACATTTGGGGGGGGGGATCGGGGGAGGACACTTTAAAGCATCTGGACGTAACATAATACTTAACTATTAAATAAAAAAACAAAATGAAGACAAAAGTCGCCATTTTTTTTAAAACTGTTTACTTGCTTCTTTAAAATTTTAGAAAACTCTGCAAAATTTTCTTCAGACATAATGTTAAATTATTTTCAGTGAATTAAACAAAATTTAGTTACAAGCGAGGAATGATATCTTAATTTTAAAATTTCATTCGACTAAAATGAGACACTAATTTTGAAAACAATTTTCCTGTATTAAAATTTGGTAACAAGATAGGCAAAGACTGGAATGATAATTGTCATTTCTACTCCCTTTCAGAAATATAAATAAATTTGAAAGTTTTGTTAAAATCTGTTTTTTTTTTTTTCGGGTGGGATAATTTGAACAAATTTGTCGATTTTTTTATGTTAATTTCCTTTTTTAGATTTTGAGAAAACTGTGCATAGTTTTCTTCAGGCCTAATATTAAAGTATGTAGAGTGAATTTAAAAAAATTTAGTTACCGGCGAGGATTGATCGCTTGCTTTTAAAATAACATTCCACTAAAATAAAAATGTTAATTTTGAAAATAATATGTTTTCTCTATTCATAACTTCACTCAGCAGTTAGTCACTCTAAGACCCGTAATTTTTTTAAATTACACAGAAGTTATAACTTTACTTTCAAAATTTTTGCCAATATACTAATTCCATTCTCTGTGCTCCTAGAATGCAAACGAAAATTACAGCTTTCTAAAAAGTCCGCATTACATATTAACGCGCCAAAGACGGGTACTTCAACTATCAATTAATAACAGTAATGCATGCATGTATTAATTCTTTTCTCGTTGAAAGTTATTATACCATACCTCTCAGTAAAAATAAATATCTTTAGTTACTAAATAAAGATTTTTAATTGGCATTACTCTTTGACACTTTTGGTGGGTGATATACTAATAATTTTCTTTTGACAGCAGAGATGTTGACTCTCTTATTTTATTTGCAGGGGGTATTCCTGGAGGAGGAGGATTAGCAGATAAAGGAGCAGGATTAGGAGGAGGCGAAGGAGGAGGATTAGCAGATGGTCAAGGAGCAGGATCCGGAGGAGGCCAAGGTGGAGGATTAGCAGGAGCAGGATTAGGAGGAGGATTAGCTAATGCCAAGGGACTAGGATCCGGAAGAGGCCAAGGAGGAGGATTAGCAGGTGGTCAAGGAGAAGGATTAGGAGGAGGCCAAGGAGGTGGATTAGCTAATGCCCAGGGACTAGGATCTGGAAGAGGCCGAGGAGGAGGATTAGCAAATGCCCAAGGACTAGGATCCGGAGGAGGCCAAGGAGGAGGATTAGCTAATGCCCAGGGACTAGGATCCGGAGGAGGATTAGCAGGTGGTCAAGGAGCAGGATTCGGAGGAGGCCAAGGAGGAGGATTAGCAGGAGGTCAAGGAGGAGGATTAGCAGGTGGTCAAGGAGCAGGATCCGGAGCAGGCCAAGGAGTCGGATGGAACAGAGTTAGCTCTGTTGGCAACGGAGGAGGATGGCCTGGAGATAACTCAGACAACGGAGCAGGGTGGTCCAGAGTTAACTCTAGAGGAAACGGAGGAGGATGGTCTAGAATTAACTCAGGAGGCAACGGTGCAGGATGGTCTGGAATTAACTCAGGAAGCAATGGAGCAGGATGGTCTGGAGCTGACGCAAGAGGCAACGGAGCAGGCTGGTCGGGAGTTAACTCAAGAGGCGACGAAATAGAATGGTCTGATGGCAACGGCATATCTTGGTCAAAAGGAGGTAAGTTAACATACAAAGATACATGACTTGAATTTTATTGCGTTGGTGGTACTTGTTTGAACCCTAGTTAGTAGATGAAAGCAACATCTGCTAGATATTGGATCAATCTTTCGAAACTTTGACGTACTTACAAAATCTGCACCCGCAAGTTTTAGTTTTAAAAATTATAACAATATAAAATTTCTTTGGGGTTACTCCGGTGAATAGGAATCCGGTACCTGGAAAGATTCAGCAAACGCCATGAAAGGAAGAATTTCTTTCGAATTATATTTTGCACTCTTTATGAGTGTGTTTGCTTTCATGTAGTCACAATAACGACAGAATTTGGAAAAATTTTCCAAATTACGATTGGCAGGGAATAACCTCCATTCTTTAGTGACTACATTAGAAATATTTTCAAATTGCAGAAAGAAACTACGCACATTTTCATAATTGAAATGGATGAATCCGCGAATCGAGTAAATAAGAACTTATTAACAAATACAGACAACATGAAAGGCAAACGAGCACATGAAACTAACTGCACAGCAACAAACTCAACAGTCACACATCTGTATAATGGGTTTAAATGAGATTCGAGAAATATCCAGAGTTATCCAGTGAAATATAATCCTTAAAATGTTCAATCCTCAAACAAACAATAGACTTGTAATAAACAGATTGCTTACAGCAACAGAGTACCTATAAGTAATCTGTTTATTTCAAGTTAAGTCTTTTAGAGGATTTCTCAGTAAACTATTTAGGGTCAATAAAAAAATCTGTAATTACATTATATTAAGATTTTCCAGAAACGTGCGGTTATATTACACCTAGCATTGAAGCAAGAAACGATTTTAGATTAAAATATAGTTTCTGATTTTAAATAATTGCTATTTGTTGTACAATCCCTTAAACGCAGTAGTCATTTATTTATAATATAGCTACTAAGTGCAGCATCACTTTCGCATGCATAAGCGAAATTGCTTACATCAGAAATAATATATCAGCAATTTATAGTATTAAACCACATATTTGCTGTATTTAACATTTCTAAATGATATTTTCTTTACTGAACTCAACATAAAACCACTTGCAAATGAAATATTAACCGGAAGGGGGGGGGGGGAATCAACTTTGATAATTAATCAGTGTTAATAATAGCAATCTCAAAAGCAATCGGAATATAGCTTCTCTCGGCACATTTGGCGAAGCCTTTTGTCCTGTAACGAATACTTTTTATCACAGTTGCTACGGATTTTATGTGGAGAGTTAGCTTCGCTTGGATGATTAAAATATTTAAAAAAAAAACTTTAATAGAACCATAGCTACCAACCTTCCCGATTTCTTCAGGCGATTTCCCACCACAATTTTTAAACAGTTTTATTTTGTATCCTATTTCTGGGGTTATTTTAACAATGAGTAACAATATTACTAAGTAAAAATTAGTGGTGGGAAATTACCCGAAGAAGTCGGGAAGGTTGGCAGCTATGATAGAACTCCCAAAAGCAATCTACGATTCGCTTTTCTTGGCATACTTCACCTCCTTACAGCAGTCTTTTGGAGAATAAAAATATTACTTATCACAATTATTATGGCTTGCATACGAAGATTTAGCTTGCTTTCGTGGGTCGTTTGTTTCTATCTATTCCTCTGAAATTGTATAATGGAGTTTTGCATAAAAATATATGCTAATTTTAATGTATAAATTAGAAACCTCCCTGGTGTTGTAATTGCTTAAGAACCATTCTATCACGCCTTGCGTGCGGGTTCGAGTCCCGGCTTGGGAATGGATGTTAACTTGTCCGTCCCTTCATAAAGGGTAACGTTGGCCGCCCACTGTGTGCTCCCATAATAAAATGGCCATTGGACCTTCGAGCCGTTGTAGTGGGTAATGCATAATCTGCAAGAGCCCGCCCGTTGAAAAAAAAGATACCTACTTTTATAATACGCTAACGTATGCGGTACCAAAATAGACGATATTTCCCCGCTGCGAACGGCAACAGCTAAACATTAGTGCAATAACAATAACGCATGTGCAAAAATCCAAATTAACAGTTCAATGATGTCCAATGGAGCAAGCATATGTCACGCAGTAGCTAGATTACAAAATAACAATAATGGATACACAAAAATGCAAGATCTTTCGGACTTTTTCACAGCTTTAATCAAATTTACAATACTTGGCGCGTTTATCGCATATAAAAAAAAGTCGTCACGCAGTGGGCTAAAGCACATTTTAGGCCCATTTCCTGTTTCTTTTATATCATTGTAACAGAAGATACATATTAAATAATGCAACCATACTATAAACACATCCGATTGCTAACTTTGGCACATTAACACTGGTGTTATTAAACTCGAAAAGTACCCATTAGCAGAATACAGTATTTTCATAATCATTTTATGAAATGGGAATGCCACCAATAATGTCTCTTCATACATTTTGCAATGTTAGTACTTGGCATCCCTATCATGGCCAACATCGGCTTTTATGGTGACGCCCAAAATTTATAGGGTACTTACGTATTATCCCGGCGGTCTGCCGAGACGAGCAGTTTTTTGCCAAGATAAATGCCGGACAAATTAAAGTACTGTTGGTTCTGAATACGATTGGCAACTGTTTGCCGGCATATTTCATGAAAAAAAAATTTGACGGGAATGAAAACCGGGAAAATTCGTAAGTACCATTTGTAAAAACCCTAACCGTAACAAATTTAATCACAAATCTTGTTAAAACAATGAAATATGCTTTTTGTTGAAATGAGTCTAATAATTTGGCCAACACTGCACTGAGTATAAGGAACAGTAAGGTATGAGGCGGCCTTGGGGGCTAGTAAATTATAAGTAAGCAAATAAGGCTTACATCAAATCTGCTATCTGCAATTATCAATCTGCATCAATAAGGCTCACATTTATCTGTTTCAAAAAAGGTACCCAATACAACTGGAACCAAGGTGGAAATTGGGGAAACGGGGGAGGTGGATCAGCGGCTGGCGCAGGAGCTGGGGCAGCATCGGGAGATGGAACAGCGGATGCTGGGACAGAATCAGGAGGTAAGCTAGCGGTACAGTTTTTGGACCCTTTTTATTCAAACTGAATTTAAATAAGCTTAATGTAAGTTTATGTAAAAGCTTTGAAAAAACTTTCCAAAGTTTCAACGTATAGCTTTTTGAAATTTTATCCGAAAAATTACAGCTAAATTTATACGACTGACTCTTTTTAGCAGAATAATTGCTGTCTTTGAAGAAGGCTTATTCTGTGAGCATAGTTTAGAATTTGATTTTCTTGGCATGCTGGACCTTCTTACAGAAAGAAGTCTTTTGGAGAATAAAAAAAAAAAACATTATCTATCGCAGTTGTTATGGCTTGCATGTGAAGATGTAGCTTGCTTTTGGCGAGTAATTTTTTCCCCTAAATATATTATTTCTAAATTTATAAGAGTTTTGCAGAAAATAAATGCTTTTTTTAAGATATGAATTGTTGTTAGGCAAGCATGGCTTATATTGCTTTAATGGACCGCAAGCCACGGGTACGTAATATTGTTTATCTGTTTCATATAAGGTACCCAATACAACTGGAATCAAGGTGGAAATTGGGGAGACGGAGAAGATGGATCAGCAGCTGGCGCGGGAGCTGGGGCAGCATCTGGAGATGGATCAGCGGCTTTCGCTGAAACTGCAGCAGCATCAGGAGGTAAGTCAGCGGTGAAATTTTTGTTTGTACCCTTTAACTCAGACTGAATTTAAATAAGTATTTAATGTAGGTTTAAGAAAAAGCTTTGAACTAAAACTTTACTTTCAAAAGTTTCAGCGTTCTCCTTTTTGAAATTTTATCCGAAAAATTACAATTGAATCTATACAGAACAATGTTTTTAGCAGAATAAATACTGTCTTGAACATGAATTTTTCTGCTAATTTTATTTTTTACATCTAAGTTTCAAAGCTTTTTTTCTTTTGCTGTCGTACGCAGTGCATTGCTCATATTAACTGACACTTATTTTAATTTAAAGGAAGGCAAAAAATAGTTCGACGGATATACAGAACAAGAGGAGGCGGAGCAGCAGATTCTGGGGCAGGAGCTGGAGCCGCATCAAATGATGGAGCTGGATCAGGATGGGGAGCAAGTTCTGGTGGAATAGGATGGAGAGAAAGTTCTGGAGGAGCTGGAGCAGGATTAAATGCTGGAGCTGGATCAAGAGGGGGAGCAGGTTCTGGAGGAGGTGGATCTGGGGCGGGAGAAGGTTCTGGAGAAGGAGGAGGAGGAGGAGCAGGCTCAGGTGAAGGAGCGGGAGCAGGAGCAGGAGCAGGAGCAGGAGGTGGTGGAGGAGGAGGAGGTGCGGACACAGGAGAAGGAGCAGACTCGGGAGCAGTAACAGGATTAGGAGGAGGAGCAGGACGAGCAGGTAATTTTCATTAATTTTGAACTACGAGGGGCATCCAGAAAGTAAGTTTCAATATTTAAAAAAAAATAACTCACACTTTCAGGGACATATTTATTGGAAACAAGTATGGCAATGTTTCAGCTATTTTCCAACATAGCCACCACCAGAATTGAGACACTTGTCGTATCGTGGCATCAACTTTTGTATCTCTCTGTCGTAGAACTCTGCCGCCTGTGAATGGAACCAGCGTGTGACAGACGTCTTCAGCTCTTTGTCGTTGCCAAAACGCTCACCGGAGGGTAGGAATTTCTTGAGGAGCAAGAAAACGTCAAAATCGCTGGGAGCAAGATCAGGGCTGTAGGGTGGATGATCAAACAACTCCCAGCCAAATTCCGTCAGAACAGCTGCTATGCGTCGAGCCGCATGTGGACGAACATTGTCATGGAGGAGCACAACATCCGCTGTAAGCATTCCACGCCTCTTGTTTCAATGCTTTGTGCATTCAAGAACTTTATCACGGACCGAACCTCGCAGGCGGCGGGAGAAGGAATAAGAGCTTTCATTTTGGACCACTTCTATCACGCTACTGGCACGAGACGGGACCTGTCCGGCTGGCATATGATTGATACGTCATAGATCTGTTACGCATGCGCAATTAACACGGCTAATTACGTTTACTTTAAAGGGGAAAACATCAGGAAACTTACTTTCTGGATGCGATCCGTAATAACAAGACACCTAGTTGCAGAAGGTTAAAACCTTGAAAGTTTACCGATAATCTCACTGGCAAACTGAAAAGGGTTGACGACAATCCAATAATGACATCTTGTTTGTCTCTTGCATAGCGTCGATAGTAAGCTTGGAGTGGACCGTATATATATATAACGTCATAGGTTTTATTTATGTTAAATGAAGCCAAATAAAATATCGCTACGATTCTAGGAATTTTATTAAATTTAAGGTAATGAACCTATTCGTTATAAAAGAATTGATAGGTATAATATTTTTTATTTATGATTAGAATTCTGGCTTGATAGTTAAATTTTGTTATTTGCTGTACTGTTAAGCTTTTTATCTCTAGTTAATGAAAATTCCGGTATTTCAATAATTTTTCCAGATAATTCATAAAGTGTACTTTTAATGTAGCTTTGTTACTTAAACGTCCTCTCTAGGATACTTCTAGAAGACCTACAAACTTGAAATTTGGCATACAGATAGAACTTTATCGGTACTCACAAATCAACGACGTTGACACTAACCAAGGAGTCAGACAGGTTGTAGTTTATCTTCAACCTTGTTTAATCTCTACACAGACGACATCATACGGACATGGAGAAATTCGGCCGCCTTATGCTTTAGGCTAAATGTGGCCACTAACATCAGCATACTGCTGTTTTGCGGATGACCAAGCTATCATTCAGAAATGTGAAAACGAGCTACAGAGATCGGCGTATAGACCTCACAAAATTTGTCAAAATTTTGGAATGAAAATCTCGATAAAAATCCAAATCTATGGCTTTCAAAGGTAAAGAACCTATTTGCATAAAAATTGTCATTGAAAATGAAGTCATAGCACAAGTATCACACTTCACCTACCTTGGATTTGATCTTACTTATGAATATAAGAACGAGAGACAAAAGAAATTGCACAAATTCCAGGCCTCCCAGGTGGTGTCGTGGCATAAAAAACATTCTATCCCGCCTTGGGTCCAGGTTCGAATCGCAGCTTGGGCATGCATGCTTACTCGTCCGTCCCTCCAGAAGGGGTAAACATTGGTCACCCACTGGGTGCCCTCCTAATAACATGTCCATAATACCTTCGAGCCGTTGTAAAGGCCAACACCTCCTAGATATAGAAAGCCTTACAACTCTTACGTCAGCGTTCGGCTAGTTTAAAAGTTTTATTTTCACAAAATGAAACCATTAAAAATTTCTGGTGAATTTACCCACTAATAGCAATATTTTAATAATTTGTGATAAAGAATATAATTTTACGACAAATGACAGTTTTTTAACGAATTAGATAATATGATAAGGAAATAGATCATAAGGAATAATTTTGTATGAGAAAGGTCTTTTAATTTTAATAGTGTAATATAATTAATTTAAGATATTTTTCAATGTTTGTGTCATTCCCCAGAAATTTTAAATAGTTTTACTTTGTGAAATTAAAACTGCGATAACGTCACTTTCGTATGTCTAGTGATGACGTCAAAGCTTGCTGATGTAGGAGTTGTAAGGCTGTCTATATGAAGAAGGCGTTGCACGTGTCCGCCCGTTGTAAAAAGATATAAATTATAATTAATCAAATAGGTCTTACGTTGCATTACAGACCGCAAGCCACTGGTTCGTAAGATTGTTTATCTGTTTTATATAAGGTACACAATACAACTGGAACCAAGGTGGAAATTGGGGAAGCGGAGGCGATGGATCCGCGGCGGGCGCAGGGGCTGAGACACCATCAGGAGGTAAGCCAGCGGCAGAATTTTAGGACTTTCTTTATTCAAACTGAATTTAAATAAGTTTTTAATGTAAGTTTATGAAAAAACTTTACTTTCCAAAGTTTCAACATTTAGCTTTTTGACATTTTATCCGAAAAATTTCAACTGAATTTATATGAATCACTCTTTATAGCAGAATAATTACTGCCTTTGAACAAGAATTGTTCTGTGAGCATAGTTTAAGGTTTGCTTTTCTTGGCATGCTGGACCTTCTTACAGAAAGAAGTCTTTTGGAGAATAAAAAACATTATTTATCGCAGTTGTTATGGCTTGCATGTGAAGATTTAGCTTGCTTTTGGAGAGTAGTTTTTTTTTTTCCTAAATATATTATTCCTAAATTTATGATAGAGTTTTGCACAAGATACATGCTTTTTTTAAGATATAAATTATTGTTAGGCAAGCATGGCTTATATTGCTTTAATAGACCGCAAGTCATTAAAGCTTGCGGTCACATGCAAGCGATCTTTTGGAGAATAAAAAACATCATTTGTCGCAGTTGTTATGGCTTGCATGTGAAGATTTAGTTTGCTTTTGGCGAGTAGTTTTTTTTTTTTTTTCTAAATATATTATTCCTAAATTTATAAGAGTTGAGTTTTGGGAGTTTTGCACAAAATAAATGCTTTTTTTTAAGATATGAATTATTGTTAGGCAACCATGGCTTATATTGCTTTAATGAACCGCAAGCCACTGGTTCGTAATACTGTTTATCTGTTTCATCTAAGGTACCCAATACAACTGGAATCAAGGTGGAAATTGGGGAGACGGAGAAGATGGATCAGCGGCTGGCGCGGGAGCTGGGGCCGCATCAGGAGATGGATCAGCGGCTTTCGCTGAAACTGGAGCAGCATCAGGAGGTAAGTCAGCGGCAGGGGCGTGGCCATGGTAGGGGATATCGGGATAGATCCCCCCCAAAGTATTGGATTAGTGGTCACAAGATTAATGCTGTGCAGAAATTTCGTCTATTTATACACATACAAGTTCATATCCCTCCCGAAAAATTTTCCTGGCTACGCGCCTGGTCAGCGGTGAAATTTTTGTACCTTTTTATTGAAACTGAATTTAAATAAGTTTTTAATGTAGGTTTACGAAAAAGCTTTGAAATAAAACTTTGAAACTACTTAACTAACTTTACAAAAGTTTCAGCGTTCAGCTTTTTGAAATTTTATCCGAAAAATTACAATTGAATCTACACGAAACAATATATTTAGCAGAATAAATAGAGCCCTGAACAATAATTTTTCTGTGAATTTTGTTTTTACACCTAAGTCACAAACCTTTTTTTCTTTTGCCGTCGTACGCAGTGCATTGCTCATAATGACTGACACTTATTTTAATTTAAAGGAAGGCAAAAAATAAGTCGACGGGTATACAGAAGAAGAGGAGGCGGAGCAGCGGATTCTGGAGCAGGAGCTGGAGGTGGAGCCGAATCAAATGATGCATCTGGATCAGGATGGGGAGCAGATACTAGAGGAAGAGGAGATGGCTCAAGATGGAGAGAAAGTTCTGGAGGAGCTGGAGCAGGATCAAATGCTAGCGTTGGATCAAGATGGGGAGCAGGTTCTGGAGGAGGTGGATCTGGAGCGGGAGCAGGTTCCGGAGGAGGAGGAGGAGCAGGCTCAGGTGAAGGAGCGGGAGCAGGAGCCGGAGCAGGATCAGGATTAGGAGGTGGAGGAAGAGGAGGAGCAGGAGGAGGAAGAGGAGCAGGAGCAGGAGGAGGAGCGGACTCAGGAGAAGAAGCAGGCTTGGAAGCAGGAACAGGATTAGGAGGAGAAGCAGGTAATTTTCATTGATTTTGAACTACGAGGGGCATCCCGAAAGTAAGTTTCAATATTAAAAAAAAATAACTCACACTTTGAGGGACATATTTATAGGCAACAAGTGCAGCAATGTTTCAGCTATTTTTCAAGAACATTATCACGGACCGAACCTCGCAGGCTGCGGGAGAAGGAATAAGAGCTTCCATTTCGGACCACTGCTACCACGCTACTGGCACGAGGCGGGACCTGTCCGGCTGGAATATGATTGATACGTCATAGATCTGTTACGCATGCGCAATTAACACGGCTAATTACGTTTACTTTAAAGGGGAAGACATCAGGAAACTTAATTTCTGGATGCGATACGTAATAACAAAACACCTAGTTGCAGAAGATTAAAACCTTGAAACTTAACGATAATCTCACTGGCAAACTGAAAAGGGTTGACGACAATCCAATAATGACATTTTGTTTGTCTCTTGCCTAGCGTCGATGGTAAGCTTGGAGTAAACCGTATATATATCTAACGTCATAGGTTTTACTTCTGCTAAATGAAGACAAATAAAATATCGCTACAGATTCTAGGAATTTTATTAAATTTAAAGTAATGAACCCATGCGTTAAAGAAGAATTGATAGGTATAATATTTTTTTAATTTATGATTAAAATTATGGCCTTTTTTGATAGTTAAAAATTGTCATTTGCTGTATTGTTAAGTTTTTAATCTCTAGTTAGTAAAAATTCCGGTATTTGAATAATTTTTCCAGATAATTCATAAAGTGTATTTTTAATGTAGCTTTGTTACTTAAACGTCGTCTCTAGGATACTTCTAGCAGACCTAAACACTTGAAATTTGGCATACAGATAGAACTTAAACGGTACTCACAAACCAACGACGTTGACACTAACCAAGGAGTCAGACACGGTTGTAGTTTATCTCCAACCTTGTTTAATCTCTACATAGACGACATCATACGAACATGGAAAATTTCGGCCGCCTCATGCTTTAGGCTAAATGTGGCCACTAACATCAACATACTGCTGTTTTGCGGATTACCAAGCTATCATTCAGAAATGTGAAAACGAACTACAGAGATCGGCGTATAGACCTCACAAAATTTGTCAAAATTTTGGAATGAAAATCTCGATAAAAATCCAAATCTATGGCTTTCAAAGGTAAAGAACCTATTCGCATAAAAATTGTCATTGAAAATGAAGTCATAGCACAAGTATCACACTTCACCTACCTTGGATTTGATCTTACTTATGAATATGAGAACGAGAGACAAGAGAAATTGCACAAATTCCAACACGTCTGCGGAACCTTGAGTAAAACCCTCAAGAGAAGAACACGAAAAGAAACTCAACTTTATAAAGCTTAAGTTGCGGGTCATGGCTGCACCTGTCTTGGTCTACGGTTCAGAGACATGGACCTTGAGGAGCCAGGACCATTGGATGAATTGAAGATATTCAACATATATGATAGAGTACAAGTATATCGTACTAAATGGAAAGACCGTGCACCACTCATGGCAATGACAAGATTCTTCAAATCTGCCCTTGACTATACCCCGAAGGGTAGATTAAACCGTAGACGCCCGAGAAGGCGGTGGATTGACCAATGAAGCTGGAACAGGCCGGGAGCATCATGACTGTTCTGCCAGACCTGTTTATGCAATCCAATGAGTCATCCAAAGAGGTTTACTTCCTAAAAGACGGTGGGTCTACGGATACTCACTTATTGGTTCCATCACTTAGATACGCCAGCTAACGCCCAAATCTAACCAATGAGAAACGTCCGTAGGCCTCTTTAGATGACTCATCGTAGAACACAAGCAGGCCCGGCAGAAGACTGGCGATAGCCAGGCCGGGACTAGGAGGGTGGGGCCCGCCCGTGGCCGGGACTGGGAGGGTGGGGCCCGCCCGTCTCAAGAGAAAGAGGCCCGGGTTATTGTGTAACCGATAAATGTTAGGATATGCTAACTTTCAGGGTATGGGGGGGAACAATGGTGTTATTAATAATTAATAATGATTTATAATTAAGGCATTAATAAAATATTGATCTATTAATTAATATGCGTCATTCATATTAAATAATCCCTTGCTCATTCGGGAATCAAAAATTTTTGAGAACTACATTTAAAATAAAGTGTTTGGAAGCCTTCTAGGGCGCAATTGCAGCTACAAAAAATTTTGAAAGTGTCAAACTTCTTTTAAGTGCTAGCAGTATAGCACTCTTCTTTTTATTTTTTCTGTTTGGGAGCCCGCCCTCAGCAGGGAGGGCCCGCCGAGGGTGGGGACCCACCCGTCTGCAGACAGTCGGACACACTGGCCAGTCCGGGCCTGGCGATAGCCTCGAACAGGCACCCTGCCTACTCCTTGATGTTGATGATGAGATGGAACTTAAAAGAAAAATCTCCAGTAACTTTTTCTTGGTTAAGGAATTATAAACCGAAATTTTTTATCTCAGTTCTGAACTAACTACGAGTTAGGTTAAATACTCATAACAATTTATTCGCAAGGAGTACATAGTAACGAGAGACGCGCCACAGTCGGCTTTAGCCATGCGTATGGAGTTGAAGCCGGAGGGGAGGAGCTTAACTGTCAACCAACTTTACCTTCGTGCTTTGACTTGCAGCCACAGCCCTCAGCTGTCTACTAACTACTAAAGCCCGTCTATTAATCTGGCTGTTTACTAAACGCTGAACTAAATCTCGCGCTTCGTTATTATCCAGGCATTAACATTTTCAAAAATAACGTAGGACATGAAAGGATAAATTTACGCCGCGAAAACCCGTTAGATGGCTGCACCGAGATTCCCTTTTATTTCCCATCGTTTCTTCCTAGCGGTGACCGACAAATACTTCGCTACGCCCAGTCCTACGCAAATGCGATGGGGCATGTGTGAACATCAGCTTTGCAGTGAAGCGCTCAGATCATTTTGCAATAGGCGAACAATTAAAGGTGTTAGATTTCAGGAATACCAATTCTTTGTGAACCCGGTAAATATTACTGCACTTGGGTGACACAATTAGATTAATTAAATCGAATAATAATTTTCGTAAAGCCGGACAACGATGTGACATTTATGTAGGGCGATTCAAAACTCACATAGCAATATGGGGTCGGAAACATCGTCTTCATATAAGTATTAATAATCATTTTGAAAGATGTGTTAAGAAGTAATATTGAACTTTCCTACCATGGTTTGTCAAGAACTAATGCTTTTTCACAGAACCATAAAATTCATAATAATAACTTCTCATATTTCTTTCTAGTTTTATGTTTCCCAAAAAGTTATTCCCAAAACTAAAACAGGAACTTCGAATATAACTTTTCTTTTGACGTACACGATGCTCGTACGGATCCCGGATTTCCTAAAATTCCCAATTTTTGAAATGCTGACCTAAAATTGTCTGATATCTTAAAAAGGGTCCTGTTTTGTTATAAAATACAGAAAGAAGTTATTTCAAGCAAGGCTTCGTACCAGAACTGAACGAAAACGAAACTGAATCGAAAAAAAAAAATATCTGTTTATTTCAGTTTGATATATCTTCAGTCATTTTGTTACTGTAACCAAGTTTTCAATATTTTCTAACTTAACGTCAGCCATATAATTATCATCATTACATGTACAGTCTGTTTTCGTCTCTCAGAGCCCCCTCAGCTCCCATTTACGCATGCGTCAGGTCTGATTCGATTTCATCAAAATAGGGGTTAGCGGAAGTTGAGCTACGCTCTTCTATGTTTAAAACTCTGTTTACACTTGAACGAGCAACAAGTAGAATAGTTCCTAAAATTCTGAACTGAAATAAAAGGAAATGGATAACATCATAAAAAGTACCACCTATCACACCTTTTCCGAGTAGAATCGTCTTGTTTGCAGTCGCTCTGCTTTAGCAAAACGGGCAGTACATTGCTTCTCGATTTCTTGTTTTGATGTTCACTAGTACTTTTCTGTTCTCGTTTTGCCATTGTTAGCTCAACACACTAACGTAAACATATTAAAGACAAAACAAAACATTTATTTCTAACCTAACGTACAGCGTTAACTTGAACTAATTCATACATATACCGTAACTTGAATTTTATACAACACACTACATACTTTTCTTTTTCTCATAATTTCCTTATTTTTAAATACCATCGCTTATACGTTGCCACCAGTGAATTTGTATTACACTCTCAATATAATTAATCGTGCTCGTATCAAAAATGTGTGATAATAAAAGAAATATTAGCATTAATAAATGTTTAGTGTCTACATTCGGCCATCCTGGCATTTCAACTGTCCTCAGTTGAACTCTCATTGCCGTAACGCAACGGTTTTCGGACAGTTCGTTTAGGCCTCTGACTTTCGGATTCCTCATCTGAATCTGCACTCGAGCTACTGCAATCGTCATTCCAGCTCCTCCAGGCTTTTAGCTGACTAATATGAGCTGTTGTTGCATATAGGTGACCGTCACTTCCTTCTAACTGCGATATTCTATATGTGTCACCAGGTAGTACTTCTGTCACAACCATTGGTCCTCGGTACTTTTGTTGAGTTTTTGTTGGCTCACCGGTTGCTTTTGGATTTCTTCTTACCACAACTATTTCTCCTTTATCAAATAATAATGTGCCAGACTTCTTTTTATCAAAATGTGCTTTCATTTTCTGTTGTTCCATCTTAACTTTTTCTTTAGCTTTGGATTATAGTTTTTCTGGGTCGTTCCAAACTTGAGCATTTTCATCAGCTAATATTCTCAATATTCCATCTTTAAATCGTGGTACATATCCGTGAAGTATTTCAAAAGGGGTTTTTCCAAGAGTGTTATTCACCGTATTGTTCAAGTTTCTTTCTACATCCTTAATTTTGCTGTCCCAATCCTTTTGATTGATCTTTTCGATAGAAGGTATGATCGTAGATAAAATCGTTCTATTCACTCTCTCACACATTCCATTCCCTTGTGGATGTGATGTAGAATTTAAGGTGTGCATAATACCATTTTCATCGCAGAACTTTCGAAATTCGTGTGAGGTGAAACATGATCCTCGATCTGAAATTAAACGATCCGGTAATCCAAAATCTTGAATGAAGTCCTTTAATGATTTTAGAACATTCTTGGTCGAAGTGTCTCTGACAGGATAAAGGCGTACGAATCTCGTCATGTTATCAATAATTACAAGTAATTCCTTGTTTCTCTTACTACTTGTTACAAATGGACCAAGGTGGTCTAAGTGTATAATAGCGAAAGGTCTGCGGCCAGTTGGAATAGGATGGAGAAGACCTTGTCTCTTACCACTTGGTACCTTATTGACTAAGCATTCGAAGCACATTGATATATGTCGACGAACGTATCTTTTCATTGATGGAAACCAATATAGTTCCTTGATCTTCGATACCGCTTTGTCTACTGCAAAATGTCCCATGAGGTCATGAAATTTTACAACCGTACTCTTCCTCATACTTTTCTGTAAAACGTACAAGAGTTTTTCCTTTCCATCTTCCTTGATTACCCGAAAAAGTCTATTTCCTTTGATGATCGACTTTATTATTTTCTTCTGGACTTCTTTCATCCATATCTTTTTTGAGAATTTCTATTAATTCTTTTAAGGTTTCATCTGCTTGCTGCATCATAAGAACTTGGTCTTCTATACTAAACGTTAGGCATACTTCAAGCTTGTTTTCTATCAGGGAGTCTAGTGTATCCGTAGGATTCAAAACTGGAGCTCTGCTGATAGCATCGATGTGAGACATTTTGACACCTGGCCTGTGGCGAATTTCAAAATTGAATTCTTGAATGAGGAGACTCCAACGAGCAATTTGAGGGTTACTTGATTTTTTTGCATTCATATAAACTAAGGCCTGACAGTCAGTTACTACTGTAAAACTGATACCCAACAAAAACTGTCTTAGTCGTTCAAGTGTCCATACAATTGCCATTAATTCAAGCTTACTCGAATGGTATTTATTCTCAGTTTCTGTGGTCTTTTTACTCACGCAGTACACCAGATGCAAATTGTTATCGTTTCCACGTTGAAACAACATGCCAGCTATTCCGTCCGTACATGCATCACAGTGAACTTCCGTTTCTGCCTCAGGATTATAGAGGGCTAAGATTGGTTGATTTGTCAATTCACGTCTTAAAGTGTCGAATGATTCTTCTTGCCCTTTTTCCCATTTAAAAGATGCATTCTTCTTGGTAAGTTGAGTCAGAAACCTCGCCTTCGTAGCATAATTCGGAATAATTCGTCTAAATAAAGATGCCAAGCCAAGAAATCTTCGTACATCATGTATATTTTTAGGTTGAGGAAACTTCGATATAGCTTCCACTTTCCTGAACCCAGGCTTGATCCCGCGTTCATTGATAACAAATCCTAAGTATTCTACCTCTTTCCTTCCAAATTCACATTTAGGTAATTTCAAAGTTAAATTTGCGGAACGCAGTGCTTCAAATACGTCGGTTAATTTTTCGATCATAGCGTTCCAAGTTTTTGCTGGAATAAGTATATCATCCAGATAGCATAATACACCCCTGTTGTATAATGGCCCTAATGCGTGATACATCAAACGCTGAAATTCCGCCGGAGCATTTGTTAACCCAAAAATCATTCTTTCAAACTGTCCTGTTTCATCTGGTGTTATAAAAGCTGTTTTCAGTTTTGCTTTTTCGGTTAAAGGTATTTGTAAGTATCCATGTGCCAAGTCCAGTGTAGTAAAATAGCTACATTCATGTAACTGCTCCAACAAATCGTCTATCTTAGGTAAAGGGAATTTATCTTTTACAGTCTGATTATTAAGGCGTCTATAATCAACAACCAATCTGTTTTCGCCAGTCTTCTTCTTTACCAATATGACAGGACTTGCATACGGAGATCTTGTTTCCGACACAATTCCATTTTCCTTCCACTCTTTCACAATTTCTTTTATAGCAGCTCTTTGAGAGGCGTTCGTTTTATATGGCTTCATACATATGGGTTTTGATCCGTGAATTTCCTTAATATCCATCTCTGTTATTGTTGTGCATCCTAGCTCAGAAATATTCAGTGCGAAACAGTCTCAATAGTCATTCAACAAATTAAGCAGTTCTTGCGCCTTTTCTCTTTCAATAGTTTGGTCAATCTTGATTTCATTCAAAGTTATGGGGGTCTTTTCTTTTATATCTCGTAAATTAGGTGGATCGTTTGAAACTTCTTCGCTACCTTCAGCATTTAAATCCTCGACCATGCTTGCTCTACCAACACACTGGTCCTTAAGAAGCATGACATTTTCATCTCCCGTATTCATCACAGGTATATACGTTTTTCCATCTTTAACTTCCAGTAGATAACCGACTTCAGAGTTTTCCAATAAAATTAGTCCATTGTCAATAAAATCGGTCTGAGAACTGACAAGATTGATTGTATTTTTCTCTAATGTAGTTGTTTCAAGAGTTCTGAGAGAAATGCGATTTACTTTTTCATCAATTAATAAATTTCTAAAAGGCTCATCTTCATGATACGCGATATGAAATGTATTTCCAATTCTAGCTTAGGCGATGTATGGAAGATCAAGCCATGACCGTCCAATTAAAAGATCAACTGGTTGTGCGTCATCAGGAACAATGTATATATTTATATTTTGACCTTTTACGTTATCAACTTCAATATCGGCTTCAATCTTTCCCATGGCAGTTACTACAGGAGTGATTTGGTTTCCAAAACCATATAGTTCATTAACAGTAGGTTTGGGTCTCAATCCGAGTTTTTGAGCGACTGAAATCCTTAACAGACAACAAGAACTCCCTGTATCTACAAGAGACTCAACTTTTACACAGTCATTTATTTTTGCTTCCTTTAAATAGTTTGCACACTGATCTGGACGTTTTCCAACCTGAGTAACGGACAAGCTTTTTTCGTTTGAATTATTATTTTCAGTCTTAGCCGTACAGCTCTTTGCTTTATGTCCAGTTTTTCCACATCTACCACAGATTATGACGACTTTCGGTTGTGGGCAGTCCTTAGAAATATGTCCGTAAAAATTGCAGTTAAAGCATTTTGGCTCTCCTTTCTCATTATGAGTTGCACTATATAACCTTTTCTTTTCGTTGGTCGAAACAACATAATCATCTTTGAAATGACTCTTTTTCTCGAAATGCCCTTCTTTACGTGGTTGCTTGTTCTTGAAAGTTGATCTCGCAGTTTCATAATCGTCCAGTTTTTCGACTAAATGATCGGGCGATATTAATTTCGGCAAGTCATCAATAAAATGATCTCTAATTTCTTGTGTTACTTTGCGTTTTATCTGATCTGCAATAATTAAATCACTTAATTTCTCAAAGATATCAACTTTAACACCGCTTATCCATTCATTAAAGTAACTTTTTAACTCATATGCAAGGTTTTTCCACGTGCATCCACTATTCTTGCCATGTGTGAAAAATTTTTGGCGAAACTTTTCTGGCGTTAACTTGTATCGTTGCAGCAATATCTTTTTAACTTCTTTATAATCACTTGCTATTTCATCTGATTCTCTGGCGATTAATTGGGCAACATCATATGGTAGCAATCCTAGTAGATGACTCACCCACGTATTTTCAAGCGCATCTGCTTGTTTGGCTAAGCGTTCAAACATTGTTAAATACAAGCCTATATCACTTTCATCTGGATTAAATTTTTGCATTAAGTGGTGGAGTTCCAATTTTGGTTTCACTTGTACACTAGTACCATTTCGATCGGCGACAGGAATTGCAGCTCTACCTTCCATTTCGATACGTAATTTTTGGAGTTCAAATTCCATCTCATCCTTACGTTTACGTTCTTCCATTTCCATTTCCTCTCGCCGTAATTTTTCTGTCATTTCTTCTTGGCGCTTTCTTTCAGCCAGTTCTTCTCTATCTTTTCGCTCATTAATTATCGTAGCTAACCATTCCTTGGCGCAGTTTTCGTCATACTCTTTACTTGCCAAAATCATTTTTTTCAGATCACTCATTTTGAGATCGTCATTAACTTGTTCACCTAACTCTTCGGCTAATACTTTTAAGTAACACTTCTTTGCTTTTCCAAACAGAGACATGTTCAATTTCTTAATTAATTCAAAAACGAATTCGTATTTAAACGTACACTTGAAAAAAATAGAACTTATACTATTTTCTTATCGTAACTTATCTTCTCGTACTTATCTTATCGTAAAATCTGGATTAGTTTATCCCACTTCTGAATTGTAGCTCAACACACTAACGTAAACGTATTAAAGACAAAACAAAACATTTATTTCTAACCTAACGTACAGCGTTAACTTGAACTAATTCATACATATACCGTAATTTGAATTTTATACAACACACTACGTACTTTTCTTTTTCTCATAATTTCCTTATTTTTAAATACCATCGCTTATACGTTGCCACCAATGAATTTGTATTACACTCTCAATATAATTAATCGTGCTCGTGTCAAAAATGTGTGATAATAAAAGAAATATTAGCATTAATAAATGTTTAGTGTCTACACCTGAAACTATTTGAAAAGGTAGATTTAATTCAGTGAATGATTTTTTAAGAAAAATATCAATCTCAGTTGTATTTTTCGCATCTCAGCATGCGATCATACACGGGCACGGATGTTTGTATATGTTTGTATAGACTGTTTAGATAGACAAACCAGCTGCTCAGCAGTTTTGATAGAATTACATTTGTTGTTTATGATAAAATTAAATTTTAGTACGAATAGGAATTTACATAAAATAAAATTATGCATTCGGAACTGAACCAAAAACCGTTATTTTTGGAGGAAAGAAAAAAGGAGTTGAACCAATATATACATATATATTTAGTTGAACTGGAACGAAAACACGAAAAAAAAAAATTACGATTCGAAGCCCTGATCTTAAGTAAATAAAAGTGTAGGACATTTTAGGACGATTTTTCTAAAGTTCGGAATTTTAGCAAATTAAGGACCCGTATGAGCCTTTCGTACACACTACCAAAAGAGTATTCGAGCGTAAGTCAATTTTCTTGTATCTGTTTCATATTTATAATCTTGTTCCCCGTAAAAAAAAGCCTTATTGGGGACCGATGGCTTGGAGGTTAAGGGTTTGCCTTCCTCAACGCTAATCACTTGAGCGTACGGTCGTGGCTTCGATTCCCTCTCAATTTATTGCCTGTTTAAATTTCCTTTCTAACGGCCTTATTCACTAACTACGTGTCAGCACGAGAATCATTTAGCACGAGATACAGGATTAGCTCGTGGATTAGCCATAAACGGCATTCCCATTTGTGCCTGGATATTTTTGCAACTTTCTTCGATTTTCACTGATGACAGAAATAATAGATAAATTTCTGATGTCAACTTCTTGAACAAGGGATGATTTCTTTAAAAATCATTATGCATAAAAATCGAAATATCAACATCCAAATTGGTCATGTTAAAATATTTTGTAAAGTTGAGGCTCAATACTCATGAATAAAGGCTAGGAAAAATAAATAACGTTTTCGACTAATAGCGAAAATGCCGTCCCAAAAAAGGGACACTAGGCATAAATGGGTTAATCCATAAAGTGCCACAGCTTTTTTGTAAGCTTATCTGTGATTGGTCAGATTACTTGGAGGTTTTCTTTTGGCATCACTGAAGAGATCCAAGCTCATGCTCAGTTGATTTCTGGAGTTTGTTTATATTTTTCCGCCCGTGTTGCATTTTATTTTACAACTTTTCGGATTAGTTCTTTGTTCTTTCGGTGCAGCAGATTCGCAGACTTTCTTTGTACATATTTACATCATTATTTTCATTTAAATAATAAAAATGAAACATTTATTAGTTATATTTTCTACCTTGATCTGCTTAAAGGTATTTGTTTTGTTCCATAAAAGCATTAATCACAATTAAATTTCACACTCTAAACATCTTTTCTGGGCCTCTCAATTTATCCTCGTTTTTTAAAATTCCTACCTCTATAAATAATAGAGTAAAATGTTCTGCTTCTTCAACAGTTGTTAGATGTTCTTTTAGATTTTAAGGTTTCGTCTATCAAGCCATTAAAATACTAGGCTATATAAATAAAACTTTGATGAAAGTAGGAATTTTAAAAAAAGAGGACCAATTGAGAGGCCTGCTTTTTAGCGATACATTTTCAGAGAACATTATTCTGCTATTCGAAAAATTAAAGTTGGAATGTTCCCTAAAGTTTTAAATCGTTATTGTTTGTTCACAAACACAATAAGCATATGTTAATGATGCAAATATGTCTTTTAAGGTATTCCAAACTTTCTGAATTTTTCAGATATTTAAAATTGCTTCTAAGTCCAAAGCGAGTAGTATAGTAAATAAATATGACGAAGATACGGCTTTCTTGAGGCCATGGCTGAACTTCACTGAGCATGCGTTAGCACTGTTTTGGACGCTAATCCTCCGAATTCGGATGATTAATTTTTGCGTGCTAGGTCAGGTTTAGACCTGCTGCTAATCCTAGCGTTTGGCGTGATGAATACCATTTTTCAACTAACCCTTTATGTAGCTCTTCCTGACGTGCTAGCACGCGCACCAAATATTTGGTGAATAAGGCCGTAAGTGCTAGTAAAAACATTCGTTCTGTTATCCACTTTACTTACAAGGAATTATAAGCGGGTTCTTGGAACCAATGACGACAAATGTTCCAAATAAACGAAAACAACAAGGGAACCTCATCATACATAGAAATAACTTCTCATATTCCTTTCTAATTTTATGTTTTCCCAAAATAATAATAATAATTATTATTATAACGAGTTACTGAAAACTAAAATATGAAATCTGGCTATTACTCGAATACTTTTTTGTGCGGGTGTAAGTAACAACTCTCCTCGCATTCTTCTAATAAAAAATGCATGCTTCATTAACAGGGGTTGCCGACGGCTCAACAGGCAATATCGGCAAGAAAGGAATATTACAACTCATCGAAGCGAAGCTAAAGTGGAAACAACAGTGGAAAGATATCGATGCAGGCTGGAAGAAAGTCTGGACGGATTTGGGGGAAGATCTCGTCGATCAATGGAAAGATCACGTAACGGAGTTTGCAGGCATCGGGAAAAGTATAGTAGGGAAATGGCTGAAATGGAAAACAGAATTTCCCGAAAAGGTGTTCTTATTGTTGCAGACATTCCACTTAGATCCTGCAGGCACCATAAAGAATACCCTCAAGTTATGGTTCCAGTTCATTGAATCAACGGGATTAGTAGACTTCCATGATCTTATGGGTGAGATTTCTTTACTTTTCCAGCCAATCCTTATATACAGGGACTGATTTACGGCAGGGCATTCGGGCCCCCGATTTTTAGGGGCCCCAAAAACCTCCTTTTATGTAATCATAATAAGAACTAAAATTATTTCTCAAAAGTAAAATTTCTGATTACTTACTTCATTTCATCACAAATATTCAAAATTTTTAATTTAATGTACACCCTCCAAAAAAAGTATTCGAGCAAGAGAGAAATTTCCTACGGTGGTTTCGTATATTAAAAATTATTTATCACATAATATGAATTAGACTATGTATAAATATGACTTTCCATATTTCTATCAAGTTGTGCGTTTTTCAAGAACTCAATTATTATTCGCAAATCTAAAATAGGAAATTTCTTTCTTGCTCGAATGCTTTTTTTGGAGGGTGTAACTTGTATGTTAAAAATTATCGATTCGATAACCTATAAATTCGATATTCGCAAATTCGAAAGGACACCTCAGTATGCTCCTCCTCTTGAAGGACTGTAAATACCCATAAAAACATTTCAAAACTGAAAAATTCATAAAAGTGATATTTGTCGTGACATTGTATTGATTTGTAAATGTTTACATATGGTTAACTTAGGAATGATAATTGGTTTTAACTTAATTTAATTAAGTAATATTCTGCGAAATATTTTTGTGCAGGATCCCAAAACTATCAGTGCCCTGGGTATAGATCGGTCCCTGCTTATATATCTATATAAATAAAATTAGACTTTTGTCTGTACATTTCTTGGAATTCAAAAATTTTGTGATTTCTATCCGTTTCAAGCACCCGGGAATCCGATGCGACCCTCCAAAAAAAGTTTGTCTGTCTGTCATTCTGTCCGTGACGCTTTTTTTGTTTAATCATCACGTAGAAACGGCTGAAGCGAATGATATGAAATTGGGTGCCATGATAGGTGGTCACTCAACTTAAAACATAGGCGTCAAATTTTTTAAAAATCTTGATTAGATTTTTAGATTTTGCGAAAATTGTTTCAAACCGCGTAAATTTGTGTTCGCACATCACGTAATAACTGCAAAGGTGAAAAAATGGTATTTGGTGAAATGATAGGTGGTCACCTTAAACTATAAGCATCTAAAAAAAAAAGATCAGATTTTGGGATTTTGCGAAAATCGTTTCAAACTGACGGAATTTTTGTTCACGCATTACGCAATAACGACTAAAGCGAATGATATGAAATTTGGTCACATGATAGGTTGTTGCTCAACATAAAGTATAGGTGTCCAATTTTTTAAACATTTTTATTAGATTTTGAGATTTTGTGAAAATTCTCCCAAAATGCGGTTATATTTCTTCAAGCATCGCGCAATAACGACTAATACGAAATTTGGTGATATGATAGGTAGTTGCTAATCTTAATTTATTGGTGTTGAATTTTTAAAATATTTTGATTACATTTTGAGATTTTGTGAAAATCGTTTAAAAATGCTAAAATTTTTGTTCCAGCATCACGAAATAAAGACTGCAGGGAATTAAACGAAATTGGGTGGCATGATAGGTTGTCACTCAACTTAAATTCTAGGCTTCCAATTTTTCAAAAATGTTGATTAGATTTTGAGATTTTGCGAAAATTATTTCAATATGCGTAAATATTCGTTCGCGCATCCCATAATTACGACTAAAGCGAATGAAATGATATTACTTAGTTACTCTCTAACCTGTAATATTTTAACAATACATAAAAATTATAATTTCGCTTTCTTTACTTTGGCAACATACTACATCCATTCTGTGTACTCCTACAATGCTGACGAAAGTTCTTGCTTTTAGAAATTTGCATTCAGTACTAACCCGTCAACGACAGGTACTTCAGCTAGTATATATATATATATGTATTGTTGCAGAATACTCTGCTTATTTTCCTGGGTTCGTCGTTCTAAAGACCAGTAGGTGTAGACGGTTCTAGTAAAAAATCCACTTGTCGGGATGGAATACGAACTTTATTGCTTCCAGAACTTCGTCGAACCATCACCTGTACGAAATTCACAAGCACAATCATCCAGAAACGTGCTGATAACAGTCCGCTTAGTACTAAAGCGTTCACAAATGCTGCATTTCTCACACAAAAGAAAGCATTTCCATAAGCAAATATTCAGTGGACGGACACTTACAAGGGAAATCTTAAACACTCCCCTAAAACTCAGAAATGAAGAATTTACACACAGCACTTAAAAATCAACTTTTAAACACAAGCGAAAGACCGCTTCAAGAGCGCATAAAATAACGAAGCGCACCTTCCCAGCACACCTCAGGTTTTTCTGCTCGCATGTCGACGGACAAACTAGACTAACTAGATGACGCAGAAGCTATTAGAAATTTCCCGAAGGTTCCTCTCAACCCTTTCCCAATGCTGAAAAAAGGGCAGCCGTTGCCATCGCTCGACTTAACTACCAGCAAGATGGCCACAGCCAGCTGCGTCAAAAAGGGTCTCTAGATCTGTGTGCACGCGATGAACGTTTCGATCGTCCGCCATCTTTCTGGTAGTTAAGTGGAGCGATGGCAACGGCTGCCCTTTTTTCAGCATTGGGCAATCTATCCAGCTGTTCTCGCATTCTTCCATTTTTCAGCAGATGCCAGTGCTGTTAAAAATAATCGTGACAAGTATTTTACGGGGAATGACGTGCTAAAAAGTTAAGGATTCTCGTGGAACTATGTCACCCGCAACTATTTTTTATAGAAATCAAATCTATTCTTCGTGACTGGCAACAGTCAAAATGTCAGAGTTTGGTGTTCCCAAAGCGGGAACACTGCGGGTTAAAGGGTTAGAGAACGAATATTGATTACGTCATAGGACTATAGCTGAATCAATAGGTTAGTTAAGGGGTTCTTTAACGGTGTAGTTCGAAAAATCCATGTGATTTTGGTACATAAGTACAACTAAACTAATTATGTAATGCACTTCAAAATTGTTAGATTGCCTCTTTACAAGCTGCATTATACACTGTAATAAACGATAAACCTGTATCAATAGCGAAACTTTCAGAAAAATTTTTAAAAATCGAAAATTTAGCAGGATATGCCACTGTTCGAAAAATTTTTGCCGTGCAATTCCATGTTGACGAATTTTTTCCGAAAGTTTTATAAAAGGCACCGTTGTTTCATTTATTGCGGTGTGTAATGCAGCTTAGAAAGATTCATCCTGAATTTTTTCGAGTCCCTGATGAAATTAGCTTATTCTGATTAGTGTACTTAGACCGTAAGGAAGATTTTATTTTTTCGAACTACACCCTTAAGGAGATGTAATGTTAATGCAGGAAAACTAGCTTTACAAGCCCCATTGGAAAAATCGCACCAAACGACCGAAATGTCGCCCAGGTTGGCGCATTTTTTGCAAAATATTGCCGAATTTGGCGCGAAAAATAAGTCCCCAAAAGTGAGGTTAGCGAAGGCCTACGACCCATATTTCTTGAGATTTCTAGAAAAAGCTACATTAATCAATGGGGAAATCAAAAACCCCATATCTCCGGTTCTAGTTAAGCGATTTTGATGCAACAAAATGCAAAGTTTAACTATTTCACGCGTAGAACATGAATTGAACTATTTTAAACCCCAGAACAGCGGGTTGCCTCGAAAATTCGTGACATATACAGGGGTTGCGCCGGTTCTTTCTAAGATTTCGCCAATTCATTCGCCAAATTAGATTTTTCCGGACATCATTAAGAAAATGAATTGTCAATATTTTCGCTAAAAGGTATTTTCTTTCGCCAAACTGATTTTATTTTCGCAATTTGCGATCGACAGCGCGACCCCTGCATATTTATGTATACTATTAATAGCCAAGCTGTACCAATTTTAATTTCCATGTATCCAATATAGCGATACTTTGCAAATCCTCCATGTTTCTGTCTCGTGTAAAACATCAAGTTGTGTAATCTCGAGGAGCAATTTAGAATCGCTTTAATTGCGAATAGGACGTTAGTGTTGCAGAGTATACAAATTTCACACGTTTCTTAATTTATGACGCCGAGGTTTAATTGCCGTAAAAGATACACGAAACTCATTTTTAGTAAAAAAATTCCTAAAAATCATCAAATTATGCTACATATTCAGAAAGAACTGTTTTTAAAAGAAAATTTTCTCCTCTATCCGATGATATAAATGCCGTTTTGCTGCAAACGTAATTACCGCCGTTATTACGAATGAGGTGAGGAAAAATTAAAAAAATTGCATAAAATTAAAAATTCTAATTGGAATTTCGAAATTTTTAATAGTTATTCTGCTATTCGGGGCGAAGACGAATCCAACGAATCGAACATCATTAAAATCGGTCCAGCCATTCTTGAGTTATAAGTGTTGGAACAAACCCGACTTTGTTTTATGTATATAGAAGAAGAGATATACATCTGCGTAGCCCGGCAGTGCGGCCAAAATGTGTTCCTCCGAGCCGCATCACGTGAGGTCAAACAAATGCACGTGGTCAGGGGCGTAGCCAGAAATTTTTCATGGGGGGGGGGGTTACGACTACTACAACTCATATATATGCATACGTGTGTGATAATAGAGTGAAGAATATACATTTTATATGGCAAAAAATTTCTCATGCGGGGGTTATGACCCCCCTAACCCCCCCCCCGTGTCTACGCCCCTGCACGTGGTGCGTAAGATAGACGCATGGAGGCATGTGTTTTGGTCACATGCGTTCGACGAAATATAGTTCTCGCGGAAGCATACTGGACACATTATATAGTTTAGCTACTTTGTTTCTGTAACATGTATTTCGGATTTGTGAGCTTGACCCGAAACCTACTTATAAATCCACGCCAGAAAGAAATCAAAAAGGGGGGAGGGTACCCTCCGTGGGGATCTTTCTAAAGGGTCCTAACCCGTATTTACGCTAGTTTCGGAGAAAACCACGGAAAACTCCCAACGGTTAGGTCGACAGCCGCGTGATGTTTAGCCACTTCGATCTCTCCAGTTGTTTCCATGGTTATGTTTCGTTTTTAACCCTTTAACGCGCAGTGATCCCGCTCTGGGAGCACCCAACTCGGACGTTTTGACTGTTGCCAGTAACGAAGAATAGATTTGATTTCTATAAAAATAGTTGCGGGTAACATAGCTCCACGAGAATCCTTTACTTTTCAGCGCATGATTTCCCATAAAAAAATTGTCACAGTTATTTTTAACAGCACTGACATCTGCTGAAAAATGGAAAAATGCGAGAGCAGACGGATAGATGGCCCAATGCTGAAAAAAGGGCAGCCGTTGCCATCGCCCGACTTAACTACCAGCAAGATGGCAGACGATCTAAACGTTCATCGCGTGCCACAGATCTAGAGACCCTTTTTTGACGACAGCTGGCTGTGCGGCACAGCCAGCTGTCGTCAAAAAAGGGTCTCTAGATCTGTGGCACGCAATGAACATTTCGATCGTCCGCCATCTTGCTGGTAGTTAAGTCGAGCGATGGCAACGGCTGCCCTTTTTTCAGCGTTATTTAAGGGTTGCGCCTCAAAGGGTTAATAAAAACACTCAATTTTAATATCTGTGCTTTTCAACATTTTTAACCGCATATAAATTTTTTGCTGCAGGCTATGTGTATTTAAGCATTTTATGTTAACTTTAAACTGGTTTATTTTTTATGAAATAATTACTTTATTAATTATCGATTAAAAATATAAAATTCTAGGAAAAATTAATTTTAATAAAATGAATACATTGATAATTGAAAACTCCGAGTACGTCTTGATGTTTCTCCTGTGCGAATATTGCTTTCATTACGATAAATCAGCGCCATTTAGCGATTTTTTTTTCACTCTAGGATAGAAGGCAGTTTATTTATTAATTTAGAGAATAAGCTATTTCAAAGTTCATACGAATCCATCCAGCCGGTTCAGTGTAAAAGAGTAACAAACTTGAAAACTCACAAGCTTTCGCATTTATATTTGTAGGGTTTTTCTTACTCGGTCACAAAATCAGGTTGAATATCCAAAGAATATAGAGCCGATGGCAACAGCAAGGTTCCGTTTATAACCAGGGCCTAAATATAAAAGCTACTAAACTCGGTGTCACAGCAAGCCACGTGAGTGCCAAGGCCTGTGATGTTTATTAATGCTTTCTTGGCTGTGGGCTTTAGGCGTGGCTGACGAGATGTACAGACTACGGCGCTGACATTTTGGTCACACCCCTTCGCACTCGAAGAGTCACGTGATCTAGGGGGTGTGGCCATTTTAATATGACTATCTCGGAATAAGGAGGTCACAACTCCTTGGTCACATCTCTTTTCGAGTGCAAAGAGGTGTAACTAAAATGTCAGCACTGAAACCTGTGCATCTCGTCAGCCACGGCTTTGGAGTACAGAAGCGCAGGCCTCGACCAGACGGTCAGCCTAGCATGGTATCCCCAGCATGTCTTGCGCTAGACTTCAAAATCTGCGAGTCATGTTGACTCGCAGTCAATAAAAGTGACAGTCAATTTTTGAAAACTGCGAGTCAAAGTCAAAAAACTAGTTTTCTTTTTTTCCTTTCTTTTTTTTTTTTTTTTAAATCTAAGAAAGAGAAAATAAAGACGTTCCTTTTTTCTCATGTAATTATTAATTTTCACCTACATATTGATTTCTCCACAATGTACGATTGATATAAACTAGATTACAGACATGAGTAGCATAACTGTCCGGCTAAAATTTTGCGAGTCAAATTTGACTCGCAGTTTCAAAAAGTGAGAGTCAATTTTTTCAAAAAATATCGATTTACGCGTAAAATACGAGTACGCGCGAGCCCTGATCCCCAGTGTCAAGCCAGTGTCAAGCTTAGTCCTCATTTTATCAACTCATTCATGGGATGAAAATGTGAATCGGTGCCATCATGAATCTTCTACCAATCCTGCTTGTGTACCTCGATGAGTCATCCAAAGAGGCATACGGACGTTTCTGATTGGTTAGATTCGACCTTTAGATGACGCATCTAATTGCTGGAACCAATAAGCATCCGTAGGCCTCTTTTAGGGATTTATCGATAGTACACAAGCAGGACTGGTAGAAGTAAAAAATTCGCGATGGCCCCGGCTAAGTTGAGCTTTCCAAGCCCGAGAATCGAACCTCGGACCGGTACCATGGCATTTGCAATGCACTACCATTACACGAGTAAGCTTCTTCTGAAATAAATTAAGCGTTCAGAAACAAGTATTCAGTATTAAGTAAGTATTCGTGATACTTCGTTAATATTTCCTGTTTCATAATTCAGTTTCAAAATAGATAAATTAATCTGTACCAGACCTACACCTTGAATAATAACAATAGTTCTTCAACTCCCATAATCATTTTACTTAATAAAATCCTACCTATCCTCCCTTACTGATGTACTAGTTCGGAAAAAGAAACCTAAAATGGTAAATATTTAAGCGTCTTGTGATCTAGATGATTTTGCGCCCCCAGTTGAAACGGCGTTGCTGTTTATCATTTCAGAAGTTAGTAAATTGCGGTAGCGCCATTGACTCAGTTTGGGTATTTGGTCCACCCTAGTGGAAATTTTTTAACTATTTCTTCTTTCTAGATATTCCTGTAACGCATTTCATGTGTAGTCTACGCACCACACGTGACTGACAAGATACAGGGTACGGTGCTGCCACTTTGGCCACACTACTTTGCACCGTATAGTCATGTAACCAAGGGGGGTGTGACCATCTTAGCTTGATATAACCATAGTAAAATGGACCCACCCCTATATCACATGACACTTCGAGTGCAAAAGGGTGTGACCAAAATGCGAGCACCGCAACCTGAGCACAGTTCTCCCCTCGGGGCAGATTTGACGAGTTGGGGGGGGGGCTCTCTTTCGAAAACCTTTTTCAAAATTTACAAATTTTTAAACTTAAAGAAAAAGGGGGGCCCTAATACCCTCCCTGAAATCAGGCCCTTCCTGTACATCTCATCAGCCACGTATGCTGCAATCCGTTCCTACATTTCAGCTGGAAAAGCTTGTTGTTGTTGTGTTGGAACATGTACTGTTCACGAGGTGCGAGGAACCGCTTATAAATCCACGTCAGAGAAAGGACAAACACAAGGGGGGGGGGGGTCAAATGCCTTGGGGGAGGACTTTTCTGGGTATCTAGCGCGTATTCACGTTACATCTGGAGAAAACCGCCCAAAACTCCAGACCACTAGACCGACGGCCCCGCGAGAGGTCAGAACCCTGTTCCTCCATTTGAGCCATCTCCCAATGTCAGTGGCTTTAACCACTGTGCTACACATTGGTGGAAAAGCTTGTTTATAGTACAAGTTTAATTATAACCGCTATCCAGCAGATGCGTTTGACATAATTTTTACCTTTCTTTTTTTTAAACAGGAGGTCAAGCGAGTAACGTCTGTGACGTTTTGGATAAGATGAACATCTGCAACGATCCGGATTTGACAGATTTTCTGAATTTTGGCGGCGCCGATGATGCTGCAGCGGACTTCGGCGACTTTGAATCAGAGGACGATGGCGGGGACAGCGATGCGGCGAAGTGATAGGTGCTGCAATATTGATGCGAAGGGCTCAACTTGAATAACAATCCCTCTGGACCAGTTTCGATGGCTTGAAACAAACGGAAACGATTTCTTGGGACTCTATTTAATCGCATTAGCAAGATGTGTCTGTATGTGTGTGAAAATGCCTTGAAAAAAAAAAAACTTTTGAACAATAGAATAAAGTTTTCTGCAAACATTTCACTGAGTTTTAGCTTTTCAATGCCATCTTCTAAATTCTACTTTTTAATATTTTCAGAGTTTGGAAAAAAAAAAGAAATTAAGAAACTATAACACTTACACTCTTTCAAAAAACTGTTCGATCATAAGTAGTAAAATTTCCTATGTTAGTTTTATACTTAAAATATCGTTGGGATGGCATTTTCGCTATCAGTTGAAAACGTTATTTATTTTTCCTAGCCTTTATTCACGATTATTCAACCTCAACTCCACAAAATATTTTAACATGACCAAGTAGGATGTTAATCTTTTAATTTTTATACATAATGATTTTAAAAGAAATAACCCCTCGTTCAAGAAGTTGACATCAGAAATTTATCTAATATTGCTGATATTAGCAAAAATCGAGGAAAGTTGCAAAAATATCTGGGCAGAAACGGGTTAATGTTGTGTTTTCCCAAAAACTTAATGTTTATTGACAAAACTAAAGTAAGAAATTTGACTATTACTCAAATAGTCTGTGTGCTATCATGTATATCCATAAAAGTCCATCAAGTTCTCCCCGTTTTGATCAATCTAGTTATTCCTCTATCTAATTATACAACAAACAAAACTAACGAAGTCAAATAATTCTCTGAATAACGCATTTTTTGGATATCCAATCCTTTAATCACAAAACCAACGTCTGAAAATTCACTACTAGTACTCAAATTTTTTTGTTGGCTTGATATGATTATAAAGTGAGCGGAAGTAATCCATTGAATTGGATAGATATTTGTGCCTAGCTATTTTTGCGACTTTCTTCTATTTTTGCTAATACCAGCAATAATAGATAAATTTCTGATGTCAACTTCTTGATCAAGGGGTTATTTCTTTTAAAATCATTATGTATAAAAATTAAAAGGTTAACATCCTACTTGGTTGTGTTAAAATATTTTGTGGAGTTGAGCTTCAATACTCGTGAATAAAGGCTAGGAAAAATTAATAGCGTTTTCAACTGATATCGAAAATGCCGTTCCAAAAAAGGGACACTAGACATAAATGGGTTAACATAAGGCGACCATATTTCTAAACAGTAATTTGGGGACAAATCAAGCATTGTCCTCGAATCTAAACAAAACTTGGGGACACTAGAAAATATTTTCGAGGACTTATTCGAGGACACAACATATTACCATGTACACCCTCCAAAAAAAGTATCCGAGTAAGAGATAAATTTCCTATTTTAGATTTGCGAATAATAATTCAGTTTTTGAAAAACGTAAAACGTGACAGAAATATGGAAAGTCATATTTATACATAGCCTAATTCATATTCTATGATACATAATTTATAATATACGAAACCAACGAAGAAAATTTTTACTCGAATACTCTTTTTGGAGGGTGTATACCAGTATACCAATACTTTAAATCTTGACTGACTTTGATACTTAAAAATGAACTCTAATAGCTATTTATATCAATTGTGTATTCTTATTTATAATAAATTAATGGAAGTATTTCATTCATTTATAAATATTTACTTAAGCCAGAAGTATGAAAGAAACATCATGTTGAAATATTGCAATTTATTCAAAATTTAACTCTTGGAATAGTATTTGTATTTTTCAGAAGACATTGCTTTTTACATTGGATCATTGGATCATCTTTCATGAAACTTTGTGCACCCTCTAAAAAAAGTATTCGAGTGCAAGAAAATTTTCGTAGGTCAATTTCAAGAATGGTTCTTCATGAAAAGGGATGAATCATTAAAAAAAACTGAAATGGGAAATTTGGCTCATACTGGGATACTTTACTGAAAATCTGTACACGCCACACACACAATGACAACAAACACTTTCAGAGATCGAATTTCATTGTTTCTCTGAGTAGATGGCTCTTTTAGTTGGTTTATTTTTCTTATTTCTTCAGTTTTTTCTGAAAGAAATCAACTAAACGGAAACTTTCAGGGAAAAAAAGTACAAATCTTTAAATTTGGGGACAACGTATTTTTGGGGACAAAATGAAAAAAAAAAATATCTATATTTGGGGACTGTACTCGAATTTCGAGGACGTATGGTCACCTATTGTTAACAGAACATGCAGTCATGATGTAAACTAATTTAATGGAGTGTTTGGTAATGATTTTTTAAAAACACCTTTAGAATGAATTAATGAAATTTTTCTTAAATGATTATATTTTCATGGTATTTCTAAACACCGTCAGTAGATGAACGGTTCAACAGACATACACTGGCTGCATTCGTAGACGCCAAACGAGTTACATTCGTGCAATGAGTTTCCATCTAAGGCGTTCGTAAAGGAAACTGAGCTCGTACAGTTTTTAAACTAGAGCGTTCGTATACAAAACTGAGTGCGATTAGTTTCAAACGATAAACCGATCTCTGCTAAGGTTTCGACAGTTGTTTAGAAGATACACTTGCTGCACGTTGTTGTTCTTTTCAAATGGCGTCCGTTGTTATGGAAAAGTATGTTGTTGTGAAAAGTATTTTACGTTTTCTAAAGCTGCAAATATTATGCTTTCGAGGAGGAAGTTCATGCGTACGTTAGAAAATGCTACGAGGGTACATAATTTTTCAAAGGTAATCATTTTCTTGTATTTTTCATTTTAGTCAATTCAAAAATGCATGTTTTAGTGTTGAGATTGAAGTTGATTTAATCCGTTATGAGCAAAATTTGAACTTCTCTTGCTAAATACTTTTGAAAAAATGAAGTTTAAGATGAAATTTCTAAATTTTGATTTGTGCACTTCAATGATGGCAACTTTTCTTTTAAAAGTCCTGTTGATTTTATATTGAGTATGTACTAAAAACTATCCTCAGCAAAATGAACGCATTCGCGAATTGTAAACAAACACGTCTCCTAGGCGACGAAACTAAATAAACTGAAGTTGTTCGTAAAGTCAAAGGAAACTGAAAACCACTGACAGCACTAAACACACGCATTCCAGTTTTCTTACGAAAACTCGTGCAACGAGTTTGACGTTGACGAATGCAGCCGAAGTTTTCACCAAAAACTCAGCATTTATGCATGGCCTAAGGGCGAGATTCCAGTGAAACGAGTGCGATCGAGTTCGAATCGAACGTTTTTCAGTCCCCGGCTCCCAGTTCAGTGCCCAGGATGCTTCCAATGAACAAACCTATCGTGCTGTCACGTGATCAAAACACGATTGGTTTGTTTCGGTTGAATAAGAAACATTGATATATTTCGAAATTTCCCCTGTTCGACGCGGAAAACGTTCGAATTGTGTTTCACTTGAATCTCGCCTTAAGTAGCGATAGCGATGTATGCTGATCGCGAGTTAACTCATAGAGCTGATTTTCAATTGGATATAAAAGGAAATAGTTTCCTAAGTGGAGCAAAGGGAAGGATCTATCCCACTATAAATAAATGCTCTAATATTAACATTAGGAAAATAACTACAAAAATAGTGTGGAACATATTACTTGAAAAACACGGAATGAGATTAATGATTAAAACTAAGTAATATAATTTATATTTTTATTATTCTACATAATATTATTATTATTATCGAACTATTGTCTTTGCATCTTGATTCAATAATCATTTTGATGCTGTTACAACATCCTTCTTTGTACGGTCTGATATGAAAGCTGCTTTGTAGGGTATAAGAAAGCTTTCGTAAGAGGGGCCCCCAAATGAAGCTTTTGCCCTGAGCTCCCGACTCTGCAAATTTGTCCCTGCTGGTCATTATCAAGGAGGCACCTAACAGATGGACCAGCGTTGCCTCCGACGAAACGACACTCATGCACCACCTCCTAGATACTTTTTTTTTTTCAATGGGCGGGCACTTGCTCATCAAGCATTCGCCACTAGAAAGGCCCGAGTTACTGTCCATTTTATTATGGGAGCACCCAGTGGGCGTACAGCATTACCCCCTATGAAGGGACGGACAAGTTAACATCCATGCCCAAGCCGGGATTCGAACCCGGACCCACGGCGTGATAGAATGGTTCTCTAGCCACTACACCACTTGGGCGGCGACCTCCTAGATATAGAAAGCCTGAGAACAGAAACTTTTACGTCATCACTAGGTCCACTAAACTGACATCATCACACATTTATTTTACACAAAGTAAAACTATTCAAAGTTTGTGGTGAATTTACTCTCGCATGCAAAACATCTTAATGATTTAAGACAGAAAATTTAATTTTTCGACAAATAGGAAATTTTAACTATCACTAATTGTATAATATGATATAGAAATAGATCATAATAAATATTTTTTTTTATAAGAAAGGTATGTTAATTTTTATGTTTAACTTAAGATGTTTTCTAAAATTTGTATCATTCACCAGAAATTTTAAATAGTTTTACTTTATGAAAAAAAAACTGTGATGACGTCTTCTTAGGAGGCCTAGTGATGACGTAAAAGCTTCTGTTATGAAGCCTTCTATATCTAGGAGGTGGTGTGGTAGAATGGTACTACACACTAGTCACTACAAAACCTGGGCAGCACCGTAAAAACATTACATAAGTCTTTTCAGAACGAGAAAAAATCTGGAGTGGCTCCACTCGACTTTCCGAACACTTGATATTTATCAATCCTATAAATAAATTTCATTCAACTGAATCGGATCTAGTGTTCCGGCACTAGCGCACTTAAAACGCTTTGAATGTATAGGCCGCAATGTATAAGAATACTTTCTTGCAGCCCCGTAAAAAACTGTTGGTGGTACACTCACTAAAATTTATGCAGTATGTAAGACAGTGACTTATAATATTCGTACCTAATTTGATGTCAATCAAATATACTATTTAGACACTAGATCACTTTAAATGATTTGCGTCCTTAAGCCGTGATATATAAGAATTACTTTCTGCAACCCTGTGAACAAACTATGAGCTCTACATATACCAAAATCTATGAAGGTCATAAAACAGTGACCTATAATACACATACCCAATTTAACCTCAAAAGAACACCATTAACCCATTTGTGCCTGGATATTTTTGCGACTTTCTTCGATTTTCACTGATAACAGAAATAATAGATAAATTTCTGATGTCAACTTCTTGAACAAGGGATAATTTCTTTTAAAATCTTTATGCATAAAAATCAAAATATGAACATCCTACTTGGTCATGTTAAAATATTTTGTAGAGTTGAGGCTCAATACTCATGAATAAAGGCTAGGAAAAATAAATAACGTTTTCGACTAATAGTGAAAATGCCGTCCCAAAAAAGGGACACTAGGCATAAATGGGTTAAGACGCTAGCGCGCTTTCAAGAATTTCCGTCCATAGGTTATAGCATAAAAGAACACTCATTTATTGCCCTGTCAAAAAACTAAAGTCCTATACATGTTGTGTGATGGTAACCTATAATATACATACTCAATTTGAACTTCTTCGAATGTACCATTTAGACACTAACTCATTTTAAATTATTTACGTCCACAGCCCATAATATATAAGAATAAATTTTGCAATCGCGTGAACAAACTATCAACTCTACACACAGCAAAATCTATGCATATCACATGACCGAGACCTTTTATATACATTCCCAATTTGTGCTCAATCAAATGCACCGTTTAGACGCTAGCGCACTTTCAAGAATTTCCGTCCATAGACCATAATGTAAAAGAAATCTTTTTCGTAGCTCTGTGAAAAAAAACTATAAATCCTATACACACCAAAATCAATATCGGTCATGCGACGGTGGTTTATAACATACATACCAAATTTGAGCTCAATCGAATGCACCGTTTAGGAGCTATCGTGTTCACTCACATACACACAAAACACACACATACATACATCTCGTAAAATTAGCATAAATGAATTCGAAAGACTTCAAAACTTGTAAATGCACCAAAATCTCAAAGTCGAATTTTTTCATGATTATGATACTTTCCTTACATGGTACAGGTTCGGAAAGTTAAAAAAAAAAAAAAAAATTCGTTGAAAAATATTTAATTCATTGTAGTCCTGACTTAAGTAAAAGATGTGTTCCAAGACCCCCCAGCAAAAGTGAAAATTTCGCGTTATGAACCACTTTTTGAAACACTCACAGTTTCTTTAGATATTGGCCGCATTCGTAAACGCCAAACGAGTTGCACTCATGCAACGAGTTTCTATCTAAGGTGTTCGTAAAGGAAATTTAGTGCTTTCAGTTTAAAAACTAGAGCGTTCGTATACAAAACCGAGTGCGGTTAGTTTCAAACTACTTTAACTGAGCACGGATTAGGTTCATTGAGATTGTTGAAAAGATTACTTGCTGCACGTTGTTGCTGTTTTTCAAATTGCGTCCGTTGTTATGGAAAGTATGTTGTTATGAAAAATATTTTACGTTTGCTGGAGCTCCAAATATTATTTATTCGAGGAGGAAATTCATGCATACGTTAGAAATTGCTACGAAGGTACATAATTTTTGACAAGTAATTATTTTCTTGTAGTTTTCATTTTAGTAAGATCAAAAATGAATGTTTTAATGTTGATATTGAAGTTGATTTAAACCGTTATTGGCGAAATTTGAACTTCTCTTGCTAAATACTTTTGAAAAAATGAAAGGTGAAATTTATAAATTTTGATTTGTGCACTGCAATTATGGCCACTCTTTCTTTTAAAATCCTGTTGATTTTATATTGAGTATGTACTAAAAACTCTCCTCAGCAAAATTAACACATTCGCGAATTATAAACAAACACGTCTCCTAGGCGACGAAACTAAATAAACTGAAGTTGTTTCTAAAGTCAAAAGAAATTGATAACCACTGACAGCATTAAACTCACACATTCCAGTTTTCTTACGAAAACTCGTGCAACGTGTTTGTCGTTTACGAATGCACCCACTTACAAAGACCCATCGAACCGTTCTAACCCATTCCCTTAGGATGTGTGCATTCATAAACGACAAACTCGTTGCACGAGTTTTTCTAAGAAAACTGGAATGCGTATGTTTAGTTATCAATGGATATTAGTTTCCTGGCCTCACCATGGCACAGAGGTTGTGTCACTGGAAATGGTAGACGGGCGAAGTGTGAAGGTTCCAGGTTCGGGTCCCATCGCGCGTCCGTCGATCTAACCGTTCGGAGTTTTCCGTGGTTTTCTCCTAAATTTAGCGTAAATACGGGTTAGGACCATTTAGAAAGTCCCCACGGAGGGCACCCCCCCCCCCACCTTGTGTTGTCCGTCTGACGAGGATTTATAAGCGAGCCTCGAGCCAAGCAAACAAATCCAATTTCTATGTTCACAATAACAATACGAACAATTTCAGTTTATTTAGTTACGTCACCTAGGAGACGTGTTTGTTTGCATTTCACGTATGTTTTTATTTTCCAGAGAAAAAAATTTAGTACATAATATAAAATCAACAGGATTTTTAAAACAAAGAGTGGCCATCATTGAAGTGCACAGATCAAAATTTTGAAATTTCAACTTAAACTTGCATTTTTTCCATAAGTATTTTGCAAGAGAAGTTCAAATTTCGATAACAACGGTTTAAATCAACTCTCAGCACTAAAAATATGCATTTTGAATTTAAACTAAAATGAAAAATATAAGAAAATGATTTCCTTTGAAAAATTCTGTATCTTCGTTGCAGTTTCTAGTAGCTTCAGCAAACGTAATTTTTTTTTCATAACATCATACTTTTCGTAACTACGTAGCTTTTCGTACTATTTCATAGCAACAACGTGCAGCAAATTTGTCCTCTCAACAACTGGATGAACCTTATGCGTGCTCAGTTTGAAACTAACCGCACTCAGTTTTGTATACCAACGCTCTAGTTTGCGAAACTGAATGCACTCAGCTTCCTTTACGGACACCTTAGATGGTAACTCGTTTGCCGTTTACAATTGTGGCCTATGTGTTACCATTTTCTACATAAAATAATTCCGTCAAAAAGTTCGTAAATCTTCGAAAATTCGTTAAAAAGGATCAAATAATAATAGAAAATTGCGGTTTCCACAAATAGGTTTAGAGAGGATGATCAGATTTTTTTTTTTTTTTTTTTTTTTTTTTAATGATGAGAAAGGTTGTAGCTCCAAATGTTACCGATAGCTGGCAATGACACGCAGAGTGGGAAGCAAGTTTCCAATTTAAAAAAGTGTGTGCATGTAATCTTTACGCGCGATTGAAGTAAAACTACATTTGACGTTTACGACACATATCACTGAAATGATTAAACTTTAACTTAAAATAAATATCATATTATAATTTAATTATATAAACTTTGTAAAGTACATGAATAATAAGTATAAGTGTTATATTCATATTATTCATTGGAAATAGGTACTTGAATGTCATCATAATTTTTTATGTATGAAATTATAGGTTTGTGGTAACTATAATGTGAAACATAAATTTTACTCTCTAAATTTGCTAATTTTCTTGAAAATACAGCATGTATCGTTGTACCGAAACGCGTTGTTGATTGAAGTCGAGAAGTATTCATAGTTAGATCAAATTTTTCTTAAAATCAACTTCACAACATGGACACTGCCTGTATTCTAACCCAACATCCATACGTAAAAACGGTTTTAGAACAGGGGATAGAACACATAAAAAAGAAAGGGACCCTGGCTGAAATCGAGCCCAAACAGTAGTCGGAAACTTCAGTTTAAAATCACGATTACAGAATAATACTTCGAAACACACCAGAAGACGAAAACCACGGTCTAAGAGCACGGGAATTTAACTGCACGAAGAAATGGAACCTGCCTTCAATCGAACCCTTATTGTGTTCTTAAGCTTAAGTTTCCATCTACTATTTGGATTCAGTTACAGCCAGATTCATTTTTCTTTGTGGTGTTCATCCCCATGTTCTTAAACCGTTGTTCCGTCTGGAGGTTGGGTTAGAGTCCAGGAAGTGTCCATGTATTATCCTTTAACTGTGTTCTTAAACCGTTTGCAGCCGGGGTTTGTTTCTTTGTGGTGTTCCATACCATAGATATAGGAATCTCTAGATTGAGCATAACGAGAGAAAACTTGTTGCCTCCAAATGGTAGCCATGATAGTGGCTTGCGCATGCGCAGAATGGCAATAACTTAAATTGTAATGGTATTTTCAATCATTTTAGAACGATCTGTATTTTAAAAAGTACTCGTATCGAAATATTTTCCCTCGAACTTATTTATTTTTCTGAAGTATTGCAACGAATGTTCTATTTTACATCGACGACAGCCATGATAGTGGCAGAAATGGGGTGCGTTTTTGGCAACAAAAAGCACACGATTAGGAACATTGGATGAGCAATCTAGGTATTCCTAAATCTATGTTCCATACCTGCGTTCTTAAACCGTTGTTCCGTCTGGAAATTGGGTTAGAATCCAGGAAGTGTCCATGTATTATCCTTTAACTGTGATCTTAAACCGTTTGCGGCCGGGATTTGTTTCTTTGTGGTGTTACATACCCGTGTTCTTAAATCGTTGTTCCGTCTGGATACAGTGAAATCCCTCTATAACGATATTTTGGGGGTCAAAATAATATATCGTTGTAAAGAGAATTATCGTTATAGAGAGAATCGATATTGGAACGAAAAGAATTTTGTTCCTCATATATCCCATACCCTGCGGTGTCAAAAGAAAGTGTTCTGTTTTCATTCAGCACACCCTCGCAAGTAATATATAATAAATGAAAGGAGAAAAACATGTTTATAGTTTTCAGTAATTTTCACAACACTCACAAATTTTAGTTAAATACCCTTGCCACCTCGCCAGGGATTCTAGCGGCGATATAGCTTATAAATATTTAGCATATTTGAATAACAAATATATAATGTCTAAATAAATAATACCTGAATGCCGCAAAATCGTTTTTTTAAATGTATTAGATATTAACTGAAAATACATACCCATTAATTTATCCTTATTTATTTTGAATTCTGTGTAAAGAAATCAGAAATTGGCAACAGTCGACTGTGAAAGTCCATATTTTCTGCAAACCTCAGCTTGCTTCATGCCTTTATCAAAATCTTTTATGATGTTGAATTTCACTTCGATAGATATTTGTTTTCTTTTACCCATTTGCTTTCGATTTTCACTAAACAAACTTCAAAGTAAACAAAACTCATAAATAATTTAAAATATCCTTGTGTAATAATCGACCTCGATAGGATTTATCGGAGGTTAAAATTCTTACTCAAGTTCAGACAAAAGAACGTATCGTTTTCTATATCAGTTCCGGTGAAAGGAATCCTTGACCATTTTTTAAAGAGGGGGGATAGGAATCAAAGATGTGTCATCCAGGAAATTCCAACTGTCCTTCCACCTTACGAGAAATGCACTTTCTCATTACCATAGTGTTACATCAGCAAAACGAAACTTAGAAGACGTTCTTTGGCAGAGGCGTGGTCCAACCACATTTTACCTCGACTTTCTTTGTGTAGCTTTCAATGTGTGTGCATGAGTTGGGCTTCTGATGCATCGTAGAAAAAAAAAATATATCGTAGTAGAGAGAATTATTGTGATGTAAGGGATAATTATTACCATCGTTGTAGAGAGAATTATCGTTTTAAAGGATATCGTAATACAGAGAACTGTTTCACATTAATCTAATGGGAATTCAGCCAGGACTATGAAAAAATAGAGAGAATTATCGTTATAGAGGATATCGTTGTAGCGAGATTCTACTGTATCGGGTTAGCATCCAGGAAGTGTTTGTGTTGAACTATTATTCTTTCACTGTTTTCTTAAAACGTTTTCCGTAGGGTTTTAATCGAGAAAATGTCTATGTTGTGGTTTTTTTCTTTAACTGCGTTCCTAAACTGGTGTTTTCTTCTGTCGGTTGGTATCGAATGTACGCAGGGTCTATTATTGCGTTTTTCTATGGTAGTGTTCTTAAACCTTTGTTTTCCTCTGCTGGTTTTGTTGGAAGTATTATTCTGTTTCCGTGCTCTTACAATGAAGTCTTTGTCTGCTAGTTTGGCTCGATTGCAGGTTCCATTTCCTCCTGTTTTTCTATCACCGTGTTCTTAAACCGTAGTTTTCGCCTGCGTCACTTCCTTTACTGAGCGTTTCTTCCGTCAGAAAAAAAATCTGAGTTACTCCCTAGTTGCGCCTAAAGAAGTTTTACTTCAAAAAAAAAAAAAAAAAAAAAAAAAAAAAAATCAGAACTCTCTCTGATACTTTCCATGGAAACTGCAATTTTGTATCATGATTTGTTCCTTTTTAAATGATTTTTGAAGTTTTCACGAGCTTTTGATCCATACTGGGTGCATTTGATGCACCCAGGATTGTAAAACCGTAGAAACACGTTGAAACCGTGGGGGGAGTAAAAATAGGGTAGAGAAAAAATGAAATGTTAATTTGTTTTGAAAACATACAAATTAACATTGTGTGTCACTTCATATTTTTAGTCAACCTTCGAAAAACTTCCGGATACTCAAAAAATTCAGGGTATCTGACAAACACTGCCCTAGGTTATTTAGTAATCAGTAAATATTCTATGACGTACATATTCACTAAATTACAAACTTAAATATAAAAAGTTACAGAATTTTATGGTGTCGATAATAATGTTCAAAAATTAAATCTAAATAAATTTAAAATTTTACACGACCTCCATGCAAAAAACAAAAACAAAAAACGTCCCAATTATTAAGTAATGTGCCTCATACATTAATGAAGTGATGCACAAAATTAAGCATTTTATCTTTGAAAATGTCGAAGGTATGAAAATAAATATTTGTTAGTCTATACAACTTATCTATGACTCTCCGAGGGAAAAAAAAAATCACGCCAATGCATAGCATTTTGAGGGTCGCACACAAATTACGAAAGAAAATAATGATTGAATAAATGCGTAATACTTTTGCTATTATTCGTATTGTATAGTCCCTCGCCAACTTTGTTTAAACATGTCTCTGAAACTTTTTATGGTGAAAAGTTGAAACTTTGTGCATCATCTCATTAATGTTTCGGCTCATTTTATTAACTGGAATTCTTATGGGGAGCCGTATAAAAATTTAAATTTTGTATTTATTTAAATATAGTGTGTTGAAAATTTTAGTCGATACCATGAAATTCTGTAACTTTTTTATGCAGCTATGTAATTTATAGTATAAAACTGTCACCAATGTTCAAGAAGTGAAGGCTAGGTCAGTGTTGTATATTTGAAACAGGAACAAATTTAATTTTTTGTTAAAGTTTATTTAAAACTATTAATACCGCAAAAAAATATAGGATTATTGAATCTAACATGACATTTGTTGGTATATGTTGACGATAATTTATTTATGCAAGTACACAGTGGATAAGTCGATGACGACACGATTTCTATTCTTACTTTTTTTTAAAAAAATTTTGCTCTAAATTACAGGCAATAATTTCTTTTTTCTTGTTTCTAGTATTAATTAGATTATGGGCCTCTCAGATCCACAAATCAAAATCAAAGTTTTAAAAGTTAAATTAAATTGATCTTAAAATAATGTGACCATTTCGTGTGTAATCTAAAATTGTTTAAAAAGTTAAATTTAAAGGTTAATTTTGAAAATTAAATTGAATTGATCTTAACAGTGTGATTGTTCCGCGTGTCATTTAAAATTGCTTAGAAAGTTAAATTAATGGTTAAATCCAAAGTTGACTTAAAAAGTTAAATTAAATTGATCTTAAAACAATGTGATCGTTCTCTGTGTCATCTAAAATTTATAACAAGGTAAATTAAAAGTTCACATAAACAGTTAACCTAAAACGTTTAATTAAATGGATCTTAAAACAGTATGATCGCTTCACGTGTCATCTATAATTGCTTCGCAGGTGATAGGTTCGTCATCCCAGGTCTAGTTTTTTCTGTTCGGAAAAGAAATCTAAAAACTATTATCTATTAATTAGTAGCTTATACTCGGTAATAGATAGAAAATTTTTTCCCGGGTTCTTTTTCAATAAATTGTTGTCTGCCGAGTTAAAAAAAAAAAAAAAAATTACAGATGTTGAAACGAAACTGATTTAATTTCGATAGTTAAGAAATTAAAATCCCCGTGCCTTTATTAGTTTGCAAATAATGTAAAGCAATCAACAAGAAGTTTTTAAAAGCTGTTTTGAGACAGTAAATAATTAAATAGGTTAACCTTCACATTTTACAAATTTCTATCGGGAGAGAATAAAAAATGAAAAAAAAAAAAAAACTTTTTGGTCTACATGCATGACGTTCGAGAACACGACGATTCTAGATCTAATCTTGGATCCCAATACGACGAAAGTCACGATTTCGTCAGATTTGCATGAAAATTAAATCACAGATAAAAACTTGGCAATATTATAAATCTGGAAAGCGGCTCAAAATACTGAAATGCGAGATCCATCTTGTTTAAACAGTGATCCTTTTTGCCGCCTATTAGCATGGCACTCGTGAGGTAGGATTAATTCTCTTGATATATAAGCGTATGGGTCGTAGCATCGTCCACATAACCGAACAACCGTCCAAAATGCGGAACAACCTATCCCTAACGCTGATATGCGGTTTACTACTCTACTTACAGGTTTCATCAGGTTAGTGGTAAAATATTCTAGAACTTTCCTTTCTTTAGACTCATCACCAAAGGGAAATGTTTCTGCGAAGCAGAATATGTATCCATTAACTGTGTAATGTTTTATAGATATATCATCACACTGTAGTTTAAAGAATTTCCTTGATTTTTGGTGCTTTTAGAAATATCTTCAGCACAGCTGCTAGCCTTTGCCGGGTATTCAACCACTTTTAGTAAATAGAAAATTTTTTAATATACATCTTAAACGTTAAAGAGCACCTAATCTCCAAAATATTTCAATGTTCTTATCCGGCATTTATTGTCTAAGGGAAGTTGTTTTCCACAAAAGTTGATTGCTATGTCTTCAGTTTTAATTTCACATTTATTAAACGAGATTTTGTCTGTAAGAGTTAAAAAGCAATTTAAAACAGCAATTAGCTCCGTACAACTTCATTCAATTTTTTTAAGTACTTGAAAATAGCATCTTAAGATATTTAGCATCCAATATCAGTGTAGGAAATTAACACTGCTTAACAGAAGGAAAATTCTTCGATGACTTTTGATTTTGTGGCAACTTGAGTTCGTAAATTGCATAGACTTTCTAGCAATTTTTAAACGAAACTGTAAGCAAAATTTTCTGTGCCCTTTAACACACTGAAAAATTACCAACTCTACAAACACAGTTGTTGGTTTTGTTGACTGAATATCTTAGGAGATAGGTTTAGAAGTGGGGATATTTCTCTGAACGTTCTAGTCGGATTGGATTCCAGAATTTGTTTATGTTCTCTTCAGAAATAACGTGATCATAAGCTAGATTCCCTTCAAAAGCTTTTGCCCAATACAATCCTCTCCTATGAATATATCCTAATAATTTGCCTTACGAACAAGAGTAGCTTAGTAGCAGATTCTTTGTCATTATTTGTAATTAAGTTTGTAATTATATTTTCTTTTTGTGGCTGCTTTATTTGAGCTCATGAGTTTGTCACCAAAACTAAGCATGGTGGCTTGTAAATGAAAATGCACTCCTCTGTTTCAGAGAGTTATGTGAAATTTATCTATGATTCAGATTTTAGGTCGTGAAATATTCTATGTAAACCAAACCATTTGATTGTCTTTTAAAAAACGCTTATCTTATTATGAAGCCACTCATGACTCTGGGTGAGAGCTTTTCGGTTATCCGATCACACCACGTTTTATTTTGCCTACCGAGGGAAAAAAAAAAAAAATCTATCGATCGAATTTCTCATTACGAGACTCCTGGAATTGGAAGTGTAGTAAGTTTCTCCACTTGCAGTCACCGATAAAATAATTACTGTAAAATGAACAAGCACGATATTCATACATTCGTAAAATATCTCTGACCCTCTTGCTTTGTATTTGTTGCTTTCTTGCAATAATTCAAAATTAGAATAACTAAAAGTCCATTAAATCAAAATTCGTGTACATGTAGACTAATATGATTTTATGATGCTCAAAAATAAATAATAATAATAGAATAGCAAGTATCACATGTACATACACTGACAAAAAATATTTTCGTTTTTAGGTCAACAGAGTGACTTTGGAGGACCGAATTATGGTAACCCCGGAAACCAAGGACAAGGTTTAGGCAGCTATGGAGGAGGCCCAGGACAAAGTTTTGGCGGAAGACAAGGACAGTACAACTATGGAGGAGGCCAAGGACAAGGCTTTGATGGTTCACAAGGAGGTGGCGCAGGGCAAGGTTTTGGAGGAGGACAAGGTTTTGGTGGCTCACAAGGAGGCGGCGCAGGACAAGGTTTTGGTGGTTCACAAGGAGGTGGCGCAGGGCAAGGTTTTGGCGGAGGACAAGGTTTTGGAGGAGGACCAGGTTTTGGAGGAGGACCAGGTTTTGGGGGTGGTCAAGGAGGACCTAATGGATTTGGAGGTAAATGAGTATTCAGATTACGTGTTCTTTGCATTTTTTGCATCAATATTTTTTAATCAAATATTTATGATAATACAAAGCTATTTTTAATACAATTATTACTCGTAGATTCCTGCCGGTGAACTCGTATTATTATTATCGCAGTGAACTATTAATTTTCATTGAGTGTGCAAAGTAAATAACGTAAAACAGATACATTTTGAACTTATTTATAGAAACACTTCAAAATTCACAAAAAATCTTCTAACTTTGTTGCTTATCTGTATTCTTTTTAAAGCCAATACTGAAGATCTCATCAGCACACTCTGAAAATTGCTTGTAAAACTAAACAATATGGACATTGTTTAAGCTCGGGAAGAGGGGGAAGGAGGGTTAATGCTATAATTTTAGACAGCTGTCTTTGAATAGGAACCATTTTAATTCAAGTAGCTTCAGATCTTGAAAATAGAGCCAATTTTTTTTAAAGAAAAGTTTAATCTGTTCTGAAGTATCTTCCGCAGCCGTGTTCAAGACCTCACTACAAATAATCATGTAAATCTGCAATAATGAATAAACCCTATGAAGCGACATACACAATGACAGCCATGTCCAGCAGGATACCAAACCCCGACAGCCGAGCCCGAAATCATAGTACGGTACTTTAACCACCAAACAATCTGGTCGGAATATTCATTAGCATTATCGGCTCAGATGAGTAAAATATTTGACATAAGAAAAAATACTTTTTTCTGCTTTTGGTTAAACTGATTCATTTCTAGCTGTGAGCTGTATTTAGTTAAAATGATTGATCTCTAGCTGTGGGCTGTGGTAGCCCAGTGGTTAAGGCGTTGGACTCGTAACCGAAAGATTGCGCGTTCGATACCGGCGTACCAATAAAGACCACCGTGTTCATGTAGTGTATGTGCACGTTAAATCCGTGGTTCCGAAAGTCCTCTCGGCGGTCGCCAGCAGTTTACGAGGGGTGCCAATATTCAGAAGTCCCTCACCTTCTGATGAGGATCAAAATTGTGGCGGGGAAACTTCGGGAAGAACGTACGTAGCTCTAAATGACACGTTCAGTGTCGTGAGCAGTCCTCTCCTGGCAAGCAGATAAATAGATCTCTAGCTGTACATGATAATGTTTATCTGCTTCAATTCCAGGTGGTTCATACCAGGGAGGCCCAGGTCAAGGCGGTGGAAAGGGAGGCAGTGGATCATCAGCCAGTGCAGCATCTGCTGCATCATCCGGCGGTGGAAGCTCAGCCAGTTCAGCATCTGCTGCATCATCCAGTGGGGGGTCAGGAGGAAACGGTGGCGGTGGATCAGGAGGTCCTGGAAATGGAGGCGGTCCTGGAACTGGAGCAGGTTATATTCCAGGTCCTGTAAATGGAGGCGGAGATGGAGCAGGTTATGGCCCAGGCCCTGTAAATGGAGGCGGAGATGGAGCAGGTTATGGCCCAGGCCCAGGAAATGGTAAATTAGTTGTACTTACTTAATCCCGTTCATTAATTAGTCACCCCTATCCATTAAGAACATAAAATTAATAGCGGACTTTATAATTAAGACATATATAAATATTAGTATAGTTTGAATGTTTCGGGTAATATAAAGAGTGTACCCTACGTCAGATCCAGAAAGCTCCACATAGGTAGGAACGATGAGCGAAGGTAACAGAAAGGCTCTCTCACTTTCCTGCCTGTACGGAAGTGAGAACTTTCTGCTGCTACAAAAAAATGGAGCTGTTATATCACCCGAAACATTCCTGCAGTACTATTTTCTACACACAGGCGTGTCACTGTAAATTCCTTATTAATTACAACTCTTAAACAGTAGATTTTCTGGTGTGTATAATTCCGGAAAAATCTTTTGTCTGCACACACGCACATAATAAGCTCTAAAAATAATTAGAAATAATTATAATAAAGTATTGAAAAGAGCAACAGCAGGCAAAGATTTAAAACCAGAAAAGCACAAGAAAATAACACAAAAATCACCAACCGGAAATATTTCCTAGCCCTGCAGATTTGATACTGCTTGATTGTATGTACTGGTTACTTTCCTTTGTCGAATTATTTTTCTTCGACGGAGAGTTGCGTTAAAAGATATTTTACTGCGTATAGTAAGCACTAAAATTAAAAGTACAATAATATAAAAATTATTAAACGGGCATTTCCTTTTTTGTTGATCGACCTCTCCTCTGATAGGGACAGACAAGGGACGATAATTTATACACTTTAAAAAGTAAGACTTTGTTTTTCAGCATCTGATTGCAAACTATACTCACTAAATGTTTCTTTTAATCCACATTTTCTATTTTAAAAAATGCACACGTTTTTCCTGTAAAACATTTTCCACCTCTGGCAATTTTTCGGATGTTCTCATATTTCCTCCACCCCCACTACTGTAAGAACATTTTGTTTAAACAAGGTGGTTATGGTTAAATTTCCCTTATTAACAACGTTCTATATGAATCGGGCGGGTGGATAGCTAGTAATTTTTGACTATGCGATAGAGGAAATTTTTTTTTTTTAATTTAGTACAGAAATTTCCACCAGACGGTACATTGTTAGGACAATGATTCAAGCTAGTCAGAAACTGATCAGAACCTAGTGAATAACTGCCGAAATTGTTAATACCACTGAGAAATTAACAGGGGGTTAGGACGGGGAGCTATAGTATCTTGCTTTATCTCTGGTATGGGATAGAGTGCACTGTTAATAGTAAGCTTGGGTAAAAGTACCTGCAAAGTGTAGATACATAGAGTTGATCCTTTCTTTTGTTGATTTTTGAACAAAGTTAGAAACAACTTTAACTAAGTTATAAATAACTTAGCCGCAGTTCGCGTAAGGTCCCTCCACCACAGTTGGTTGGACAAGCGGTCCACTGTCCATTTGGGGAGTTTTATATATCCACTTTGTCTATGCATTTCATGAATTTAACAAGAAATATTTTTAACAAAAGGAAATAGGAGAGTAGTGAGAGTATTAAGAAGGAGACCAGGCTCAGGCTCAGGAGGATCATCGGCAGCATCAGCAGCGGGATCAAGCTCAGGTGACTCAGGAGGATCATCGGCAGCATCAGCAGCGGGATCAAGCTCAGGTGACTCAGGAGGATCATCGGCAGCATCAGCAGCGGGATCAAGCTCAGGTGACTCAGGAGGATCATCGGCAGCATCATCAGGGGGATCGAGCTCAGGCGACTCAGGAGGATCATCGGCAGCATCAGCAGCGGGATCAAGCTCAGGTGGCTCAGGAGGATCATCGGCAGCAGCAAGTTCAGCAGCAACTTCAGGTAATTTTCATTTATTTTTAACAAATAACCATATTTCCTGGATGTAGAAGATTAAAAGTCTGAAACTTGGTGACATTTTATAAAATTGATCCTCGGACTAACTGACAGGGGCCTGACGGAAAGCTATAGCATCTTGCTTTATCTCCGGTGGGAGAAAGTGAACTCGAGTTGATCGTGGACTTGTGTTACAGTGTGCATAAGATAGTAAAGTGTGGATGTGGCGAGAGCTAATTTTGAACCCATGAATGGAGTGTCGCAGAAAAAACGTTATCGGACCGGAAAAAGGCATCTACTTGTCCAGCCTTCAATCCCTAAATGTAGCGTGCGCGGCGTTGAACTCGTTCCGCCACACTACGTAATGTGCATCTCTACTTTGGAAAGTAACACTTACGCTGTAGAACTACGAGAAAAGTATTATACATTCATTATGCTGACTTTCCATGCACATTCTATACACGTTCATTAATTATATGAGAACTAACAAAATACTAATTGGACACGCATGAGGGCAACAAGGGGGATCAGGACAAAGACAACCTAAAGGAGGAAATTGGCCTCCACAAGGAGGAAACTGGCCATCACAACTTAGAGGAGGAAAAGGGCCACTACAAGGAGGAAACCGGCCACCTCAAGGAGGAAACGGACCACCACAAGGAGGACAACCTGGGGGTGGAAACTGGCCGCCACTAGGAAGGCAACCTGGAGGAGGAGGCTCGACACAATAACCTGGAGGAGGAAACTCGACACAACAACCTGGAGGTGAAAACGGATGATCATCTGGGGGTAACACAGAGACGACTCCTGCACCATCGACGCAAGGAGGGGGTACTTGTTAAACTTTTATTGGTGTCAATTCTTTCTTTTGCTTCAACGAATGCCTTTATTTCACCGAATACCTTTACCCGTTATAAATTAGCCCGTTCTGGAGATAAATACAACTAGTACTAACACTGTTTAATAAAGCAATAAATTTTTAGAATTTTTTATGCTATCTGTTCATCTAAGGTTTGTTGCAATCTAGCATTAATGTTAAAAACATTATTTAATGGGAGCTGGTGCACGTAAAATCTGTCGTGGCTCCAATGTCCTCCAAGTTGTTAAACGATACCTCTGGGGGTGCCGATTTCAGGGAGTTAGTCCCTCCTCTGGAATTGGTTCAAAATTAGGGGACCACGGACTGAATCGTACTTCCTCTCACTGGGGTCCTCAAAATGGAAGGCGCACCTCCTCTGCCCATCATCTCCCTTCGTGGGGATCTGGCACCGCCGTTTGCGGTTGTCACGGGGCATCAGAAACAACAACAACGTTATTTAATCAAAGTTCGCATTTTATTGCATGTAAACAGTCAATTAGAGTGCGGGTTACAACTTTAAAATTCCCATTCGATTACATTGGGGTTTGGGGGGCGATTTCTCGTTAAATATAAGCAATATCACTAAGCTCTATTAGGATTTTTGGAATTTACATATCATTAGGACTGTTCAAATTTTCTGACTTATTGGACGACCGACGCTGTCGAAGGCTAGCCAGTTATATGGTAAAACTACTTGATACTCGAATTTCAAGGCAATCATGTACTTCCGAATCATTATATTATCTAGAAATTTGAATTACATTGGTTGTAAGTACAATAAAGTCAATAAAGTACTGTAATAATCACTAGTGTCGACCCGTTAAGCTAGAGAAAAATGTTTTATATCTTACACTATTTAGTTAATTACCGTGCTTATCTGCATATTACTTACGGTGCTATCAATAAAATGCAAATGATCAGTTTTTTGCCCGTAAAGGTCGCAAAATAGTACTCGCACAAACAATCGAATAAACTTTAAAACTTTTCTTTGAAATTAAGCTAATCTATTATTCCATAACAAAATTTTATGGAACAGATCAGCCTCTCGTCAGATCGTAAGAAATTCTTTTACATGTCGACATACAGTAATATTTATTTACAGATTTTGAGCAGCAATCAGCAAATAATTAGATACTAGCTTCGTACCCGTTCTCCGCACGGTAGGGAACGAAACTTTTTCTTACATGTATAGTTCGAATTGATTCCAGTGATTTGGGATCTAAAAATAAGCAAAATGATTTGACTCTTGGCGTAAAGTTACTCATTAGTTATTTGTAAAGTTAGTATAAGTACTGACCTGAGACCATTGTTAATATTATGACGCAAAAAACTATGTCGGTATCATTCGCAATTAGAAAAGAAAAGCATGACGGTTCGCAGTGAAAATTCCTAATATTCAAAATGTCTCATTTCTGCATCATACTCTTTTTTAGATTTAAGTTATGCTATTAATACTTTAGGTACTACATGATGTGGAGAACCGTTTTATTTTATAATTAAATAGTTGTGTATCCGCTCTTCGCAAGGCAAGAAGAGAACATTTTCATAAAATGCGATCGTAACTACTTGTGACAAAACAGATTCTCCAAGAAAAAAGTTGTGTTACAGTCTTTTTTGTTGAAACTACCGCGGGATATGTTAACGCGACGTAGACTAACTTACTATTTTGTTAGCTGTGATGTAAGACGGTTGTTGAAGAATGAATAGAAGGCTTAGTTTCACGAAATATTTATTAATGCGGTCTATTCTGCTTTGATCAATATTGCCTTATCATATCTACTTACTATTACTTATACTATCTTTTACTGATACCCATACAATATATTTTCGTTTTGCAACCGTTAATGCTTAATTTAAAGAAACGGTCTAGATATTTGCCACGAATGTAGTCTATTACACTTTGGGGATTTTTTGCAATTTATGCATTAGCATAAACGATAATCATTTCCCTTTATGGTTGCCACTAAATCAGCTCTCCATAAATTTTTATGCATAATACTTGTCAGATTGGCGTATTTAGCACCAGGGCCCTATTATCGCACGGGAATATCGGGACTTTGCCCAGGGGCCTCCGGCTCGAAATGGCCCCCAAATTCAAATGTTGTTCTTTTTCTATTAAAAAAAATTATGAAAAATAAAACAAATTTTACAGACGGGGAGCCCCCAAATTCAACAATGCCCGGGGCCCCCTGTTGGTCATAATCAGGCCCTGTTTAACACCGCAATATATTTCTTGCGATTCGAAAACCGTTTAAAATCTCTTGAAAATAATGCTGGATAATTCACTTGTGAAAAAACAGCATACAATTATTTTTCTGGCAACGTAAAATAAAATATGGAATAATTTCATGCGTGGCGTATGTTTTGCTTATGAGTCCGTTATTCTGATTGAGTTTCGAAAGGGGTTTTAAACTCGTGACGTCAAAGTGGCGCACATTTCACATGTGAAAACTCGGTTATTTTTAAATAATTTTATTTATTTTTTTTCAACTGGCAATTTTAATCATTGTTACTGTCTCCAAGACAACCAAACCGCAAGATATCATACCGAAATTTTAAGCTGCTGCGATTGAAATGAAAATCCTTCTTTACTTAAAAATTCGTAAAAAATCTCCTAATTTATATTTTCCTCTGGTTTTTCTTTTAAAAGAGGGCGAAATGTATGCTCCGTCATTTGACAAAATATATAAAAGTTATGACGGATAGAATTCAAGATGCAGCAGTTTTTAAAATATTTTACGAAAGTCAGCGTCAAATTTAATTTTATTTGAAAAATTCCCAAAAATCTGCAAATTATGTTACACAATCCAAACGAACAATTTTTAAAAGAAAATTTTCTCCCCTATCCGATGATGTAAATTTCGTTTTACTGAGAGTGCAATGACCGGCGTTATTACGCATTAAGCGAGAAAAATCGCTAAAAATCGGACAAAACATAAAATAAAACATTTTCTAATTCGAATTTCGAAAAAATCGCTCCGAGACGTGTTAGGATCTGTCCCAGTGAAGCCGTATGCAAAATTCGGTGGGTCTGCGACCAACCGTCTCGGCGCAATGCGATCGAGAGACGCGCGCAAGAAGATCCGTGGTCACAAACTTGCCTACCTACATACATAGCTACATACAATGTTTACTCTCGGATTTTATTATATAAGATTGTTGAAAAATGCTATTTAATAATTTCTTAGTGGGTAACAAATCAAGTTCAGAGAATGTATGAGAAAGAATAAATAAAACGGTTAACATGCGCAATTACGGTTAACATTTTTGTAACGGGAGCACTTAATGTTTAGGGCAGCAGCCATTGAGTTAAAAATTTGTGATTTCTTTTATCAAAAAACTAACATTTTGTTTTCATTTAAACCTGATTTCTTTTTAAACATAAGTTTAATTACTCTCTCTCTTTCTCTGTATATATATATATATATATATATATATATATATATATGACACAGTTGCTAGGTACCTAGTTGTTGATAGCATAAATCTGTAAATGACATTTTTCTTTGCTTGGCATACAAATAACTCATTATATTGCTGTCGTTATTTGGCATGCAAATAACAAAAGGTACTATACATTCACTATACAAGCGTTCTATACTCGTTATGTACATTTTCATTAATCACACGAGAACTAAAGGAGAATTATACTCTACACAGGAGGGCAACAAGGAGGAAATTCGCCGCCACAAGGAGGCAACTGGCCACCACGAGGAAGAAACTGGCCGCCACGGGGAGGACCAAGACAAGGAAGACAACCTGGTGGAGGTAACTGGCCACCACAAGGAGGAAACTATCCACCACAAGGCGGAAACTATCCACCAGGAAACTATCCACCACAAGGAGGAAACTATCCACCAGGAAACTATCCACCACAAGGCGGAAACTATCCACCAGGAAACTATCCCCCACAAGGAGGAAACTATCCACCAGGAAACTATCCACCACAAGGAGGAAACTATCCACCAGGAAACTATCCACCACAAGGAGGAAACTATCCGCCACAAGGAGGAAACTATCCGCCACAAGGAGGACTACCTGGAGGAGGAAACGGAGGAACTACTCCCGCACTAGGTACTTGTAAATTTTTTTTGTTGAAAATTCTGTATTTCTTTTCACCGAATACCTATGCCAGAGCTAAATTAGCCTGTTTGACAGAAAAAAAAGAACGAATGCTTGCAGCAATAACAAAATCATAACAAAATAATTTAATAATTGTCATTTTTTACTTTACTATTTGAGCAATTCGGACATATTCTACTCTATGTTGCTTATTTTCTTCAATTTCAAGAGATGTTTAAGATTGTCGCCGAAGCATGAAGATAGCGTTGAATTGGCCTGTGACTGAATCGAAGGAGGAGGGGAAAAACTAATACCAATTTAAAAAAAAAAGAATAATATGCAGTACACACAATAACGCTGTTTAACAAAATACCATAGTACTACAATTTTCGGGGTATCTTCTCATCTACGATTTTATTCAGTCTAAAATTAATGTTCGTAGCATTATTTAATCAAAGTTTGCATTCGTCACATGTGAATCGGTTAATTAGATCGCCAGTTACGAATCTTTAACATTCTCATTGGCTTGTTTACATTGGGATTTGGGGTGATATCCTACCAAATATAAGCGATATCACCAAGCTGAATTCAGATTTTGGGACATCGAACCCCTATAGTAGAATTTCATGGTAATATTACACCCAAATAATAATATTAATTAGAGATTTGTGAGAAATTATAAAGAAATTATATACAGCTGTAAGCACAGTAAAGTCAACCATATTTATCGTCCTGTATGTCTGAATCGCTTTGGCGTTATGTTTTAAGACTACAGTGTACATTCGAAGCTCAAATTAACTTTCTGAAATCTAATTTCGGAAGTTTGAAATTCAATAAACATAATCATATCATCATAAAAGAAGTACTCGTTTGTGCTCTAACAGTACTAGAATCTGCTAATTTATAGTGCTGTGTATAGCCGGATGTCTGAAACAGCAAAATGCCTGCAAAAGGGACAGTTGTTTCTATATTTTGGATGGAACTGTTTGTGTTTACCACTTAAAAATACAACAGGTCAATGCAGATGCTACAATATATTTCTTTTTAACTTTAAAAGCAGCTAATAATATCAAGGGTTTAATTAAATAAGTACTACCACCATTACACGAGCGTTTCCCATTCTCAGAGAATGAAAAATTCTATAAATATTAATCCTCTACACCAGCGGTTCGCAGCCTTTTAACGTCGAACTCTCCCAACAAAGGCTAACTTACCCCCCCCCCTCATTTTTCAGCATACATTCAGTTCTTTTATTCTTCAACAACACACATTTTGTCAATTGTTTAACAAAATAGCGTTATGAGTAAAGTTTAAATAAAAATTTCAAGCGAAAATGGGTATGTTTTTTGAGTAAAAATAAGAATAAATAACATGATTTTTTAAAACGTATTATCACTTGCCTTTTGCTATTTTTCTCGCGCCACCCTGCAAACGCTCTGCGCCCCCTTGGGGTAGGGGCACTATCCACCGGTTGAAAAACGCTGGTCTATACAAATTTAGATTGCTGAATCACTAGTATAATAACCCGATTCATTTTGACATCAATTCATTGTTGACATAAAATAAAAGCACCACTATTTTTATATAGAATGTTAATTTTTTAAATTACGTAGTATAAAATTCAACTTTATCTGTTTTTATTTAAGTCGATAACCCTAGTACAATCAACACTCTCCAGATATAGAAATCCTTACAACTGAATTTTTGACGTCATCATTAGATCTTATGTGACGTCATCGCAGTTTTATTTTAACAAAGTGTGTCTATTTTCAGTTTGTGGTGAATTTTCTTATAAAACTTTTTAATGATTAATTAAAAAGTTTTATGAGATTAAGAAAAATTATAAAAAGATTAAGAGAAATTAATTTTACGACGAAGGACAATTTTTTACCATCACTAATTGTATAATATGATACAAAAGTAGATCAGAATGAATTACTTCGTATCAGAAAGGTATTTTAATTTTTTATCTTTAATCTACATATCTATACATATTATAAAACAAAGTCCCCTCGCTGCGTCTGTCTGTCTGAACGCCTTGATAGGTATGCTAACGTTAAGATTGACGCATCACAATTTTCATCAATATGAAATAATAATATGGGAGAAGTTATAAAACAAAGTTTCTAACCTATTAGACATCTGTAAATCTTACTGGCATCGTTTGTATTACATCGATTTTAAAAGGGCTTGGCAACCTGAGATGAACACTTGTTATGAATGAAAAGAGATATCCAAAATGTACAGTACAGGTACGTTTGTGTTAAAGGAATTATCACATATTTAGTAAAATTTGTGCGGCCGCGCTCATTGTCGGGTTAAACAAACTTTTACATCTCAAGCATTCGAAATATGTAAAAAATCTGGAGTGACTCCACTCGACTTTCCGAACACTTACGATTAAGATCATTACCAAGCACTTAAATAAATTTTAATCGATGAATCATTCAAACATATATACCAAATTGAAACTCAATCGAATGCACCGTTTAAACGCTTGCGCACTTTCAAGAATTTCTCCCCATATGCCATTATGCCATAACATAAAAGAAAGTTTTGTCGTAGCCCTTTAAGAGAACTATAAGTCCTATACACACCAAAATCAATATCGGTCTTAGGATGGTGGTTTATAACATGTATACCGAATTTGAGCTCAAACGAATGTATCGTTTAAACGCTAGCGCACTTTCAAGAAATTCCCCCCATAGGCCATAATGTAAAAGAAATCTTTGTCGTAGCCCTGTAGAAAAACTATAAGTCCTATACACACCAAAATCACTAACGGTCTTGCGACGGTGGTTTATAACATGTATACCCAATTTGAGCTCAATCGAATCTACCGTTTAAACGCTAGCGCACTTTCCAGAAATTCCCCCCATAGGCCATAATGTAAAAGAAATCTTTGTCGTAGCCCTGTAGAAAAACTATAAGTCCTATACACACCAAAATCAATACCGGTCTTGCAACGGTGGTTTATAACATATATACCCAATTTGAGCTCAATCGAATCTACCGTTTAAACGCTAGCGCACTTTCAAGAAATTCCCCCCATAGGCCATAATGTAAAAGAAATCTTTATCGTAGCCCTGTAGAAAAACTATAAGTCCTATACACACCAAAATCAATACCGGTCTTGCGACGGTGGTTTATGACATATATATCCAATTTGAGCTCAATCGAATGCTCCGTTCAGGAGCTATCGTGTTCACTCACATACACACAAACACACATACACACACACACACACATACACACACACACATACACTCACACACACATACACACATACATACATACATCTCGTAAAAATAGCATAAATGGATTCAGAAGCCCTCAAAACGTGTAAAAACACCAAAATGTCGAAGTCGAATTTTTTCATGATTACAATACTTTCCTTACATGGTACATGTTCGGAAAGTAAAAATAGCATAAATGGATTCAGAAGCCCTCAAAACGTGTAAAAACACCAAAATCTCGAAGTCGAATTTTTTCATGATTACAATACTTTCCTTACATGGTACATGTTCGGAAAGTAAAAATCTGGAGTGACTCCACTCGACTTTCCGAACAAAAGAAAAGGAGACAATATGTAGTTCTTACTATGCAAGAGAATGAAGAACCATTCAAAGATCAATCAACTACACAAATTTTGATTAGTGATTCATTGCGGTGATCAGATTCCGCATATTAGTATCAACAGTTGATTTTTGACGTTAAACAGAAAACACCATATAAACTGTCATAACTTTAAAATATTTAAAAAGGATTCTTTATCAGAAATTAAAATGATCTTAAACCTTTTTCTGGATGATTTTAACACTATTTGCACCTCGAAGTTTCCGTTCATCACTCGCGATAGTGAGCAAGAAAACAACGACGGGTGAAGCTTGACACGCAATGGGAAACAAACTTTGGTAGGACACTTATAAAACTTTTTAATGATTTAAGATAGAAAAATTAATTTTAAGACAAATGACAATTTTTGATCATCACTAATTGCATAATATGATATGAAGTATATCAGAATGAATTATTTTGTATCAGAAAGATATTTTAATTTTTAACTTTAATTCAAGATATTTTCTAATATTTGTAGCACCCACCAGAAAGTTTAAAGAGTTTTACTTTTTGAATACGCAACTGAAGAGGTGTTTAAGTTTCAGTTGCCCCATGAGCAACTTTACTGGGTTCTCAGTGGAGTGGTTTCCCCCAGTCTAAGCTTCAATTGGTAGGCCTTCTACATCTAGAAGGTGTTGTTCAGGCTGGATTAAAGTAATTCTACAAAGGTCAATTATAATTTTTCCCAACCGTTTTGCATTTGCGGACCGGTAAAAACAGGGAAAATATTTTACGAACCAGCTCATTCAAAAATAAAAATATTAATCATGTATTTGATTCATCGCATTAAGCATGATTCAAATATCATTTTTATTTAGTACATTTGCTACTGATTTATTACGTAATATACGTGGATTGATTTGATACACATTTGATATAAGTGGGCCCGCACCGGTCCGCGGACTAGTGGTTGGGAAACCCTGCTCTAATGGAACTTCCTGTGTCAAATCTAACGCTCCTATCTCTACACTGTCCTTACTCTGTTTATGGGCCTGTTCGTAAACGCCCAACTCGTCCAACTTGATTTAGCTTTAGGCTTCCTTGTCAACTGACTGCAGTTAATTTGAAAACTGAGTCAACTGAAACAGCAGCTAAATGATTCAGTTTTCGATACTTTGTTTACAATTCTTCCAAGGACGTACTGGTAAGCAAATGCATTCACCCAAGCAAAGAAACTGAGTAAGCTGTGATAAGTCGTTCTTAAACTCAAGAAGAAAAAAAACTAAGACCACTCATCACACCTGTTTCTAATTTTTTCACGAAAGCTAGTGATAAGCGTTGATGAGTTTACGAACACAGGGTGCGTTTTCCATTATTGATACTCTCCCCTTTTCATATTTAGGTTCATCTGGAACTACAAGCGGCTCTCCTGTCGGATTACCCACTTCTGGACCTCCAACATCGGGTGGAGATAGTGATGGCGACGCTCCATGTTGTGAAGATAATGATGGCGATGGAGGTGGCCTTAGTGACCTTGGTCTCGACGGTTCATCTGGTGGAGATAGTGATGGAGGTGGCCTTAGTGACCTTGGTCTCGACAAAACATCTGGTGGAGACAGTGATGGCGATGGAGGTGGCCTTAGTGACCTTGGTCTCGACGGTTCATCTGGTGGAGATGGTGATGGAGGTGGCCTTAGTGACCTTGGTCTCGACAAAACATCTGGTGGAGACAGTGATGGCGATGGAGGTGGCCTTAGTGACCTCGATCTCGACGGTTCTGGTGGAGATGGTGATGGAGCAGGCCTTGGTGATCTAGCCAGTGGCATTGGTGGTGTTGGTGATCTAGCCAGTGGCATTGGTGGTGTTGGTGATCTAGCCAGTGGCATTGGTGGTGTTGGTGATCTAGCCAGTAGCATTGGTGGTCTTGGTGATCTAGCCAGTGGCATTGGTGGTCTTGGTAATCTAGCCAGTGGCATTGGTGGTCTTGGTGATCTAGCCAGTGGCATTGGTGGTCTTAGTAATCTAGCCAGTGGCATTGATGTTGGTAGCCTCACTAGTAATCTCGCAGGTTTCGATCCCAGCGATCTCCTAAATACCATCGGCCTTAGCGACTTGAGTTCTCTCGTTAGTTTGGACCAAATTTCATCTTGGCTAGACTTGATGCAAAGCATGACAAAAACCTTTCAAGGGCTATCGCAAAGCTTCACCACGGATCCTACAGGCACGGGGGCGAAGCTCATGAGCTTTGGCTTAAAGATGGCAGGTTCTAACCCCGCAGCGCAGGGTAAGCTTTAAATTTCAGTTACATAAGCAAACACTTTTACCCTGAAATATTTTTTAGAATGTTTCTATTACACAGTTACAACTGTTCCGATTTTATCGGAACATTTTTCATCACTAATTTTTACTTACCAATGTTTCGATAAAATTGGAACAGTGGGCAGCTATGCATTACTTTCACCTGCATGTATGAATGTAATGTAATCTTGCAATTTAATGTCCCCGCCCCACTTCCAGAGATCCAGTTAACTTAAAATATTGCACATAAAGAATTGGCGAAAATATAATAATGTTGAAAATAGTGTTATAGGATCTATAGTTAATTTTACAGGAGCACACAGAAGAATTCCATTACACCACGCTCTATGGTTAGTCATTGTTTAAAGCATATTTTAGGAACATTCATCTACTTCAAAAGAAACAAAATTGATATACGTCGTTAAAGATTACAAATAAGACTCTACAATGAAAATAGTGCATATAACATTTCTAGATTTTTTTACAATAGCACTCTAAAGAATTCCAAAGTATTACGCACTATGGCAGCTTACAGATATTAATCTATTTCATGCATAATGCAATAAGTATCGCAAAATTACATTTGTGATGCACTATTTTTTTAATAGTGTTCCAAATTTCTCAATTTCACGATAACACATTTATAAATTTGGCGTGCTTTAAAAGTGTGTTTTTTAAACTGTTATTTAATCGATATTTCAAATTAATCTAATTGGAAACCAACTCTTTCCCCCCCATATAATTCCAACATCATAACTGATAAGACTTATGATAATACATACATATACAGGGTGGTTACAATAAAACTTCTGTAAACAGCATTCTGTTGCTGAAATGAGAGAGCAGATTGAAAACAGTTTTGGCATATGGACTGTAAACATGATACCCTAAAGAATGTTTTCTAAAAAGTTCAGTTTCCAAAAATATCCATTCTGGCATGAAAAATCTTCTCAATGTATTAATGCAATTTCTAGAATCTTTTACGTATATTTTGTCTACACTACAACGAATTTTTGCTGTACGCATAGGACAAATCCTTTGGGATTAACAATGGGGTAAAGAGACAGAGATTAAAAAAAAAGAACTCTGCAAGTCAGATATCAGGTAATAAACTACTCTAAAGGCATGACAAAATGTAAAAACGGAAAAAAATTAACTATAAAAAACCACCCCTGCTAAAAAGTTAATAATTTATTTAAAATTTTCCAAATATTTATTTTTAGAAAACAGAGTGGCTTTTTCTGCTAATTGTCCCGAATAACGGGCATTTTGTCCCAATTAGCTGAATAAAAATACTGTTATTTTATTGAATTGCAGTTGTTCCAGGACTCTTGTCCTAAATAACCGGCTGTTCCTAAAAACCGGAATCTTCTTTGACGTTAGTCATGTAATAAGCTAACTGCTACGTCTACGTAATGGGTTTCAGTAAATCAAGGACACTGTGAAAATTTTTCCTAGAGAAATAATAAAGCTGCAAACTATAAGAGTACAGCTCAAAATATGGTGAGAAGTTTCAAAATTCAGGTTGTGGCAAGTCATTAAAGCTTTGCGATTCCACCGTTAAATATAAATATATGTATGTATATATATCACTTGGCTGTTCGAGCCTCCTCAGGGGGAGACCCCCCGAGCCCCCTAATTTTTTTAGTTTCATTATTGCCATATTAAAGCGACATTAATTGACTGTGTCATTTTATCTCACACCCCTTTTTCTTTTTCTTTTATTCTTCCTTTACATTTATTTCATCGACTGGAAGTAGGGAGGTTTCATGATCTTTCCTTGCAATTGCAAACGTGGGTCGATGATAACTGAAGTAACTTATATAATTTTTAGTATCTATCTTAACACACCAAAAATTTTGCTTTTCGTTATTTGATAATGTTGAGAGAGCTTTAGGCGAGTAGGGTTGCTGTATTTCGCCTGGTAACCTTATTCTTATCCAGAGTGGATAAGAATCTTAGGCTGTTAGGCTTATGTTTAAAATTATTCTTTTTCCGCTTTCACATTCGCTAGACCAGTGCCCGATGCGTTTACACCTTTTAGAAGTTATTCTTAGTGCATCCTTAATTTTATGTTTCCATGTTTCGTAATTATTCAGCGTTTCAATTCGCCAAGTTGCAGTCGCCATTTTGTGGATGAATGATGCAGCCTTGAAACGAACGCTGAAAATCAGCAAATAAATAAATTAATCCATCTGGTGTCCATAACCTTTTAGAAATGTTAGCAGAGTTATGGCATAAACATAGTAAGCGTAGGATTTTAACATAACATTTACTTTATTAAATTAGAACGGAAGAAACAGGCACATCACATAACAAGATGCAAGGAAGTAATCAAGATCAATCAGTGCAATAATCAAGAAGGAAAAAAGTATAGAAAAATTAAAAAGAATGCGTGCGCAAGTACAGTTACAGTTAAGTAGATAAATGTTTATTGAGGGATACAGAATTCAGGAGGATAAGACATCGCACAGTAAAAAAATAAACAATTCAATACTCAACAATTTTCTTAAGCTGTTGAAATTATGATTGTAACCTATTTATTGAAAAATACATGTGATGCATATTCTACAGCTTACGAAACATTGTAACAATATATTAAAGCTGTTGTGAACTAATAGTATTTAAATATATGTAAAATACTCAACAACTTTTATGTCGCATTTTTGAGACAATTTTCAATAAAGGGGGTGAGAGATAAAATGACATAGTTATTAATACATATACACACAAATATATATATCATACTTGTCATACACAAAAACTGAGGGGGGTTAATACCTTGATGACTGTGCAGTATGTATGCAATTTATTTATTTATTCAAAAATTAATTTCTTCTACGTTTAAAGGAGCAATCTGCAGCGCTATACAGCCAATGCAAGACTGGTGTGGCTCTTCTGGAATCGGTGGAGGAGCAGGTGACATTGGAGGACTTGGAGACGCTGGTAACGATGGAGGAATTGATAACGGTGGAGGAGATGGAGGAGACGGTGGAGGAGATGGAGGAGATGGCAACGGTGGAGGAGCTGGAAGCTTTGCAGGAACTAATGATAATAGCGGTTATTGGTTAAGTGATTATAATTATGGCGGAAGTAATGGTGGTCCAGGCCCTAATTATAACGGAAATTATTACAATCCCGGCGCAGGTAATGGTGGTCCGGGTTATAATAGAGGCCCTTCAGGAGCACAATCAGGTGCATATGCAGGTGGATATTAATCTCAGCTTGACAAAGGAAGTTATTGACAAAGTCAGTATTGACAAAGGAAGAAAAAAGGACTTTTACCATGTGCATTGAACCAAAATACCTGTACTTTGTGTCGACTCGCCATGTGTATTAAGAATGAAATAAAATTTGTAGCAAACCTTCTTGGCGTTCATGAATTTTCTTCGAAAGTAGAATCACAGACCTATTGCAGGGGTTGTACCAACACCCTCTAGATGTAGAAAGCCTTACAACTAAAGCTTTGACGTCATCACTAGATCTTCTTGTACGACGTCATCACAATTTTATTTTCATCAAGTATGCCTATTTTAAATTTGAGGTGAATGTTCTCACGCATAAAACTTTTTAACAATTTAAGATAGGAAAATCAGTTTTATGACAAATGACAATTTTTGACCATTACTAATTGTATAATATGATACAGAGGTAGATGTCAATGAATTATTTTGTATCAGAAAGCTGTATTTTAATTTTTATCTAATATATTTCCTGATATTTGTAGAACCCACCAGAAATTTTAAATAGTTTTACTTTTCGAAGATGCAACTGTGATGACGTCAATTAAGAAGATCTCGTGGCCGACGAAATAGACAGGCTCCGGTGGTCACGTGACTCTGAGAGAGTGGGGATCTGCTCTTTTGATACTCTTGCGCTTACTCAGAGAAATACATACACACACACATAAAGCTTTAAAACAATTTATTTTTAGACTTACCTTTGATAAAACATTCATATTTTTGTAAGAATAAAAATTATCTAATCTCGCTAATCAAATGAACACTTCTTTTTCAATTACTTGAATATATCCCCACATTACTTAATTTGTTGATTACCCCAATTTTAGAAAGAAATAAAAAAGCTTTAAAATAATTTATTTTTAGACTTACCTTTGATAAAACATTCATATTTTTGTAAGAATAAAGATTATCCAATCTCGCTAATCAAATGAACACTTCTTTTTCAATTACTTGAATATATCCCCACATTACTTAACTTGTTGATTATCCCATTTTTAGAAAGAAATATTTCAGCTAAAATTTGATATAAATATAAAATAACTTAAATATTTGATACCAAAAAAAAAAAGAAAGAAGGAAGGAAAACACAAAATAGATTAATAAAAATTACCTTTTCTTATTTTATAAGAAGAAAAAAAAAAAAAAAAGCAATCACTTACATTTTCTTCACTTTAAGTACTAATACCCATAGGAACTTGATAAAATTAAAATATAACTATCAGATAAAACATTCTTTTCTTAAATCAATTTTTCAATATTAATAAATTTAAGGAGCATATCAGCAATAATGACTTAGCAGTAAGAATCTTTGAATCTATTTCTAATGAAGTACATAAATTATTTTTAAATACAAATAAAGTAATGCAACTTTTATATGACTAAATAAATAATACATGCTATCAATATCTTTTAGAAGGATACTACAAAACAAGCAAATTTTAAAAACATATAGATAAATCCAAAACAGGCGTACTTTTTGTATGACTATTAATATTATGATCATGGAAACACTTTTTCCAGAGATAATTAAATGTTATTTCATTCCTTCTTGAAAGCGCATATAAATAATATTAAAATTTTAGATATGCGTTATGTAATGTAAATTATGCTGCCTCTAGTAATTTCTAGTTTTAATCAATCATCAACAAAAAATCTAGAAAGATTGAAATTCAGATAATTATTAGACAAGCAAAATTTATGACCCATATTTAAACCCAGGTAATATTTCAGTAGTTTGCTCTCAACTGCATTTTTGAAAAAAATACTTTTTTCTCAAAAATGTATTTTTGAGAAAAAGTATTTGTAATTTGAGAAGTATCTCAAAGTATCTTTGAGAAGTATCTTAAAAGTATTTTGAGAAGACGTTTGTAGAATCTATGCAATTACATTTTAAATTTTTATCAGCATTAGACACTTTGACATTATTAATAAACATGTTATAAACCAAATATTCAAAAATAACAATAAAATCATCAAAATATGACGGATTATCATTAAAATTTACAAAACAAATAGTTATTTTACCTTCACTTTAAGTGCTAATACCCATAGGAACTATGGGTACCTTTCGCTTGGGTACTCCTTCATCTCACCTTTGTAAATTACCTTGTCAACATGAATAATTTCATTTTCGTGGAAATGTTTAATTCATATTCTGGGATATTTCAAAAGTGTTAATTCGGTAGGAATAGCTCTTAGGCATTTTTGTTTAAACTCTAGATCGTTTGGTAAACCGAATGTGCTGACAGTTTCGCGTTCGCCTTTGCAATTTGACCGACATCCATACACGCTGCACATCCGAGGTATTTTCAAAATAGATGAATGATTTAAATGAACACAGCATTCATACGTAAATTGCAGGAAACACAATAAAAAAGCATATTTTTTTTAAAAAATAACAATAAATAGAGGGACGACTTTGTGAACACAAACATTAAAAGATTAACTATGAATTTCAGAACAGATTTCCAGACCAACTCCCGCGATTCGAAGTTCAACCGCACTGGATCACGTAATATTCCACTACCAGAGCCTGTATTTTTCGTCCGCCACGAGAAGATCTAGTGATGATTTCAAAGCTTCAGTTGTTAGGCCCTCTGTGTCTAGAAGTTGTTGGTTGTACTCGTCCACGAATTGCACAAAATTCAGAGCATTAAACCTGCTCTCTTAAAATTACTATACTGTTCAAAATTTTTGGTGGATTCATTACGATGTTGAAAACAAATTTACATAAATTTCTAAAACAAATAGGACATTTTAGAAAAAGAAATTTTGTATTTCGAAGTTATCGCAATTGTAGGAAATTATTGCAATTGCAGTGAACGTTCGTTGCAATAAATTACACTTTTATGAATACTTTAGATTTAAAAATCCAGTGAGCTGACAACAATTACACAACAAAGAAATATTGTAACAATACAATGAATTTACAATGAATGTTACAATGAATTTCCTTTAACAAACACTTCATATTTAGGAATGCAGAAAAATCCCGTTAGAACGAAATTTTATGAACATTTTAGATTAATCGATACAAAGAAATACCTTTACAACGAACTTCACAATAAACATTTCAGACTAAAGAATGCCTTAAAATCTTATAACAACGAACTTGATGAAAATTCTAGATTAGCCAATACTGTGAAATTCTTTTACAACGAACTTCATTTTAAGAAATAGTTCATGCTGACGAATGCGGTGAAATCCCGTTACAATGAGGACCGTGCCGTGACCTAATGGATAAGAAACCGAACATGGTAGATGGCATTTCTGGCGTTCCGCGTGGCTGCCTATCTGACGGTCTGGAGTTTTCAGAGATATTACGTGAATACGTGTTAGAACCCCTTAAAAAGGCATCCTCTCAAGGCAGCCCCTAGGCAGATACCACTTGTGCAGGTTTGCCTTAGGCATAAAGAAGCACACACCCGTTACAATGAACTACACGTTTAGTTATATTTCACATTAACGAATCTGTCTATTGTAAAAAGTATATCTCCAGTTGCAGCCGCTTCTGTCAAAAGTTTGTCATAGTATCTCCTCCGAAACCGTGAGGATTTGAGTTTCGACAAAGGTGTCCAGGGATTCGGAAAATTCCGGGAAAGCCGGTGAGCTGACTTAAATTTTGAAATTCCAATTGTTTTAGAAGATATTACTAAAAGACTGAAAAAACAAGCATATTGGTTGCCAGGTTTGCCAATTTTCGCCAGGATAAAAATCATTCATGCCTTTGCAACAAAGCAGTTCCAAGCTTGTACAATTGCGTGAAATTAACAAACATGAAATATAATTACACCAATTTCACGCCAAATTAAAAAGGAAATGAAATAAATAAGTCAAAGCGTGTTACATATAGTTCACAATATTCAACCAGTAAGTTTTCTTAGATAAAAGGAGTTTAAAATTACCGATTATTCGTTTCTCTAATACAGAATAACTAATTGTAACCTATTTAAAAAGCGCTATTTTACCAGCAGGTACGATCTGGAAAAAGGCTATCTCTCCGAACAGGGTGAATCTAAATATTAAGTGTGTTCCAAAATGTTAGCACCCAGAATTTTGAAAATGAAAAATAATTCAAATACAGATTACAGTAACGTCGGTTAGGTTTAGCTTAGGTATTTCCCATCCCTAGAAATATTTGGCGGCGTTATCTATGCCATCATAGAAGTTTTAGACAGCTTGGATATTTGCTAGATCGGCGATGATACATTTCGCGGTGCTAAATAAGCCAGTCTACAAAGGATTATATAAATGAATGTATGGATAACTGTTTTCACGACAACCTTGCATGAGCAATGATTACCGTGTTATGAGCATGTGTAAATCGCCAAATAATGAAAAGTCGCTATTAGTAGCAAGATATCCTAGCTGCTCCGTAGTTTTTATCAGAGAAAACACATGAAGCACTGTTTTCTTAAGAATAATTATTAACTATACGTATACTTAAGTCACCAAATATGAAAATCCGCCATGTATGGCAAAGGTGTTCCATAGATTTTGCACAATTAAAAATAGTGTGAAGTTTACATTTTTATGTTCCTAGGAACATGCAAGAACCAAGCAATGTGTAGCTAAGGTAACATTCTATCTGATCCAATCTTTGTGTTTTGCCTGTTTAAATTATGCCTTTTTTTACGAATAAGCCTTATTAGGGGCCAAATGCCTCATACGAAAAGCGAGCGTAGCGAGTCTAGGAGCCTCGGGCGCTAGTGCAGTAAAATATTATTGCAATGAGCTTCACTTTTACGAGTATTGTTCAAAAGCGGCTCCAGAATGAATTTTCGGAGGGGGCCATTGGACTTTTAGATAGGTCTACAAATTGTTCAAAGCGCAAATTGAATGTATGAAATCGTTACGGAACGTGTGAAATCCAAGCTCGGAGGGGGCCATGGCCCCCATGGCCCACTCGCTGGAGCCGCCCTTGGTATTGTTCCTGATAAACGAACTGAAATTTATGTATTACAGTCTCGGTCATAAAAAAAAAATTTCGCCTTCACGAGAATTTCAGAGTCAGATTCGATCTCCGGTAGTATGAAATTTCATTGTACAGAAATTTAAATTTATTCGGGTGCATGACGCAAGTTTCATTGGGATATCTTCCAGAATCCGCGGAGTTTCCGCAGTTTTCCAATGGCATAAAAAATCATGGCGCGGGTTTTTTTTTTTTTTTTTACTGGTGGTATCAACCTATAAAGAAGAATAGTTTTAAGAAAATTTGAAACTATAAATACCCAATGGATTTTCATGGATAAGGTCCATTATACAGCAGCTCGAAAAGTCTAAAGATGAGAAGATGATATTTCTGCTTAGACTGAAAGTACGAATTGACCTTACATTTATTATTCCCAGCAATAAAAAAGTAAGAATTCTAAAAAATCTCAAAAATCCTCAAGTTGATCCTCAATAGCCCCAAATATAGACTACAGACTGATAAAGAAACAGAACTCACACATTTTAAAACTTCGTTTGAAAGTGCTTATAAAAAATATATGATGCAACAAGGACACCATTAAGCATTATTACAAAATATAATATGGAATCAATGAAACAAATAGAACGAATGGTGAATAATTAAGTCCCATTAATATTTATTAAAAATTGATTGATTTTAGGACAATCCTAGAAACATGATTTCATAGCTGCAACAATATTGGATATATAATTAACCACTATTTGTAAACAGTAATTTTAGTCTTACAAAATAGCGAAATTTCCGTAATTGAGGGTGGTTTGGGTGTTCTATTTAAAGGAAAAAAAAAAAAAGAACACGATAATATAATGATTACAAAAAGCGGTTATATGCCCGGAATTGTTGCAGTTATGATGATTTCTGCATAAGTTTACCTAAGACCCAATGAAATATTAAAGTTGTGAAACAAACATTTTAAACAACACCAGAAATTTTAAGTACGGGTCAATTTTATTAAATATTAAATTTACTGCTTATCTGTACGGATTGATTGTTCTTAGAGATTTACCGGCTAATTCAAACATCCGAAGTCAAGCAACGAAACTATTTGCCCTTACGTAGAATTCGTAATGTGCAAGCAAATACATGAATTTCATACACTGTAAAGGTTATAGGAATCTAGAATGAAAGGTCCCCGAAGCATGAAGTGTGCTAATTCATTTTTCCCAAAATATAACATTTGCATGGTACCTCAGAATTTTAAGTCACAGTCTGAGAAAAAAAAGAAAATATTTTTAGTAATATTTCTGCTTAGATTCTTGTCACCTAAATTCTTTACCAATTGTACACACTGTTGAAACCACGTTGAGAAGGCACAATTATTACTCCCTAATATCATAACCTAGAATGTAGCAATTCCTGAATTTAAAAAAAAAAAAGAAAAAACATTTTATTAACAGAAAAATGGAAGTTTCGCTATATTAAGGGTCAGTTCTACGTGTGCACCCGACACAGGTGAACAAAATACAACCGAATTGAACATGCCATAACTTTTTCAAGCAGAAACACTAACTTTCATGAATGTAAGTGCCTTACATTAAAAGCGTATCATAATCCATGTGTCATCCCTATTTTTCTTCCTTTTCCATTAAGATGGAAAGGGTATCATTATTCATTAGTGTACCGTATTCTTATTCCTCGTTGCATAAAGCACTTCTTTGGAATCAAAATCTATATTAAATTCGCCTACTAAAACTGTTTTACAATCTTCGCCAAGCCTATTCTAACTATACTCCACTTTCATAAGTACTGTCTGGAAAGTGTACCTTAATTCATGAGTATACAGGTGTTCCATGAGTATACAGGTGTATTTGTCTTCCTTGTTCCATAAAACATTTCTTAATTAAAATCATGTTAAAATTGTCTACTAAAGCTGTTTCCAAACTTCGTCAGGTATGCTCTACCTATACTTCTCGTAATATGCGTTTGCCAGTTTCTCGCCACATTTGGAAGATCTCGGTAAGCTAGGCTCAGTTTTAGAAACTTATTTTTTGGTGCAAAACTTGGTGATAAAACGTCAAAAATTTCAAATCTTCGACTTTCAAGATTTTATCCCCCCCCCCTCAAGCTATCTGGCAACCATACTGAAAAATTCAACGCAAACGTTAATCGGTCCACTAAAAGCCGGAGTGAACGAAATAGCACTCTAGTGCTAAAAAACAACAGAAAGAAAACACTAACAAAATTGAAAGGAAAGGGGGTGGAGGAGAAAATGAGGTGCTATTTGAGAGTTCAATAAGATGGCGAGCAAACTTAATACATACACACAAGCACACACATACATACATACATTACAGTAAAAGAAGCATTAATGAGTTCAGAATACCTCAAAGCGTGTAAATACATCAAAATCTCACCGCGATTACAATACTTTTCTAACTTGGTGAATAGCTGCCTACATAAACATGCACACAACACTGTTAACCACATTCAGCTGAAAGTGATTTATTAAAATAATTTTTGTAATAAGCGGCGGATCTTCAACATTCCTAGATTTTGTAAGCCTAACAACTGTTACGTCACTAATTTTTTACGCCATCAGTAGGCTTTCGAGAAGTGCTACATCACAGTTTTATTTTCATAAAATAAAACTATTTTAAATTTCTGGTGGTTTTACTCATGCGTAACAGCATTTTAATGATTTGACATAGTAACTTTAATTTTACGACAAAGGGCAAGTTTTAACTGTAACTAATATGTAATATAATTAAGGAAATAGATCATAATGAATTGTTTTGTATCACAGAGGTATTTTACCTTTGTTAGGCTGTCTATATGTAGTAGGGATCGACCGAGACCATATTTTAACCGATACTTATTTACAAGGGTTCTGTATACATATCAAGACAGAAAATTCAATTTGACATGGAACCTAATTTCCTGTCACTTACATTCGCAAAATGTAGGCACGGATAAAAACTTCTCCAAACGCAAGTGATGGGAAACGTGGTCTATATAACTTAACTGCCAACTCTCCCGAAACAATCGGGAGTTTTCCGCTGCAATTTTTAGGCAGATCGCAGTACAAATTTGGCCTTATATTAACTATAAATTTTTTATGCAAGAATTAGTGGTGGAAAAACTTTGGTAGCTGTGATACGTTAAACTTTGTATTATAACATGTATACAGTAGAATTACCTTGGTAAAAATCTGGAGTGACTCCACTCGACTTTCCGAGCACTTACGATTAAGATAATTACCAAGCATTTAAATAAATTTTAATAGATGAATAATTCAAACACCAAACTGAAGCTCAATCGAATGTAGCGTTTAAACGCTAGCGCACTTTCAAGAATTTCCTCCCATAGGCCATAATGTAAAAGAAATCTTTGTCGTAGCCCTGTAGAAAAACTATAAGTTCTATACACACCAAAATCAATACCGGTCTTACAACAGTAGTTCACAGCATATATACCCAATTTGAGCTCAATCGAATCGCGCGTTTAGGAGCTATCGTGTTCACTCACATACCATCAAACACACATAAACACAAGCACATACATACATACATCTCGTAAAAATAGCATCAATGAATTCAAAAGACCTCAAATCGTGCAAATACACCAAAATCTCGAAGTCGAATTTTTTCATGATTACAATACTTTCCTTTCATGGTACAAGCTCAGAAAGTAAAAAAGTATCGGGTTTCGATTGATATCTGGTATCAGTCGAATCCTAGAAGAGGTAGTCTAATCCCAAAATCTGAAGAGATTGTAAGACATTATTATTGTTTTAATTTAAAAATTACTGTTTACAAAAAGTGGTTGCTTATATTTCATTCATGCTGGAAGCTATATTAGTACATGTTCGGAAAGTAAAAATTATACAGAGTGTCCCGTGATAATGAGCTTTAATTCTTCATTTATTAGAGATAAGTAGGCAATGTAAACCGAAAAAAAAATGTTCAAAATAAGATCGGAAATAAGATTCCGTTCTGAAAAAATTTCTCTTCTTAATTTTCAAAAAGTTACAAGTTCAGAGCTGCCAAGTCTCCGGCTTTTTTCGGGAGATTTCTCACCACTAATTTTTACTTACAAATTTATACTTAAAATAAGCCCAAATGTTTAATGTAAAATAAAATTGTCTTAAAATTGTGGTGGGAAATCTCCTAGAAAAGGCCGAAGACTTGGCAGCTCTGCAAGTTTTCGATTTTTTATGCGACCCCTGCCAACACCCCCTAGATTTACAATGCCTGAGAACAGAAACTTTTACCTCATCACTAGGTCCACTAAAATGACGTCACCACACATTTATTTTCACAAAGTAAAACTATTCAAAGTTTGTGGTGAAATTACTCCCGCCTAAAACATTTTAATGATTTAAGACGTAAAATTTAATTTTACGACAAATAGCAAATTTTTACTATCACTAATTATATAATCTCATATAGAAATAGATCATAATAGACTATTTTTTATCAGAAAGGTGTTTTATTTTTTTTCTTTTTTTCTAACATTTGTGTCATCCACCAGAAATTTTAAATAGTTTTACTTTGTGAAAGTAAAACTATGATGACGTCATCTTAGAAGACCTAGTGATGAGGTGAAAGCTTCTGTTCTTACGCCTTTTATGTCTAGAAGGTGTTGCCCCTGCGTAAAATATTTCCCACTTAGTAAAATGCGTCCCATGCACTAAGATGTAATGCACAAAATTTCTGCCGTTCATCATAAAAAGTAGGGAATGCAATCCCGCACTGTTTTCCGTCTTGCGGGATATTGGGATTGGCATTTCATTTAGCTAGACTTCATTTTAACCGAGAAAAGTAGAAAAAAGTAAGATTTTAAGCACTCTGAACTTTAATAATAATAACAAATCTTATGAAATAATTTATACAACTTACACAAATATGAAAATTAAAACCATGATATTCAGAATAATTTACTAAGTTATGTCTTATGTTAGTCGCTAAAACTGAGGAATTTACAGAAATATACAATTTATGGATACATTCACATACTTGTTATTTTCTTAGATGTTGAAAAAAGAACGTCCAAAATCGAACAAATCCAATGTCATTCCCTAGTCTAGAGTTAATTTTTGTAAAATAATTAAAGTGTGAATTAAAAAAAATAAAAAATAAAATGAAAACTTCTCATAATTAATTCGTGACTGTTCGCTAAAAGATAAAATTAGTATGATATATCCCAGTTCATTTGGCAATAGGGAAGTTTGCGAAAAATTTAGATTACGATATTTAGATTTAGATGTTTGATCCAGACTCCCATTAGAAGATAATTGAAAAAAATAAAAATTTAAATTAAAATTTGTAATTACTAATTCATTTATTGTTAGATAAGAGACATTAATATGCAAAAATTTTCGGTCTATTGATTGGGAAAGTGCGTGAAATTGTAATAAAAATAATTTATTTCTCAGTGTCAATCCCGCGGGATTAGGATCGTAATCCCGCGGGACTAATCTCGCAAACATTTGTGCAGGATCCCGTTCCCGCGGGATCGGGAATATCCCTAATAAAAAGTCCATAAGGTATCTTTAGCCTTTTCCAGACCGGCAAAGCGTATACTCCAGGGCCGTAACCAGAGGGGGGGCTATGGGGGCTGAGCCCTACCTAACAGGCTTTCAGCCCCCCCTAAGATTTTCAAAAATTTTTGTAAATTTACTGATCAATACGAAAGTTTAGAAACGATTGGTTTTTAACGATCTTTATATTTCACATAAATTTTCTCATCACAGTGCTTAGATTTCTATAAATAATGTTCATTATTTTGCCGCTCTCCGTTGCATGCAGCACCGGATTTCAGATTTTTCCCAGAACACAAAACGGCCGCTCTTCCTTTAAGTCTGTTTCCCAGGGCAAAAGATTTTGAGGGGGAGTCAAAACTTAAAACTTTCAGCGTGTTCATGTTTGCATCCAAAAGGATGTCGAACATTTTTTACATTTGCCGTAAGGATTGATAATGTAAAAAATTTGAATTAAATTTTTTTCCAAAAATAAAATCATCACAGGATTCAGTCACATGGTACGTCTCCCCCCCGCCCCCTCGATTGCTAATTACTTATATTGGGTCAGCCCCCCCCCCGAACTAGATTCTAAGCCCTACCTAACATTTCATCCTGGTTACGGCCCTGGTATACTCAGAGCTAAAGCCCCTTTTTGACAGGCCGTACAGACGGCTGTATTAGAAATGTTCTTTACCTCTGTGGCACGCGATGGGCGACTCTGTCGACCGCCATTTTGCTGGTAGTTCTATCGAGCGATGGCAACTGCTGTCCTTTTTCGGAAATGGGAAATGATTTCTCTTCAAAATGGCCAGGCACTTTAATCTGCAATCAGTTCTTCCTGAAATCCAATTCTTACTTTCGCGACGTACCCTCTCTGAAGTGTACGTGTAACTTGTTGATTGAGCAGCGGCTGAGCGTAACGGCTACATTTCGATCGTGGAATTAAGATTAGTTCCTTCCTTGATTAGTAACTTCCCATTATTTGTTTGAAGTTTTAGCAGTTTTTGGGTTTTTTACAGAACCAGCCAACACGAAGGAATGTCTCAGGCTTTTCTTTTTAATGGAATTGCTGCTTTCTGTTCTGGTCACAGCTGGTAAATCTTATTTGTTATTCATACAGTACCTCGGACTTATTTTACCCCCTCCCCCCAGTTCTTATTTGTACCCTTGATTATACAAGTACCCTAAAAATATATGGTAATGCACTTTAATTTCTTATCTATACCAGGTAAGTGACCAACATGAATTGAAAACATGTTCAAAATAAGGTCCAGTGGCGTAGCTAGTATTTTATTAAGGGAGGGTAGGGGGGGGGCTGTGTATCAAATTCTAAGTTTCAATTGTAAGCTAAATATCAAATTGGTCATATTTCGGGAAGGGGGGTGCTGCAGTCCACTCACTCCCACCCTCTGGATACGCACATGTAAGGTAGGAAAATGTATACGTTTAAAAAAAAAATCCTCTGTTTAATATTCTTTTAAATTTATAAACGACCTCCGTGCAAAAAATTCTCAATTAGTAAAATGTGCCCAATAATTGATGATTTGATATACAAAGTTTCAGTCTCTCATCATAAAAAGGCTCAGAGATACATTTACTGAGAATATTATGCAATTCCAGTAAACTTCCAGAAAATACCTTACATTGAAATGTATGCATTTCATAATTTGACCATACGATTTACAAACTGACCTAAAAAAACACTAAATGTCGTTAAATATTGGTTTTGTTGAGAGTAAAAGTTCAAAGCAACAAAATTTTCTATGAAATAAAACAAGAACGAGGTTTGTAGGACAGAAATTTTTTCTAAATGAAGGAAAAATTGGATATTTTCGGCAAAAATCTTAATTTTCCAAGAATTTAACCTCGATGCGTACAGGTTAATACTATGCAAATGAGTTAAAACTTTAACAATCTTATTTTCTTGTCAATTGGCAACTTTTAGTGGGGTGCCCCAAACGATAACATTCCAAAAAAAAAAAAAAAAATTGCCCCATACATTAATTAGGTGGTGTACAAAATTTCAGATTCTCATCATAAGACTCAGAGATATGTTAAGCAAAGTTGGTAAGGGCTGACAATAATAGCTAAAGTATGATGTTTTTGTGCAATCATTGTTTTATTTCATAATTTGTGTACGATTCCTGAAACAATCAACTGCCGCGATTTTTTTCCCTTGAAGAACCCTTTAGGGCTTAATCAGCATGTATTTATTTTCATATCTCAGATTTTTAATGATGAAAATCTGAAATTTCGCACATCATCTCATTAACGTGTGGGTCACATTTTACAAATAGGGTTTTTTTTTTTTTTTTTTTTTTTTGAACGGGAGGCGTATAAAAATCTGGTTTTTATTTAATCACCTCAAAATTTTAACAGTTTGATAATTAGCCACCTAACAGTTTTACCCGACTGCCGGTCGGGTCACATGAAAGTTGACTTCCCTGATTTGCCCGTGTGCCGGTCGGTCAGTTCATCTTTCACGCTTAGCTGCTGATTTCCCCGACTTTTTCACTTTCCGTAGTTTGTAATATTTCTAACAGATTGCTCCAGTAGTCCTATAAAGATTTGAGAGAAAAACACGTGCGCGGCTGTTTCCGACAGGTTTATTGTTTTCTGACTGTGCGGGAAAATGGAAAATTTGTTCCCACACATTCAGTCCGTCTTGCTTCACGAGTAATATTTCTTTCCAAATCTCCGTGATAAAATAAAATAATGATAAGCGACGGTGAGTAGCTTATAACCGAATATAACTCTGATTTCGAATCCGATGGTGAATCGGAAATTTCTCTAAATGAATCTGGAAGTTCTGAAAGTTTGTTGTCGGAATTCTCCAGCGACGAGGAAGCGGAAAGTTTAGATCTAACTACTGTTCGGAAATTTCGTGAAATTGATGCTAATAATCCATCTTCTGAATTCCTGTAAAGCGTTCTTACAGTTCAGTTAGCTCTTCGGGGGAAAGCCAACTTTAAGGTAAAAATAGTGTATTTTTTGCAATAATTATAAACATTATAAATAATTAAATTCAATACCTGTAAAAGTTATGATTGCTGATATGAATTTATGTAATCAAGTAGAATGCAAAATTGTTTATCAAAAATATGCTTATATGTGGACACAATATAACAAGAAAAAGAAACTGTTAAGTGGCTAAAGCATTTTTATTGCTGCAGCATAATTCAATAACTTGATTAGCAATTCGGACTATACAAAAGTAGTCAAAAAGCAATTGCAGAGCAAGAAACAGTCAAAAAGCGCGCAAAGTTCAGCGCGCAGTTGTATTGAAATAGGGATAATAAGGTCATTGAAGGTTGCAGACAAAGATTCCCTGCGATACGTAATAACACGGGACTAACTGAGCAGAAGCAGGGGGCATTAACAGGCTTGATTGGCCGTAGTAATTTGACAAGGCGGAGTCGAAGTCTACCAGGAAGAACCATGTCTGGCGGATTTTTAAAGGGAACAGACTTTAAGACTCCTATGGCTCCGACGAGATGAGCAAACTGCCTTTGTTTTGAGAAAAATATTAATGATAGTGACTAATACAAATATTAATTTGGAAAACTTAATTAAAAAGCCTAAGCAGGATTTTTATATCACACACACATATATAATATAGACTAATAATGTAATTATATAGTGTAATATTTTCTTAATTAAATTTTTAATTCAACATAGTGAAAATAAATATTTCAGCAAGAGAAAAGAAAGATATCTATTAAAAAGAGAGAGAGAGAGAGAGATCTAAAAATTATCTAGCTTTTCACCCAGAGCTTTTAACCCATTTGAGACTAATGTCCCTTTTCTGGGACGGCATTTTCGCTATCAGTCGGAAACGTTCTTTATTTTTACTAATCTTCATTCACGAGTACTGAACTTCAACTACACAAAATATTTTAACATGACCAATTAGGGTGTTGACATTTCAGTTTTAATGCATAACGATTTTAAAAGAAATCATCGCGTGTTCAAGAAATCGGCATCAGAGTTGACATTAGTTGACTTCAGAAATTTGTCTATTATTGCTGGTGAAAAAACACTCAAAATACTGGTGTTAAACGATAAAGTAATTAAAAAACTTTGTAAAAAACACACATAAGAAGTAAAAGGAAAAAGGATACGCGTTTCGTTCAAAAATTGTTTTGAACTTCTTCAGTCCAAGCCCTTCGACGTAAAGAACATACGTCGCACAGTGGAGTATTTGTGTCAAAATCCTGGCCAAAAATATTTTTCATGTGTTTTAACGTTAAAATCATTACTGTTGACTTTTGACTTGCTTTTTAGTATTATATGCTTCTTAAATTATATAAAAAAGCGTGTTGTCGCCAAATTTGGCGATATATCGCTAAACGACTCGAAGTTGGTTTCTAACAAATGTCTTGTCCGGGGAATGTCCCTTACTGGGAAGTACTGCTTTTGTATAATACCACTTATAAATGTAATACCACGCGGCTGTCGATCTAACGGTCTGGAGTTTTGGGCGATTTTCTCCAGATGTCACGTGAATACGCATTAGAGCCTCTTAAAAAGCCCTCCGCCAAGGCAACCTTCCCGTGAGGAAAATAGCCGTGCCTTAACCCAGCGGTTCTCAACCTTTTAACTTCGCCCCCTCCCAACAAAGGCTAACTTACGGTAGCACCCCCCCCCCTTCACATTGTTCAGCTTACATTCAGTTTTTTAATCTTTAACAATGTACATTTAGTCGAATTTTCTACAAAATAATGTTATCAGTAAAGTTTGAATGAACATTTTAAGCGAAAATGGATATATTTTTGAGTAAAAATGAGAATAAATTAGGCGATTTTTAAAAATCGTGCATCATTACTTGCTCTTTGGTTTTTCTGGTGCCTCCCCTGGAAACGCTCCGCGCCTCCTTGGGGGGCGCGCCCCACAGGTTGAGAAACGCTGCCTTAACCACAATAAAAATATATAAATGTAATACTTTACTTATAATAATACTTATAAATATAATACTACTTATCTATAAATCAATTTTTATCATAAAAGTTTTCAGATTTTCCACTTTTCTAAATGTAGTTACTATTTGGATCTTAGTTTTCTAATGACTTCTGAAGATTAACTTTTTCATTCCGATTCTTTTGAACTCTGATATTCGTCTTCACTCAGAATCACTTTCTTTTTCTTCTCCTTCTTCCTTTCTTTTTTTTTTTTTTTTGAGAGAGAGAGAGAGATAGAGCACCATCGGATCCCTCTGGAAGAAGAAGTTATAGGGTCTCACTGCTACAAGGCTTGCTCTTTTTCATTGACCTTTATCTAGAGCAGATCATATAAGGGCACTGCTTAAAAGATGCCCCTCTTTGCAAACCCATAAAATCTCATTCCAAGCTCGAGGAGAAAGTAATTTATTTCAAGCCAGCACTTTTCTGTTTACGCACTCACACTTCAATGACCCGAAGTCACAGTTGCCAACCTTTGAGAACCAAAAATGGGGAGTTTTTGCTTTGGACACAATTTACTACATAAATAGAAAACTAAGCTGTAAATAGATGGGACTATTTACATGACTAAGAAAGGGCAATTTTGGAATATGTAGAAATTTTCTTTTTATAGCAAATTTACATCAGAAAAATAAGAAATTACATACTGAATTTAAAATACTGATGTTAAATCTTGACTAAAATAAATTTTATATACCTTTATCCAAACACCTGCACATAATTTATAGTTTATGAGAAATACAAGTGCGTATGTTTGTATAGCTTTTGCGATCACCCGTCGAAAAATTATCGAAAAAATAAAAATGGCGCCATATAAATAATTTTTTTTATAAAAATGGTGGATGTTGGGGGAACATTTTTTTCTTGGAATAGACACTCAATACTGTAATAATTACGATTATAGTTGAAATTGGGCGCGACAAGCCGCGACACCCCTTCAAAAAGCTTTTTGAAATGTGAATTTTTGAAAAAAAATTAGAAAAACAAAGTTTACAATTTTTTAAAATAAAGTCATATTATTTTTTCAAGCTAATAGATACATATAATTAAAATACATATATTTTACTACAATTATACTAAGTATCAAACTAGTAAATTAATTTAAAGAGCCCGTAAAAAATGCAAGACGAAGTAATAGAAAACACTGAAATCTCTTGCCGTAAATGAGGAAACTTGCTTTTAAACCGAGTGTTGCATCTTTTGGATATGAATTATGATCGAAAAACATGCATTACATGATGCATCAGTTACTAGGCTATCCAAAAACATATATATTACTATTTTTAAACAAATTTAAAATTTTCGACTTTTGGCCAGGATTTTGATACGAATACTCCACTGTGCGTCGAAGGGCTTGGACTGAAGAAGTTCAAAACAATTTTTGAATGAAACGCGTATCCTTTTTCCTTTTACTTCTTATGTGTGTTTTTTACAAAGTTTTTTAATTACTTTATTATTGCTGGTATTAGCAAAAATCGAAGTCGCAAAAATATCTGGGCAGAAATTGGGTTAAATACAAAAGGGTCTTTTGAACAATGGCATATTGAAGGGGGAGGCTGATAGGAATGTAGCCCCCACCCTAAATAGAGAAATTTTCAATGTTGAAATTAGTAAGTTGAGTACCTCTTTTAAAAAATAACGTTACGTCTGCTTTATTTGTTCTTCGTTTAATGATTAAAAATTTTGATTAATTTAAATATGTACTAATTTTAAAAAAGTTTTGCTATTTCACTTTCATTAAACCTTTGAAAATTCAATTTATATTTCAAGCAAGAAAGATAAATCATGCCAAACTCATCGACTATAAAACACTTTCCAACACAAAAATCTCTTTTGCGCCAAATTTTGGGGTGTATCCTAAGTCAAACTTTGGCGAGATTTTAGCTGTAACTCAATAGGGTACCTGGTACAGTGCATAATCATAACATTTTCACATTTCGTAGTAGTCGATGAATATTTACGGGAGCTATAGCACGGGCAAACAGACCAATCGCAATTATAAACACTACAAATTTATTCGAAAGTGTTAAAAATATTTAAGGCTGTCCTGCACCCAACCGTGTGTATGGGTCATCATATATCTCTTGGGGTTTGTGTTTTTCGGAAAAACTGTTCAAATATTCCCTGAACTAACATAGGAAAGTTGCTTTTTACTCAAGTAGTTTTTTGAATGACTGTAGTCAGTTCTTTCCATATTTCTTATTAACTAAGTTCTCTGTTCCCGACCTTTTAACATTGTGACCACCGGTTCCCAACCTTTTAACATTGTGCCCCCCCCCCTTCCAACAAAAGATAACTTGCGATGACGCCTCCTCTCACATTTCTCAGCAAATATACAGTTTTTTTATTCTTCAACAACGAATATTTGGTCGCCTTTTCTACAAAATAATGTTATCAGTTAAAGTTTGAATAGACATTTTAAGTGAAAATAGATTTATTTTGGAGCAAAAATAAGAATCAATGAGATGATTTTTAGAAACATGCATTATCGCTTGCTCTTTGCCTGTTTACCACGCTCCCTATGCAAACGTTCTGCGCCCTACCAAAACAACACCGGAAAATATAAATGGTATTTAACTTTTCGAAAAAAATTAAGATGATTTAGTGATGCATTTGCAGCTGTTTGCTTATTTTCATACATACTTATAGGTAAACCGGATATTACATTATCTGGAGCAAAAACAAAAGAACCTTCCGCGCTCTCAAATATTTCATTATGTTCAGATAAAAACGGGATTTCTCGAGATTTTCTTCAACATTATGGCCTTATCACACTAAAGGGAAAATCCGAGCAACTTTGCGCTGGACCAACTTTTCCGACGGACTTGAAGGCGTGGTTATCTTTAAGGGTTGTAAAAGTAAACAAACTCTCTCTGACGTGAAATAGTCATCGCATCGCTGATTTGGCGTGCAGGTTCTTATTTTACTTATCGTGCGTTGGTATATTTACATCGGATGGGCAGCAATCTCTAATTCCAAAGTCCATTTGAACGCGGCCATAATTTTATTTACACGTGATTCTGACATCGAGCCAAGTTGCCAAGCTTTGAACATAGTCGCCATTGCTCGAAATTGCTTCTGACGTAACAGGAAGAAGTACTCTGATTGGTCCGAAATTTCTTCCGGCTGGGATTTTTTCCTTCGGAAAGGAAAAAGTTGGAGTCCGCGGTCGTCAAGGTAACGGCGGAGGAAATCGGCCGGAAACTTGATTTGCAAGGAAAGTTGGTCGGATTTTTCTCAGTGTGATAGCCCTATTAGGGGGATTTTCACCCTTCAGGTTTTTTTTTTTTTTTTAGGTTGGAAATAGTTTAGGATGATTTTTCTACCTGGAGTAGACACTGAAATTGCTGATATTTCAGTGGCAGAGAGCTTCGGATTTTTACAGATAGAATGTGTCTGCCTTAACGCCCTTCAATCTTCTCTGGGCGTTATTGTCCACTTTGAAAAAGTCTGTTTTTACCAACACCTTCTACAAATAGAAAGCTTAACAACTCAAACTTTCACGTACTCACTAGACCTATGAAAATGACGTCATCACAGTTTTACTTTCACAAAATAAAACTATTTAAATTTTCTGGTAGTCTTGCTACAAAAATTAGAAAATGTATTAAATTGAGCATTAAAATTAAAATACCTTTCTCATACAAAATTGTTCATTATGATCTATTTCCTAACCATACTATCTAACTAGTTATGGTTAAAAACTGCCATTTGTCGTAAAATTATTATTTTTTTCTCATATTATTAAAATTATATTATACTTGAGTAAATTTACCAGAAATTTTTAATAGTTTTATTTTATGAAAATAAAAAAACATGCATGTACATTGAAGTCAAAGCGTAATGACGTAGCAGTTGTTAGGCTTTCTTTATCAACACCCCGTAGATGATGAAAGCCTAACAGCTGCTTTCATCAAGCTTTAATCATTAGGCGTGCATTTATACGTTTTTATTTTCACAAAAAAGAACTATTAAAAATTTCTGACGAATTTACTCATGCATAGTAAAATTTTAATAATTTGATTAAAAAAAATAATTTTACAACAAATGGCAGTTTTTAAACACGACTAATTAGATAATACGATAAGGAAATAGATAATAATGATTAATTGTAAATAAGAAACGTATTTGAATTTTAATATTTAATTTAAGATATTTTCTAATATCTGTAGAATTTACCAGAAATTTTAAATAGTTTTACTTTATGAAAATAAAACATGTGATTCCATCATTCTTGTAGACCTAGTGACGACGTTAAAGATTGGGTTGTTAGGCTTATTGTGCGGAGGAGGTGTTGGTTTTACAGGATGACTACTCAAAATCATCCATTGCTTTATCTGTGAGGAAGTTAGTGATAATCTGCAGTCGTTTCTTCGGCAATCCTTTTTGTTTTTACAGACCACGTTGAAACATGTAAGTCCTTTGTTGATCCAGCAACCTGCTGTTAAAGCACTGGCTGTTTCTTAACCGCGACACTTGGATCGTGGACGTACGATTAATAGTACCTTGCAAATATTATTTGTGAGAAGACTCTTGCAGAACCTTGTAGCATCCAACATGAAGACATATCTCAAGTTTCTTTTGTTATCGGGACTGTTGCTTTCTGTTCTGATCACAGGCGGTAAGTTTCATTCACTGTTGTATAAAAGTAACCCCTATGGTCTTGTAAAGACAATTAAATATCTAAAACAAAACAAAACTGGACCCCACACCATAACACTCCTTGTATGTGAAAATAAACTGCAAAATTGGAATGGAGATTAAGTAAATGAAGCTCAGTTTCTTAATGATTAGTGCATTGCACTGTCACAAGTTAAAAGTTAGACCTTTAGGCTGGACAAGATTGACTCAAACTGTCATTTTTTTAATAAGCCGATAAAATGAGGATCAGGTCAATGATATCGAACAAGTTTACTTTGCGAACTGAACATTAGGGGATACTGCATTAGGTTGGCCATCCGACCAAGGCATATGCTTCTGCACTCAGAATCCACGATTGAAAACATGCAGCTGCCCATCGCAGATCTTGGGATTTGTATTATCTGCGGTTCCCCTTAGATTTTAGAATGTATTTATATTTACAAAGTTATAAGTGTATTTGTCTTTTTATATAAAATCTTATAAAGTAGTCTCAGGTAAACGAATATTTACATAAGATTGTATTGAACATTGGTTCTATAATTTTTTTTTCTTTAAAAAATGCACCATATAGTTTCAAACATTCTTATTAAAAACTAGCCATGCCCTTAAACGAAAAATTCCTATTCTTGATTTTTTTTAATACAAGTATGCATTACACTCTGCTGCAATACATCGATATTTGAGCGTGTAAATTTTATCAAGACTTGAGCATTACTATAGAATTTCAAAACGCCATCTATACGGAAAATTAAAAATCTGATGAAGACGTTATCATTGGCACATCATTTATTAGAAATTTTAATATAAAAATTTGTCTATCTTCTGATGGTTTTACACAAATACTAGAAGTTTCCCTCTACGACAGGAATTTATTTTTCTTTTTATTTTAAACGTCATGATAATACTAACTTTAGACTACTATTGTGGCGTTACAAAATGCTAAGAGCGTGGGCCTTCCACTCTAGGTGGTCATGGTACAGAGATTTACATATGTCATGGAAGAGTTCCTTCTCAATTGATGACAATATTCGTCGAAATGCTCTATAACGTTTTAGTCTCTCCTGATTGGAAAATTATCAAATGATTCTCTGGAGTTATAACAAACACCTCTTAATTAGGAAGCCCAAACATCTCGTGGATTCTGTGGAGTCGCACGGGTGCTCTAAAAAAGCTAATTATCAATCAATTTTAAAATAATCTCTCCTGGTTAATTTATTCGAACATGAAGGTTTTTAACGGGCTAAGATATAAAAATTAAAATGTTATGATAGCAAACAAAATTTTAATTTGTGTGTAATAATGATAAAAACTATTTAATATTGTTTTATAGTAAAAATAAATTTTATTCTTATCTTAAATGAAAAAAATAATTACCGGAAATTGTGTAAAATAGTATATTTTTAAAAATTTAGCCAATGAATCTTCTTAACGCAAAGTTAAATGGCAAAATATTTCACTGCACCACCAAAGCTACAGCTCTCAGGTACACCATACCATTGACTATTCATCAATCTGTACCTTTTACGGTGGTGCTGAGTTTAAACTGTTGCAATATGAGATGGAACCTTCGTGGAACTTACGATTTTAAATTTATTCTGTAGCCGTGAAACGAGAATTGGAAACGATAACTAATAATTTATTAGTAGTCAATTGGTGAATAAACTAATTTTGCCAATGACTGTGAACACAAGAGGCATTTTTGCATGAAGACAAAAGATTAGGTCGATTCGGTATGTTGCATTTTAAATATTTTGTTAAAAATTATTTTCTTGGTGTCTTTCAGTATCACCGTTACATAAAACGTAAAGGACTTTCGTGAACGACTAAAATATTTTACTTGCTGATTTTTTGCAATCAATATCTGTACGAAGAAGAAATTATAATCTTGTCATTCATACTTTTATTGTTAATGAATACTGTTTTCCAAACTTTAATAATATCATATTCTCTACTTATAGGAAAGGCAGAACCTACACAAGATGATGACGAAAATGGTAAAATATTACAGTGTTATTTCTACTTAAATATATTTTCATCAAAGCAATAAGTGATAGCACGGTATTTTGGTAACAAGAACATATGTTTTAATATATTTACCTTGAAGATGCAATCGTGTCTTCTTACTCCGATTTTTCAAAATTCTTGAAAATAGAAACAGTCTCCGTACAGTACAACATTTTATTAATGGTGTATGTCGGGAAAAAATCATGTAATTTTGGTTCATAAATATAAATGGTTCACTATACAAATAAACTAATATTATTTGAAGGGTCTGAAAAATTTGGCGTACACATGCACGTCATGGTGCGCAAGGGATTAATGAAATCATATTAGTTCCTAGTTGAATTGATTTTAATAAGAGGCTGATTTTTATGCACGGCGACCATTATTCGAACTTAAAGAGGGTGAGTCCCCTTTTGCCACCTCCCGAACTCGGGAGAAAAATTAAGAAATGAGACGATTAATAAAATCATTAAATAAAATCAATTAATTTCTAATTAATTATTAGTTAATTATTAAATTAAAATTTATACAATAAGTTATTGAAAATTCGTTAATCTTTAAAGCAAAACCGTGGAAAACTCTCATGAATGATAAATGTTAAATCTATTTTTTAAAACAACTAATAAGGCGTGATTTTAGTGACAAATTTTACTAAAATGAAAAACTTCAATATTCAATTGGAAGTGTAAAAAAAGTAGGAATTTCGCAGCACAATTTGAGTGTCAAAACGGTAAAGTTGGCAAATATGTATAGGTTTTCCGAAAAATTATCAGTGTTGCTTTGTTTGTTCGGAACAATTAAACATCCAATGTTTATTACTAGCAAAGAAGTAATATTGGGAATAGATTTTCGATTAAATTAGACATGTAAGAGCTTTCAAATAGAACTAGAAAGTCCCTCAAAAGTTACAGAGGAAAACAGGGGCGTAGCCGGGGGGGGATATCGGGATATATCCCCCCCCCGAAATTTTTGGATTAGTGATGAAATTCAGTCTATTTATACACATATAAGTTCATATCCCCCCCCGAAAAATTTTCCTGGCTACGCGCCTGGAGGAAAAGATCATCCCTCAGGGTTAGCAGGGCTGGATTTCTCATAAGGCTTAAAGGACTTTTGCCTATGGGCGTCGACCATTTCAGGGTCTCCAAGACAGATAAAAGAAAATGTATACAGTCAAACGTTCAGGGTCTTATTATCGCATGGGCAAATCGGGACTTTGCCCAGGGACTCCGGCTCGAAAGGCCCCCAATTTCAAATATTGGTCTGACATATATTTTTCATATCAAAATTTTATGAAAAATAAAACAAATTTCCTAGTGGAGGGCCCCCAAATTCATCAATGACCGGGGTCCCCGTTGGTCATAATCAGGCTCTGCAAACGTTTAAAGTTATTTTTAGTGATCTAATACATACATGTAAGTCTGGGAAAATAACTCTGATAATTACGGACTCTCTAAACATGAAAAAAATGTCAGCATTGTAAGTCATTTCGTAAATGAAATATGAATCGAGATGTCCTGATAATTTCGAGATTGGTTATGCAGCTAATGTTTCGTGTGAACTTCTTTGCTCATTTAGGCATTTGACAGATTATGATATATTTTGCTAAGTTCAGTGGAAGTCTTTTAGACAAAAATCTCCTTAAGGTTCTATCGTCACCAGAGGCGTAGCCAAGGGGTGGGGGTGGGGTTAGGGGGGTCATAATCCCCCGCCATGAGAAATTTTTGCCATACAAAATGTATATTCTTCACTACATTATCATACACATGTACAGTGATCGATCTAGGATTTTTTCAGAAGAGTAAAAATACTCCTTAACCTTTTTGGAGAGAGTATTTTCTTTTCCAAAGGAGTAATTAAAGCAACGAACAATTATGCTAAATATTCAAATACATAATTAAATTGCATTTGACACATAAATAATAACTGATTATACGTCTAGGTACATAAATGCCAGTTCAAGAAAAACTAGTGCAATAATTGGATTTTTTAAATTTAAAATCAGCAAATCATAATTATTTATCAAAATATACCTAATTTTATATGGAAAAACAATGCGTAAAAATACATATTCCGAAATTTTTAAGGCGTAGTCTGAATTTCTAAAGCGTGAAATACACATCTAGAGGCGTTATCGCGATCGTCATAACCCCCCCCCATGAAAAATTTCTGGCTACGTCCCTGATCGTCACCATCTTGTTTAATTAGAAAAAAAGAAAAGGAAAAGAAGAAGAAAAAGACAACATTTGTGTGGAAGGAGCTCCGTGAATTTCATATGACGGGTGCCATCACAAGGTTTAATCCAGGTCTGGGTGGTCAATGGCCAATCTCATACGATTGATAATAGTACGCTTGCTCAGACCAGTTTTTTTGTCTTTCCTACCCATTTTAACCCTTTAAGGCGCAGTGTTCCCACTGTGGGATCACCAAACTCTGACGTTTTGACTGTTGCCAGTCACGAAGAATAGATTTGCTTTCTATAAAAATAATTGCGGGTGATATTGCTCCACGAGAATCCCTTACTTTTTAGCACGTCATTTCCGTAAAAAAATGGTCACGATTATTTTTAACAGCACTGACATCTGCTGAAAAATGGAACAGCTGGATAGATTGCCCAATGCTAAAAAAAAAGGCAGCCGTTGCCATCGCTCAACTTAACTACCAGCAAGATGGTGGACGATCGAAACGTTCATCGCGTGCCACAGATCTAGAGACCTTTTTTTTACGACAGCTGGCTGTGCCACACAGCCAGCTGTCGTCAAAAAAGGGTCTCTAGATCTGCGGCACGCGATGAACGTTTCGATCGTCCACCATCTTGCTGGTAGTTAAGTCGAGCGATGGCAACGGCTGCCCTTTTTTCAGCATTGGGAAAGGGTTGCGCCTCAAACGGTTAACGAGCTAAAATTTTACTGTTTTGTTGAATGTTGAAATTCTTAATTTAAGCGCACACACACACAAAAAAACACATTTTATTTCCCTTCTTCTTAATGCATTAATTAATTTATTATTATTATTGTTATTTTCAGAAAACTCGCTTGGGGATGAAGATGGATCAGGTAACTAGGCTTTTATGCATTTCTTAAGTAGTTAGCATTCAAAGATCAAACATGAAAGTGCCCAAACACACACTTACACAAAAAAGAACGTGGCATTAAAAATGGGAACTAAGGGGATTAGAGGAAAACTTTTGTTAACCTGCAAATTTTTTGACTGTCATATAAATGTATGTAAATGCCATTTATGCATTTACAGTACGTATTAATTTTAATATTAAAATTATTATACCCAACTCTGTTCTATAACACATCTATCTAAAGTTTTAAATTAGAGTAAAAACGTTATATAATTTGATTAACTATTCTCATTAAGTGTTCGCAAACGCTTACACATCTTTTAGGTAGATCTGACCTTAAAAAATCATCTCTAACTATACAATAATCTATTTTAACAGAAGCGTAACAGGAAAAAAGTCAAGGAGGGGCATTTTCCCCCCAGGAGCAGTACCAACACCTCCTGGATAAAGAAAGCCTAACAACTCCTACGTCATTAAGCTTTGACGTCATCATTAGGCCTACATTTAAATGTTTTATTTTCAGAAAATAAAAGTAAAAAAGTTTCTGGTAAATTTACTCATGAATAACAATATTTTAATAATTTGAAAGAAAAAATATAATTTTATGATAAATGGCAGTTTTTAACCATAACCAATTAGATCATATGATAAGGAAATAGATCGGAATGAATAATTTTGTATGAAAAAAGTATTTTAATTTTAATTTTTTATTTAAAATATTTTCTAATATTTGTAGCATTCACCAGAAATTTTAAATAGTTTTATTTTGTGAAAGTAAAACTGTGATGACGTCATCACTCGAAGGCCTAGTGATGACGTGAAAGTTTCAGTTGTTAGGCTTTCTATATGTAGGAGGTGTTGGCAGTACCCGAAACGCACCAATTTGTGCATGAAACCTTCTCCATTGCATTTCGGAAAATAAGAAGGGGCGCAAAAATTTTAGTTGTCCCTCGCTGCAGAAAACCCTAACTACACTTCAGCATTTTATCATAAAAACCGGTGGGGAAGTACAAGCCGGGGTACTTACGTATTATCCCAGCGGTCCGCCAAGAAGAACGATTTTTCGCCAAGATAGATACCGGACACATGAAATTATTGATGATGGTTTCGAATAGGACTAGCCGCCTCCGGCGACCAGTTGGTTCACCATCTTAATAAATCTTGTTCGGAGAGAATCCTGTTTCTCACTGGCTACCATGGCACTGAATCTCTCAAATTCTGAATGGAATTAAAAATTGAGATGGTTACAAACAGGGGCGGCCCGAGGGTAAGTGGCGCCCCTGCTAACGTAAAAAAGACGCCCCCTTTTATGCTCTACTTAGTTTTTGAGTTCGAAATGACGACCCTTCGAAGTCGGTGGCCCGATGTGATGCTTACCTTGTCGGGCCGACCTTGGTTAGAAAAATAAGATGGTTTAGTGATAAAAACTACAAAAGGTACAAATCATTTTCGTCCTATATTAGGCCTCACCATGGCACAGTGGTTATGTCACTGGAAATGGTAGACGGGCGAAGTGTGAAGGTCCCACGTTCAGGTCCCATCGCGCGTCCGTCGACCTACCCGTTCGGAGTTTTCCGTGGTTTTCTCCGAAACTTAGCTTAAATACGGGTTAGGACCCCTTAAAAAGACCCCCACGGAGGGCACCCCACTTATAGGCCTAGATCCCTCGTGCAGATAATTGGCCTTAACACAACAACACGTCCTATATTAATTCTGGAGCTTCAAGATACAGGGTTGTCCAAATTAAACTTCCCCAACTCAGAGGCCTGTGCAGGATTTTGTATGGGCCATAATGTGATGAAATTTTGAAAACAGACACTTCAGATCATGCGCTCGTGATTTATTAAAAAAAAATATTAGAACAAGAAGTTGCCGATAGGTGGCGCTGCAGATCAACAAGACGTTCTACAGATATTCTATATGTGTGCCGTGGTCGAATAGGGCATATCAACAGCACGAGGAACCGTTGGCACACTGACAACACCATGTGGCGATTGGCTAGTGGCATCCACGACCGCCAAAGCAACGTCTTGTACGCGTGCAGAATCCACAGCATGTCGTCGTCTACCTGGTGAAATTCCCAGCTGTCCGGTTCTTTCGAACTTCTTCGGCATGTCTCGTAAAGCGCGTGGTGTCATTGGTCCTCCGCGTAAGTTCTTCAGCCGATGGAATGTTCTTATCGCAGCACAGGAGTTTTCGTCATTCTGGTAGAAAAGTTTCACTAACAGAGCTTTGTCTTCCAAAGTCGTCATTGTGCATCAGCGAGCTGGAAACAACTGCCTGTGTAGCACCTGTCTTCCACTTTTGGATACGTGGCGCAGAAGCTTTATTTCTGAAAATCACGTTCGTGCAATATGCAAATTACTAGTATTACAGCGCCACCTATCGGCAACTTCTTGTACTAATAATTTTTTTTAATAAATCACGAGCGCGTGATCTGAAGTGTCTGTTTTCAAATTTTCACCACATTATGACCCATACAACATCCTGCACAGGCCTCTGAGTGGGGAAGTTTAATTTGGACAACCATGTATATTGCCCGTTATCAAAAAACGGAAAGGATAAAAAAAGTAAGAAAATCTGAAACACTTTCAGATTTTAAATACGCACTAATATGCTATATATTAAAAATGTACCATAAATCATGCGTCTGCCCTATTTTCTTTCCTTATTCCATTAAGTTGCAAAACGTATCATTATTCATGAATGTGATTAAACAAAATTAAAATTGATATTTCTAACATATTTTTCTGGGAGTAATGCAATAGAAATAAGATGGGGGAAAAGCTTCGCAGAAAAATGCACAATTCAAACTGAATGAAAGTTTCAAAAACTTATTTTATGTTTGTTTGTTTGTGTAACATGTATTTCTGATTTGTGTGCTTGGCCCGAAGTCCGCTTATAAATCCACGTCAGAAGGAAACACTTATTCTGGTATATTCTTTATCCAGGGGTAGCAGACGATAAAACGATTTTAATTACTAAAAATTGCGTATTCTGTAAGTTCGCGCCATCTGTTGACTGCTCTGTAAAATAAAAACTCATTTGTATTTTTTTATTTATTTATTTTTTGGATAAAAGATAGTTTTTTTCTATATTATAGGAGCAGTGTTTTTTTCGCGCTATAAAAAAGTAGCCTATATATTAATCCAGGACTTTAACTGTCTTTATTCCAAATTTCATCCAAATCTGTCAAAACATTTCAGCGTGAAAGAGTAATAAACACACATACAATCATCGACATTAATAATATTAGTAGAATTGCCAACAGTTTGCAAGCACATTTGACGGAAAAATAGTTTCCAGGGAATGACCGCCGGGATAATGCGTAAGTACCCAAGCCCGTGTAGCAAATTCAAGTACGGTTAAAAGTTAAGCGAGGACCGTCTGCACAGCCAGATTCCTCGTTGGAACTACATAGAAATTGCACGAAGAACTGTACCTGTACCATCCATAGTTTACGAGAAAAATAAGAAAAACAAAATATGACGTCACATCCGGTGAGAGGAAAAACAACTAGAAACATTAAATTGGAGGTTTAGTCTCACTCTCCGCGCAGCCAGCCCGCCAAACTGTCAAAAACCACTTTCCCCTTCATGCCCCCCTTATTTCTTCCCGATTCTACCATTCCTCTCAAAATGCTGTTTGGGCAACAAAAATCCTGTAGATGGTCCCTTAAGAAAGTCCACCCAGGGTCAAGTTTGGGGGTCACGCACGGCTATTGTTAAATCGAAGCCGTTTCACTGATAAAAGAGATTTCCGTTGAATGTGTTTTCTTTCAGAAGAAAACTCTGATTTATGCGTTCTTTTCTTCGAGTACAGAGATCCAAATTTATTTCAAAATGAGATTTCGGTTACCACAAGTAGAGCATCGAAGTCAAATAAATATTATTTTATCAAACATTCATTAAACCTACATACATGCTTTCTGTCATCATTTACAAGGCAGTATATTTTTAAGCAAGTTATTGAAAAGATATATTTATCAAAGTCGATACATATATCGACTAAAATGCTAAATTAATGTATACGTTTAGTCGATACACGTATCTATTAAAGTAGGATTTAAACGTTAAAATAACGATAAGAGTTTTTTATGATTTTATACATGTTTATGAAGGTACATAATAGTATTTAACTGAACATTTTGGATTTGCCAATACATATTACACTAAATTTCATTTAAAAATAATTTTAATCGAAAAGTAAATAGGGTATAGATGAAATTAAGTTTTATTGTTATATAATAAAACTTGTCTTAAATAGAAAGACATACTTTTGTTTAAGACTTTCTGTTTACTTCATTTTCCGTTGAATAAAAATTATATAGAAATGGACTAAGTGTTTGTTCACTGGACCAAGAAATATTTTCTTAAATAATAAGTTTATGCTTAGTTAAGGATTTACTTAAGGCAGGTTTTATTCTGTAACGGTCCTGACATGTGGGCGAGTGGATAGCACAGTGAATTTGGTAGATGCATGAAGCGTGAAGAACCAAGGTTCTTGTCTACCCGCGGGTGTCGATTTAACGGTCTACATTTTTGGGCGGTTTTCTCGAAATATAACGTGAATACGCGTTAGAACCCCTTAAAAGTGACCTCGCTCAAGGCATCCTCTCCAAGAACAGACACCCCTAGTGTTGATTTTCCTTACACACTATACAATATACTTACTATGCATTATTATTTCATCACATTTCAGAAAATTTTCGTTCATGTTTTTTGTTTTTTTTAGTTTTTAGTTACTGTATCTTGAAAAATGTTATTAACGGTGCCCATTATATTAAATATTTCGTTATGAGAGAATTTAAGACTTTTCTTGGGGGGGGGGGGGATCGAACTCTTTACAAATTTCAAAAACAAACTTAGTTTACTCACTTAGTTTAGTTAGCGATACTCAGAAGAATACACAATGTTACTATACAAGCTCTACTCTCGGACAAGCCAATAGGTAAATACTGAGTAAGTTTAACAAAACACTTTGAGAAGCACAGAAATTGCATGACAAATTATCCTGATTCATCTTTCATTTCAAAAGACCTTAAAAAAATATTGCATTTTAAAGATTTATGCTGAATGTTCTTTAGCTCTTACAGGTCTGGTTTTTATAATAATGGTAATACGTCTTATGAGTGGACATTCTCAATTTTTTTGTTGTTACTTGATTCTTTTAACCCTTTACAGTCCAACAGGGGCGTAGCCAGAAATTTTTCATGGAGTGGGGGTTAAGACAACTACAACTCATAGATATGTATACGAGTGTATGATAATGTAGTGAAGAATATACATTTTGTATAGCAAAAAATTCCTCATGAAGGGTGGTTATGACCCCCCCCCCTTTGGCTACGCCCCTGCGTCCAATGTTCCTAACTGGGAACATCGAATTAAAAATTTATTAAAAAATGAAATTTTATCAGTATTGACTTGAAAAAATTAGCAGATAAAGTTAAAAATTGACTTCATTTTTTAAAATAGAAGTTGCATTTCTATCATGACTGGGAAACTGGAAAAAAGTCATGAAAATAGCCTTTTTCATAAATATTTACAGAGCTATCTTGATGCACCCTCCCCTTCTTCAAACTTAATTCATATCTTTACTGAAATTCAAAAATAAATCTTTTATTAAGTCTTAGTATTTCATTTATTATTTAAAATACCCATCAGTATATTCAGTTTTTGAAACCAATGTAAATTATAGTCAGAAATGACCCATGTTCCCAATTGGAAACACAGTAAAAATTATATAAAAAAGTCCCTCTCCCCCATTTAAATGACTAATAACCTTTCGCTAACGCATTAGAAAACACAATATTGGGGGGGGGGGGGGGGACTAATTTAAAATGTGCCTGGATCTCAATGCGGTGTGTAAAAAGGTTAACAGCGGGTGATAAACTGTGTGCTTTCTTAAAAGAACTGCTTTATATGACTTTCATTTGTGCCCCATCATCAAACTTTCATCATAATATAGTGAAAGAATGCTAATAAAAATTAAACATTCTGATTAAGAGCTATTATCTTAACAAAAAAGTCATGCTTAGACAAAGGAGAAGAGGGGGTGGGCTCATATACCCACTCCACCCCTAACGATTAGTAGAGTGAAATTTTGGATTATTTTACTATTTTCTTCTTATTGCATAATAACTGACAACCTAAGTTAAAAGCCACCACCCCCGCAAGTTTAAAAAAAATATATTATCGGTGCTGTTGAACATTTATGCAACATGGGCGTCTGAACGTAATATTGCAGTGCAACATATCATAAATCCGATGGATTAAGACATGCAGTAATCAGTAAAAATATTAATTAATCTACATTACTAATACTCAAGTTTCAAGAAAATTTGTAAAGCAGCTTTACAAAGTTGGCAAGGAAGAGTTTAATTCAATTCGACAAATTACTAAAATGTACGGAAAAAAATAATAACATGACAGACAAATGTTGCATTTATAATTCATATATTTTTTCGGAAACTAAATTTTCATGCGGAGCTTCCAATCGCGGGCCTCTGGGCGTTTGCCCCTGCCTAAGGCTGGCCCTGGATATCCCTCATCATTATACGTTCTTTTCTTATTTTTGTTCTCATCAGGCATGTAGCCAAGCCAAAGGGTGACCACAGGGGCATGCCTTCGACCCCCTCCAGAAAAAAAATCCTTAATTTTTGTTAATTGGATATCAGTAATTAAGCCTTTTTATGAGATGTTCTACCTTTACCATCTTTTGCGCATTCCCCAAAGATTTTTTCTGTCTACATGCCTGGTTTTCATAAGCGATCTGTAGAAAGTAAAAGTTAGAAAATACGGTAATACGTTGGGGTGGGGTTAAAAGTGGGGGCGAAAGGTGTGCGGAAAAAACGCCAACATGATTCATTTTTAGTAAATATTGGACACACAATTTCTTTCTTTTGTAACATACGTGAGGAAGGCATTAGAATGGATCTTATGCCCAAATTTCTCTTGTTTTGGAGTAAAGGCGTAAATTTTGGTGCAGTTACGTAGGTCTGGAGCGGAGGTAAACCTTCATAACTACTGTTATCCTAAGCATCAGTGGCGTAGCAAGACGAGGGGGGGGCGGTCCGCCCCGGGTGTCACCCTCAAAAAGGTGACACCCGACGGCTTGTACAGCAAAAATTCCAAAAATATCGCATGTATGGGGCAAAAATGCTTATATGGGGGGTGACACCACTTATATCCGCCCCGGATGTCACCCAGTGTAGCTACGTCACAGCTAAGCATACAATACATATGACCTATAGGCGTAGCGTTGAGGGGGGCACATTTCCCCTCTGTGTCACCCCCCCGAACAACATAGTCAATTTAAAAATAAATAAACATGTTTGAAATTTTAAAGAAACTTCCCCTTTCTGCTTTAAAATTCGATATGTGCCCCCCTCAAATGTTTCCTGTGCACCTCCAAAATTTCAGTAGGTCTGGGAACAGTGATAATATTTCTTTAGAAAGCTATTGTTATCAGGATTTCCTAAGCATATTATACGTATGAACTATCGCAATCGGGGAGGTAGTTAACCGTATTTTAGCCGTTCCACTTAAAAATACAAAAAGAAACTCCAGTCTGTGTCTTGACAAAATATTTATTAAAAAGAAACTTTTCACTGCCAGATTAGCTTAATTTAAACAAGATTATTTTTTAAGCGTTTGGTTTAAACAATTTTTCTCATTTCCAATAGGTTGTGGTTTTAAATGCTTTCTAATTATTAGAGTTTCTTTAAATTATTTATTTATTTATAGTTTTTAATGCAATACAAAATATTTTATGGAAAAATGTTTTATTTGTTGAGCGAAAGTTAATAATATTTTCCCTTTTCAATAGGCGCAGTGTTCCCGCTCTGGGAACACCAAACTCTGACGTTTTGACTATTGCCAGTCACGAAGAATAGATTTGATTTCTATAAAAATAGTTGCGGGTGACATAGCTCCACGAGAATCCTTTACTTTTTAGCTCGTCATTTCCCGTAAAAAAATTGTCACGATTATTTTTAGCAGCACTGACATCTGCTGAAAAATGGAAAAATGCGAGAACAGCCGGATAGATTGCCCAATGCTGAAAAAAGGGCAGCCGTTGCCATCGCTTGACTTAACTAACAGCAAGATGGCGGACGATCGAAACGTTCATCGCGTGCCACAGATCTAGAGACCCTTTTTTTGACGCAGCTGGCTGTGCGCAACGACTGCCCTTTTTTCAGCTTTGGGAAAGGGTTGCGCCTCAAAGGGTTAAATTTTTACAGGTTTCCTTGTGTTGAAAGAAAAATGATCCGATCAGAGATACTATATTAAAACTTTATAGATTTAAAGTATTAAAATCGTTTAAATATTTACAAAACGTGCTTTTAAAAACAGCGCAACTTGATACATCGAATAAAGCACTTTTAAATTGTAAAATGCGTTATAAAATATTAATAATTAAATAATTTATTATTTAATTATTAATATTTTATAACGCATATAAAATATTAATAATTAAATAATTATATTAATAATTAAATAATGACGAACATTGTCCGATGGCTAAAGCATGAAGTTCCAGCGTTCTGCCTTCCTACGCAGTTGTCGATCTGGAGTTTTGGGATGTTTTCCCCAGATGTAACGTAAATACTCGTTACGCCCCCTTAAAACGTGCTCGCTCAAAACATTTTTCTCTTTGGAAGATAGCCCTAGTATGCTTTGCCTGAACATATCAACAATATTAAATAATTGCGGGGATACTGTTTCTTTATTGTAGAAGAGGAAAATAAATCACCCATCAACATCTTGTTTTCTTCAAGCACTTTTCAAAGTTTCTGCAATTCACTTTATTTATGAATTTAACTTTGAAATCACCAAAATAAAATAAAAATATTTAAATAAAAAGTGTTAAGAAATGCACGTTTATTCCGGGTATTAGTTTGAATTCAAGCATTTATTTTAAATGCATAATTTATTTGATGAAACTTATCGTGATCAGTATTTTGTTTTAAAGTTTGTCTTTAGTTAAAGGAAGTCAAAATTTATAGTTTATTCCAAGGAAAATATATTCTTGGAAAAACTTTTCGCTATACAATATCTACAAAAACCTTTTAATTAATCTCTCTAAAAATGTAATTTCTGCTTACATTAATAATTCATATGTATTTGTATCAAATTGTCTACTTAGAGTATTTATTATTAAAGCGGACTACACTCGAGGTTTTTTTCTTTTCTTTTTTTTTCGGGGGGGGGGGGGGAGGAGGAGGGGAGAGATTATTTGCTGATAAAAAAAAATTCTTATAGTATATTTCATTTTCTTTCTAGGTTTGGCAATATGAAACACATTTCGGGAGAGGGGCAAAAGTTTTGTAATGCCACAGCTAACTGCTGTTCATAAGTTAAATGAAGGGGGCATATCCATTTGATTAGACTAAATAAATATGATAATCAAAAATTTTGGCCCTATTAGCCCCCTTGCTGTACTTCCTGTGCGTCGTGTAATGTAAATGAATATCTATATAAGCATATAATTTAAATTGTATAATTACTATAGTAATTACTTAACTATAATGAGTATTTTTATTTTTGTTCGATTATTATAATTTCGTACTTTTATAGTTACAGAAGAATTCATTAATTTTCTTTTCATAAGAATGAGTATGATTTAAAATTCCCTCAAAAAAGTTTCAGTTTATATCGAACCAATAGCTTTTTCATAAGTATTGAGAAAAATCGCTTTGAATTCGAAGACATAAACATGTGATTCTTTCATCCCATTCGGCTTTTGTATTTTGAAGACAGGAAGGCGCTGAAGCACAGAATTGATAAGAGAGCTCTGAGAGGGCGAGGAGGGACTATCGCTAAGTTGAATTCTGTAATCCCCGATCTCGTTACCGACCTTGATGAGGAGAAATAGTCGTAAATCTCTCTTCTCTTCCCCAACATTTCCCACCCCATTCTGGGGTTGCCGCGGATTCTGGGACGACACCAAATTGGACACTGGATTGCATATGCCGGACTCGGTGTTAAGGCCGCTACAATCATTAGATCTGGCACCTATGGATTTCTTTCAATGAAAACGTTTGAAAGAATTGATCTATCGAGTCCTAATTACAACAAACAGTGATTCTGTCCCTCCCCTTCGTGCTGGTGTATTTATGCGGATACCAGATTCATGGAACGTAAGCAGTTGGTCATTTCACTGCGCACGCATGCAAGCCTCGATATACACAGTGGACATTTTGAGCATCACTTTATGAAAACATATGCCAAAAAAAAAAAAAAAAAAAACTATGTTTAGGATTCCAATAAAGGATCTTTCCATGCACCGGAAATGACGTTTCAGCTTTTTTCTCTCGCCTTTCTTGAAAACTACGGGCGGTGCAGTTATGGTTCTTTGGGCACTTTTTATGTACTCCCAACAAGAAATCTGGCTGTACAGTATTTGAGACACCCTGTATATAAATTCGTTCTCTGTAAGCAGTCGCAGCACAATCTTTTCAAAAGGTCCACTCTTGCGACTAGTAGCGGTCGCGCAAACGAACAGTGAAATTTGCCGTCTCCACGGAAATGTATTCATTCCATGCCACACAAGTCAAAGTTTCAAGCTCTTGGAACAATTTGGGATAGTTCAGGTAGACAGTTTCTTTTAATATGCTTCTCATAAAATAGTCAGGTGTCAGATCGGGAAAATATGCAGGCTACCTGCCAACCTGGGAAAATCAACATCAGTAAAATCGTGTCCTCATTTCAGTAAATTTCCACCTCACATCAGTAAAACTAAGTTTGTTTTTTTTTTCTTTTTTTTTTTGTACTATTAGTAACTAATAATTTGTGCTCTTGTTATTAAACTGTTTATTTCATGTCAAATTATCTTTATTAATGACTAATGTCATTTTATCTCTCACCCCCGTTATTGAAAATTGTCCGAAGAATGTGTCCCCAAAAAGCGACATAGTTTTACATATATTTAAATACTATTAGTTCACAACAGCTTTAATCTATCGTTACAATATTCCGTAAGCTGAAGAATATGCATCACATGTATTTTTTACATATATTTAAATACTATTGGTTCAGAACAGCTTTAATCTATTGTTACAATATTTCGTAAGCTGTAGAATATGCATCACATGCAATTTTTCTATAAATAGGTTACAATCATGAAAATTTCAATAGAGCTACCAGGCGAAATACACGAAAGATGAGAAATAAAATGACATAGTCAGTTAATATCGTTTTAATATGGCAATAATGAAACTAAAAAATTAGGGGGTTTCAGGGGGTCTCCCCCTGACGAGGCTCAAACAGACGAGTTTTATTATCATTTACATTCATAGCGGAACCTGCTCTACTTAGTGATTTTTTTTTTCCTTTTCTGGTTTATTAAGGAAAGAGGGGGGCGGGGGTGGATTTAATTTAAAATAGTAATCAGTCCCCCACCCTCTCTCTCGCGGCATTGGAGCTTTAAATGAAAGCGTACTAAAGGGAAAATGTTTACTCTCAAGAGGGATGAAAAAGATTTAATTGAAAATCTTACCCTGCCCCATTCAATGGAGTGTTTTTTCTTTTTTTTTTTTTTTTTTTTTTTTTTTTTAATTGGTTTCCTTGAAATAGGAGGAAGGGGTGGGGTTAAAAATCTGATTTAAATTCAAAATAGGAATTAACATTTACTCTTATGGCATTTGAGATTCAAATAAAGGAATGCTGAGGTCAGGGACGTAGCGAGAAAAAAAATTGGGGGTGCTAAAAAGATAAAAAAAAGTAGAATTTCTCACAAAAATGCTTGATTTATTGGTATCCAACTAACAAAAATCCAAAACTTCAGGAAGTGCCCAGGCCTCAAGGGCACCCACCCTGTCTAAAGAGAAAATATATATTCTCTAGACGGATGGAAAATGATTCAATTTTTAAAAATTGAGAACTTCGAAAATCGCCAAACAATCCGTAAACTTACTCGTCATATCCGTACATCAGCAAATTAACACCAAAATTCGTATATTTTACTGACAATCCATAAAAGATGATAGGTATGTGGAGGCCAATCTATTATAGAGACTAGCGATTACAGCGGCACCTGTTAGCTGTTTTGGAACTACTATAACGAAATTTCTGTATGAAATTTTTTGCAGCTTTTTCAAAAAAAATAGTTTGTCTCACCCCTATATTGTCCTTTGCTTTCGAGATATGCTATTTTGAAATCACAATCTCCTTTGCTGAACATACTGTACATATTGAGAGTTAAATTTGAGCAAGGCTTTTATGAAAACGATATTAAGTTTGGTTGTTACGTTACGGCGATGGCAAGGACGTACCCAGGGGGTCCGGACCCCCTCCGAAATTTCAGTTTTTGTAAACAAAATAATAATGATGAAGTTTTGTTGCATAAAATTCTGCCTTTTCACCGTTTGGACCCACCCCGAAATTTTTTCTGGGTACGTCCCTGGGCATTGAGTATGAGATCTCCTAACAAAGTGTAAAATAAGAGGAGGGAATCAATATAGTAGACTCTCGATTAACCTGGATCGTACTCTCTTGGCTTATCCTCGTCGGTCCCAACTTACAAGGTGCCCATTAATTTCAAGAAGAAAAAATAGTATTATTAGTAGCCTCACTGACATGAAAAAGTCGCCAGTTTAGTAGCCATTTTCTTAATTTTACTAGCCAAAACTGTAGCATTTTTGCATGATTGTGAAGTTAAAAAATAAACATCTCATTTAGCTTCATTTAAGGAAGAATGAATAAAATGATAAATTAAAGAACTTCATGCGGTATATAACAGAGTAGCCAGAACATTTTATATATATATATGGGTTTTATATTCTCCAGTTAAACGTTGGGAGAAAAAATAAGTTTTTTTACAGGGTCTTATAAAATTGCATTTATATTGATAATACATCATTTTCTTGTCTCCAAAATGTCGCAAGTTTAGGTATCTGCCTACATGCGGAGCACTTTTCTTTTTTTTTTAATGCAAAATTTTGGTATGTTTCATGCATTTTTATTTGAAAAGCCATAAAACATGACAGAAACAATAATTTATTTTACAAAAGTTTCATAACCTTTTCAAAAAATTGCATTTTTGAAGAAAAATTTAGCAATTTCATACCTACGCCAACTGCTGTACGCTACATTCTTCTCAATATTCAGTAACTTCCATCGCAGAGTATACTCCTACAACATTTTTCTGTGTTTTGTACCAAAAGTATTACTGTATTTTAAAAATTCACTGTAATATGGCGAATTATGTACATAAACATTGAAATTTTTGAGAAAAAAATTCAATTTTTTGTCGAAAAGTACCTGTAAATTTATTAATTTCATGCGTATAACCTAACTTTTGCTACAAGACACATTTTTATATAAATAGAATGTTTATGTAAAATTTCATTAAGATACCTTTAAAACTTTTGAGTAGTTACTGTTACCGTGACGCAAGGTAACAAAAAACACTGTTTTCCAGAAAATGCATTTAAAGGTTTTCTTTTAGAATCGATGTTCAACTGGAAGGGACATTCAAACAGCTATATCTTCCTTTCTATTTATCATAGAAACAAAAGTAAAACAGTTTTGGAATCTTAAGAATATGCTCTTGCAAATAAAACAAAAATGGATTTTTTAATTTTATTTTTTTCGCAAAAATTGGCTTTTTAGACCTAGGCAAATACATCGACAAATTTGTCGCAATTTTTTTTTTTTTTTTTTTTTTGTTGGAAAGTATTTTATAATCTATGCATTTGGCGCGATTTATCTTCCTTGTCCCCCCCCCCGCCCCCAATCTGGTGCATAATCATCAGATGAGTTATCTTTAACAGATTCGAAATTTTCTATACACTCTTCTTGAGGATGAAGCAATTCTTGATCAGTTAACACATTCAATGTATTATCATATAATTCTGTGCCTATCATCGTAGCTTCTTCAGATAGTATATCAGTCTCTTATAATACGCAACTCCATCATTTAGCCACATCTTCAAAACATCACTGTATGTAGAGAACTATCAGTAGCTGTTACATCACAAGTATAAGAACTTGCTTGGCTTGATTACATATTTTAAACTGTAATATAATTCTTCAAAATAAATCTCACTGCTTAGTACATCTATTTGAAATTTTAACATCCGATATTTTAAAGTTGACAGCCCATCAACAGATGACCGACGATTAACAGAAATAATGCTGTTGCTATGGCATCACGAACGGGTGAAAATTAGAAAAAAGTCTGTCCTACGATTGTGACAAAAAAAAAAGTACCTGAAATAAATATTGAGTTTTGCGAGTGTTAAAAGTAAATTATTTTGAATGTGTGATTGAAGAAAAGATTTTACAAGTAAGAAACTAAATTTAAATAATAAAAATCAATAAGTATGTAGCAAAAAAATAAATAAATAAATAAATAAATGAATTTAAAAATAAGTAAATTATTCACTTGACTAAAAAATTAACCACTATTGGTGTATTTTAAGAAAAAAACGTTTGGGCAGCATGAGGTTCAAACCCTGAACGCCAGGGCAGAAGTCCACAGCCTTGCCAATTGCCCCATGCTATCTGCTTTTGAGTGTAACTTACATCTAAAGTTTGAGTAATGTGGTCCGAAAATAAATATTAATTTTTCTCGACTGTATTCGAGTATTGCGTCTTAGTATTTTACACATATAATACTTTCCATACACATATACTACTATTCCAAAGATCATTGAAATCCATTTCCCTGAAACCGTGCCTCCTCCTTATTACTCATCTTCTATTTCTATTTATTTTTCCCCCCCAGGAGAGAACTCAAGTTCCAATCCCTCATCCGACACAGAGGCTTCCAGCTCCGATGAAGCATACTCACCAACTGCAACAATGCCTACCAATGGGCCAACGACACAAAAACCTTCAACTGGCACAAAAAGCGGACCTACGCCAACACACACTAGTGGCACCAAGGCAGCCACACCTACCGAAGATCCCGGAAGTAGTGACAGTGTTGATCAATTTATTGATGTTTTTGTGTCAATTTTAAGAGCTGTAGGAATAAATATTTAAGTATTACTAAAGACAGGTATAGTTTACCATTACTCTATGCTTTGAAATTCTGTCAAATAAAAATTTTGGTTTAACTGTCAATTTGTTCCCATTATTCATAACTTGCCAAAATCACTGAGCTGAACTAGTGTGATGAAATGCTATTCATAAGTTTTGTATCGTGCCTCGGATGGACAAACACCTTTAACATAAAAACACTGAATATGAAAAATCTGTTGACATTAACCGACAGTGGTCCAGACCACAAACTGTGAAATTTAAAACTTCATCTATTCTTTCATCATGAAACTGACATTTTAACACGAAATAAGTTCGTTTATGATCTTCAGAGGCATGTTCATGAGACATCATTAGAATGTATTATTTGTAAAATTGTTTCCTTCTGGGAATCTGTTCCTCCTCCTTTACAACCCCATTTATGTTCTACCCTCCCAGTAGTCATCCTAGAAATATCACCCATCAGGAGATCCTCCATTTTCCAGAAAAATGCATTAAATAATTTAAAAAAAAAAAAAAACTAACTTCTCGAAAAAATAATTTTTCTTGTTTTTCATCCTATCGGATAGAAAGAAGCTGCTCGTAAATTAACAGGAAGTTTAAATAAAATATATCAAAAATATTGGTGAGTTTGGCTTTTTTTTTTCTTTTTTTTTAAATCTTTTAACCCAAAAAAATATTTTGATTCACTCAGTTTTTCACTAGTTCTTTCAACTCATTTCAAGACTAAAGGGAAAGTTGAATAGAAAATAATTCATAGAGTACACAATTCTCTGAACTGATTATCACTTTTTTTTCTTCCTGAATTAGCTTATTCACTTGCTTCTATTACTTTAACCTGTATCTACGAATATAATGGAACATTGCACAATTCAATTTTCACCCACTTCCAGGCCTATAACTTAAAATTCCATACGCATGACAATGCATTGGTAGTATTTATTAGTTGTTTTACAGGAGTACACAAGACAATTCAGATATATTACACTTCATCAGTAGCAGGGTTTCCAATACGGGCGCATTTTTAGCAAAATGCAACAAGACTATACAAAAATGAAAGACATTTTTGCTAAAGCTTTTTCCTTTTATATTATAAAAGCATATTTTACTTATTTTCTTTTACTTAAAGATTTTATATTATATTTCAGATTAAGTATAGTATAAGCTTGATATAATGCAGTTTTGTATAGTACAGGGTTCGTACACATTTCAGAATGAAAAATCCAAGTAGTCCAAGAAATTTCCAAGGAGCACTATCAAAATTATTTATATTGCATACATGCAAAATCACAATGGTTTTTTAATCCCTAAGTAACTTTATTTTTCAAAACCAAAAATTTAATATATTTAAATCAATAGATATTTAGCTGAAAGCTATATCGCCCAGAGCATAGTTTACAAATCAATCCTGCTTTTACATTCGGAGTGGGTTTTTTTTTGTGTGCGATTTATAATTTAACCCTCTGGCACTCCGGCTGGCCGGGAGCAAAAGGCACGTCTTTCCTCTACTTTGTGAGAGACAAATCTTTTTCCAATAACTGGACAACAGCTGAGCCGCTTCGTTGGGGGACCTCGACAGTAGCCATTACAGGAAGTCGCAAGTACTTGCCATGATCTTCCATATCTGTGTGATCTCACACAAATGGAGAAAGCTGGAAACAAATAGACCCTCTCCCCCACCAAAAAAAAAAAAACTTTGCCCGACTTCCCCTGCTCAGGGTCATGTCTTCGTGACAATTTCTCCATAGGGTCGGCGCTTCTATGGTTTAGAATTCTTTGGGGAAATCTAAAAGGCATACCCTCCAACATTGGCCTTCACCTCATCAGTAGCACTTACGCGATATCGCCGGGGGGGGGGGGGTGTTAGGGGAGTCATAACCCCCCCCCCATGAGGAATTTTTTGCCATACAAAATGTATATTCTTCACTCCCTTGTCACAAACACCTATACATATATATGAGTTGAAGTAGTCATAACCCCCCCCCCCCACACTTTTTAGAGGTTTTCTCAACACTGGGTGTCTACCAAATTTCTGAAAGTCAATTTCCTGACTTTTGGGAGGTCCCGGGAAAAAAACTCCTGACCAGTGCATTTTACTTAGGGAAATTGCACAATGCTTGTCTTTATATTTGCATATTTTGTACAACTTCTTTAAATCAATTTTGACTAAAGTATACAGGATTAAGCTTTCATCCATTGAGAAACAGAAGTAGTTGCACTTTCTGATAGAATTAACTAACTGTTCTTGGAAATACAGTCCTAATATATAAGTTACCAAGTAAGCTAATTTGTCTTTTACCCTCCCGTCACGATTGATGAGTCCCCCATTTTCTCCTCCTTATACAAACACATCGCTTGATGCTTTCGCGGTCCGAAAAATGCGTCGCAGTTGCCTTCGGTTTCCAGTCTGACAATTAGAGAGAAAGTGTAGAAAAAACAAAGACATGAAAAAAATTGATTCTTTTGGTGAATTTTCCGGGCCCATTTTCCCGATTTCCCGGCTTTTACCAGACTTTCAAGAGCGGTAGACACCCTGCAACATCATTATTAGAGGTTTTTTAAAATATCAGTAGTACTGTACTATCACGTTTTAAAAAACGATCCATGTGAACAAAGAAAACAACGTGCGCTGCACTTTCCTTCCACAAAAGAGCTAAGCTTACATCCAAACACAGGACGGAGAAAGATAGGGTGGCGGGAAATGCCAGAGGAGACGTGACGTAACAAGAGAAGGAGCAGCTAACGGCATCCCCCCCCCCTCCCACGCACACCACACTTTCGCCGACACAAGTTCGCTCACGGCTGCCGGCGCCGAGGGAGAATGTTGAATTCCCTTCTTTCCCGATCGGCGCCGACACACAGGAGTGTTGACTCACAACAAAGCAGCTAGGGTTGCAAACCGCACCTCCGTGCAGGCATAATGCCCTAAAAAATGTAAACATTTGCTCAATTCCATAGTTTTCTCGTACCATCCGTAGCTCCGTAGTTCATGCTACTTATCCGTATAAACAACGGATAATCCGTAGCAGTTGGAGGGTATGAAAAGGGGAAGCTGGGGGGAAAGGAATGCTTTTTCCAATTTCAACTGGCACCAGACGCTCAGGAAGTTTTTCCGGCCGCCAAGGAGTGTCTAAGGAGTATTTTGTTTTCACTTCAAAGGATTCTAAGGAGGCGTACGCATCCTGATAGTAAATAATACTTCTTGAAAAAGAATATGATTCACAGTTAAGATATTCAATTTACTGTAAATTTCAACATTACTCAGTATTAATGCAGTATGTGTGTTATATTAGGCTTGTACTGCCTTAGAATTAAACTTTTCTCTTAATGGTAAGTATAATTATTAATTTTCATAAAATGTTTATTCACTGCTGTGTATTAATTCTAGATGTCATGCTTAAAATTTACAAAGTAAATGAAACATATTAAGGTATCAAAAATGCTATGTGAACTCGTATTTACAGTCCTATTGGTATTTTAGCATTTTGGTAAAGCTGATTTTAGCTTTTTTGCTACAGAACTTTTGAACTCGGCTAAACCCTGATCAATAGTCTTTGTTATAAAGCATAATTTAGCAATATTCATAAATTTCAAACAAAGCAAAATTGATAACGGTTGTAAAAGATAACAAAATAAGCACTTCCATCTACAATAATGTATGAAGCATTTGCTGAATTTGTTGCTGTTCAATAAAACACATCTTCAGAACTGAAATTATTTCAAAATTGCCTACTGATACTGTTACAATCTTTGCTTTTTATGTTCCAATTATAACTCACCTTATACTAATATAGACACTACCTAATATTTCAATAAAACAAACACTAGTGTCAGGCAATTTCTCGCCAAATGTAGAAGATATCGTCAAGCTCGATACAGTTATGGAAACTTATGTTTGGTACTAAACTGAACAATCAATTGGCAAAAATGGCAAACTACTTTGACACCATGAATTATTTCATTTAGCCGTGGTGGCAAATATCCAAGTTAATAATAATATGGGACCAATGTCATAATCCTATAAAGTCAAGCAAACAGTTGCTACAGAGAACACTTTTCCACAAGCAATTCAAGACACTTAACTTTCTGTATGCTTCAAATGCAAGCAGAACCTTGAAAATTTCAGTAGTGATTGTATCCAACGTACTTAATTATACTTTCAAATTACTAGTCTAATAAATACAGATCTGAAGATATGTCAAGAAAGTTTTGCTATTTCATCAGAGACTTTCAGATCATTAAAATTCTTAGTTACTTCTAAGCACACCAACAAGCCTGAAGTTTGGAATACAGTAAGTATTTAAGAAAAATAGAAAAGTTAATTTAAAAAGAAATTTATAAGCTAAATTCCCTAATCTAAGTTCTGAACCACTAAGTTAGTAACCACAAGTAGGCTAAATTAGAAGTGGGAACTGTGTAATTCAACTGTGATCATTCTGTCACTCTCAGAAAGACTGCTGTAACTACATTGATCTTTTTTGACTAATGATTTTTAAATTCCAAAAATTTACTGTAATTAAATACTGTAACTTGTAAAAACTCTTAAACCGTTAAACCCCTAGTTAAAAGAATGTGTGAGATAAAGAATGAGCCATAATAATACAAACTACAGCTAAAAGTTCTAAACTTTTTTATTTGATATTCTTTCATTTACACATTATATCCGAAAGACTGCAAAATTTTCACATGTGGTTCAATGACCTTAGCAAGTTTCTCTTTAGCCAGCAATCTTATTTTCTGCAAAATAGAAAAATTAAAAAGGTTATTCATTTACAACACATTAATAGTCAACATATTCTAAATAAAAGTTTTTAATATACTTATTTTTATAAACCAGATTAAATTAATACACACAATTATTTGCTCATTGAAGTTGATATAAATTTTGGTGAACACTAAAAATTGTTACAATACAAGGACAATCTATAATCCTTATAAATTCTTCAATTACAATACAGTAAATTTGTACAAATTAACAATTTTTGAAATTTCCTGAAAAATAATTGTGTTTATGGCAGCAAATAAAAATGTTCATGTCTGAACAATAGCAGGTAAGTAAAAGTACATTGAAAGAGCATTTCCTTTTATACCCGGTTCCCTCCTACATTTCTCTGTACTCAACTCAAAATCTATTCTCCAACATAAATTTAATGTAAACAGTTATAAAAGATCTACATAAACTTTTCAGTAGTGGTCCCTTTCACGTGTGTTCACAATTAATAACACAAAACATACTTATAGGGGCGTCCAAATTATGCAGAAAAATCAATTTTCCTCAAAAATTAATCAAGACTTTTTATTCTACTTCTATAAACTTACAAAAATTTAATAACCAGGACTTTTTGTTCTACTTCTATAAATGTAATCTCTTATGAAAAGGAAAATTATTTAACAGGGTTCATACTCATTTTTCAAAATGAAATTCCCTGCGTTTTCCCCCAAGTGATTTTTCAAAAATTTTAAGGTTATTGAAAAAAACATAAGTACAGAGTGACAACTTTTTATTAACATGCCTCTCTGTAAGGTAATCAAATTATGATAATAGTAATCAAAATTATGCTCCTTCCTATATTTGCACAACAAACAATGGATCACATTATCAAATACGGTTTCATATTCAGTTTGACCTATAAAAATCAGGAATTATATAAAAGCTTTACAGGAGTGAAAAATTTTTAGCACTTCACTGATTGACAGATCCACGATAAATTGTTTTTGCTATACTCAGTACACATGATTATTGGTAAACATTTCCATATTCTTTAGTACCAAGGGCATTTTTTTTTGGGGGGGGGGGGGGGGGGAAACAGGTCCTTCTGAAACAAGGGTGTCTTCAGGCTAAATTTTCAAAGTGAGCTACTATACTTTATTCTAGTTGGACCTTTTATAAAGTTCTGAAATAAAGGTTTGGAGGGGGTCATGGCTCCTTACTGGAGCTGCCCTTGTTCTGAAAATGTAAAATAATTATTAAAAAACAGATATTTTAAACAACAGTAACAATAAGGTTTAAAATAGATGATTCATTTCATATACCCATTTCTGATAGGGCACACGCATCATTAGGGAAGTAGTCCGTAAAAAGAAAAATATAAAAAGAGGGGTAAAATTTGAAAATCCTACGGTTGGAGCTGGATTTTCCAGGTAAATCAAATTTTCAGTTGAGCTAATTTTCAATTCCCCAAGTTTTCCAGGTTTCTCTGAGGGAGTATGAACCCTGTTCAGCTCCTCAGAAATTAATCAGGTTTGAAAGGGTTAAATATCCCGACGGGTTAATTCTTTCTACTACAAACTTTTTGTACTGCTTCTCTTTACTTAGTTGTGCTTACAAGAAAATGTTTCAACCTTTTACGGACTTATTTATGTAGATTATTTGCAATTTAAACTGACTAAAAACAACAGTAGTATAGAATTTGCCCAAGTCTATCATCTGTAATCATCTATCATCTTTGTTTTGTATTTTTATTCTGAGAAGAATAACTAATAACTTTCATAGAAATGTAAAAGAAACTGAAAGAAAAAAATATAGAACGATATCAGACATGTGAAATGTATTCCAATACAATTAAGAGTAATGGATTCAATATTTTAAAATTTTATCAAACAAGAACAGTAAATGTATACTAAGTCTAATGTAAAAGGAAGGTAAAGTTAAATATGACTGCAAAAGGTACTTTTATCTTCAGCTGTTTTAGTCACATATTATCAATTACTTAAGCATTTTTTTAAGTAATTAACTCTTTAAGACTTTATAATGCTGCCTCAGCTGGTAGTGCATGTTATACTTCATCACATGAAACTCTGCACATTAAGATAACATCATAGGCAAACTGACAACAGGTGTGAAATTTAAAGAGCCAAGCCCTAACCAGGCAGTATTCAAGAATCAACACTGCATAAATTTTTAGAAGGAGAATATAATCAAGAATTAATAGCCAAGCATACAATGGCACAGGAATAGTGATAAAGGCAGACCTCAGCTGGTAGTGCATGTTGAATTCATCACCATAGCTGCCAACCTTCCAAGAAAAAAATAAGGAACACAGCACGTGCTCATAAAATCAGAAATAAGGAACAAAGTGTGTGATCATGAAATGTATGATTAAATATACAATTAAAGATCTTACATTAACAAAATTAAATTATCATGTGTAGAGAGATGATGTGCATATATAAGCATTAATTTATAAAAATAAAATATACTTAACTTAGCTCAGTTTCTACAATACACTTAAATGTTTAATGTAATAAATACTTGAAAGAATAATAAGAAAAATATCATTCAATTAAATTTATTGACTTGTCTACAAGGATAAATGATTTACCAAAAGCTAAATATGTACACAATTTTCCTTTTTTCTTATAATTTTTAAAAATTCTTACGCAAAAGCTGAAAAACGGAACATTTTGGCTTAAAAACGTATTTACGGAACAAAGCTCAAAAAACGGAACGAATCCGTATAAAACGGAACACTTGGCAGCTATGCATCACATAGACTATGAATACTTTAAATTTCATCATAGGCATACCTCATTCTAAAATGCTAAAATAAAAAATGTAACTATGTAAATTAGCTGTATTTCTGACTATTCGAACGGGGGGAAAAAACATTGGAAGTGGTTCTCTCATAACACTAACTTCATCAATAGTTATCTGACCGCTAGTCGCTACTTTTTTTATATATAATCATTGAGAACTTGATGTAGGATGATGCATCAGTGTATAATCTGTAAATTCAAAGAAGTTCATGTATAAAACCCAACTGACATAATCGCAACAAATTTCATTTCTGGCAGAAATTTGAATTTCAGTGAGCATTTTTCAATTCAGTAATAAAGTAATTAAACCCAATTCAGAATGAAAATTATTGATTACAAATGCTCAGGTCTTCTTAGAGGAGATAAAAAAATCACAGCAATCTCATTTAAGAAAATTTCATCATAGCTGTATTTCTGACTATTCAAATGGGGGAAAAAAAACATTGGAAGTGATTCTCTCATAACACTAACTTCATCAATAGTTATCTGTACTGCTTCTCTTTACTTAGTTGTGCTTACAAGAAAATGTTTCAACCTTTTACGGACTTATTTATGTAGATTATTTGCAATTTAAACTGACTAAAAACAACAGTAGTATAGAATTTGCCCAAGTCTATCATCTGTAATCATCTAGCATCTTTTTTTGTATTTTTATTCTGAGAAGAATAACTAATAACTTTCATAGAAATGTAAAAGAAACTGAAAGAAAAAAATATAGACCGATATCAGACATGTGAAATGTATTCCAATACAATTAAGAGTAATGGATTCAATATTTTACTGTTCTTGTTTGATAAAATTTTAAATGTATACTAAGTCTAATATAAAAGGAAGGTAAAGTTAAATATGACTGCAAAAGGTACTTTTATCTTCAGCTGTTTTAGTCACATATTATCAATTACTTAAGCATTTTTTTAAAAGCAATTAACTCTTTAAGACTTTATAATGCTGCCTCAGCTGGTAGTGCATGTTATACTTCATCACATGAAACTCTGCACATTAAGATAACATCATAGGCAAACTGACAACAGGTGTGAAATTTAAAGAGCCAAGCCCTAACCAGGCAGTATTCAAGAATCAACACTGCATAAATTTTTAGAAGGAGAATATAATCAAGAATTAATAGCCAAGCATACAATGGCACAGGAATAGTGATAAAGGCAGACCTCAGCTGGTAGTGCATGTTGAATTCATCACATAGACTATGAATACTTTAAATTTCATCATAGGCATACCTCATTCTAAAATGCTAAAATAAAAAATGTAACTATGTAAATTAGCTGTATTTCTGACTATTCAAACGGGGGGAAAAAACATTGGAAGTGGTTCTCTCATAACACTAACTTCATCAATAGTTATCTGACCGCTAGTCGCTACTTTTTTTATATATAATCATTGAGAACTTGATGTAGGATGATGCATCAGTGTATAATCTGTAAATTCAAAGAAGTTCATGTATAAAACCCAACTGACATAATCGCAACAAATTTCATTTCTGGCAGAAATTTGAATTTCAGTGAGCATTTTTCAATTCAGTAATAAAGTAATTAAACCCAATTCAGAATGAAAATTATTGATTACAAATGCTCAGGTCTTCTTAGAGGAGATAAAAAAATCACAGCAATCTCATTTAAGAAAATTTCATCATAGCTGTATTTCTGACTATTCAAATGGGGGGAAAAAAACATTGGAAGTGATTCTCTCATAACACTAACTTCATCAATAGTTATCTGTACTGCTTCTCTTTACTTAGTTGTGCTTACAAGAAAATGTTTCAACCTTTTACGGACTTATTTATGTAGATTATTTGCAATTTAAACTGACTAAAAACAACAGTAGTATAGAATTTGCCCAAGTCTATCATCTGTAATCATCTAGCATCTTTTTTTGTATTTTTATTCTGAGAAGAATAACTAATAACTTTCATAGAAATGTAAAAGAAACTGAAAGAAAAAAATATAGACCGATATCAGACATGTGAAATGTATTCCAATACAATTAAGAGTAATGGATTCAATATTTTACTGTTCTTGTTTGATAAAATTTTAAATGTATACTAAGTCTAATATAAAAGGAAGGTAAAGTTAAATATGACTGCAAAAGGTACTTTTATCTTCAGCTGTTTTAGTCACATATTATCAATTACTTAAGCATTTTTTTAAAAGCAATTAACTCTTTAAGACTTTATAATGCTGCCTCAGCTGGTAGTGCATGTTATACTTCATCACATGAAACTCTGCACATTAAGATAACATCATAGGCAAACTGACAACAGGTGTGAAATTTAAAGAGCCAAGCCCTAACCAGGCAGTATTCAAGAATCAACACTGCATAAATTTTTAGAAGGAGAATATAATCAAGAATTAATAGCCAAGCATACAATGGCACAGGAATAGTGATAAAGGCAGACCTCAGCTGGTAGTGCATGTTGAATTCATCACATAGACTATGAATACTTTAAATTTCATCATAGGCATACCTCATTCTAAAATGCTAAAATAAAAAATGTAACTATGTAAATTAGCTGTATTTCTGACTATTCAAACGGGGGGAAAAAACATTGGAAGTGGTTCTCTCATAACACTAACTTCATCAATAGTTATCTGACCGCTAGTCGCTACTTTTTTTTTATATAATCATTGAGAACTTGATGTAGGATGATGCATCAGTGTATAATCTGTAAATTCAAAGAAGTTCATGTTACAGGGTGTCTACCAGGTTTCATAAACTGAATTTGACTTTTTCATGACCTTTGAACACAAATTTCATGACCTTAATAAACTGTAAAAATTATTGTTGCATAATGTTGAATTTCGACACATTGTAATGTCGAATTTTGTATAATTAACAAATACGTATAGTAATGCTACTCAGCTTGGCAGCATGAACGCTTTGTTTATCTCCTTGGAAAGATCAAATCTGTCATCGTGAACGACTTTGGTTTTTCTCGAGTTACTCAAAGGTGACAGTTTGAACGCACCCAAAAACAAAAGAAAAACAAACTAAGACAAGTTCTGTTTCGTTCACGATCGTCCCACTTGCGGTTATGACAAAGACTTTCCGATGATGTCAAGACCGTTGCAAGCATCCATTTGATATAAAATGGCCTGGAAAGGGGATTTATTTTTTTTAAGCGGAAAAATTCATGACTGAAAGGCAAAATTCATGACTTTTACATGACTTTCGTGACCATTTTCTGAAATCGTGACTTTTTCATGACTTTCATGATTTTCATGACCGGTAGACACCCTGAATGTATAAAACCCAACTGACATAATCACAACAAATTTCATTTCTGGCAGAAATTTGAATTTCAGTGAGCATTTTTCAATTCAGTAATAATGTAATTAAACCCAATTCAGAATGAAAATTATTGATTACAAATGCGCAGGTCTTCTTAGAGGAGATAAAAAAAATCACAGCAATCTCATTTAAGAAAATTTCATCATAGCTGTATTTCTGACTATTCAAACAGGGGGAAAAACATTGGAAGTGGTTCTCTCATAACACTAACTTCATCAATAGTTATCTGACCGCTAGTCGCTACTTTTTTTTAAATATAATCATTGAGAACTTCATATAGGATGATGCATCAGTGTATAATCTGTAAATTCAAAGAAGTTCATGTATAAAACCCAAATGACATAATCAACAAATTTCATTTCTGGCAGAAATTGGAATTTCAGTGAACATTTTTCAATTCAGTAATAAAGTAATTAAACCCAATTGAGAATGAAAATTATTGATTACAAATGCTCAGGTCTTCTTAGAGGAGATAAAAAAATCACAGCAATCTCATTTAAGAAAATTTCATCATAGCTGTATTTCTGACTATTCAAACGGGAAAAAAAAAAAAAACATTGGAAGTGGTTCTCTCATAACACTAACTTCATCAATAGTTATCTGACCGCTAGTCGCTACTTTTTTTTTTAAATATAATCATTGAGAACTTCATGTAGGATGATGCATCAGTGTATAATCTGTAAATTCAAAGAAGTTCATGTATAAAACCCAAATGACATAATCAACAAATTTCATTTCTGGCAGAAATTGAAATTTCAGTGAACATTTTTCAATTCAATAATAAAGTAATTAAACCCAATTCAGGATGAAAATTATTGATTACAAATGCTCAGGTCTTCTTAGAGGAGAAAAAAAAATCACAGCAATCTCATTTAGGAAAGTTTCATCATAGCTGTATTTCTGACTATCCAAAGGGGGGGGGGAGAAATATTGAAAAGTGGTTCTCATAATACTAACTTCAATAGTTATCTGGCCACTCATCGCTACTTTTTTTTTATATAATCATTGAGAGCTTGATGTAGGATGATGCATCAGTATATACAAATACAAATTGAACAGCCAAGTAATATTTTTCCGTTTAATAGTTTGCAAGAATTTTAAAACTCACCACAAAAGACCATTTCAAACCGATTTTTTTTTTTTTTTTTTTTTTTTTTTTTTGAATGATCAAGTCTACAAAGTTATCATTCTCCCATGAAAGGAAATACATATTTAGGATCTCCCATGAAAGGAAATAAAATTCAATACTTATACAGGGTTTGTATAAATCAGTGAAAGTAGAAAACAGTATAAATCAGTGAAAACAGTATAAATCAGTGAAAGTGGATTAAAAAAACTGATTTTTTAAAATGAAATTCTTGACTACAAATCATACCAACAAGAATCCTTTTTTTAAAAAAGCCTTTACATGCTTACAACAAGACATATTTGGAGCATACCAGATTTATGACAAACAGTGAATTACTTAGAAACGTGGATTTCTTAAGATGGAAAATTAACTGAGATTTTTCAGGTTCTTCACCAAAATATTAATTTTGACTTCCTTCTGTCAAAACTGAACTACCTGACTACTCCATATTTTCCCCAGACTTGCAGCAAATCTGCATTAAACGAAAAGTAGTTCTCTCATATTAATAAATTTCATCAATATTTCAGACCACTCGTCGCTACTTTTTGACATATAATCATTGAGAACTTGTTTCATTTTCTTTCATTATTTCATTTTCTTTCAAAGACCTTTGGACTTAATACATGCAACTTAAAACTTATCAATGATGAACAGTTATCATCATTGGTGTAAATTGGCATGAAACATAGGAGACAAAATGTTTCCTATTGTAGAAAAAACTGGACGATATCAGAATTTTCTTACTATTGTTGAATTTAACTGATGTAACACATCAGTAAACAAAACAAAACTGAGAAACAATTTAAAACGATTCATTAGCACTAAAAAGATAAGAGGAAAAAAGATTATCATTAAAAGTTTGAGAATCTAGTTATATTCTTCCCTTATCAAGGAACAACATATTACACTTCCAACAATAATTTTTTAAATGCTCAGGTCTTCTTAGAGGAAAAAATATTAATCATAATACTCATTTTGAAACACCTCATCATTACTAAACTATATTCAAAACATGTTGAAACAGATAACGCTTAAAAATCATTAGAAACCAATGCTCAGTTCTTCTTAGAGGAGGAAAATAATCATAATAATCTCATTATAAAAATATCATGACAACATTTATAGCTATATGATCTGGCATTCTGCGATATAACAATGGGAAAAAAAAAAAAAAAAAAACCTTTACAACACAGTGCAAATGAAAATCTACAATTATATCTATGGAGGAAACTGGACAAGGGGTAGGTGGTGTATTTTTCTAGACTATATTAAACAGGGTTCATACTCATTTGTTAAAATGAAATTCTCTAGTTTTTACAGTGATACATTTTTATAAATTTCAAGGTTTATCAGAAACAGAATGTACCACATTAGCCCAAATATAATGCAATGTTTTATGACTGATCATCTCCTGTAAAAAAAAACCTGACCCGCAATAAATTAAAGACCTATATACAGGATTTTTCTAATTATCTTGGTAATTTCTGGGGGTCGCATTACATTTGGACTAATATGGTAATTAATATTTTTTCCTCTGTTACAAAAACTAGGATTTTCCAGGTCAAGCTGGAAAAATTCCAGAATTTCATTAAAAAAAAAGTACTTTTCCCGAGTTATCACCAAGACAAAAAAAAAAAAAAATTTCCTGGGTTTTCTACTTTCACTGATTTATACAAACCCTGTATAAGAAGTATTGAATTTTCTTGGTACTTTACATGTAGTCTATAGAGATGAGATTGGAAAAAAGGCGAAGACTGAAATCATGAGAGCAAAAAATCTGTACACGTTATATTTGTACATAATACATGTGAAAGAAGTTTTAAGAAGTAAAACATCAGAAAATGACACAAGATAAAAATATGACACAGTTAATAACTGCTATCATAAACCCAGAAAAAAAAGAGTGTTAATTCCTCTTAATTCGCAAAAGGCTTAAATCAGGGGGGGGGGGGGAAGTGGTACAATTAACTCTTGCAAAACTCAATGCTAATGCTCTACTTAACAATTCATAACTAGCAAATACTACAGTAGTAAGTCGCAGACAATTTTGGGTGGTACAAGGATCCACTTAAAGGAAAAGCAATGATAGTACATTAAATCTTAAGTAATTCATAAGAAATTTATTTTACTACGAATGCCTCAGCTGGTAGTGCATGTTTATTTCATCAGAGGTAAACTATGAGTATAAACTTCATCAAAGGCAAAATTCTTGGGTTATTAAAAAGTAAAGGGCATAAATTTTGTATTTAATATCTGCATGAGTGTTAAATAAAAAGTATTGATAGTACAGACTTGCCAACTTGGGAAAATCAAAATGTGTAAAACAGCGCGCGAACAGAAATTTCGACACATTTTGCTATACAACGCGTGAGCGTTATTTTTTACCTTTATATAATGCACGTAAAAAATAATACTCGTGCATTATATTTTTTACCTTTTTTAGCTTCAGTGGCAACAATATTTTGATACGCATTGTGTCAACATGGATGTGCGATGTGTTTCATGGTGCCGATGCTACCACTTAGATCCATATTGAAAAGGCAAAAAGGCCCTAACATAGAACATAATTTCAATTTAAAACCTAATACATCTCTTTTTAATATCAATTTCACTTTTAAAGAAATATACACAAGTTAGGAAGAAAATATCCGGAAATGCATAAAAAAAAGCGTTGTAGCGTAAAAGCGTAAACAACAGTCGAAATGCGTAAATTTTACGCGTAAAGCATAAAAGTTGGCAAGTCTGATAGTACTTTATATTTACAGAAAATTTATGATTTATTTCACTGATAGGAATGCCTCAGCTGGTAGTGCATGTTTATTTCATCAGAGGTAAACTATGAGTATAAACTTCATCAAAGGCAAAATTCTTGGGTTATTAAAAAGTAAAGGGCATAAATTTTGCATTTAATGTCTACATGAGTGTTAAATAAAAAGTATTGATAGTACTTTATATTTACAAAAAAATTATGATTTATTTCACTGACAGGAATGCCTCAGCTGGTAGTGCATGTTTGTTTCATCAGAGGAATCTATGAGTATGAATTTCATCACAGGCAAAACTAACACAACTTATCTAAATACAGTAGATCTTTATAACGCAAACCTCGAAACGCAAAGTTTTGCTTTATATGGATCATTCACTTGTATAATTAAACTTCCCTAGTAAACACATTAAAATATAGCTGGAACACATAAATATAATGCTTAAAAATAATTTATAATTACAAATACTACTTAAAAAAACAAAAATATGCAATTTATTTATTTACAGAAAAAAAATTGAAATTACTAAAAGCATTAATAAAAGTTTTTGATAATTAAACAATATATTAATCTTTATTTGTTTTAGAATCTGCAATAGCTCAACAAATAACTTTTCTTGCAGCTTATGAACAGTCAATAATTCTACTTGGTTACACTAACGGTTACACAGTTTTGTGTTTCTAGAATTTAAAATATCGATCTCTTATGGAAATTTCTTCAGATACTGGAAGTTTTTTGACTTTCTCTCCAGGATTTGATTCTGTTTCAGAATTGTTTTCCTCTTGTTTTGAAACTGAGTAAATTATTTAAGCATTGGTCAAATGATTAACAACGTGTGGCTTATCAATTACCAAAAATTTAAAATGTTTTCTTCATGTAGGTTTTCAAACTGAGTACCTTCTATTTTATGCACAGTGCATTAGTACAGCAGTTTTGATTTTAACTAATGATGGCTTAAATCCAGTTCCAAAATTCAGTTTTAAAATAGTGTTACATTGAGAAAACCCTCCTTTCCCTACTTCCCATAGACTGTTTAAAAGTATTTTACTGCTAAATCGAGACAAAGCATATCCTCCGGCAGAGGGAGTGAGGGGGCAACAGGGGGCATGTGCCCCCCCCCACCTTTGTTTAGAAAACCACTCATTTTAAAACCCTTTCTCTTTCAAAACTTAACCCATTAACGTCCAGCGATCTATTTTTAGACCGGTGTAAAATTTGTAAGTCACTCAAATATTTAAGCATTAGTTTATTTTCCTAGTTTAATTTCTTGAATTATTAATCTGATTCGCACAAAATAATCGGCAATAACAAGTTTAAATGAGAATATTTTTCTGTCTTATTCAGATTTTTTGAAAAATATTTACGTTCTTCATTCCACACAAATGTCGGAAATTTATTTATCACTTTGGGTATCAAAATAAATTTGAAAATGTGCTAAAATATGTTGGGCGCTGATGGGTGAAAGAACATAGCTATTTTTACTTTAAAATATGCTATGTACATTCCCCACACACATGCACACATTAAAAAACAAAAAAACTTTATGCTGGGTATGATTTAGGAAGCCAAATAACAGCATAGGATTTAATATAAAAAAAATCAATGTTTTTAATTTACTAAGAGGAGCATCATTAAATAAATAAACGTCTGTTTGGGAAGTCAATGGTAGAGGAGGGAGAAAGAGAGGTTTGTTGTTCTCTTTGAAACAGTTCTTCCTTTTACATGAGGTGGGCCAGATATGCCGATAATGCATAATGTGGGCTTAGGGGAACAGCTGTTTATTTTAAGCTTGGCATGTTGTAGGATTTATCCAATGTCTCAAAATTCACTAGAAAAGCAATTTAAAGAAATGCCAATTGTAAAAATTTCTTAATTATGATTTTCTCTGTATACATCCGCACTTTTAATGCAGTTTATGGAGAATTACGGTATATTGATCTTCTACTGTATTTCAAATCATAGTTCAAACAAATTCAAGTTTTAAAAGCTTCAGCTGGTAGTGCATCTTATGTTTCATCATAGAAAGCTAAGAACACTAACTTCATCATAAGCAAGTCTAAATACTGATACAAGAAGAAATCACTAACAAGAAGAATGAGAGAAGGTTGAAACTAGAATTGCTTGAGATTGGTTTTTTATGCAACTTTTCCCCTTTGCTCTCAGAAAATCAGGAAAAAAAAAAAAACAGTATTTTGGTAATGACTTGGTCAAAATAGCCAGAATACTGGGTATAGCTGGATTACAAACACTCCTGAACTTTGTACCCTCTGGCTGGGATCAAAATATAAATTGTAACCTTTATGGGGGGAAAACTTTAGAGGAAAAGATAAAGGTAATGCATGACTTCTCTCATACGTATCATTTCAGCAGCAGTTGTCAGACCACTCGTCGCTACTATTTGATTTATATAATCATAGAGAATTCGGCTATCTTGCATATCAGATACTACAAAGCAACCAATATAAATAACAGATTCACATTATTCAACAAAAGGTGGAACAGATGCATCAACGTCTTCTCTCATTGCTTGTATCCAGAGTGGTCTGATAAATGCTGCTTTCAGCAGCATTTATCAGACCACTCGTCGCTAATATATGATTTATATTATCATAAAGTATTCAGTCAATACGCATATTAAATACATAGAGAGCAAAATAAATAACAGAGTTGCCAACCTGGCAAGGTGAAAAATCAGGAGACTTGTTTTCGATTAAAAAACTAAATTTTAAAAGATCAGGGTTGTATCAGCTGAAACTACATTTTGGAGAGAGAGAAAAAAGTATCTTTGGTGCTATTCGTTGCCAGACATAAATATTTTTGGACCACACAAAAAAAAAAAAAAAAAAAAAATTAATTTTGGGTCATGTCTTTTATTAGGTAGTCAGTAGCTTGTAAAAAATTTAGCAACATGAAAAGTGCTAAGTTGGAAAGTTAAAAATTGGGGTCAATTTTTACTCTTAAGGCTTAAACACTTGGATGATTAAACAAAACAATGTCAAACGAAAAATAATCCTTTTTAAGAGTGACGGAAAAAGAAATTTCAATGCTTAAGAACATGAAGCTGCATTTTTTTCACTTCTATACATTTGTCAGTGAAGTCCGAACTTTTTGATGTCACACATGCATGGGTTCCTGGAACTAGTTTGATTGCAGGAAAGGGGAAAATGCTGAGAAGGGTTCCTTGCCACGACAAAACTTAGAAAAGGATTTCAAATTCAAAAAATCACATTATTCAGGTGATGAATGATAAAAATCAGGAGAAAATGAGCAAATAATCTAAAATCAGGAGAAATGTATCCTAAATCAAGTTGGCAGGAGATCAATGAAAAATTACGAGTCTCCTGGAGAGTTGGCAACTCTGAAATAATAAATTATAGAACATTTCTAGATAAAAACTAAAAAAGGATGTGCTGCTTGCTCACTACCAAAGGCTCGATAAAACCAAGCAAGATTTTTTTCTTTGTGACTTCATATGGAAAAGTTGTTATACAGTATAGAACCTGTTATCCAGAATGTTTGGGACGGGTGTATTCTGGAAAACTGACTGGGTATTAACACGACACCTACTGATTTGATTGGTAGAATAAATGTTACTCTCTATTTTTGGATTAGAATTAAACATTAATTGTTAATATATTAGAAAAATATAGAAAAAGCTCTTAATATGATCAAGATAAATAATCATTGAGAGAGGAAGTAGTAAGTATATGATAACTTCTTGAAAACTCAGTCACACACTAAAAAAAATAAATAAAATACCTTACCAGATTGCTTGCTTTATAAATTCTAGCTGTAGTACTCAAAATAAAAAACCAAAAACATAAGAAATATGAAAAAAAAAACTCATTTTTTGTTTTTCTTTTGGAAAAAATAGGAATTTAATCGATTGAAAAATGATTCTGGATAACTGGTTTCCGGATAAGAGGCTCCACACTGTACTTATAATCACAGTTTCAGCAAGTTTCAAGTGTAAAAATTAATTTTACACTTACAGCAGTGATAATTTAAATAAAGAAAAATGCTAGAAGAAAAATATTCTCACAAGCAGAGCACCTGTAAATTTGTGACTAGTGAATGAATTGAAGACTAAAGCAACAAGATATTTTATGACGAAGGACAGTTTGAGAAACCCAGCTCCAGAGGAATAGAAAAAGACTTAAGTTGAAAAAAATTGAAAGCATTGAAAATTGCTAAAAACTATAAAATTACTTCTCATCCATTAATCACTAAATTATCAAAATCCATAAAAATTGGCTGTACTGCCTAATTTTCATCAGAAACTTTCAATTCACGTATGAACAAACATTTTGTAATGAGATACACTAATTAATAAATAAAGTTTTGAGTTTTCTGTTGAATACCTGATCTTTCTTCTTTCTGGCATAGAAAGCAGCAGCCTTGGCTTTTCTTTTCATCTCCAAAGTAGAGATAACATTCTGGTATTTCCAGCCTACTTCATGGGATAGACGACTTAAAGTGCAATACTGTAAAAGAAAAAATGGATTACATGAGTTAACATGTTAAATGTCACATTTAATTAAAAATAAATCAGACATGCTACAGTGTTCAGAAAAAAGGCTGAAAATTTCACACGATGTTATCATTGCTAGAGAAACTAAAATTGATAACCATACAAAAATCACATGGCTTTTAAGATTTTTATAAATGAATGTAACACTTTGTTATCTTAAAATTTGAAGATTGAGACATATCCAAACATCAGATTGGCTATGTAAATTAGTTATATGAATTTTGAATTTTAATAACTAAACTTTCAGAGTATATTTATCGAAGAAAATTAAACAAAAAGAAAATACTTTGATTCTCAAACAAAATATATTTGATTTCAAAGTTACAATATCAAGATTGTTGAAGTTAACATAAAATCACATTTTAATTCAGTTAAAACAGCTTATATTAATTTTAAATTATAACTAAAATTTAAGACACTATAATTTCTAGTAGAAAAATAGGACACTTAAGATAAGAAGCTTTTTTAGCTGCAGCAGAAGTTCTGTTGCACTTTTTAAGTGAAGCAAAAATTGCAACAAAAAAATTGCAAGGTTTTTTAATTGTTCTAATGAGGCCATTTAAAAAAAAAGTCTGATGATATAATACCCTGTTTGAATGTTTTCAGTCAGAAAAGACGTCCCATATACATGCCCAAAAATTTTAATACAAACTTTCATCGATCTCAGGAATGATAAAATTTAATACTGAAAAGGCAGAATTCCGCTATTAGGCAGAAAAGTAGCATATCTGATAAATTCAGGCTAAAAATTGTAAATCTCTACCCTACAATTAATAGTGTTTATTCCACATTTCAGACACAAAAATAATCTTATCTTCATTGCAATAAAATCATATGACTTGTAGGAAACAGTATGTTAATGTTACTTGACTGACAAAACTGTTTATACAAATCACTTCTTTGACTTTCAATTAAACTACCATTTTCAGATTTGTTTCACTTTCAAATTACCAAGATTAGTCTTCCATTAGTCCCAACTTAAATTCACTCAATTATAAAATGTAGTTATGAAGGATTCATTAAGTGATGGAAATTTTAAGGAAGTGGTGTGTGCAGAGCAGAACTACGTCCAGTGTTCTGCAACATTAGCTTAAACCGTTGCAAATATTTTGCTGGCATTTTGTTAAGTCTGGCAGACCATGGTGAAATGGAAAATAGGTATAAAAATTACGCAAATCGTGAAGAGGAAACAAGCAGAAAGCACACTTGGATTTAATTGTTTTGTGGATCATTTTTACTTTCCGAACATGTACCATGTAAGGAAAGTATTGTAATCATGAAAAAATTCGACTTCGAGATTTTGGTGTTTTTACACGTTTTGAGGGCTTCTGAATGCATTTATGCTATTTTTACGAGATGTATGTATGTATCTGTGTATGTGAGTGAACACGATAGCTCCTGAACGGGGCATTCTATTGAGCTCAAATTCGGTATACATGTTATAAACCACCATTGTAAGACCGGTATTGATTTTGTTGTTTATAGGACTTATAGTTTTTCTACAGGGCTACGACAAAGATTTCTTTTACATTATGGCCTATTGGGGGAAATTATTGAAATTGTGCTAGTGTTTAAACGATACATTCGATTAAGCTCAAATTGGGTATATATGTTATAAACCACCATCCTAAGACCGGTATTGATTTTGGTGTGTATAGGACTTATAGTTCTCCTACAGGGCTAGGACAAAGATTTCTTTTACATTCTGGCCTATGGGGGGAAATTCTTGAAAGTGTGCTAGCGTTTAAACGGTACCTTCGATTGAGCTGAAATTGGGTATATACGTTATAAATCACCATCTTAAGACCGGTATTGATTTTGGTATGTATAAGACATAGTTTTTCTACAGGGCTACGACAAAAATTTATATTATGGCATAATGGCATATGGGGAGAAATTCTTGAAAGTGAGCAAGCATTTAAACGGTGCATTCGATTGAGTTTCAATTTGGTATATATGTTTGAATTATTCATCGATTAAAATTTATTTATATGCTTGGTAATGGTCTTAATCGTAAGTGTTCGGAAAGTCGAGTGGAGTCACTCCAGATTTTTTTCTTTTTCTTTCAAAGGGTGAAATGTTCTGCAGACTGCAATTGTACTACATTGTACATTGCATTTTTGAGCACTTTCTGCTTTACGGTGTTCCCCAATAGATGAACAGAATTAGAATCAATTAAAATGGCCCCTTCGCAAAAATACAATTGATTAAAACAACCCTTAATTGGCATTTTACCATATATTTTAATTTGTTTTATAAACTACTTGGGGAAAAAAGGGGACTTTTACAAAAATTGGTGTGAAAATTCACAAAAATAGATATTGTAATACACAAAAATAAAAGAGTTTTCACAAAAATGGGACCCTAGAAAAAATTTTAGGATCGACTCATGATTGTTCATAAATGCATAAAGTGAAGCCTGTGTGAATAATTTTGAATAAAAGTGCAGTATGTTAAAAGTAAAACAAAACTGCAGGAGGATTTAGTTTTCCTTTATAATCGCATTAGAATTTATGGCATTACTATGCAAATATAAGCATACATCAACATCACATTTTAATCATTCAACTTTAATTGTAAGATTTTGAATGCACTAAAAACCAACAGCACTTTTCACTCAGTCAAAATCTTTTTATTTCTTTACCTTCTCCCTTCTTGTTTGTTTGTAAATCAGTACCATGCAAGCAGTATACTTGCATATTTTAGAAGCACAAACAATTTTATTTAGCACGAAAGGATTAACTGACAGTTATGAGTACTAACTGAACAGTTGCTTATTAAGTGCATCATGCAATTAATTGTAGCATTCATGATTTCAACACTGATGCCACTCATAAAATAGCAAATAATGAGTGAATAAAAAAAAAGTGGAAATTCTACACAAATAAAGAAAATAAGAAAAAATGGAAATTATAAATCTACATTACATAGCTGAAAAGCAATTTAAAAAAAAAGGATGTAATGCATGATTTAAAAAGATTAAAAAAAATTAAGTTCATTTAAATTTGAATTTATAAAAATATATTCTTTTTCTTCATTGACAAAATATTCTTTATATCAACTTTTACTTTAATTATTTACACCTTTTCATTTATATCCGAACCTGTCCTTTTTCATTAATTTTTTTCTTTGGAAAAAATAATTTAAAATTGAAATAGAAATTAATTTTTATTCTTACAGTATTGGAGATTTAAATAAAAGAATGCTAAAAGAAAAATTTCCAAGAGGGATTGAACAAGATTGAAATTGATATGCCGGAAATTAATAGTTAATTACTGCTGAAAAAAGGGAACCATGGTAGAACTTTTAGAATTCTGTTGAATATGCAGAATAATAAATATAAAAAGCGGAGAAATCTATCAATTGATACAGGGGGGGGGGGATGACACTTTTCTGCCAAAGATAAAAACACAAAATAAATAAAAATAAGTTATGTTTTGTAATCTGGTACTTTGGAAACATATTTAATGTCAATTTTACACTTTGTCTTCTGAAAAACCATAGGTAATTTTTTACTCAACTGAACTATTTCTTTACCTTTTCGTATTTTAAATATTATATCAAGCGACTTTTGTGAATTGCATTCCTTCAAATGGCATAAAGGTGCAATTGCAGCTTTTTTTTTTTTTTTTTTTTTTTTTTTTTTTGGGGGGGGGGGGGGGGGGCAAAATGTCAAACTAAAGTAGCAGCTTCTGTAAAAATTCATCCAGATAATTTTTTTTTAATTACTTCATTTTTATGACCAATTTAAGAGAAAGAGGAGAGAAAATTCTAATTTGTATACTTCAGGGTGGCTACAGAGGAACTCTGAAAAATTGTTGATTCATTTTTCTTTGACAATCTTTGGCAAATTTTTATAATGATCTTTCATGTAAGATATGTCCTTGAGTAACATAACTAACAGGTAAAAAAGAAAAAAATGTATGTGCGATGTAGTACAATATTTATAAAATTTCAAAATTTCTTTAAAAATAAAATTTAGCTGAACATCCGTGAGCGGTTGTGGCCAAAAAGAAAAGTATCTTTGCTTTGGATAAGTTTAGTAAAAATTCGTTGACGAACATTCGATCACTGAATAATTTAAAATATCTAAGAAAGATAGTCTGTCTTGTATTTGCGATCTTTTTCTGAAAATCAACATTTTGCATATTTTTTCATAAAATAGCTTCCAAGAATCAAAATTCATTCTCTATTAAAGTAACTTTTTATTTCCCCCCTCAAAAGATATCACATACAGTGAAAAATGCTTAACATGGAACTGAGAGGACCAAAATATTTTTCAGGTTAAAAGAATTTAGCTTTAAAATATTCACACACAAAAAAAAAAGGGGGGGGGGAGATTATACTCACTAATATTTACAATTTTCTTGTTTATTTCAAAACAGCATCCAGTGAGTGCATTAGAAATCAACATTAATAAGATTTATGCTCTCTTGCTGATGACATTATTTGCTTTCTCATAATTACAGCTTTAGTTTTGTGAAAGAAGCACAAAACTGGCTCATTGTTTTTGTAGCTATTTCTATTAATGTTTATTTTTTAAGCAAGTTATACAACTAATGGTGAAAAATTCAGAAATGCATACACTTTATACGAGAAACCTTAGAACACTATTGAAGTGTGTAAATTTTAAGCATAACCATCACAGGCATGCATATAAACGCAAACCATTATATTTTTTTAAAGGATGTCTTATTGTCAACATGTTTAAGTATTAAATTGTTTGGACATACAAATACCAAAAAAAAAAAAAAACTAAAAAATCCTTTAGTTTCACAAAGAGCCCCTTATTCATAAATAAGTTGGACAGGGTGGCCACTCTTTCTCAGAGAAAAAATTCAGGGACATTTAAGGACTTTCAAGGATTATTTCATTTTCTTAATAACCTAATTTAACATGAACACACATATTGAAAATTCCTCGAAAACACTTAATACTATTTCATAATTGTTGAGAGACAATGTAAATTGGAGTAAGACCGTTTTAAGTAAATATTTTGATTTTGGCAAACACCATATTTTGATACCAGATACATTAAAACACGCTTAAGTTCCTGCTTAAGAAGTTCACATTCTCGGTTCCCAGTTTTTTTCCTATTCTTCCAATGTTAAAATAACCCACTTAAGAAGTTTCGTTCGAAACTCTTTCCCGCTTAAAAAGTTTTCTTGAACTTCCAAGTTCACTTTGAAAACCTGTTTTCATCTGCCTCTCTATATATCCCGTTCTCTGAAAAATTGCAGGCTCCGTTCATAATAGACCTCTTTGTCCAGAAATGTCTCTCCATAAAGTCCAATTCATCAAAATGCGCTCCGCCTCTACTCCTTCATTTTTATCTCATGTGCACACCTGTTGTTGGAATGTGGAGAGTGGATGTGTGAGTGAATGTGGAGAGTGTACCACCAGTGGTACTGTGACAATAGTGGCCGGCGAAAGGAAAAAGATGTGCGCACCTGTTAGTTTATTGTAACAGTATTGAATGATGATTAGGAAAGAGATTAGTCCAATTCTGCTTCTACACTATTCAGGGTAAGTTTATCAGTCGCTTTCTTTTTCAATAGATTTACCTGCCCCTTTTCCAAGAAGAATGAACCACCCACGCTCTCATATCTTTGGCTCTTTCAGTTCAAAGCTTTTTAAGTCAGTGAACGTCCTCTTTCTCTATCTCCAGAAAGTTTATGAGTGAAAATTTCTACTCTTCTCAAAATGTCAAGCAAGGTAATTAAAAGAAAAGTCTACAGAAAATGACTTGTTAAATGGATGATTGGTAAACTGGACAATGCTGGAGATATGAGGAAAGTGAACATTTTGGAATCCATCCATTTTATTTCATCTGCATGGGAGTTAATAACACCATCTGTGATTGCCAATCGTTTCCAAAAATCAGGATTCTTCGATGGAGAATTAACAGAGGAATACGACTTTGAATCAGATATTAAAGATGATTGGTAGACAGTACGAAGATTAGATTTCACTACATCGTTTATAGAGTATGTGTCAGCAGATGATTAAATATTGCCTAGTGAAGTGCTAACAGTGGATGAAATTTGTGAAGTTGAAGAAGATGATGAAATGGGTGAAGCTGAGGAAGAGGACGTGGGAATTCCTAGTTTTCCGGATGCTCATAAAGGACTAGAAACCTTTCGTCGTTTTGTCGAAAGTGTTGAAAATGTGCCTGAAGCAGTTTTTAAAAGCAGACAACTAGACTGCTTTCAAATACAGATTGCCGACCACAAAAAAAAAAAAAAAAACTATAACCGATTTTTTTTCTGTAAAATAGGTTCCAATAACATTTAAAGTCAAATTTCTCTAATTTCATAAAGATTGTATTCAGTAAAGGTAATTACGTTGTTTTAGGGCATTAACTATTTTTTTATATATGCAAAACAATTTACAAATTTAAACTAAAATTGGATATTATTTCAATACTATAAAAAAGTGTCAACTGAATACCTATGCTGAAATTATTCCATTTGTTTTTCAGAAAAATTAAATTCCCGTTTAATAAGTTTTTGCCATCCATTCCCTTGGAAAACTTAAGTGAGCTTTACTGTATTACTTAACGCATTTTTGTATGTATTATTTGATTTAATATAAATTTTAAACGAGGAAGAAAGTATAAGTGAAAGGGAATTTGCAAATTAGTTTATAATTATAATTTAATTTTTCTCCAATTCGACTGACATCCATAAACACTGCAGATACGAGGCAATTTTAAAGTAGATGAATGTTTTAAATGAACACAACTTTCAAATGTAAATTGTAAAAAAAAAAAAAACCAATAAAATCACATCTTTTTCTAACACATAATAATACACTGAACAGCAATATGTGCATGTACAAAGATTAAAAACACCACACTGTGCATTTTAGAACATGAACCTATTTCCAGAGCAACTATCGCGATTACACAATGCACATTCGAGGCATTTTCAAGGTAGATGAATGTTTTAAATGAACACAGCTTTCAAATATAAATTGTAGAAAACGCAATAAAATAAGATCCTTTTCTAACAAATAATAGTACCTAGAACGACAAACTTTGTATGCACAAAAATTATAAACATTGTTACATTTCAGAACAGAATTCTAGAGCAACTACCGCAAAAGAAAATTCGAACTTTCACCCGTCAACCACACAGGGTTATGTAATATTCCACTATCGGAGCCTGTATTTTTCATCTGTCACAGCTCAGTTCTCACTGCAGTGCCAGCCAAGTATGCATTTTGCATTTGTACATAGCTGCTCCATGGTATGTGGTTTCATTATTGTAGGGGCTGGGAATAACCGATAACACAACAAAAAGTCACCAATTGGATAGTAAAATTTAAGGATATTCCAGACTTCCTTTCAAAATTTAAGGACATTCCAGACATTCATTCAAAATTTAAGCACATTCCAGGCCTTTGATTTTTTTTTTTTTTTTTTTTTTTGTAAATTCAAGGACATTCCAGGTTTTCAAGGACGCATGGCCACCCTGGTTGGAACTTTGAAAAACATTTTCATATTAACTTAAAAGTAGTGCAATATTTGAAATTTAGCCAAATGTTACATTCCTATTAACAAGTAATTTGTAGATATTTAATTTTATCCTTGCAGCATTATACTTCAGTTGAGCAGATTTTAAAGTGTTCTGTAGCACCAGTTAGCAACTAACAGTTAAAAGTATGAACTGAATAGTTACAAAAAAGTACATCATGAAATGTGTTAATAGGTTATATTGGGTTATTCGGAAAGTAATGTCGATATTTTGCCTAGACAAAACTATTGAAGATAATACTTGGCATGTATTTGAGTTTCTTAGCGTAGGTGCTAGAGTGGAAAGCATTTTCCAAAATTCGTAACTTATGAAGGATAGGAGGCCAATTTTCATATATCCTGTGTTATCTCAAAGAAAAGAGATCATAAAATTCTTGCTGTAAAATACAGCCCTCGCGAATGCCTAAAAATCAATTTCAGAACATTTGGAATAGGATTCTTCATGGAGGGTACATGTGAAAAAAGGGAGAGTGCCATTTCTTTTAAAGAAAAGAAGTATTATTCATAAAACTATCCCTTTAAAATTTAACAAATATAGGTCCTATGCCTAGGCATAGCTTGTTTTTAAAACAGTGCTTGCTGAAAATTTATTTGTTTGAGTTGTATGTAAGAAAACGACATTACTTTTCCGAACAACCCAATAAAAGCCCAAAACAGGCCAAAACCTGGGCATGTCTGCATTTGCTTTAAAAGATGTCAACAAGACTTAAAATATTAAGATGTTGATTTAAAAATTCATGTCAAGACTGCCCTTCTTCGATGTAGTTTTAAATACACCAAATTTCACTTAAAAATTAGTAGAATGTTGTATGCTTCGTCAAATCACTATTTGTTTCATCGATAATGAAAAAGTAAAATTGCAGTTGTTGTCAATGCAGAAGTATGATGCATGCAGCATTATATCTTAGAGGAAAATTTAAAATTGTTTTCTTAAGCACTACCAGAATAACTGACAGTTATGAAAATTAAACGAACAATTCCAAAAATAGTGCATCATGAACAATAACACATTACTATTTAAACAAGGATCAAAACAAAAAAATAAACATGCAAAGATAAGAAGCTAATCAAAACATTTAAGTTAATTTCATACTTCTATAAGTTTCCTAAGCAACTAAATAATCACTAAGCCTCAATTTCTAACAAAATCTGCCAATTCAAAATATGTAGGTAATACCAATTTTTTTTTACTTTGTGTACTTTTATCAAATCTTAGAAATCAGTGAAGAACTATAGGCAAATTATTATTAGTTGGGTCTGGTGATCCTGATAGAGATATTCAACAAATACTAAACCTGCAAGATAGCTAAACAGAAGGGTTAGTGAAAAAAGGCATTCACCACACCAAAATCAAGGGTTAGCATGTTGGGGGTAACCAAAATCAAAGGTTACCATTCGACCATGACTCAAGGGGACAATTTAAACGCCTCATTTTTACGTTTACTCATTCATGTGAGTAATATCAGAACAGATATCTTTTGCAATTTAGTCACAGCAATTTTGTCTGTAAATCTTACAGTATCATGCCTACAGCATAATACTCTGGACCAGATTAAGACAGTTTCCTTTAGCACTCGCACCTAAACTGACAGTTATGAGTACTAACTGAACAGTTTTCCTGTAAAGTGCATCATGAAATGACTTTAAGCATTAATGCTTTCATAAAGATCAAGGCAAGAAAATGAGCATACAAAGTTAAAAAATAAAGGAAAACACTTAAAAATTTAAATTATCCTTTGAAAATAATGTCCACTGTTATCAGATATTTTTAAAGTCAAAATCAAGACCTCCTACATACTGAAACAGACCTGTTCACGCCAAGCAAAGGCTTGTCCGCTTGGAAATATGAAACCATTCACAGAAGGAGGGGGAGGGGGGGGTTGAGAAAAACGAAAGAGCAAGCAGTGATGTATGTTTTTAAATATCATTTATTTTTGCTCAAAATGCTCATCTGTACATTACTAATAAAATTATTTTGTAGGAAAGTCTACTAAATGTTTGTTATTGAAGAATACAAAACTGAATGTATGCTTAAAAATAGTGAGGGGGGAGGGCACGATGTTAAAAGGTTAGGAAATGCTCTTATAACCTATTAATGAAACAACAAACTGGTTATTTTATAGGTGTTGCATTTTAATTTGAGAGTAAGCATGTACCATAATTTTATATCATTTTGCAAAGCTACTATAGAGTTATCTGCCTAAGGACCATTGTCATGGGCAGAGAACTTTAAGGGGTTCCAATTCATAGTCAGGTTACATCTTGAGAAAATCACCCGAAACTCTAGACCCATAGCTGCACGATAGGCCTGAGCCATGATTAGACTGAATTGTGCGAATGAAAAACGTATGTCAGCGATATTCTATGAGGTTGTCATACAAATCAGGCTTAAATATTAATTGGATTACACTTAGATCAATTACCTATGTAAGACCCTTGAACTGAACCCAAACATGAGTGTAGCCAGAAGTTATGCTAAGAGGGAGGGGCAGGACCATAAAGGAAGACTATGGGTGCATTTGAGAATTCATCAGTTGTGCACCGGTAAAACCGGCACACAACCAGAGCGTTGGGCGGAGCTCTGGAAGTAACTGCGTTAGAAAACATTTCAGTTTTGTAGTGGTTGCCTGCTGAGCATGACCAGAGAGCAACCAAAATGACCCTGCTAGCAAGGTGGCTTATTCCGGTTATTAGCATAGTGTTGTCAATGTGTATTTTTGTTTTCTTGGCTTGGAATCAGATGACCGAAACCGGTTGACAACCACGACATCACTTAACAGGAATGACCGTAACCAGTAGCACTGGTGCATAACGGACCAGTGAATTCTCGAACGGGCCCTATTAAGAGTCCAAACAGGGGAATTTTGGAGGGGTTAGCTGCCCCCTACCTCATTGGCTACGGGAACCCAAACTTAAGAAACTTTTAAATTATAGTCACCATAACATCTTGCTACTTTTTTTAAGCACATTTATATACATATTATTCTTCCATCCCCCCCCCATCTACAGTGTAAAAACTTTTTGTATGAACTGCAATTGTTTACTTTTAGGTGTTTCTAACTGCTATAATTTTGCTATGAAAAGCATCCTTCAAAAAGACTTATTTTTTTCATATTATTAAAAACTTACATTGAAAAATATTTTTTATAAATAAAAAATCACATTAAGTATCCCTCTTCCTGTGGGGAAATATATTTGGAATATTAAGGAATATATTTGACAATCCGAAAGGAATCCAAATGACAATCATTATAAATGCATTTAATTTTTTTTCTCATTTAAGATATTTATCTTCTTCCAATGATTTTTTAAAGATAAACAGATATTACTGAAACAGAAAAAAAGCCTGTTTTATTTTATGAAAGTATATTTTAAAAGCAAAAGCTGTCTAAAATACAAGATTGATCTACTGAATTTGCATGTCCTTTACAAAAATAACCATGATTTTATACTGCCATCTGGTTGCATTAAGCTGTGTAATCCAGTTTCGTATGTGGACATTTTTTCTCTTAGAGTTTCGTTGAATCGAACAGGTCTGTTTAGAATGCAGATCTTGGTCACAAAATAGCCATTTAGTTCTAAACATTTTGCAAGCAACAAATATCAAAAATACATTTAAAGTAATATAGGTGATTAACAAACAAAAGTTTACCCTGCAATCGCAAATCTTTTAACCTCAGTTATTATAAAATTTAAAAAATATTTTACAAATGTTAGTTTATTGTCCAATTCTCGATATACAAGGTTCTATAAATTTTTAGCAATCAATAACAAAAGAATATTGCAATATTATTAGAAATTAATTGGATTTATTGGAAACAAGAGGCATGATTTCATAACATTATTTAAGAATGACCTAACTACAGTGAAATTTGTTTAATACAAAAATGCTTGACAAATACTATGTAGCAAGAAAAAGTATTTAAGTCCCCTCAGTTTCATATTAAACATTTTTCACTGGATATTTAACACAAAATAAGGTTTTTAGCACATAAGGTTTGAAATAAAATATTAAAATTCTGCATCTTCAAGGTGTGCATGCACAATGGCACCTTCACATACATAAAAATGCTGGGTAAATGGAGGAAGTTATGCCGGTTTTTATTTAATTTTTTTTTTCATGGGGGGGGGGGGGGGGGGAAATAAAGATTCGTAGTGTAGTGAATCGTAAATGTAGGTAAACCTTGCTTTCGGATGATACACTGCTATTCCCTGTGTACTCTTCTTTTAACTGGTTATTTTCCATTTCCTGATGTAAAGGAGCCTAATGATTACTGTTCTATGTGTTTTAAACAGGTATTTACCATATTTACTGCACTTTTTCTCAAAAATTTGAGGGCGTGTTATACAGAATTTTTTTTTTAACTTCTGCATGTGTTTCACAATATGTGTTCATGAAGAAATTTATTCCAAGTAGATAAACTGGAAAAATCTACCTCAATAAAAAAAAAAAATACTTGCAGCATTTCAATGTTTACACTTTATTGTATACGACATTGATAGCAACATTTTTTTTAACAATCAATAACAATTCTCAATACTGCTACTAGTATTATCGCAATCTTTGTCATGACTGGTACAATCAATGACCTCTTAAATGATTTCGTCTTTAGTTCCATTTAATTGAAAATTTCAGTCATTTTCAAAATCACTTGCACGTTAAATTTAAAGTGTGTGTTATACACAAGATAAAATTTCCCCTATTTTTCTTGTGAAGTAAGGGATACACATTATATATACGCATCTATACTATACACAAGTAAATACAGTATATTTTACATCAACATTAGTTCTTTGGGTGCACCTTCAATATACATCCAAGCTTGATTTTTGGCAAAAATGTTGTTTTTGGCTTCATACCTACACTGCACTTTGTGCAAATCATATTACACTTCAATAACCCTGTCTCACCCAAAAAAATCCTGATTGGCCAACAAATAACTCATAACAAAAATGATATTGGCTGCACCTTTCTTCCCGCACGTGGGTTTGTTACCCAACAACTTCATTAAATTCTGCTAGAAAATCCCTTGAAACTTCTTCACCACCTCTAGTAACACTTGGATAATTACTTGCATAATTAGAAGTCATCCTTAAAACATAAAATCCCAAAAAATAAATCATTACAGTACATTCTTAAACCTTACACCAAGCACAGTGACAACAGAAATGAGTCTGCACATTTTTTCTTGACTCTCATCCACTGGCCAAAGGGGGCTGCCATAAATAGCTTCCATGCAATGTCACCAAACCAACACGATACGGTCAATTTTGGCACCAAAAAATGAAGGATGTATATTGAAGCTTAGCCATTCTGGCGTCTTTGTTCTGGCATCACATACAGGACATGACAACATACACACTAATCTTTAAATACTTCACGAGTGCAGATGTGAAGTCAAGCATACGTACTTTCCTTCTAGGATGCAGTTTTAACACCCTTAGAGCTGATGGTACGACCATTCTTTTCTTTTTGTCATAAGGAGGTGGAATTCCCTCATAAACCTTTAGCCTTTCTAATGCAGCATCTCCTCGCTTTGTTTTGTGTGGAAGCATACCGCGCACAGTTCTCCAGAAAATTTTGCTGGGGGCACGAAAGTGGAAAGGACCTCTACCGGGATTCACATTACATCTTTTCCGCAAAAATGACAGATATTTCACTAAAAAGAAAAGCACAATTCATTCAAAATGCCACAAATAAATTAAACGAAACATCTATTTAACTTCAATAATTTAAAATCTTGAAGCAAATGTGCATGCCAGCACATTTATTTTAAATTATTGAAGTTAAATAGATGTTTCAGTTGTTTAATTTATTTGCAATATTTAACAACTATTAATAGTGGAACAGCAAATTAAACACGGCTGTTTGCATACAGTCATTTTATTATTTTCATCAAGTTGACCTTAAAAAGCATGAGTGAATTTTAATAACATTAATAAAATAAAAATATAAAGTAATTTTTAATTATTAGGTATTGGAGACTTCAATAAAGGGATGCTCAGCAAAAAATAATCATTTACAGAAAGAGGATGAAGAAAGATTAAAAATTTTTTCCTACATCTATAAATAAGTTTTGAAGACTGAAAAAATCTGAGTTTTTTTGTAAATTAGCAGATTTCTGGAGCAAATTAAAAATATCGGAAACTCTGAGCATTTCTCAGTTATAGCCATGCGTTGCCTTTAAAGATGTGCTTTTTTTTTTTTTTTTTTTTTTTTTTGAGGGCCAGTGTTTGCCCAGTTTATATTGGCTGTACAACTAGGCTGCTTAATCCACTTTACTTTTTTTAGGTTAAAAATGGTCCACTGTTTGCTTATTTGAAATTAGATGTTTCTAATTTTGCAGACGTTCTTTAGGTGAAATATGGACCAGTGGATGAAGACTTTTGAATAATTTTGTAATGCATTTGATGTTTTTATTTGTGTAATTTATGAGCAATGAATTTGTTAATTATTTGACTTGGCTAAGTTGATCATGCAAAATGGGTGCCGACAGCAACTATTGCTGTGTTTATATAGGAAGCACACCGTCTTTGTTTGATTTTACTCATTAATTTAATATTGCTAAACCTTAGATGAACAGATAATTCAGTCTTTATCTCCTTTATATAAGAACGTGGTATTTATATATTTGTTTATTCTTTGGATAACGCATTTAACAAATACAAGAATGATTTAAATTTATTGAGATCTTAATAAATTATAAAAGCAAAACTGAAACATTTTTATTATTACTTTGTCAGAATATTAAGCTTCCTAAAACAGTCATTTATCAATTATAGAACAAGACTATCTGGGCATTGATAAGGACTGCTAGCACTCATATCTATATTCAACATAGAATAATAATAGCACTGGTTTAATAATATGCTGCAATTTATTAGTAAGGAAGCAAGAAAAAACACTATACATTTAATTTTAAGTCCTTAAGACCTACAAATTTCAGATACACTATCACATAGCAGCCAAAAACCTATACATGATGTACATTACTTCAGAATAAATACATATGATTTTTTTACTTATTCCCTTACTCTAGAAAATTCCTGTATTGTAACAGATACAGCTGCTTGTCATCTATTTTAGAGCAATACTAACAAATAAACAAATACGCACAGAAAAATTTCATTTTCATTCCTTAGAATTTAGAGAGATTGTTGTTTTATAAGCATTACTACTAATAATTACAAAAGTTTTGTATGATTGTTTTGGGTGGCACAAAATGTCAAACCCTTCATTTGCAAAAGTCTTAATTTTCTGCCTGTATGGATGGCGGAAGTTGCTTTTTCAACTGAAGAAATATGAACCTTTTGCAGTCCCCAAAATGACCATAGAAATATCTTTATGTGTATTAAGTTTATAATTTCATTTGACCTTTCTTTTTTTAATTTGCTAAAATGTTTTTATACTAACAAATAAAATAATAATACTATATCTCATAAGGATAGCAGACCACCAATCAAACCAGCTGAGCTCTATTGAAAAATTGAGATTTCTGCTCATTTTTATATGTTTAAAAGAGAGACTAATTAGCATAAAAGATTTAACAGAGAACTTAAGATTGTAATAAAATTAATTCAGGACTTACATTTACTTCTAAAGAAGCTTCCAGATATGTTGATACCTTCACATCTTACAACAACAACTTTCTGTCCTAAAATGTTAGTTCATGCTTTAGTTTTAATTTTTACAGTTTAGTTGCAATACTACATGAATAACACACTTACTGAAAAACAAAAATTTACTAGATTTTCAATGAATAAATTAAGAAACAGGAGCAAATATTCATTTTTAAGAGAAATTGTAACTTTAAATAAAACATAGAAAACCTTGATTCAATTCGAAGCTTTTCTCAAAATCTGAATAGTTTTGTAGCTTGCAACATTTTTGTGACCAGTGCAACTGAATCTGAGTTTTAGAGATGTAATCAGGCCTGTCGAGAGGGGGGGGGAGAGGGGAATCCCCCCCAGGCCCGTGCTAAACTTACAAAAAAAAATCTGTATAGACAGAAATAGAATTAACGAAAACCGACACCAACTGGAATAAGCAAAGACAAGACGAGGTCCTAAATGAAACTGGATTGCTGACATTATGTACGCTCTTATATTTATTTTTTTTTGGGGGGGGGGGGCCGCCAGATATCCACCCTCCGGGCCCGAGTTTGTCTCTCGACGGGCCTGGATGTAATTAATAATGATTTGGAAGAGTACTGAATATTTGGCCTGTGGCTTAAGCCAGATACTGAATATACGGCAGCTGAATATTAAAATTTTTTTATTTCATTTATAAATAAAATGTCGCTTTTCAAATCAAATACTTAATAGAGGCTAATTAAAATTCATTTTATATTATTTGCAGGGACTTAAGAACATACACCAGTAAATTATCTGCAAAACTAAAAAAACTCTTCGTTATGAAAAGATATCTATTACAAAGTTAAATAATTATATTTGCAATTCAAGATATGTAACAGTGGCAGCCCATGGTCAAAAATGTTAGTGCAGCCGGAAAATTGGCTGTTAAGAGGGGTGACCGCTCCGAGATGTTTCACTGTACACTATTGCTATTTTTATATACCCTGCACCTCTCAGAGGAAATTTTTTTTTTTAAATCTTGATGCATTGCAATTTTTAATATAAAATTTGCAAGTGTACTTTTTTAATAACCAGGCATGAAAGCACGAAAAAGCTAAAAAGACTGAACTTTGCTGCGGATCATACAGAACAAATAAATAATTATTCATTTAACACATTCCTATTATTCTTTTATATGTATTCATTATTAAATTAACTAATATTTATTATATCACTGTATTCAGTATAACTAAATTCATTAAACTAAATTCATTAAACTAATTTTATTACTAAATCTCAAAATGTATCAGTGATATTGAAAAAGACTGAATTCAGTCAAAAGACTGAAAACTTTCATGCCTGAATAACCGAAGATAAACTCAGCAAACATCCAGATTAAAAAAATTTAACAATTTTTAGGATTTAAATAATTTTAATGGAAGAGAAAAGAGACTTATAACAGCTGCAAAACTAGAAAAATAGGATTTCCACACATTAAAACTTGGCAGGGAAACAAATTACACACTAGCCGGTATTTAACATCCAACTTACCATTTAAGAGAGTCTTAGCAACCAATGCAGATAATCGACCTAAAAGATGATTCTGTCCATCTATAATAATTGGCTAGGAAGAAAAAAAATGTTTACGAATTACTATAAACGTAATTTACTAGAATGAAGTAATAGAGCTCTCGGCGACAAAATAAGAAAAATTATACATCGAAGGCTACTTCTGGCATATTCGCTTAGGCTAACCAAGATCTCAAATTGAAAAATTAAATAAAATTACAGTTAACAATGTAGGATATTTTAAAATTTTTTAATTCATGTAACATCTTGCCGCACACCTCACATTATGTTAAAAGCATATACATAAAGTGACCAGACGTCCTACTTTTGGCGGGACAGTACTGATTTTTACCTGTATGTCCTGCTGTCCCCACATAACCCTAAAATGTCCCACTTATCCATTTCTGTCACGCCAAAGTCCTGCTTTATGAAAAATAAATTAACAAACACGAAAATGATTGTGTTCATCACAAAGTTTTTTGCTACTAGTATCTAACACCGGTTTTCTTTCATTGATGAAAATGATTGTTTTTTAATATGTATTAATACATACCCATAATCAATGGATTGGGATTCTATAGCTATTCTTAGAAAGCAAACTATTTTGGAAAATTATCCAAAGAATGACAATAAAAATATTATAAACCCAAGTTTCTATAAGAGGCCTATTTTATTTGTATATTCGCTGTATTTTTTCAACTCATTTTTCTCATTAAAGTAGAATATCAAATTATGTGTAGAAAAAAGAATCTTTCGGATGGGGGCCCAGACTCTGCGGTTCAAAAGTGTACTGCTTTTTCGTTTAGAAAAAAATGGTCACTTTACGTATACACAAAGAGAAAAGTAAAAACTAATGTCCCTCAAACGTTAACAATATAAGCACACAGAAAATTAATAACAACTAGACAGAAATTTTAGGTTATAGAGCAATATGGCAATTTTAAAATTGGCAAAATATAATATTTAGGTAGTACTAAGCCTAACACACAAATGTACGCTTTTGCGTAGGCTCCAGTTAAAAAGACACAAATACAAAATCCAAATTAGTATACATGATAAATGCGATCACATACAAATATATATTCAATAAAATACTCTTGAAAATTAATGCAGTTCGTGAATAAGAATTACCCTTTTCAGCGTATGGCCACGTGAGCACAAATTACTCAATTAACAACAAGCAATAGAAATAATTCTAGTTATACGTAAACAAATATGACCGATAAAATAAGAAATATTATACATAAAGTTTACTTACATTTTTACCGAATGTAGTCATTTTTAATTTAAATTAATAGGACCACCCTTTCCAGCACAGTTGATGACCATGCGTCTCTGTTATATGTGTTGCCAAATTTGTGAAAAAGAATCTTTAGAAACGCAATTTGTTGCCAGATTTAAATTTTATAACTGCGAATGCAGTTTTCAGCGGTATCGCAGTTCTACAGCAGGTTTGCAAATAACATCACAAGAATAGTGCTGTCTACTGTCTAGTTGTGGTGGGTAAAGTAAGTCCTTTTGAGGATCCGGTCCTCTGAAGGACCGACTCCTTCAGACCGGGGCCTTCGCAATTAGTAACGGGCCTGCGCGTGTATTTTGATGAGCCATCCAAAGAGGCCTACGGATGCTCGAGTCTTCATGTATACATCAGGCATTTCTGAAGCTTCCGAGTGCTTTCAAACGTTATTTAATGTAGTTTTAAGTAGTAATTGTGTAACTAATTCAAGTACGAACTCATGATTAATTTGTTTGCTATGATACATATTGACATAAAGAAAATAGATGCATATAATTTGAAGGAAAAACAAAGTAGCGTTTACTCTCATGATTCACGATTGCTTATTTTAGTTTCACAAGTGTATATTTAATATACTTTAAAATAACTAAATACACAAATGAGAAAGACATTTTTATAATGAATATTTCATGAACGTAGTCGTATTTCCTACGTTATTTTAAACAATTCAAGATTAATCTTTAACAAATGATGTATTAAACGCATTTCAGTGTTTTCGGGATATCCTGTATATTGGAGAAAATTGATAAAATACGCTCTATAGCGCGATCCCTAAATTAATTATTCTGTAATAAAGACATTTCATGTAGTATATATTATTCTTTTGTCGCTTTCTCAATTGAACTTAAGAATTGAGCAAGCATAATGAACGCTTGTACAAAATATTAACTACATTTGAAGTTTCTGTATAAACGGGCAAAAATCAATAATTTATAATTTACTGTATTTCTGCACTGTACCAGATGTCTTAATCACATTATCAAGGCATATATAACTGATAAATAACATCTTCAACTGGCAAAATTAAATTGTCTAAATAGTATCACAACGTCATGCTTATTTACAAGAATAAAAACTACTCAAGTAGTACGATTTCTGATTAAAATAATTTATTTATAAATAACACATGAGTAATTATTCACTAAACATGATTTACATACAGTGGAACCTCGATTAACCGAGCTTCGGTTAACCGAGGTTTCTGTTAACCGAGGAAATAACGAAGTCTAATTTTTTTTTCTCCTTTCCAAAATGAGCTTGGAAAAAATTATACACATTTTAGTTCGCTGTCCGTGTTTCATTTATTGTTTTGTCAAAAAAAAAAATCCATTTTACTTTTTAAAATTTACTACTAGAGTTGATTTCCTTTTTAAATATTTTTAGCTGTTAGACATAAGTTCATATATGTTTATTTTGATCATTTAAAAACATTGTATTGTTTTTTACTTTAAATGTTAGTTAAATTCGCAAGCACGGAAGGTTTTTATACATAGTTTCTATTAACCGAGATTTCCGATATCCGAGGTACTAGCGGTCCCAATTAGCTCGGATAATCGAGGTTCTACTGTATATATTTTTAGAATTTCTAAATACATTATAAGCGTTCACTTACTTTTACATTCAGAGCAAAATGTTCGAATTTTAGGATAAATTTTCATGAAAGAAAATGGCGCAAGGTTCACAAAACGATTACCTACATCTAAAGTTCTTTAGTACGACAAAAGTATAAAAAAATTGTTTTAAAATAATAAAATAATATAACATTTATAATACTTAGAATAATAAAATAGAATACTGTGACTGGGGAAAACAGGCCCCAATGATAAACTCATTTTTAGCGATGGCAGCTCATAAGCAGGCCCATTGCTTAGCGATGGCACCGTTCAGACCCAGTCCTTTTTGGATCTGCACCAAGGGAAAGGAACCGATCTGGCGAAATCGGAACCGATCCGGACTGAAAGGAACGACTCGGGATCCATTTGGCAGAAAGAAGTGGATCCGGATCCGAACAGACACGAATTAAATTTTCAGTCCAAATGATCATATCTTTCTATAGACCAGCATTTTGAGTGTTTTTTCCGTCATAATAAATAGTTGAACAGAAAAAATAACCAAATGTGCATTACTTAGCGATTTCATCAACAAAGATAATATTTATTCGTTGAAGCGATTTTTTTTTAACAAAAACTTTTTCTAATTATTATCTTTATAATATTGATATTGAATTTTGCTAGATTATTTAAATGCATAATTAAGGGAACTGCTGAACAACGGGGCATGAGGGGGAGAAAAGCAATAAACTTTAGGTTTACCATTGCCGATCTGTGGGAAGACAGGAGAAAATGTGCATTAAAACCTGAAACCGAGGACATTTTAAAAAAAATTTTAGAAATTTTATCTGCTTACATAATTACATTCAAATATCCTAAAATAAGTCGAATTTTGCATTGTTTCAAACCGAGGTCGTCCTCGGTTTGACCGATGTCCTCGGTTAGAAGGTGTGTATCAACACTTTTTCCTCGCTTGCCGGTATGCGCTAACACATACATACATACATATATACATCTCGTAAAAATAGCATAAATGAATTCAGACCTCAATACGTGTAAATACACCATAATCTCGAAGTCGAATTTTTTCATGATTACAATACCTCCCTTACACGGTACACGTTCAGAAATTAATAAAAGAAATTGTTTCATCTTTATTTAATTTTATTCTCATGTGCATTTTTTTACTACAAAACCTAAAATTAAAAAAATTTAATTAAAAAATACATTGTTCCTATTTTATTTTTTGTCTGTTTGCAGCTAATAAGACAGGAGCGTTTGTTCCTGGCTTTTTTCCTCCTCTGTGTATCAAGGTACAGTAAGACCTGAAAAATTCTAGTTTTATTTGGAAAAATATTGAAAGACATTTACAAAAGGATTATTCATTGCCTAGTTTAGCTAAGAGTTTTTTTTTATTTTATTAACCATTAAAAATCTATTTATGCTTGAGTACTTGGGTATTATTTTATTCAGGATAAGAGTAATTAATATGCTTTGTGGTTGAAATTTTATGTTAAATGCCCGCTTCCTCTTTTTTCATCATTGTACATTCTCATCCCTGTTACAAATACTGTATTTGACATTGTAAAATAATTAATTATTTGCCTTTTTCTTTTAGTGTGTACATTGGGAGACGCACTGCACGATACATGGAAATTTTTAAAACGATAAAAGAGATCTGGAAAGGCCTTTGCAATAGCAACAGAAGAATGTCGTGTGACAACAAGAAAGGATTTCGAAGGATACCCCTTCTCATCAGAATGCTCAGAATAACAACTCTGGATCCACAATCCCAAAGCACACATTATCTGCATTGTCTTTGTTTGTACATAAGTGCTATGCCCGACTCACTTGTGTCTGTAGATGAGGTGCGATACTTTCTCTTGCACCTCTTGAATGAAGTGGGATATCGGCATGTTACAGACACATACATCGATAAGTACACAGAAATCTTTGGCCAACAGCCAAGGAGTTTGGTGAATCTATGCCGCTGTGCGGTGAGGAGTACCCTGGCAAAAAAGGAATTTGCTACGCTCCCCAAACTTGTGCAAGGTCTGATGATTCCCAATACCTTAAAAAAATTCCTTCTGGGTGCTTCAGAGTCAAGTTTGTGGTCATGGGGCAAAAAGAAAGTTAAATAAAATTTCACTATAAAATATTTTACTTCTGCTTTTATTTATTATCTGATCTGTTATTTATTCACTTATTTTTTTTTTTGCCTGATAGGAGCACCAGTAATTGACATTTTTACACCATTTGTTATAATAAGCTTTCATTTCAGAACTGTTATCAAATGGTTCAGAACTGTTATCATTTAATACCCATTTAGACATTTGTCTTATATTTTATGATATTTTCTTTTACCTCCAAAGGTTTCTATGTTAGGTAAGGCGGGGCCGTCGTTATTAGCAACGGGCCTGCGTATGAGTTGCCATCACTAAAAATGAGTTTATCATTGAGGCCTGTTTTCCCCCAGTGACAGTGTTCTATTTTTTTATTCTAAGTATTATAAATGTTATATTATTTTATTATTTTAAAACAATTTTTTATACTTTTGTCGTACTAAAGAACTTTAGATGTAGGTAATCGTTTTGTGTATCTTGCGCCATTTTCTTTCATGAAAATTTATCCTAAAATTCGAGCATTTTGCTCTGAATGTAAAGGTACGTGAACACTTTTATAATGTATTTAAAAATTCTAAAAATATGTATGTAAATCATGTTTAGTGAATAATTATTCATGTGTTATTTATAAATAAATTATTTTAATCAGAAATCGCGTATTACTTGAGTAGTTTTTATTCTTGTAAATAAGCATCACGTTGTGATACTATTTAGACAATTTAATTTTGCCAGTTGAAAATGTTATTTATCAGTTATACATGCCTTGATTATGTGATTCAGACTTACATCTGGTACAGTGCAGAAATACAGTAAATTATAAATTATTGATTTTTGCCCGTTTATACAGAAACTTCAAATGTAGTTAATATTTTGTACAAGCGTTCATTATGCTTGCTCAATTCCAAAGTTCCATTGAGAAAGCGACAAAAGAATAATATATACTACATGAAATTTCTTTATTAAAGAATAATTAATTCAGGGATCGCGCTATAGAGCGTATTTGATCAATTTTCTCCAATATACAGGATATCCCGAAAACACTGAAATGCGCTTTAATACATCATTTGTTAAAGATTAATCTTGAATTGTTTAAAATAACGTAGGAAATACGACTACGTTCATGAAATATTCATTATAAAAATGTCTTCCATTGTGTATTTAGTTATTTTAAAGTATATTAAATATCCACTTGTGAAACTAAAATAAGCAATCGTGAATCATGAGAGTAAGCGCTACTTTGTTTTTCCTTCAAATTATATGCATCTATTTTCTTTATGTCAATATGTATCATAGCAAACAAATTAATCATGAGTTCGTGACGTTGAATTAGTAACACAATTACTACTTAAAACTATATTAAATAACGTTTGAAAGCACTGGGAAGGTTAAGAAATGCCTGATGTATACGTGAAGACTCGAGCATCCGTAGGCCTCTTTGGATGGCTCATCAAAATACACGCGCAGGCCCGTTACTAATTGCGAAGGCCCCGGGTAAGATGACCAGATTTTTGTAGTCAGAATCGGGGACATGTCCCCGATTCTGAATACAGAACTGGGGACATTTATAATTAATGCAATAATTAACAGTAATTTAATTGAAAAACAATGCAATAATTAAAAGTTGTCCCCAGTTCCATTTTTACATTCTGGGGACAATTTGAAAAATGTCCTGAAAATGGGGACGTTTGGTCACCTTAATGTTAGGGTGGTGCGAAAAACAATTTTTTTTTTTAATTTGAAACCTCACCATGTGCTATAGTTGTGATTTTGATAGTAAAATTAAACCCTGAAATTTGGATAAAATGTTTAATATCTTAGGCCCCCTCAAGATCCACGAATTTGGGAAATTATAGGAAAAAATGCTTTAAAATCAACTGCTCTTTTCATTAAAAAAATGAAATGTCACCAGGTTATTTATTTGCACTTTTGAGTCTATAAACATTTGTAAAAAACTAGCCGATGTAAAATTAATTCTTAGGCCTCCCCAAATCCCTTAAAGTTTGCCATTTTTACTCGAAAAAATAGCCTGATAAATTGAATAAACAAACTCGTCTACATCCACTTCATTACCAACATGAGCGTGATATTAACAAATCTCACCCTCTCACATACTTTTTGTAAACATCGTCCTGATTTTCAGCTTGCATTCTTCTTTAACCCATTCGTGCCTGGATATTTTTGCGACTTTCTTCGATTTTTGCTAACACCAGCAGTAATTGATAAATTTCTGATGTCAACTTTTTGAACAAGGGATGATTTCATTTAAAATCATTATGTATAAAAATTGAAATGTCAACATCCTACCTGGCCATATTAAAATATTTTGTGGAATTGAGGTTCAATACTCGCGAATAAAGGCTAGGAAAAATAAATAACGTTTTCGACTGATAGCGAAAATGCCGTCCCAAAAACGGACGCTAGGCATAAATGGGTTAAATTATTACTCCTCCTCCCCCCCTGCCATTCTATCCCATCTCCCACGACTGGGGCCATGTGTTGTGTTTTAACGATGCTATAGAGCATTTCGACGGGCGTAACCTCTTTGCGATCGGTCGCCGTCTTTCGTGACAGCTTCGGGTTCTTCTAATGTATTTCAATGAGAAAACCCCGATTTTCAAAATTAAAAAAAAAAGTATTAAATTGAATTTTTTGGATGATTGTAATGGATGGAATTTGTTAAGCAGGCCTTCGACATTTGAGTCCCATGTGGTGTTTAATATTTTAAAAAGCTTAACATATAATATTTTAACGATACTTTAAGAAACTTTTTCCACTGGTACTGCGTTCGGAAAGACGATACTGCGCACGGGAATAAACACGTTTGTTTTAAGATTCGACAGGTTGTTCGGATTGCTGTTTGTTTACAAATATCGTTGTGCATGCGAAATTTTCTTACATTGTTGACCAATGTTTAGCACAGAGGTTAAAGTCACTGACATTGGTAGATGTCTCAAGTGGAGGAACAGGGTTCTGTCCTCTCGCTGGGCTGTCGGTCTAGCGGTCAGGAGTTTTGGGCAGTTTTCTCCAGATGCAACATGAATACGCGTTAGATACCCAGAAAAGTCCTCCCCCAAGGCATTTCCCCCCCTTGTGTTTGTCCTTCCTTTGACGTGGATTTGTAAGCGGTTCCTCGTGAAAAGCACACAAATCCGAATGCATGTTCCAACAACAACTTGCATTGTTGCGAGATTTATGATAGGAATAAATTTTTATATTTGTGTTACATTTCATCGTATTTTCTGTATGACCTAGAAAACATAACACTAATATTTATATTAAAAAGTGTTTATTTAAATTCCTATTATGATAGATTCAGATTTTTTTTTTTTAACAGAAAATAAAATGTACTGCTTGTTATTATTTATCATAGTATTCTTTTAAGTATGTAAATGCCAGTAAAATATGACCAGTTATCCGATTAATTAAAAATAAAATGTAACATACGCATCGCATAACACATTTGTATTTGTAATTAATCTAATACGTATAAAAATGCCATTAAAAATAATCAAAGAAATCAACTAAAGGAAGGACGTGGTCCAATTAATGTAATCTGTACTTTGCTGTTTAATTATTTAAATTTAACAGTAAATGTGAGTGCAAAATGTAAATTTATGATAATTCCATTTGATCTAACCTAAAGCTTATGTGTTTTTATTATAAGATGAAAAAAAATTTCTGTTTAACAATGTTAACTGAAAACTGTACTAAACAATTCTACAATTAAATTTTAGAGTTTTGCTTCAAGCTTGAATCAGAACAGAAATCAAAAACTGAAACAAACTTAACATCTAAACCAAAACTGAAAATTGATTTTAAAACTTACTTTACTTTACCTATATTTTAGAACCGAGACTATTTTGCATATAAAGTTAAGTTTTGCTCCAAGTTTGAATCAAATCTAAACCAAACTCTAAATATGAAATAATAAAATTGAAACCATTTTCTCTATTTTATATAACGTTAGCCGAAAAACCAATGCTGTATATAGTTGTAGATTATGTGAAACTCCTCATTTTCTACTGTACCATGTATTAGTATAACAGTTTTAAAAGTATACAGTTTTATTAATCTGAACATAACTTTTATGAAAGCAGAAACCTTCAGTGTCAATAAATATCAAGTTAAACAGTCCTCATTTGAAATTAACCTGAATGTTTGTTAATTTCACTTTTAATAAAATTGTCTTCTGGGCTAAATTACGTAATAAAGCTCGTACCTTAAAGTGATTTCTAGTACTGCGAAGAAGAACATATAAAAAAATTAAGCTTTATGAAATGACGAAAATTTTCTGCAATTTTATACACCTTTGCCGCCTGTTACCTGCCAAAGCCACGATCATCCAAACTTTATAGTGGCCGATTGTTCCTATAGTCCAGGCAAATTAGACCAAAAAACAGCAAATGGGGAAAAAATTTATATATTTTTGAAACTTGGGGAAAACACTAATTGGGTATGTAGTTGTATGAAACAGAAAAGTTCCCCCCTCTCGGGGTGCCGCGTCCCCCTTTTGGCCCCCCCAAAAGGTCACTTTTTTAGATTTTCACTTCTATCTCAAAAACCGTTCGTCTTAGCAAAAAAATGTCAATTACAAAATGAAAGCTGATAAAATTTCCTACAAGATTGTAATTGGTTATTTTTTTCTATATGCAATAGCTATCGAGATATGTTTTAGACAAAATCGCAAATTTTTAGAAAACGCTTCTTTTTATCCCGATTTTTAACCAATTTTGTCTTTTAACCCTTCAACCCCTAGTTTTACAGCAATTGTTTTCGTAACAATGTTGTAGAGTATTCAATTACCTTTAAAGTGAGTTATTATTTGTAACTTTATCTTTAAATGATCAAAAGTTATGGCAATTTGGAATTTTCAATAAATTTAGCAAATTCGAATGAAAACTATATTGCGCTTCAAAGTTCGACAAAATCTAGGAAAAAAAATATACAGATTTGAAAGTTGAGAAAAACATTGATTGGGGATGTAGTTGTATGAAACAGAAAAGTTCCCCCTCTCGGGGGGGCACGTCCCCCCTTTAGCCCCCCACTAAAAAGGTCCTTTTTTGGGATTTTCACTTTTATCTAGAAAACCGTACGTCTTAGCAAAAAATTGTCAGTTACAAAATGAAAGCTGATAAAATTTCCTACAAGATTGTAATTGGTTATTTTTTTCTATATGCAATAGCTTTAGAGATATGTTTTAGACAAAATCGCAAATTTTCGGAAAACGCTTCTTTTTATCCCGATTTTTAAACAATTTTGTCTTTTAACCCTTCAACCCCAGTTTCACAGCAATTGTTTTCGTAACAAAGTTGTAGAGTATTCAATTACCTTTAAAGTGAGTTATTATTTGTAACTTTATCTTTAAATGATCAAAAGTTATTGCAATTTGAAATTTTCAATAAATTTAGCAAATTCGGATGAAAACTACATTGCGCATCAAAGTGCGACAAAATGTAGGAAAAAAAATATACAGATTTGAAAGTTGAGGAAAACATTGATTGGGGATGTAGTTGTATGAAACAGAAAAGTTCCCACCTCTCGGGGTGCCGCTTCTCCCCTTTAGCTCCCCCCTCCCCAAAAAGGACCTTTTTTTTGGAGTTTCCCCTTTATCTCAAAAACCGTGCATGCTAGCAAAAAAATGTCAAATACAAAATGAAATCTGATGAAATTTCCTACAAGATTGTTATGCGTTATTTTTTCTAGATGCAAAAGCTTTCAAGATATACGTCTTAGAAAAAATCGCAAATTTTTGGAAACGCTTCTTTCTTTTTATCACTATTTCCCACTAACTTTGCCTTATAGCTCTTCAACCATCAGTTTGACAGGAATGGGTTTAAAGCAAAGTTTTAAAGTATTCAATTACCTTTAAATTTAATTTTTATATGTAATTGTATTTTTAAATGATCAAAAGTTACAGCAATTTGAAATTTTCAATACATTTTAGGGAATTCGAATGAAAAATGCATTGTGCGTCAGAATGCAAGAAAAAACCTAGGAAAAAGCTTATAAACGTTTGAAACTTGGGAAAAACACTGGTTGGGTATGTAGTTGTAAGAAACAGTCTCTAGGGGTGCCGCGTCCCCCCTCTTAGCCCCCTACCCCTCAAAGTTCCCTTTTTAGATTTTCATTTTTATCTCAAAATTGGTGCTTCTTAGCAAAAGCATGCCAATTACAAAATGAAAGCTGATAAAATTTCCTAGAAGATTATAATTTTTATTTTTTTATGTATCGAATTATTTATTATTCTATATCTTTATTATTAGTATTTTTTTTTCTATATCGAATATTTTTTTGTATATCGAATAGCTTCGAGATATGTTTTAGTAAACCTCGCAAATTTATGGAAAACGCTTTTATTCATCCCATGTTACGACTAACTTTCCTTCTAGCTGCTGATTCTTAATTCAGAGAATCGAACAGACGAATTATCAAAATTTGTAATCTCCTTTTTTCAAGAAATTCCCCTCTCTTCTGTTACATTTTCCTTATCTTTAAATCATTGTCCGAAAGTCTGGAAAAATTCTTCAAAAGACGGCCAAGTGAAATGAGCGGGGATAACAAAGAACAATTTGGAACCTAGAAACTGGGGGTGGAGAGAACTGAACTCATCGCTCTTTCTAGTTTATATGAAACGAAAACCAGCTCCAGAAACAATATTATTACTAATTTCATGAGGCTGCATTCAAACTTGTGGAAAGAAATGCACGTGTGTGAAGGTCAATTTGCGCTGAACAGCAATGTGCAGGAAGACTATGAAGATACATTTTTATAAAAATGAAATTGTTCCATAGGTTTGTTCCACTATTATTGTACAGATGTTGCACTCAAGAGAAAGTAAGTGTGCTATAATTATGCAGTAATTTTTTTATTAATTTTTCTGACATTATTAATGCTGATGATGAATGATCACTGAAATGCAAATATCAAAGTGCATAATATTGAACAGATGTATCGCATTACAGAATTCTATTGATGTAAAAAATATCACTCTCAAAACATTTTTGGGGGGTTGGGAGAGGGGGTTAATTTAGACTTTAGTACTTACATTTATGTGTTAAATATACGTTTATATACGAATAAAATGTAACTAGTTCAGCAGAAACAATAGGAGGAAGAAATAAAAAAAAACGAAATAAAACCAAATCGTACGCTTATGTAATATAAATTATTGAAAAAAAGAGCCGTTTTGCATTAAAAAAAATTTGAAGAAAAGGGGGACGAGCCCCCAAGGTAGAGGAACTTTCCTGTTTCTTAATATTGCACCCCCTACCAGTGTTTTCCCCAGGTTTCAAAACTTTATAAATTATTTTTCAGATTTTGTCGTACTTTCGAGCAATGTAGTTTTCATTCGAATTCTCTAAAATTTATTGAAAATTCCAATTGCTATAATTTCTGATCCTTTACAGATAAGATTACAAATAATAACTTATTTTAAAGAAATTGAATACTCCTGTAAAAGTGAGGGTTGAAGAGCTAGTATAACGCATAGTGGAAAATTGTGATTAAAAGAAGCGTTTTCGAAAACCTTGCGATTTTTTCTAAAACTTATATCTCGAAAGCTTTTGTATCTAGAAAAAAATACCCGCAACAATCTTGTAGGAAACTTCCTCAGCTTTCATTTTGTAATTGACAATTTTTTGCTAAGACGTACGGTTTTTTAGATAAAAGCGAAAATCCCCAAAAAGGACCTTTTTTGGTGGGGGGCTAAAGGGGGTAAGTGCCCCCCCCGAGAGGGGGGAACTTTTCTGTTTCATACAACTACATCCCCAATCAATGTTTTCAGGAACTTTCAAATCTGTATAATTTTTTTCCTAGATTTTGTCGTACTTTGATGCGCAATGTAGTTTTCATTCGAATTTGCTAAATTTATTGAAAATTTCAAATTGCAATAACTTTTGATCATTTAAAGATAAAGTTACAAATAATAACTCACTTTGAAGGTAATTGAATACTCTACAGTTTTGTTACGAAAACAATTGCTGTAAAACTGGGGGTTGAAGGGTTAAAAGACAAAATTGGTTAAAAATCGGGATAAAAAGAAGCGTTTTCCCAAAATTTGCGATTTTGTCTAAAACATATCTCGATAGCTATTGCATATAGAAAAAAATAACCAATTACAATCTTGTAGGAAATTTTATCAGCTTTCATTTTGTAATTGACATTTTTTTGCTAAGACGAACGGTTTTTGAGATAGAAGTGAAAATCTAAAAAAGTGACCTTTTGGGGTGGGGCCAAAAGGGGGGACGCGGCACCCCGAGAGGGGGAACTTTTCTGTTTCATACAACTTCATACCCAATTAGTGTTTTCCCCAAGTTTCCAAAATATATAAATTTTTTCCCCCATTTTTCCTAATTTGACTGGACTACTACCTCTATTGGGGAATATGCGCAGAGAAAGTTTCAGCTTTTATACTATGACCGCGGGCTCTTGCTCTACAATAGATGAGTACCGCAGTGTAAATACACTGCTCAAAACAATTAAAGGATATTGTAAGTTTTATATAAAATAAAGATATAAGCGAATTTTTTTTTTGCCGAAAATGGAAGAAGAGAATCACAAATGCAAATTTTTCTGATTTTCAAACTGTGGAGTATGCTAATTTTGAGTTCGACGTCAAAAACGTCGCTTCAGCGGCAGCGAATGAGCGAATGAAATTGGACTTTCAACTGAATAAAAGACAATGACGAGAACGATGATCGGCATTCGGTGACTGCCTTTGTTTCGATGAGTACGATGTCTCAGCGAAGTCATTTAACCGATTCAGAAACTTGGAGAGTTGTCGGTAGGTTAGAAGGGGGCAAAACTCAAGCCAAAGTAGCACAAGCCATTGGAGTGTCACAAAGTGTGATTTCCAGGATCTGGAACCGGTTTTTGGTGACTGGAAGTGCAGGCCGAAGACCAGGGCAAGGTCGTAGGCGCGCAACAATGCCCAATGAAGATCGTTATTTAGTGTTAACGGCTCGGAGACACCGGAATATGAACGCTACTCTTCTCCAACACCTTCGCTCGGCTACTGGCACCACGGTTTCACCACTCAGACTGTCCGAAACCGGCTCCATGGTGTAGGTCTGTATGCTCGCCGACCGATGGTATGTGTTAGACTAACATCAAGGCATAGTCGCGACCGCAGGGAGTGGGCAACAGAGCATGCTAACTGGAGGAGAAATGAATGGAGCAATGTTTTTTTTTCTGACGAGTCCCGTTTTTCAGTTCATCCTGATAATAGGCGTATTTTCATCTGGAGGGACCGTGGCAGTAGGAATAATCCTGCGTTCGTGCACGAAAGTGTCAGCTTTGGTGGTGGGGGAGTGTTAGTGTATGGTGGCATCTCCATTGACGGGCGCACAGACCTCTACATCATTCGAGATGGACCTCTGACTGGTCGCCGATATAGGGATGAGATCCTCAGACCTATTGTAGTCCCTTACGCTGCAGCAATCGGAGATGACTTCATTTTAATGGACGATAACTGCAGGCCGCATCGTGCTAACCTGGTGGAGGATTTCCTTTTGTACGAATGGAATGGCCAGCGTGTTCTCCAGACATGAATCCAACAGAGCACGTTTGGGACGCTCTAGGAAGACGAGTTGCTGGCCGCCAACCACCCCCACAAACTCTCCAAGAACTGGAAAGAGCTCTTCTGGAAGAGTGGGACAGAATACCCCAACTCGTGTTTAATAGCCTCATTGACTCCATGCCTCAAAGGTGTTCAACGTAGCTGGCCGTCCGTGGAAACCATACCCCCTACTGAAAATGATTTCCTTTGAAGAAAACACCTTTTCTTATTCTTTTTTTCTCATATGCACAAATTGTGTTTTTTTCCTTTTCTACACAAATGCGCAATAAAATGAATTTTTTTCTGCAAACATGTGTGATTTATTCTCATATAACCTACTACGTCTGTCGACCACGTATCAATCAGCTAAAAAGTTTCCCAGCCACAAGATCCACCTAAAACCGCAATATCCTTTAATTGTTTTGAGCAGTGTATTTATGATGATAATGATTGATGAGGAGTTCGGTGATGTAATGAGACTTCGGAAGAATGACTGGATGTTTGATATCTTTTGGCAAATTTGAATTATGGAGCCTTCCACCAACTCGTAGCATTTTCTCCTCGTCCAAATATGGATGCAATCCAGTAAGCTGGTTTGATTGCTCCAGCTTTTCTATTTAGATAGAAGTTCAATTTCTTCAGAAAATGAAATTGATTGAACATATTTTAGTATAAATGCACGCGCTCGATTCATTTCTTTGGTCTGGAGATATTTAGTTTGCACGACATCGATTTTTTTCAGATTATTAATAAATCTGAGACTCCAGGCTACAACTCGTAGAAGTTTGGTCCAAGATGAAAATTTCGAAAATAACTTATCAGGGAAGGAATTGCTACTCACTGTGAGGGACACTTAAGTTTTTAATTTCTCAGGCTCTACAATCTCATTTGGAATCTCCTTAATACTGCGCTGAGGCCAATCCTCTCTCTCCTTACTCAACCATTTGGGACCTATCCACCACTTATCGCTGTACTCTAAACTCTCTGCTGAAATACCTCTAGTTTGAAAATCTGCCGGATTATCCTCTGACGGACAATATTGCCAATCACTCGGATTTGTTTTCTCCTGGATTTCTGAAACTCTATTTGCAACAAATTGCTTGCACCTTTTAGGGCTTCCTCTTACCCAACTCAAAGCAACTAATGAATCACTCTAATACATGACTTTTCCGACTGAATCACTGAAAATACTTTGCACGTAATTTCCTATTCTTGCACCTATCACAAGAGACATCAATTCTAATCGCGGTAATGTTAGTTTCTTAATAGGGGGCACTCTGCTCTTGGACATGACAAATTACACTTCCCCCTTTTATCAAAAAATCTAAAATAGGCCACACATCCGTAAGCGCTCTGCGAAGCATCACAAAACACATGCCCTTCAACGGTTTTATCCACACAATACAATCTAGCAAACTATTTCTTGGAATGGTTATAACACTCAGTTTGTCAACTTCATCACACCACTTAGCCCACTTTCGCCGCAGGTCTTCAGGTAACTCGCCATATCAATCGATAGCTCTTTCCCAAATTTCCTGTAACAAGCATTTAATCCGCACAACAAATGGCGAAATCAAACCCACGGGATCGAAAATACTCGCGGCTGTCTGTAAAACACATCGTTTGCTACTCCTCAACCTTTTCTGCGAAGCTAGTAATCCTTTCACGTCCAACGACAACACATCTAGCTCAGGATTCCAATTCAAGGATTTCATTTCGTCTGAGCTTACTGCCTTCGGTTTGGAAATTTCAAAGTCTTTAATTTCCTCAACAACGATTTTATTTTTAGAAAAATCCCTTGCAGTTCATCAAAACGCTTTTTAGCCAAATAGAAATCATTTCCTAATTCACTCGGATTAATGTTCCAAAGTAAATTCGTTTCGTATCTACCGTTTACGAATTTTAAATCACTTTCGAATTTATCAATAAGCGCCTTATCACTTGCATTTAGCTCTTCCTTTTCTTTTATTCCCAAAGCCTCGAGATCCCATAACACTTGGATATCTGACGCTGCGACACAAAAATTAGCTGACACCGTATCTTTATTAACTGTTACTCTCTTGAGTTCCTTGCAAGGCATAAACAAAAATTGTCGGTACACAAGTGATGGTCTGATTTATTTTTTCAAACTGAGATGACTCAACAACCCGAAAAAGTGCCTCTGCTCCAATTAAAATTTGGACATCTGATAAATTTTCACAACAATCGCCAAGATTTAAACCTCGTTCGCGCATAATTTTTTGTGCGTCATCATTTGGTATAGAAATTGGAGCAGCTGTAATTGTATCTGCGACCAGCACTTCTATTTTAATAAACTGATCTGGGTTAAATCTACTCATCAAATTTATTTCCACAGCCTCATAGATTTTCTCTCTGGGCTAAATTTTCCTTTCTGATGGATTTTAATTTGAGTGATCTAGCAAGCGATTTCATGCACCAGTTTCGCTCTGACCCGTTATCGCACATAACTCTGGTTAATTTATTGAATTCCGATCTACCATTCGGGCAGCTAGCATAAACACCACAAGTGAGCAACAAAACCGATGGACTGGCACTTGAAACAGAAGCGTTACACTGAGTGTGGGAGACGGCGGTGCCTGTTCCGTTCTTTGGAGTAGTTTTATTTTGATTAGTCTCCCTTTGAAAATGAATCATTTCGTTATGGGGCAAACCACAGAAACAATTTTTTGCTCGTCATTTCTTCGCGTAGCAATCACTTTTAAAGCATTTCCAACATAATTTATTACTCTTAAATACAACTCGTTCATTTACTGAAAGCCTTTTAAAATTAGGACACTCGCTTAACACATGATTTTCATTTGATTTACACATTGGACACTTAGACTTTTCCACTCCTGAAATATACACATTCGAAACTTTTTTGAATTATTACTGTACCGATATGGGTTGTTTTGGCTTCGGTATTTTTTTTCGTAGTTTGGAAATGGTTTCGCGGTAAAGGATTCTAATTTAGGTTTACCTCTAGCAGACGAATAAATATCACATTCACGACTTAAATCTTGAGGTCTGAGCCATATCTCTCCCTACTTGACAACGACATGGGTTTTTAATTCTTGGTCAAGTTCAGCAAAAATCTTATCAGCAACTATAAGCTCAATTAAATACCTGAATTCACTCACTTGTCTTAACTGACAATAATACTAAAAATTCGAGTTTAATCTTGAAGCATATTGCACGAAACTTTCGGATGTGAATTTTTGGGCGTTCTGAAATTGATTTAAGCATTCTTGGAGAGTTGGTTGAAATTTTTTTAAAATAAGACTTTTAAGCTTACCGTAATCTTTTGTGTCTTCTTCGCTAACATAGACCATTAAATTAGCAATTTTTTCTCCTAAAATATTTAACAACATTTCCGATTTTAAATCTTCGGGTACATCCTTCGTTCTAAATGCTTTTTCAAGGGATTGGAAAAATAAGTTTAAAGATTCCGCTTTTGAAGGCACTGAAATAGTTGGGTTTTTTATACTTTTAATCAAATTTTCGGTATTACGGTTAAGGGAATCGAACTCAGAATTTTGATTTATCGGTATTTCCTTACGAATATTCGCTAACTCTACCTCTCTTTCAAGTTGAGCAAGTTTTAATTTTTCCAATTCAATTTTAACCCCACTTCTGACACCAAAAATGTTTGAACTACGACAGAAATGAACTGACACTAAAACTCTAAAAAATTACTAAGAAGAGAGCCATGATGCTTCGATCACTTTATTTCACACACACTGATGACTATGTACAATGAGTAGTTCTCTCTGCACAAAAGCGCCCTCTATGAATGGAGTTACACTTGTGATTTACTGGGAGCGTTAACAATAACATTTTAAGGGTCTGAACGGAGAGAGCGTGGGCGAGAGCTGGGTTTGAACCCAGGGACTTGTGGGTGGTAGAATGAGGCGCGATCCAGCTCGGATAAAAGGTACCTATTCGACTGGCCTTCAACTGCCGGGTATTGTGTGCGCGGAGGTGATCGTGCCGCCACACTACTCCCCCCCTAAAGAGTCAGTCGGAGGCTGACGAACGATATTCCAAGCGTTATGGAATGCTGCCACTCGTTGTGGACTTTGTGGGGTTGCTGCCGCTCGTTGCGGACTTTGAAAGAGGGGGGGGGGGGGAGTCAGATGGGAATGTCGAACCGTCCTCCCTCCGCGAGGCGGATTTCATAGGGCGGGTTGCTCGACTATCTGACTAGAGGGAGAGGGAGGCAAGGGCGGTCCGAGGGCGCTTCCTGTGTTTTGGATCAGTATGATCGTACTCCGGGAGCTCGGCGATAATATCGTTCTCCAGGTCGTACAGGTGATTGTAGAAATTCGTAGTTACCTTGTGAAGGTACTCTCTAAGCGGTGGAATGTTTTGATCTCGGCGGATAGTCTTGTTTGACATGAAGTGGTGTCCACGTCGAATTTTTCGTAGGATGGCGTTTTGTTTAGCCTCGATTTTTTGAAGGTTGGATCTGGCAGAGCTTGCCCAGACCGGGGCCGCGTAAGTGGCCACGGAGCGAACGAATGCTTTGTACAGTAGGGCTTTGTGGCGATAGTTAAGTGCTGGGGCGTTGAAGAGGGGGGAAAGCTTTTGGTAGGCGGCTTTCATTTTGTAGGCTGTTTGTAGGAGATGGCGGTTCCAGGTCAATGACCTGTCGATAGTAACTCCGAGGTAAGTTACATGGTGACTCCAGTCTATTGGTGTATCGTTTACGTGGAGTCTAGATGGTGGCCTTTTGAAGGTAAAGGTGAGCGCCTGGCTCTTGTTGGCATTTATCTTTATGCGCCAGGTGCGCATCCAGTTTGTAATTTTGTCAGTGTGCTCCTGCATGTGTCGATGGAGGGTGTGGTTGTTTATGGCTTGTCCTATAATAGCGGTATCGTCCGCGAAGAGGGCGATAGAGGTATTATGGTGCCTTGGGATATCATTAATGTACAGGTTGAAAAGGGTAGGCCACAGGATTGATCCTTGGGGCACCCCGCTTTTGATTGGTCTGGTGGTCGAGAGTGAGTCGTGGACTTTGACGTTTAAAGTCCGGTTTCGCACGTAGTTGTGTGTCAGATGAATGTAGGCATCAGGAATGCTCAGTTGAATCATTTTATATATGAGGCCAGTGTGCCAAACCTTATCGAAGGCTTTTTGCAGGTCGAGTAGAAGGATGGCAGCGCGTTGGTTGTTCGAGATGGCTTCATGCGCGATCTCGACGACTCTGACTAACTGTTGGCAGGTGCTGTGTCCCTCTCTGAAGCCGAACTGCTCAGGCATAAGGATGTTGTTTAGTTTGAGATGGCCTTTCAGTCTATGTGAGATGATTTTTTCCGTAAGTTTGCTTAGCGAGCTTAATAAACTGATAGGTCTATAAGCCGAAGGTTTGGTGTGATCCTGCCCGGGCTTTGGTATAGGACAAACTGTAGAGTTTTTCCAGGGTAAGGGGAAGTGAGTGGTTTGTAGAATGGAGTTGGTGAGATTTGTGATTTGAAAAAAAATGTTCACCGGTAGGTTTTTAAGCATCATGTTTGAGACTTTGTCCGGACCTGGGCACTTCTTTGTGTTCAGGTTTTTGATGATGTTGAATAGCTCCGACGGTAGGGCCGGGGGTATGTTGTATGTAGGTGGAGTGCTAAGGTAGTGGTCCACACGATTTGCGATGCCATCATGGAGCGGCGCGAGGTTTGGGTCATCGTTCTCATTTGAGAACTGGACCTGGTACGTGTTTGCAATAGCGTTTGCTTTGTCCGAGTCGTGGATGAAGTAAGTATTCCCTTCTTTAAGAGGGGGGATGTGCTGACGTTTGTGGGCTAGGCGCCTAATGGCCTTCCAAACGGAACCGTCCTGAGGTGAAAGTCCTTCTATGTAGGACGTCCAGTTTTGATGCCTGTGGTTTGTGATTTGTATTCTAACCTCGGCACGGAGGCGGTGGAACAGAGCTCTGTCCGAGGGGTGGCGGGTGTACTGGTAGGCCTTTCGGGCCAGATTTCTATTGTTGATAAGGCTTCGGATATGAAGTGGGAGCTTTGCATAGCTGTATTCACTGTTTGGGCGAGAGGCGTTGTTGAAGGCGTTTAGAATGGTGTCCGAAAGCCTTTGGGCTTCAGTGTCAATTTCGGAGTTTGTTTGAAGACTAACGTCTTGGTAAGGGATGTTGAGGAGGTCCTCGGTGAACTGTTGCCAGTTCGTTTTGAGCCTTAAGCTAGCTTTTGTGATGACGTTTGTATCAAGGTCGAACTGGACCGGAAGGTGGTCCGAGGCGAAGTGATTAATTGTCCGACAAGTGATGCACTGGCGTAGCCAGGGGGGGGCCCACCGGGCCCGTGCCCCCCCCGAAATTTTTTCAGTTGTTATATATATATTGCAATTTGCAAAAAATGGATCGTCTCATGAATCCTTGTAGTGTGATATTTGTCTAATATTTTTGATAAACGTTTTCTAGATCCTTTCACATTGAGAAGGAAGTAAAAAAACAAGTCAATAAAAAGGTTAAAAAGTGCCTTTAATCACTAACCCGTGGTGACTTTCGACACGCCTACACACCAGAAAAATATACGTTTGGGCAATATCCTACACCACGGAATACTAAAAATTTCCCCCTCCCTATAACCTCAGCTCGTTACTGTTGTACCCTGTGAAGTTTGTATCCCCAAGTGTTATCAGCTTTCATGGCCACCTGTGGTATTTTTAAACTATGGTGTATACAAAAATAGTACTTTCTACTAACGATAAAATTACAAGGAGGGGCACAAGTTGACCCTTTCCCCACCATTCCCAAGGTCCAGATGCTCGTGTTTTTGACTAGCGTGTTGCTCTGTACAGTTGGTGGGTTCGAATAGAGATTATGGCCTCAAGAAAGTGCCCGTTGAGTAGAAGTATAGGAGAAATTTTAAATAAAATTCTAAAAATTATACATAAGTTTGCCTGCTAACAATGAAGACTCAAATCTACAGGAAACGGACAAAGCAATAGATGAACAGATATTTCCAGAAAACTTCAGAAAGCACATCAGGAAAAAAAACTTAAGTAAATACTCAATATTTCATTGTGTGTTTTTAAATGATAATATAAACGATGACATAATATTTTCTTAAGTATGTTGAAAAATTTGTATTGTCGTATTTTCATTAATATGTAATTTAAGAAATGTTTCCATTATACCCACCCTTTCAACTGACAAGAGGGTAAATCTGTAATTTGTTTTTCTGTTCTAAAGTTTTATAAAACTTTATGAATACTATTTTACATGCTCTGGTGAAGAATAAATGAATATTTGAAATATCTAGTGATGCACTTGATATCCGGCTGATTTATCAATATCCGAAATATCATCGGATATCCGAATCACAATCACCGGATATCCGGCTCACGACTAAATAAGGTCTATCAACAGTCCACTAAGTATCCAACAGTCCACTAAGTCCACTGTATTTTTTAAACTAAAATTACTCTCAGTAATGTTTTCTTCTTAATATTTTTACTGCTCACAGTTTAAAAAAAAAAATTAAATATTCATAAGTGCTTTCCTTTGTAATTTAAAACCGCAACCAATGAGAACAGCAGTTTTGCTTTGAAAGTAATCTGATAACAGCAAACCATTAATGCACTACCTTATTCGTTATATTAAAGTTTATCAAATAATATTAATTAGTTTATTTCTCCCATGAATCACTTTTTAAAATCTGTTTACAAGGAATACGTTCAATAAAAGAGAAATTTCTCACAAGCCTGAGCCTGGTTTGGGCTCGGGCTGAGTCCATCTCATCTCTAGTGCCCACCCCCCCTGACATATATATGGCTCACCAACTGGCGATGAGTGCAACCCCTCCCCCCTCAATAATTTTAAGAACTTATCCGTTCTGGAAAAATACTGAATGCAAATTTCCAAAAAGCAAGAACTTTCGTCAGCATTGTAGGAGTACGCAGAATGGAAGTAGTATGTTGCCAAAGTAAAGAAAGCGAAGTTATAATTTTTATGTATTGTTAAAATATTACAGGTTTGAGAGTAACTAAGTGATATCATTTCATTCACTTTAGTCGTAATTATGTGATGCACGAGCGAATATTGACACATATTGAAATAATTTTCGCAAAATCTCAAATTCTAATCAATATTTTTGAGAAATTGGAAGCCTAGAATTTAAGTGGAGTGACAACCTATCATGTCTCCCAATTTCGTTTCATTCCCTGCAGTCTTTATTTCGTGATGCTGGAACAAAATTTCAGCATTTTAAAACGATTTTCACAAAATCTCAAAATGTAATCAAAATATTTTAAAAATTCAACGCCTATAAATTAAGATTAGGAACTACCTATCATATCACCAAATTTCGTAGCATTCGTATTAGTCGTTACTCAAAATCTAATAAAAATGTTAAAAAAATTGGACACCTATAGTTTATGTTGAACAACCATCTATCATGTACCCAAATTTCATATCATTCGCTTTAGTCGTTGTTACGTAATGCGTTTACGCACAAATTTACGCAGTTTGAAAAGATTTTCACAAAATCTCAAAATCTAATCAAGATTTTTTTAAAATTCGACGCCAGTGTTTCAAGTTAAATTACCACCTATGATGATACCAAATTTCATTTCAATCGTTTCAGTCGTTTTTACTTGATGGTCGAACACAAATTTACGCAGTTTGAAACGATTTTCGCAAAATCTCAAAATCTAATCAAGATTTTTTTAAAATTTGATGCCTATGTTTTAAGTTGAGAGAGCATCAATCATGATACCAAATTTCATTTTATTTGCTTCAGTCGCTTATACGTGATGCTCGAACACAAATTTACGCAGTTTGAAAGGATTTTCGCAAAATCTCAAAATCCAATCAAGATTTTTTAAAAATTCAATGCCTATGTTTTAAGTTGAGTGACCACCTATCATGACACCAAATTTCATATCATTCGCTTCAGTCGTTTTTACGTGATGCTTGAACAAAAAAAAGCGTCACGGACAGAATGGCAGAACGACAGACAAACTTTTTTTTGAGGGTCGCACCGGATTCCTAGGTGCTTGAAACGGATAGAAACCGCAAAATTTTTGAATTCCAAGAAATGTACAGACAAAAGTCTAATTTTATTTATATAGATGTACTTTGAAGAGATTTAATTAACAACTCAATACTTATTCAAGTCAAAAATTTGCAATTAATTATATTTTTTAAGACTGCTTAAGAAGAAAAGTTCTATATATTTTGAACCAACTTTATTCCAAAAACCAGAATTTTCGAAGATTTTCTTCTAGTGGCCTCTGTGTTATTTCAATACGTATTTTGTTAGCGATGTGCAGAAAATTTTAATCTTGTGATCAACCTTATTCCAAAGAGCAGAGTTTCGGAATTTTTTTTCAAGTGATGTCTGGGTTATTTCAATATTGTTTCTGCATTGTATACGTATAATATTCTAATCCTGTCACCGACCTTATACAGAAGGGCAAAGTTTTGGAAGATTCTCCTTAAGTCATATCTTTGTTATTTTAATATTGTATTTGAATTGTATAGGGTATTTTAATCTAGTGATCAACTTTATTTCAGAAAGAGTTTTGGATGATTTTCTTCAAGCTATATTTTTCTTATTTTAATTTGTGTCTGCATTATTTAGAATATCTTAAGTATGTGAGTCACATTATATTAAAAACACGCATTTTGAAAAAAATAAAAAGATAAATAAAAAATCTAGTCATAAGATTTTCAAGGTTAATTATGTGTTACTGCATAAAACTACATTTTAACTTATTAATTGCAATAAGAAACTGAGTTAGTACAGCCTGTGCATTATAATTAAAGGTTTATTTTTTTTAAATTAGCGTCGCTGTTCTGTGGCTGTTAATTATAAAAATAATAATAGGTTTGTGTTGGCATGATACAGGTTGATTTAAAAAAAAAAAAAAAAAAAAAAAAAAAAAAAAAAAAAAAAACGTGACCAATTTCAGAACATCATAAAATTTTAAGTTATTTACACGAAAATTTCAATGTGGTTTCCTTTAGCATAGTACATTTTACGCAAACGTTTAGGTCAAGCCAAAAGATCTTTTTAGACCATTTTTGGAGGTATTTTTCCAACTTCCTCTTTGATTGCTTTTTAAAGCCCTTAATCTGTTTTTACATTACGTCTATTTAATTCTTTCAAGTATCCCATAAAAAATAATCGCAATTAGCACAGTCAAGGGATGACGGTAGCCATTTTTCAGGAGAAATAAAGTTAATTTTTTTTAAATCTTTCAGCCATTTGACAATTGACCTTCCAGTATGACTTGGTGCAGAATCTTGGTGTAAAACAAAGTTTCCTTGGGTGTAAAGATGTTTACTTTCTTTGATCATGTGCTCCAGACCTTTATTCTGATAGTATTTAGCATCAATTTTAACCTTTGGTTCTACAAAAAAATGTTTTTATTAAGCCTTGAGAGGACATTCCCATCTATACCACAGTACCTAACGTCTAACTTGCCTTCTGTAAAACAGCCGCGTCTTTGCGACGATGTTCGCAATATATTGAACCTCCTTTCGCCAGTTGTGAATTACAGACGAAACAACGCTTCATCAGAAGTTATCCATGTTTTGTATCTACCTTTGCGTAACATTAAATACAGAGGTCAAGAACATGTTCTTCGTTTTTCTACAGTGTTTGCAGATATTTGATGACAAACTAGTTTCTTCAATTTTTATAGGCAATTTTCTTTATCTGACGACAAATTGTCGATTGGGATACCTGTTTCTTTTCGAAAGTTCTTTGAGGAAGAGGATTTTATACAACGATAAGTCTTTTCAGTTTCTTTTTTTCTTTTTCACCAAGGACTTCCTTTCGTCCACATTTCCCCCCCTGGAGCTCTTGATTGCCAGCCAAATTTTATTTCTTTTCAAAGTTTAGATAGTTATACATTAGAAAAATGCCTTTTCTGAATTTTAAATGCTTTATTTATAACAGAATTTGAGCAACCATCCTACAAAAGTTAAAAATTTCGTTTCGGGCTTGAGGATCTAATTTCGGAGCCAAAATTTACTCCCACTAATAAAAGTAGTTCGATTGGTAATTTAAACGTTTAATTTTTTAAATAAAACTGGTGGTAAATTAAAATTTACCAAAATAATTATACGCTTTTAAAATTGGTCACTGTAATTTTGAATCAACCTGTATGTATTAGTTATATGCAGCTGCAAATGAGCTGATTGAAAATCCGGGATAGATTGATATATTTCCTGTTTATAACAATAAAATTTTACATAGAAATATTTTTTAGTACGGTCTTTTATTGAGAATTAAAAATCATTTATTTAGTTTTCTTTTCAGTATCTTCCTTTAGATATATTTATTGTAGAATAAGACTTATTGTAGTAGCAGATACGGGCCTGGATTTAAAATAAAATCTTATCTGGTTGAGATAATTGCTAGACAAACCGGTACATAAGCATCTATCTACAGAGATAATTATATTGAAGAATTATTAATTAACTCGCGAAATTAATACTGAATAGCATCTTTAAACATATATTTATAAGGATATTTTTTGTGAAATTACTAATTAAGTAATATTATAATTAGAATTAGCAATTAGAATCTTATTATTAGTTATAATTAGTACTTAGAATATTATTTCTAATTATAATTAATAATTATAATTAATAATCATAATTTTTTTAATTTAAGATTAATTAATAGTCGGCCCCGGTTTCCCGTAGGCCTGTCCGTACGGTAGAGTGAGTAGTTCGATATGTGATAGCTGCAGTTTGAGTGAAACATGGTCTCTTGAAGGAGAATGACGTCTGTGTCGTTGTGAGAGAGGAAATCTCTGAGTTCAGAGATTTTCCTGTGGAGCCCTTGGGCGTTCCACAGGATAATTCTAAGCTGTGTTTGAGCGGGGGCCATGATGGGGGAGTTTGTTTGATAGTATTTGGAGTAGGACAAACGCCCTATCCAGTGGGTTTGTGTAGTTCTGAATAGCCTCAATGGCCGAGTTTAAGACACGTAGTAAGGCCGCTAGGTCTATTAGGTTGTTTAACTCTCTTACTGTCTGGATCACCTCGGCGAGGGAGGAGACAGTGGTAGTGCCAGGGTTACTGGTACTGTCTTCAGGTTTGTGTTTCCTAGAGTTTGTGGTTTTGCGTTTCCGCTGTTTGGTTTTACGAATGTTCCTGGGGGGCCTCTTTTTCCGCGGGGCCGGAGGCTCCTCCGTGGTGTCTTCGTAAGTGTTTGGGTTGTTTTCTTCGTTTTCGCCGTTAGTGGGAGTGTTGTTTGCTTCGGTGGTTTCCATGTTGTTCTCACCAATAGTGGGGTTGTCCTCAGGGGTAGAGTCCTCGTGATCAGGGAGGTAAACAGTCTGTTTGTGGTGTTTCCCTCTCCCCACCTGCGTCCAGGCAGAAGTGCCTGGGGGGGGGGGGTTGATAGGCTGTCTAGAGTGGTTTTGAGATCATTTACCAAGTTTGTGTGTTTGTAAGATGGTCTGGCCATCGGTGGGGCCTGTGGTTTGTACCTGTTTTCAGGATTTTTAGGGCATCCTCGAAAGCTAGCCACATACGGGCCTGAGCAGTTAGCACATTTTACCGGGTCTTTGCCGCGAGTGGGGCACTCCCGGAGACGATGGGGGCCGGCACACTTAACGCAGCGGGGCGTAAGCGTACAATTAAGTGATGAGTGGCCGTAGCCCTGGCAATTATGACATTGCTTAACGCGGGAGCTGGAATACTTTTCTACGGCTATCTGTAAGTAATTGAAGCTGTCTAAGGCGTAGATGTCCTCAATGTTTGAGGTCCTTTGAAGATCTACTACACAGTTAGGTAGGAATGTCTTTGTTTTAGTGCGTAGGAAGGCGATGTTTATTGGACGAAAGTTGTTCCCCACGAGAAAATCTTCTATCTCGTTTTTCGGGGTGGAGGGGGGATCCCCTTAATGAGTACCTTGATCGGTCGTTCGTTTTTCGGATCGAAGGCTTGAAAACCAATGTTGTTTTGTTTCAGATACGCTTGGACTTCTCTGAAGTGAGTGTCGTTTCGAAGCAATATCATGTAAAGTTGACCTGTGAATTTACAGGTTATGGGATACTTGACAATATCCGAAATCTTTTTGCAATGTGTATCATGGGTCCCTGACGGGAATTCGCAAAAGAACCTGTGTTTTGCGCTAGTGGTGTTGTTTGGTTCATTGCGAACATTAGTAGTATTTTCTGAATCGATGTGAGCACTAGGTTCGACTTCAGAGGGGTTTTCGGTGTTTTCGTGTTGGGCCTCATCAGCAGGGGGCTCAATCGGTTGTTCCATGTTGTGGGAATCGTCTTCACTGTCGGAGGAATCCGACATAGCCGTCGGTTTTTGTTTGCAGTGAGATTGGGTATTGTCTTCCTCTAGATACCTTTTCCGGGAGGGGGGAAGGAGCCCTCTTTGGCTAAAGAAGTTGTGGGCTTGTAGTGACATGTGTTGCTGGTATGGTAAAAATAGCTTTGTGCGAGAAAGTTGTTGCAGTGTTGGTTTGTCAATTAATTCTGACATCTGTTGGTGTACATCGGGGTGTTCCCTGAGTACCGAGTGTTGTCTCTCTATCAGGCTGTCTACAAATTGTAAAAACCCAAGAAAGTAGCCATAAAGTTCGTTGGAACGGTTATCCGCATAGCGGCGTTCAAATTCTTGTGCATAAGTGGGTGCCGGAGTGTGAGACATGTTGTGAGAGTGGTCAAGAATCCCTAGGGGGGACCTGAAAAAGAAATACTGCAGTGGCTAGCTGCAGTGGTGCAATAGGGTAGGGGGCACTTACACCGCTACTTGTCAGTGGCCTACCCCCTGGCAACACTACTGAGGGTGCAAGTGCAACGCGGGGACTGGGGCAAAGCCGGGGACAGCGCTGTAAAGCCAGAAACTCGATCGCCACCCGTAAAAAGAATTACGGGGCACAGTCGCGGGATCGCCGCCCGTACACCAAAGGCTTCCCAAAAAATGGCTCTGAAGAGAGCCGGTCCAGTTATCGATGTACGGTGAATCGGTCAGCACGTGGTTTCCACGTGGGAGCAGGTACGACGCAGCGGCAGGCAGGTGGAGAGCGGCGGAAGAAAAGAATATTCCCCCTGTCGCCGGAACAATCAGTCGGCACTAATAACCAGTAGTCGGGAGATCGCGGGAGCGTGTGTGCAGCATGAAAGCCAGACGACATATGAATATATATAATATGACTTTGAAAGAGAGCCGAGCGAGAGATGGAAGAGGGCGGTGCTGGCGCCATCTGTCGCTGTAGGCAAGAAGGAGAATGCGTGTTCGTTGTCCGGGTCACCAGAGAAGGGAGAGAGCGTGGGGCGAGAGCTGGGTGAACTGAACTGAAGTTCTGGGTTTTTCGGAGCACCTTAGCATAGAGCTTTATCTCCAGTTTGTAGTTATATGTCTTGAGGTACTTTATCATGAGGTGGGGGATTATTACAATTTTGTATCAGTTTCTCAAGAGAACAACACTATGTATGGAGAGCTGGGTTTGAACCCAGGGACTTATGGGTGGTAGAATGAGGCGCAATCCAGCTCGGCCAAAAGGTACCTATTCGACCGGCCTTCAATTGCTGGGTGTTGTGTGCGCGGAGGTGATCGTGCCGCCACAGGTCATACTGATAGAGTGAAACCCCGATCTATCATTCCCGCATCCATCGTTTTCCCGTATTGATCGTTTTATTTCCGTGGTCCCTGCACAACTTGTATTTGAATAACGTCAAAGGAACCCGCATGTATCGTTCGTCATAAATTAACTTTCCCGCGTCCATCGTTGTAAAATTTTTCTCTGGCTAAAACGAAATTGAAGGTTAAGTGGAAATATGGCATACAAACTGTAATTGTTTCTTGGTATGAGTTCTTGGTCTGATGATGATCAGATGACAATGGTTGCGTGTTGGAGAGGTTGTGTATAGCGTGAAATTTAATAATTTTTTCCATTAATCAAGAAGTTGAGGCATGTGGTATCCTAAACATTAAAGGAAGGCGTGATAATGCAAAAAACGAAAGTAATGGCGAAGCAGAGGATAATATTCTTGCTACTGAGGAAGAGATTACACTAGAATGAAGTTTGAAGCAATAATGGTATTTGGAACGGTATGAACTTTTATATACAAACTTAAAATCACAGAAAAGGTCGAGAAAAGTATTGTAAATCGTGAAAATTCACTGTTTAATTTAAAAAATGATGAAAAACCCAACATCATCTTCGATTTATTTGATATGTAACAAATTTGTATTTGTTATACAGTCATTGCGTACTTGCATAAACACTTCTTTCTTCGTAGTTTGATTTGAACCCGCATTCATCGTTTTTTCCTCCGCACCCCTTGAAAAACGATGAATCGGGGTTCTGTATTATGAAAGAATATTTTCCCCCACTATAACAATTAACGGTGTTTTTCTGTTAGCCGGGCGCAATTGATAAGCTTTGTTGATCATGCAAAATGAATGGCGACGAATTAAGTACTTCTTTTTTAACATTGGAGGAAATTATTGTGCAAAATCACCGTATTCTGGAAAAACCAATAATTATAAGCATTCTTTTGGGGTAAAACTGCTTTGTTTACAATTCATCAATACTTGTTTATAGTTGAAATTGTTTTGCTTACTATTAATTAATATTTGTTTATAGTTGAACGTTTTAGACTTTTATTCCGCTGACTGTTTTGTCATTCACTTCGCTTGTTGACTTGGCTCGCATTTGGTGACTTTTGCGCCCGGCTAACGGAATAGTGCCTAATAAACATTTACATTGAAATTCAAGTATAGACCCCAATCATCTTTGTTTATAGATATCTGTTAAGACGTTATATGATGAAAGGCTAAAATTTTGTTCGTCACCTCATTTGACCATGGGGGTACACTTTACTTATTGGGAATTTTTTTGTATGGTAGCTGTATGCAAATTTAAAAAGTGTAACTCTTTTTGAAAATTAACAAGAGGAATTTTTTCTTAGCATAGTCTTTTTTTAAAAAAAACCTTATTTAAAACATTTTGTCAATTGACATTTCCTAATTATCGTTAGGTAAAGAATTAAAGCATATTATCACTTTTTGGGGGCAGTGTGCTTGTGCGTCTGTCTATTCAATTTACAAACACTAACATTTTTACTTCCTTGCATGATGTACAAAGAAGTATAATCCCAGACAGCACATAAGCTTAAATCAAGCTTGACATTTGGCTTGGCAATACAAGCTTGGCTTAAGCTGGAATTTAGCTTCCAAAGTGCGCAGTGATGGCGCCATTTGTGAAAGAGAATGGACATTAATTGTCTAGCGTCCTCAAATTTGCTGAAATTTCGTAAAAGATGTGTTTTATTTTATTACCAGTGCCATATTACCGGAAGGGCAAACGGGGCAACTGTCCAGGGCCTACAGATTTTAGGGCCCAAAAATCTTACATCTTACACTTTTGTAATTTAAAAATAAAATTACAAAGGATAAAAAAAATTCAGAAGTTAAATAATTTTTTTAATTATAAAGTATGAACAATGAAAATAATTCAAATTTACATTTGTATAAATTAATTTAAACTTATTTTTAATTCTTCGAAATGCTCTATATCGATATAGCATACCAATATGTAGGAAAATAACCACTTTTGTAAAGAGAATTTTTAGCGTTAAAAAATAGCAAAATTTTTCAATTATTTGTTATTTTAAGAAATATTTACAAAAATGATTAAGGTGTTTGTATTCCATACATGTTAGCAACTGTGATATAGCATTTCGAAGTAACGTTTAACTATCTGTTTCTTTGATTTCAGATTACTTAACACAAAATTTGTGTTAAGTAAGTAAACCCATTCTATATTTCCAAATATGGAAATTCTTCAAAATAAAATACAATTATACTACGAAATTGATTTTAAAATCAGTCGTTTGTCTCGATTTTGGCCAGCAGTATTGCTCAACGATGAGTGTTGCGTAAGGTGACCAAACGTCCCCATTTTCCGGGGACAGTCCCCATTTTCAGGACGTTTTTCAAATTGTCCCCAGAATGTAAAAATGGAACTGGGGACAATTTTTTAATTATTGCATTAATTATAAATGTCCCCAGTTTTGTTGTCAGAATCGGGGACATGTCCCCGATTCTGACTACAAAAATCTGGTCACCTTAGTGTTGCGATATTGAAAGTTTTAAAACGTGTCCTGCTTTTAAGTTTATATTATGCTTATTTCCCTATTAGTAGAGTCTATAAATCACACAGAACATTATTTAAATTTTGATTCATCCCATGGAAAAATAAAAGAAACTTATCAGCATCGCCCATACTTATCGATCTGGCGTGACAACAGTCACTTCAAACTTTAGTCATAGCTGCTCGAGGCAATAATGGCCGAGCGGTTAGCACGAGTTCCTTCCAGCCTAAAGTTCCCGGGATCGAACCCAGCCGTCGACGTTTGATGGATCAGATTAAAATAACTTATAATTTCAACATAGAGGGGGAAAATGCGCGGAAAAATAAAGTATGTGGGGCGCGTTCGCCCCGTGTATTTAGAAAAAAATTTTTTAGGAAATTTTTTTAAGCTTGAAATGTCAAGCTTAATGCAAGCTGGGCAAGTGTAAACTAGAACACTTGATTCAAGCTTGCATTAAGCTTACAAGCTTGAAATTTTCAAGCTTAATGACTTGATAAATCAAGCTTGCTGTGCTGTCTGGGATGTGACAGCAAAAAAAATTCGGTAACCAGATTTTGACTACCTCTAAATTTACTTTTAAGAGATTTTGTGAGACATCTCATTGTACGCATGTATGTATGCTCATATAAATTCATGTACAACCCGTTCTGACTGACAGTAAGACAATTTTGATCAGTGTTTCTCTGGCGTCTGTACGTACTTACGTATGTATGTAACTGTCATATCTAAAAAACTATGAGTCGTACAATGTCGAAATTTTATATTTAGGATTATTGTGACATCTACATCCATACATTATGCTGTATAGGCAGAAATTCATTAAAGTGTAATTTAGAGATATTAAGTTATTTCAAATGAATCAAAAGTGATATATGTTGTTAAGGATTACAAAATGAATCTTGCCATGGAAAATGGTATCTTTATTACTTACAGTTCTACAGGAGCACTCAAAAAAATTCTAACACATTACAGTCAATGGCAGTTTTAGAGACATTCATCCATTTCAAGCTGAATAACATATTACATATGAAAAAACACTCAAAATACTGGTGCTAAATGATAAAATAAATGTAAACTTTGTGAAAAAAACACGCATAAAGTGTTACTTATAAGAGGTTACGATCGTTTCGACCAAAAAATTCTTTCGGTCTTCATCAGACAAGTCCTTCGACTCACAGAGCAGAGGGAACTGAAAAAGATAAACAAACAAGCATGTTGTCACAAGGAAACAAGAAAAGGCGAACAAAACCATGGAGAGGGGCAAAAAGCGGAAGGGATAAAAAGAAAAGAAAAGAAGGACAAACAAAAATACATAAATAAATAATAACAAAATAAAAAGCAAAAAAGAACACACAAACATACACAAAAAAGAAAAACAAAAGAAAACAGAACCAGCAAAAGAACATAAGACAAAAATAACATAAACATACAATATTTTTTTTAATTAACATACAGGACAGCACATAAAATAATTTTTTTTTCTTCAAGGTCTTTAATTTTCTGTGCTGGGCCAGATATGTTGATGATACCTTCGTTGTAGTGGATTCCAATTGTGATATTTCTAATTTACTTTTGATTGTTAATTCTGTTGATCCGTGTATCCAGTTTACTCTAGAAAAGGAGTGCAACAATTCTTTACCTTTTTTGGATGTTCTTGCTTCTAGGAATCCTGTCGATTCTCTACTTCTGTTTTCCGCAAACCCTTTTCTATCTCTTTACCTCCTCATGCGCTATCTAATCATCCATCCTTACCAGCAAAAACTTTCTCCTTTTTACACTTATGTGTTTCGTGCCATCAAAATTTGCTCTGACTCTTCATCTCTTAATGAGATTCATCACTTGAAATCCTTAGCAGTCTCTCGTGGTTTTAGCCCCTCTATTATTGATAAAGCTCTTTCTAAATTTAATAAGCCTAATACTTCTACTACTACTATTAATTTTCATAGTGAATTAATTGTACACCCTCCAAATAAAGTATTCGAGCAAGAGAGAAATTTCTTATTTTAGATTTGCGAATGATAATTGAGTTTCTGAAAAACGCACCACTTGATAGAAATATGGAAAGTCATATTTATGCATAGCTTAATTCATATTCTATGATAAATAATTTTTAATATACGAAACCAACGTAGGAAATTTCTCTCTTGCTCGAATACTTTTTTGGGAGGGTGTACTACCTTTCTTTTCACCTTTAGGCTACAAAATTTCTAAACTTCTCAAAAATTTCGGTTTCAAAGTCTTTTTTAAACCTGTTGATAAAGGGTTAGTCCATGTGAAATCATCCAGACCCTGTTGCTCGATATTTTTTATTTTTTGTCAGTTAATTAACCAGTATATTAGGAGTTCAAAACAAGTGTTAAAAAAATTTAGGCCCTTGGGATTTTTAGGTGGCAACACAAGTGACTTTTGATGAAAATAGAGGTTCACAGAAAACCTCATAACTTTTTTACTTTAAAGAGTTTTTTAATTATTTAAAAACTGTTATAATCAGGAGGAAATATTCTAGATTTTTGCTAATTAGTATTGTTTTCTACAACTTTAAGAAATTACTGAAAATACACTGTAACAATTTCATTTCTCAATGAAGAAAATGGCAATTTTGACATGAAAATATCAATAGAAGGAAATAATACTCATCTTAGTAATTACATTTCTAAATAGATACCATCGAATACTACTTCCAGGCAAAGTATGATTAATTAGAAGCTATTCCTATTTTAAAAATAATTAGTCAAACATGGCCATTTTTCAAAAAAATTGCTACGTTTGCAGTTAAATAATTAAGAAGGAACGGAATGAAAAATTATGAAATTCTGACAGGATAGACATCTTATATGTAGATGTGGGTGATATAAATTACATAAGTGATATAAAGTTGTTTTCAGAGATACTCTCAAAAGTGATGCCGTAATCGCACTTATGAACATACATTATTGCAGCAAAGAACAGTCTCCTCAGTGAAAAATTAATTATGTTCATATTTTTCATAAAATCTGTATAAATTTTAGCAATGGTATATGTCTTCCCCTTATCTGTTCGAAATAAATAATTTAACTTGAGGTAACAGAAAAAAAAAAATCTGAAATTTTATCTTTTAGCTTTTTACTGATATTATTAGTACTTCCAGTAATTGTAAGTTACAGAGGGTTCAGCTTTCTAGCACTTTGCTTACTAACCCAAACTGTATCATTTTTTTGACAGTTTATATGTTGTTCTGGGACCACGTGCATGAAAAAACTGGATTGAGAGGTCATTGTTTTCTGTGTTTGTGTCAAGAACTTTTTTTCTATCCACTATTCTTTTTCATAAATGCATGCAACATACCTCATTCTTTTGAAATGATAAAGGACAATATTTAAAAAAAGGATAAAGATGAATATTAAATAATCCAACGGTTTTTAAACATTAAAGTACTAAGAGAAACTTTTAACATGCCAATAAAATAATTAAATACCTTTTTTTTTTTTTGGAATACTTAAACTTGTTTCTGAGAATAAAATACGCAAATTATACATTAGGACAACAGGGCCGGCCCAAGGGGGGTGCGAATGTAGGCGATCGCCTAAGGCCCCGCTCCTGGGCCATTTTATTGCTATCTCATAAGACATGATAGAGAAAAGGCCCCGCCCTTGCGCTTCGCCTGGGGCCCCGCACGCCCCTTGGGCCGTCTCTAAGTACAAACATAACATCTCTTAATTTTATCATTTAAGTTTAAAACTCTTCAGCAATGTGTTTAAAAAAAATTGTACCTTATTCAGCTAACTTCTGATGTGTCAGCAATGTTTTTGCTCTAGCAAATTTTTGCATTCCATTCACTCTAGCAAGAACAGAAAATATCTCATTTTTATTTCATTCTTTAAATTTATGTCCTAAACGTGCTAATTGTCATAATTTATCTGTGTAGTCAGAGAGTTTGAAGTTCTGCTTTAAGAAGGGCAAGATTGTGCTGTAGAATAGTACAGATGTGCATTTTATACTTTGATTTTTAATATGAATTGCTTTGTTGGTATTGAATGGCATTAAAACCACATACTAAAATCCAAATGCAGTATTTTAAGGAGGCCAAGGAAAATATAAATTCAAAAGAATGCATTGTCCTTTCAGATTTTGCTGAAAATTTTACATTTGTAATTCAGGATGAAATTCAAAGGTACCACTCGGTTTATTACTACCAGAATAATGATGAAATTTGTTCCAGAAGTCTCTGTATAGTAAGCGATTGTTTAGTTTGTGCTACAGCTGCAGTTCACTCTTTCCGAAAACACCTAATTGATGATATTAAAAATACGATACAAACTGTTACAACACAACAAACACTTTTGTACAAACAAAAAGTTATTTATTTTTCAGATGGTTCTAGCAGTCAATATAAAAATAAAAAGAATTTTGTGAATGTCTGTTCTGGTATCATTGACTGTGGAATGAAAGCAGAATGGAATTTCTTTGCTTCTACACACAGAAAAAAAAATGCCTGCGATGGAACTCGGGGGAACAGAGAAAAGGGAACTTGCAAGAACATCCTTGCAAAGAGACCGTATATTAGCCAAATTTTAACTCCAAAAGACTTGTTTGACTGCTACTCAGAAAAAATTTTGGAACTTACTTATTGTTGTTTCAGCAGAGGAAATACAAGAAAATGAGAAAACACTAAACAAAAGATTTCAGTTCTGCAAAGGCATTTCTAGTACCAGGGGATATCACAGATTTGTGCCAGTCAGTGAAAGTACCTTATTTCAAAAGAATGACTATGCTGCATGCATATATGAAAAAGAGCAGTGGAGTGGAAAAGTTTTGGACACAAACGAAGAAAACAAAGGCATGTCAATCCATTTATTTCTCCCATGTGGACCCAGAACAGCATATAAACTGTCAAAAAATGGTAGTTTGGGTTAGTAAGCAAAGTGATAGAAAGTTTAACCCTTTGAACTTACAACAGTTACAGGACGCACTTGTAATATCAGTGAAAAGCTAAAAAATGAAATTTCAGAATTTTTTTTTCTGTTATCTCAGTTAAATTATTTATTTCAAACAGACATATACCATCGCTAAAAGTTATACAGATTTTATGAAAATTATGAACAGAATTAATTTTTCATTGAGGAGACTGTTCTTTGCTGCAATAATGTATGTTCATAAGTGTGATTTCGGCATCACTTTTGAGACCCTGTATCTCTGAAAGCAACTTGATATCACTCATGAAATTTATATCACCCACTTCTACATATAAGAGGACTATCCTGTCAGAATTTCACAATTTTTCATTCAGTCCCTTTTTTAAGTATTTAACTGCAAACATAGCAATTTGTTGCAAAATGGCTATGTTTGACTAATTATTTTTAAAAAGGAATTGCTTCTAATTAATTATAATTTCCCTGGGAGTAGCACTCTATGGTATCTATTTGGGAATAAAATTACTAAGGTGAGTCTTATTTCCTTCTATTGAAATTTTCATGTCAAAATTGCCATTTTCTTCATTAAGAAATGAAATTTTTACAGTGTACTTTCAGTAACTTCTTAAAGTTGTAGAAAAAAGCACTAGCTATCAAAAATTTAGATTATTTCCTTCTGATTATAATGATTTTTAAATAATTAAAAAACTCTTAAAAGTAAAAAAGTTACGAGTTTTTCCGTGAACCTCTATATTTATAAAAAATCACTCGCATTGCCACCTAAAAATGGCCGCCAAAAAAATCCTAAAGGCCTAAAATTTTTTAACACTTGTTTTGAACTCCCACTATACTGGTTAATTAACTGGCAAAAAGTAAAAAATATCAAAAATACCCAGCAATAAATTTTATTTTTTCTGGATGATTTCACATGGACTAACTCTAAACTTAAATTTTCTTCCCTTAAAGTTCCAATTTCTACCGAGAACCGTTGGGGTGTTTATTATATTCCTTGTTGATCTTGTGATTTGGGCTATATTAGTCAGACCAGAAGAGCACTCAAATTTAGACTCAAAGAGCCAGTGGCGGATTAATGCAAGTTTGTCCGAGGGGGGGGGGGCGGTTAGTTAGAAGATTAAGATATACATTCAATTTATGGAAGCAAAATAGGATCTTTTACATTAATTTATCTTTTATCGGGGGGGGGAGACCCCCCTTTAATCCGCCCTTGCAAAGAGCATGGGAGATATATTTCTAAGCACCAGCTTTCCAAATCTATTGCCTCCCATTGTTGGATTTCTAATCACCGTTTTCAGTTTTCTAAGGCTAAGATATTGTGGACTCCTCACCCATCTTGATTTTTTGGAAGGTTTTTCCATTACCCAGCACTTGGAACGTCTTGTGAGTGGTGGTTCTTCCGTTCCTTTAATTCATTCTGCTTGGAAGCTGCTGTTGTAAGGTTCTATTAACTTTCTTCTTCTACTCCCCCCTTTTCATCTGCTACCATTTTTCTTTCTTTCTTTCCCTTCCTAATCCTTTTGTGTGTGTGTGTGTGTTTGTCTTTATTATTTTACTAGCTGAAGTACCCGTTCTTCGCACGGGAATGAATGGACTTTTTGATATTACGATTTGTGGGGATTACTATTTATTGTAATAAAGAGATATAGCAAAATGGATATCGCTTTATATTGTGTTCAATAACCATGCATACCGAATTTCAAGGCAATCGTTTGTACGGTGCAGAAGGCCATGCGGCGTAGCGCAATCTAGTGGAGAGTTTTAGCAAAACGGATATGGCAGAAATATTCTTCGCATTCAGATATCGATGAATACGAAATTTCAGGACGATCGGCTGGACAGCCCTGACGACGCGACATCTAGTGGCAAATTATATAGGAAAATGGATAGCGCCAAACTCTTTCCCGTGTTCAAATATCTATGTATACCTATTTTCATAGCGATCAGTTGCACAGACAAGAAGTGATACACTGCAACGCGATCTAGTGGTTAATTAAAGTAATGATTTGCTACAGTGCCGTCAAGTGGCGAGTTATAGCAAAATGGATAACGCCAAAATATTCTCATTGTTCAAATAGCTATGTATACTGATTTTCATAGCGACCGTTTGAATGGTCAAGAATTTGGCCTGCTGCAGCGTCATCTAGTGGCGAGTTAAAATAATAATGCATTGCAGTGCCATCTAGTGGTGAGTAACATCAAAAGGAACACAGTTAGAATATATTCTTCGTGCTGAAATGTGTAAGTATAAGAAATTTTATGCCGATCAGTCGAACGGTATAGAAGTTGATATGTTGCAGCCCACTTAGCGGCAAGTTACAGCAAAATGGATACTGAAAAATATTCTCCGTGTTCTAATATCCGCGTGTACCAAATTTCATCGAAATCGGTTGGACGATATTCGCATAGTAAACGGCTAAACGGAATAGAATTCGACGTTCTGCTGCGCCACCTAGTGGCAAGTTAGAGGAAAACGGATAGCATAAAAAGCTTCTCAATGATAAAAGACTTAGGTGAACCAAATTTCATGGTGCAACGGTGCTGGAGTTTTTCAACCTCATACACACATACCAACATTCATTTTTATCTATAACCAGTATCATTATATATCCCAGTCTAAAATAAAATCCAGTTTCAAATCTAAGCCTCGCCAAAGTGCCAACATACGCCATTTTGCAAGAGTTTTTTTCAGGAAATCATTCGAAGCATTGACTTAGCAGCATCAATATGGGAAATGGTTCGGCCGCCAAAAAGTAAAGCACACATTTATTTGAAAAGAGGAATCCCTTAATACAACCGAATTTTTTTAAATTATCAACTACTAGCTGAAGTACCCGTCCTCGACGAGTTAGTGATTGAAAATTTCTAAAAAGCAAGAACTTTCGTCAGCATTGTAGGAGTGCACAGAATGGATGTAGTATGTTGCCAAAGTAAAGAAAGCGAAGTTATAATTTTCATATATTGTTAAAATATTACAGGTGAGAGAGTAACTAAGTAATATCATTTCATTCGCTTTAGTCGTCATTATGTGATGCGCGAACGAATATTTACGCATATTGAAATAATTGTCGCAAAATCTCAAAATCTAATCAATATTTTTGAAAAATTTGAAGCCTAGAATTTAAGTTGAGTGACAATCTATCATGTCACCCAAATTCGTTTCATTCCCTGCAGTCTTTATTTCGTGATGCTGGAACAAATTTTCAGCATTTTAAAACGATTTTCGGAAAATCTCAAAATTCAAGCAAAATATTTTTTAAAATTCAACGCCTATAAATTAAGATTAGCTACTACCTATCATATCACTCAATTTCGTAACATTCGTATTAGTCGTTATTACGTGATGTTTGAAGAATTATAAAACGTATTTTGAGAGAATTTTCACAAAATCTCAAAAATCTAATAAAAATGTTTAAAAATTGGACTCCTATAGTTTATGTTGAGCAACCATCTATCGTGTGACCAAATTTCATATCATTCGCTTTAGTCGCCATTACGTAATGCGGGAACAAAGATTCACTCAGTTTTAAACGATTTTCACAAAATCTCGAAATCTGATCGATTTTTTTTAATTAGATGCTAATAGTTTAAAGTGAGTGACCACCTATCATTTTCACCAAATATCATTTTTTCACCTTTGCAGTTATTACGTCATGTGCGAACACAAATTTACGCAGTTTGAAAGGATTTTCGCAAAATCTCAAAATCCAATCAAATTTTTTTGAAAATTCGACGCCTATGTTTTAAGTTGAGTGAGCACCTATCATGACACCCAATTTCACATCATTCGCTTCAGTCGTTTTTGCGTGATGCTTGAACACAAATTTACGCAGTTTGAAACGATTTTCGCAAAATCTGAAAATCTAATCAAGATTTTTTTAAAATTCGACGCCTATGTTTTAAGTTGAGTGACCACCTATCATGTCACTCAATTTCATATCATTCACATTCAGTCGTTTTTACATGATGCTTGAACACTAATTTACGCAGTTTGAAAGGATTTTCGCAAAATCTCAAAATCCAATCAGGATTTTTTAAAAATTGGACGCCTATGTTTTAAGTTGATGTGACCACCTATCATGACACCCAATTTCATATCATTCGCTTCAGTCGTTTTTGCGTGATGCTTGAACACAAATTTACGCAGTTTGAAACGATTTTCGCAAAATCTGAAAATCTAATCAAGATTTTTTAAAAATTCGACGCCTATGTTTTAAGTTGAGTGACCACCTATCATGACACCCAATTTCATATCATTCGCTTCAGTCGTTTTTACGTGATGCTTAAACAAAAAAAAGCGTCACGGACAGAATGACAGACAGACAAACTTTTTTTTGAGGGTCGCATCGGATTCCCGGGTGCTTGAAACGGATAGAAATCGCAAAATTTTTGAATTCCAAGAAATGTACAGACAAAAGTCTAATTTTATTGATATAGATTTTTATTATTTAATAAAAGAAATATATTAATATGTGTTATGCTGTTCTGTATGTTAAAAAATTAGTGTTTTTATGTTATTTTTGTTTTGTTTTCTTTTTTTTGTGTGTTTGTGTGTTCTGTTTTGCTTATTATTATTATTATTGTTATTATTATTTATTTATGTATTTTTGTTTGTTCTTATTTTCTTTTCGTCCCATCACCTTTTCTCCCCCTTTCTTTTAACCTCCGTGGTTTTCATTCGCGTTTTCTTTTTTCTATGTGACAACATGCTTGTTTGTTTATCTTTTTCAGTTTCCTCTGTTTAGTGAGACGAAGGGCTTTGACTTAAGAAGACGGAAAGAATTTTTGGTCGAAACGATCATATCGTGTTATAAGTAACATGTTATGTGTGTTTTTTCCCAAAGTTTTTATTTATTTTATCATTTAACACCAGTATTTTTGAGTGTTTTAGTGTGAAGAAGGTTATTTCTACAATGAAGTACAATGTCGCGTGATTCAAATTGTTCTCCAACAATGACTATTGCCACTTCATCGATAGTTGGAGCATTAAATCTTCCAGCATGTTCTCCAACAGGTGCTTTGCCAGCTCGAATCGCAATTTTATAGTCATCAGAAGGCATTAGTTCAACGGCTGTTTTGAACAACTTAATCAACTGCTTGTGTTCATGAAACAATTTCTGCAATGATTCAACTAGTATTTCTTTTTTATTAGCATCATTAATTTCACAATGCTGATTTACTTGATCACTGGAATTTCTCATGAAGTATATTTGCAAAAATTTGTGGTCAGCATCCACAAATGGTAACGAAGAACCTGCTTTATGGTATATTTGTCCTTGAATTTTAAATGTTGGCATATAATTCTCAGTTATTATGTTCGTTGCACCAAATGAAATTGTGACGGCACGAGATCACCTCCGCGCACACAACACCTGGCAATTGAAGGCCGGTCGATAGGAAGAATGTGAACTAATAGTAGGAATTGAAAACGAAAAAAGAGATGCACAGTTTGATGTTACAATATTTCTAAATACCAAATTTTAAGATTCTACGGTTAAAAGTTTTAGAGTTGTACGAAATGTGAAATAATGTGTGTTTTTGGCGCCAAATTTGGTTATATTTCGGCAAAACTCGACAAGGTCGATGACAAATGACAAGATTTTGGGCATGGACCAAACAATGACTGACTACAGATGTAAAATATTGAAGATGTCCATAGACATTAATGTATTATAATTCTTTTGGGTGGTCCTGTAAATAAACTCCCCTGTAGATTGGAACCAAAAATCGAGATGCGCAACTAGATGTTACAACAATCTTATATATGAAATTTCAACATTCTACGACAAATAGTTTTTGACATTTGAGAGTAAAATACATACACACGTACAGAAGTCACCAAGTTTGGCGTAATTCTTGAGGGAGGCAAGTGACCGTTGTTGGACCATTAACTAACTATATGGTAGAACAGTATTGTACATTTTAACTTGAGTGGATGAATAAAAAAGTATTTTATTAATGATTAAAAATTTGTACAAGATATACATAGGGAGAGTGACCTAATAGTAGGAATTGAAAAAAAGCAGGATCAGTAGGCATTCTTATGTTTGGCATTTATATGGATGGATTTATCATTCAGTTTGCAATTAGGTTTCTTACAGGTGCTTCTCCTTTGAGTGTCACAAAGTTATATTTAAAGGAGGGGACACTTCTCTTAGAAAATGCGATAATGCCGTTATTACATACAGATAGTGCAACACACACTTGGTAATTGCTTGGCGTAGCCATCGAAGAGACGATAATTGTTTATTTGTAATGACGATCACACTCAAACAAGCAGTATTTACATTTATTTCATGCAGCAATAAATTTTAACACTGCTTTAAATTCCCATTATACTCAAAGTCATATTAAAATATTAAATTCATGTTACATAAAGACTCAGCAATGAACTCAAAGCCATTTTCTGGTGTAAATGTACACCATATCAAACAAAAATATTTTAATCATCTCAAGATAGAACATTTTTTTCCGGTACTTACATATTATCCCGGCGGTCTGCCAAGATAAGCAATTTTTTGCAAAGATAAATGCCGGACACATGATATTATTGATGGTTCGAAATACGATTGGTAAAATTTTGACAGCACAGTTATCGAAAAAATAGTCGTATCCCCTTTTTTGATTCATTTGTTACTAAGGCAACCACGTAAGCAAAAATGAAAAAAAAAAATAAAATCTAATGCTCGTGTTAATAATCTCATTCACATGCATGCTAGGTTGGGAAATTAAAAACATGAAACTAGTTAGCAGTCAGAGCAGGAAATGTTTTATTCTTTTACTGCTAGGATCGCTGCACGTTACTAGATTACCAATGTTTACATACTTGAAACTTAGCAAAGACTTTCATAAAGTACAATCACAAGGTATTGTGAAAGAACTAAATGAAATTTGCCTGATAGATGGCACTGGGAGTTTTAATCATTATTTTGTTCTGCGCGTGCGCTGGTAGCTGTCAGAAGTTGTGCAGAATGGATCATTGTTGCTGCTTAATAAAGGACTTCAAAATGCAATTAACTTTATTAGTATAAACACATCTTTTATGAACAAGCGGTTAAAAGGAATTAAAAACTTTTAAAAATGTATAATCATTATGGCTGTCTTCCATAAACCATCGATAACAATTCTCTGTTAACATCAGCAGCAAACATCTAACAAAAAAAAGTGGAAGACAGCCTTCCATCTATGAAGCACGTATCTATCTGCCAGCACACTGAAACAATTCTATTATATATAAAACAGAAAAGTTTAACTCAACAGTTAATGTAAATTATGTATACAGAGCTACGCAAAAAAAAAAAAAAAAAAAAAAAAAAAAAAAAAATTGCATAAAAGAAACAAGGTCTGAAATTTACCTGTCACTAAGAACATGAATGGAAAGCACTACCAGGAAATATAGCTTATAGTTTTAAAGGCAAAAAAAAAATAAGGTCAGAAAATTGTCTGTACTTATTTCATTTTCAAGTCTAGAAACAAGGTCAGCATTTTGCCTATAGGTTTATGTAATTTGCCTGCCAATCTCTGGTGTTTAATCAGAAGCTGAACTATGAAAGAACTCAACTCTACCTCATGTTTAAGAAGGAAAATTCTAGTTTAAGAGGTAGATTTAATGTACGATCTTTACACCAAAGCTAAAGGTATATTTAAATAAAAAAAAAAATTATTTTTATGCATTAAGCAATGATATAGGAGAGGATGTTCATACCAAACGAAATGTTTCTGCAAATTATACATTTCCAATTTCGATATATAATAAAAATTGAATATGTGGTTATAATTTCCGCTCCATTCTATTATCACATTGTTTAATTGTACTTTATTTGGCTCAGCATATATTTTTTTTCCACTTGTGGTTTGCAATTCTTGCTTCTGCTGTTATATATTTTTTCATGCGGGATATGTGATGTCATATTTGCAGTATATTTTGTGTTTTACTTATTAGTTATATATGTATATATATAATTCTCAATAATAACTGATTTTACAATCAATCAATTGTAATTATTTATCGACAGTTTATTTATAGAGTTCTTATATAACAACGATTAGAGGTTAAATATTAATATTTTCTTCTTTTGATTATTTCACATGCTATTATTATAAATCTTCCTGGTAGAAAAGAAAGAATCAATTAAAAATTTTTTTCATGTCGATTTCATTTCATATCATGTTTGTTTATAAGAAATGTTACATAAATTTGTATAAAAGTGCTACGAGTTGTAAAATTTCTGTCTTTAAATTTTCTAAAACTACACTCATATTGAATACTAATATTGCTATTACAAAGAAATAAATGATGTTTATTATGTTCTCAAACCTGCCAACATCAAGGGAAAAAAATCCAGTAGATTTATGTGGTATCACTATCTTACAGTCATAATTACTTATCTTCACTACAAAACATGCATCAAAATTTTTTCACGCAGTAAAAATTTCACTCATTTTTTAAATACAAGTTGAACCGATACGCTGTTATGGTGTTTAAAATGAACAGAGTGCATTTTTTTTTAAATAAACATTTATGTTGGAAAGTTTAGTTTTACATAAGGTCATGATGTTAAAAACAGAATTCGTAAAAGAGCTCAGAAATAATAGAATTCTTTTAACGTGAAGTAAACACAACTTCAATGATCTTTAGATCCACACGTCTTTTTTTTTTAAATATTCAAAAATGTACAAAAAATCTGCTTTAACGAAAAAAAGAAAGAGAAAAGTTATAAAATTTTGGGTCTTTGAACTCACAAATGTTACAATTAAAAGATCTGCCATCTAATTTTGAAATTAAAAAGAATCCTTAACAAATGACTAATCAACATAAGCACAAATCTCTTTATAACTGGACCGAAAGACCATGGTATATTGATCCGTAAATGAATTACTTTGAATGAATATACCCTGAGATCGGTAATCTTTCAGAACTGCTGGGGAAATAAATATGCCGATTACTAAAGTTTCAAAATGTCAAAAACAGGAGATTTTAATGTAAAATCAGGAGACCAGTAGAAAACCTCAAATCCAGTAGTCTCCTGAAAAATCCAGTAGAGTTGGCAGGTATGTAGTTCTGGTAAGTGTTCTATGTACTTTTAAATTTTTATCGAAAATATTCATTGCATGTTTTCATAGAAATCTTGGTGTAGATAATGATCATCCGATTATTTCAGAACTCCCGGAAGGTTTCTGAGATTTTACAAAGCTGCTACCAGTCAAGGAAACCCAAAACAGTCAAAAAATTTCATTTCAATAGAAAATGTCCAAATTTTGGCTAAAATCCTGGAAGATCTTGAAATATGATCTTAGAAATTATACGAAGTATGCATTAATAAATAATTTTTCATTTGTCGTATATCTGGAATGACCCAGACCTGACTTGGCCCGGGGCCTTCGCGAACATAGCAGTTTCTCCTTACCGGGCCTGCTTCGAGAGAATATGACGTCACGCAAGAGATCTATCCGGTGAAGGAATACTCCGAACTCTTGAACAAGCCAATGCAGTATTTTTCTTTGTGTGTGTGTGGGATTTTTCAGTACGAAATTTTGTAATTTGTATTGTGTTATGAAGGTCACATATTGATAAATTCTTTAAAAAATATTATGTACAATGTAGACAGGAAGTTAATGGATTGTGTTAAAAAACAACTCTGAAAATTTACTTTATCATTTTGTTCTATACCACCGAGGTATAGTTTTTATTATTGTAAAGCATTTTTATTAGTATACAAAATGAGAGAAAGATTACAAATTATTAAGATAATCAAGATTTGTTGGGGGGGGGGGGGAAGGGAGAAAAACTTCCTTTCTATCTCAGACTAGGATAAATTTAGATTTAAAAAACTTTTAGGAACTTTTCCATTAATTGGTTGAAGAAATATGCACATCAAGTTACAAGAGAAATTTAAAACTAAATTTTTTCATTAGTTAAAAGATGTTTTCATACATTTTGTATAAATATGTTAACCATAATAAATAAATAAAAAATGACTTACCATGATACTTCCTTGAAAAGGGATTTCTTAAAAGACGCTTCGCTTATATAGCACATTTTATGAAATATTTTATGCAGTCACATTTTACAATTCTTCGAAATGTACGATTGAACAAAAGAAATCGAAGTACAATCGGAAATTGAAATCGAAGTAAACATTGAACAAAATTTGTTTCACGACACGAAATATAGAAGTCGGATATTTCAAAGTTACACAGATCAATGCAGTCTTCAATATATATTTAAATTTTTACGTTACTTTTTTTTTTTTTTGGTAGAATTAAAGTGTATACTTCGGAATTGAGCATATAAATAAAAAAATAAAGGAATTATAAAATGTTATGTGTACCTGAAGTCAGTAAAGAATACAATTGCAGGTTTAAGTATAGGTTTTATTTAAAAAGCACATAATTTTACATTTGCATACAATCAATACACAATCAACATAAATAGTTAGTTATGTTTCTGAGGAAAAAACAAATTTCTTCAAGCGATAAACTTTTACTTGCTTAGAAATAATAATTTTGAAGATAATTTTAAAGATTTTAATTACTAAAGATATAGACAACAAGCACAGTTTTCTGTTTCCAAACATTTATTACAATTCCGAGAGTTAAATTAAAATTAAAATTTATTATATTTGGTAGTCTACACACCAAAACTTTAATATGGAAAAAAAAAAAGACAAATGAACTGATTTCAGTGTTGTTTTGTAATTGGGATTAACAGATTTGTCATTTTATAAAATTTGAAATAGTTGTACAAATCACAATGTTACATAATTTACGAATGATGGTATAGCTACTTACATAAATATTTAAAATATGATAATCCAAAGTTAATTTACGTATTTGCCAACAATAACAGTTTTCTTTTTGTGCTGTTGAATTGCTTACAATCATTTTTTACTTTTGCGTAGTTATTTAAGAAAATATTTGTTATAATAGACAAACATGGTTTAACGAGATTTAATGTATTATTTCCACAACTGCATTTAAACGAGAGATCAATGCCTAAAATTTCAATTTTTTCTGAAGCAAGTTCAATGATTAGATATTTGTGTTCAGGAAATTCTAAAAGACGATTTTTCATAATTTTGACTGATAAGCTTTTTGAAAATCTGTATTTGTAATTACAAATATTAAAAGTTCTTGAGGCCATTTAAGCTGTCCTCTATCAGTTAACATTAGAAATTTAAATACTTCATCTGAACACTCAATAGATAAAATTTCGTTTTTTATAATCATTGATAAACATTCAGAACATTTTAATTTCAGGGAAACTTTATATGCTGCATATCCTGCCAGAAAAATCAAAACAGACATTACTTCATCTTTGATTTCTGTATCATCACTACAATTAAAAACATCGTAGAAATAATCTGGTATTTCGAACTCTTGCTTATTTTCATACGTACTTACACAGCTAAAATCATTTAATATGAATTCCCCATTTTTTTTTTAGAATGCATGCTTATTAAGCTAAGAATTTTTAATTTTCTTTCGGCTTCAAATACTTGAGTGCAAGATACATTATAATTTCCCCCACTAATTTGGCGATATTGGTCAAAACGAGCTTCCAGACTATCAGTCTGAAATTTACCTAACAACAAATAACTTGAGCCTAATGTTTCTAAAACATATTTTACTATTTCAATCAGGCTATTCGTGGTAAATTTTAAAGCGAAGAAAGTTTCTTTTGATAGCATTCCACCTTTACCTGGAAGACCAAGTTTCTTTCTCTCTTCTGCTTTTAACAAGTATAACTTATCCCGTTCATTTAGCCAGTTACTGAATTTTTATAAAAATATATAATTATTATCCTCGGTTGTTTTAATGGGTTTAGACAAGTCGTCACTAAGGTGTCTACCTTTAGAGGGATGTTTCGCAATCACTACTTTCCAACAGTCAGAAAATAATTTAATAAACATTTTTGTACTATTAATTCTGCCGAGTGTTTTATCTGCATGCATTTCTAAAGCTGTACAGTTACTATCATCAAATAAATTTAATGCATATCTAACATTTTGTTTTTCGATAGAATTGGGATATAATACTTTATGGGAAAGTTTTGGAGCTATTTTAACAACTGAGAGTTTTTCTTTTTCGTATACATGGATTAAGTGCTGAAGGCTGGCGGATAAATTTTCCACTTCAGCATTATACGGATTCGGGAAGTGAATTTTTTCTGCAGTAATCTGGTTGAGCCAGTTATTTCTCACAGCTTTAATTAAGTGTACAGAATCAAAAAGAAAAAATATTTGTTTATCTGGGTTATAAGGGTTGGAAATATAAGTTTTGATCTCACCTCCACACATGTTAGTAAACATGTTCCTGTTTATTCTATTATTGTCTGATATTAAAGTGAGGACAGAGAAACCACATTCATGTAACATTCGTAAAATTCTGTTGGTATATTCCAGCAACAAGTCAGCAGTAAGATTTCTTACTGGAAATAATGCAACAATCTCTTTATATTTTGATAAGAGAGACGTGATCATAAATGCCTGGATAATTGTTGCTGCTGTATTAGAATTTTGTGAAAACCCAATAATGTGACCCGCTTTATAGCACAGAGGGGTTTATATAAATTTCATCTATTAACACATTAACTGTTTTTTCGTGGTGTTCTAAGCTATCTGCTTTATTTTTAAAGTATGCGTTTTGAAGATAAGTAGAGTAATCGATATTGCTTAAAGATGTTAGTTTTCTTAAGTAGGATGGATGAGGTATTGTAATTACATTGCTATTTCTAATTAATACTAAACTAAACTAGAGCTTAGGAAAACTAAAATAGAGCTTAGAACGCCACAAAATTAAGTCTGTTGTGTATTTTAGACGTCTAATGCTTAACAGAACAATTTGTTGTCTGATGAAATTTAATTTTAAAAGTACACTTTCATTCTTCTCGGACTCATTTTCTATACATTTGTCAATATATTTGTTGGCAAATCTTAACATGACCTCGAAAGTTAAATTCTTTTCATAAGATGATAGATGGCTCAAAAGATTTTCAAATTTTGTCCATCTATCACATTTATGCTCTTTGTCAAGTAGCTATTCAAAAGATTTGAGGTCAACAATAACATTATCATAAAAAAATCTCAACAATAAAATTTGAATTAATTTTAAAACAAACAGTCACTTTAGGAACGTCTTTCTCTTCTAATTTAAAAAAAATTACATACTCACTTCGGGTTATATGTATCCATGCTGTCTCCAATAATTTAGCTGCGCACTTATCACGAAAGTCATCAAATGATGTAATAATATCACTAATTAACCACTGATTAAATTGTTCTTCATCTCTGTTTGCAATTTTTGGCCTGCGTTCACTAGGATCCTTCCGCTTCGGCGGTAGTGTTTGGGTAAAATAGGACGGTAAATTTTCAAACACTGCCGGATAAGCATCGGGTGTTAGTGTAATTTTCTTTCTAGGCACAACTAATTCGCTTCCATCATTACGCTTTACCCTGTCTTCTCGTATGATGAAACGCTCTTCAAAATGTTTAATGCATAAAACTGATGTTGAGCTTGGATGAAAATTTTGTCTGCTGATTTTATTAATCCATAACTTTTTCTTCTCTGCATCAGCAGGAAACTTGAAAACCGTTGTGTACACCTCTTCATTATCATACTTGGATCTACATCCTGGCGCACAACATTTTCGTCCCATTATTTCTAAAATGAAAGCATAAGAAAAATCTATATATAATAACGTTCATAATTTTATATTACATAATATAATCTAACGCTAAGTACGGATTTTCACATGATGATTTTCAAAATAAAAAAAATTACATATATTACGTATTATTATTTAAAATAAGAAAGAAATCACTTACCAATGTTTTTGAAATGTTCTGTATCTCTGAATCTTCCCGCAATTCAATTGGGAAAATCTTTGGCTCAGCCCAAAGCGCTGAAAAGAAAATTGGCAGCACCGTTGCCATGACAACGACTACGTAAGCAGCCTCTCCGGCATAGGGAGTATGCAACTGATACAGCCGATGGAAGATTTTTTAACGGCGGCTGAACTTGAGAACTCGACTAACTGATTGGCTCAGACGAGAAGTGGGGGAAGGGGGTAAGGAGAATATATGTTTGGAAAACTCTCGACTTTATATTGCTGAATTTATCAAGAAGGTAAGCTTGAATAGACGCTTATGAATGGACAATTACCCATCAAAGCAGTATTGGTTTTAAGTAAGCAAGAACTGGCATTTAGAGGACATGGCGAGCGAGAAAATTCTTTAAACATGGGAAATTTTAAAGAGCTTTTAAAATTATTGATATCTGAATTAAAACAACGCCTTTTTATGGGGACATCACTGGCCGATTCGCATGTTTAAAAGAAAGGAGGATTGATTTGACTTATAAAAATAAGTATGTTTTCTTTTTTTTTTTTTCCCTTTTCTTCTCAAGTTATCGTTACAAAAGAAAATTCTAAGGAAACTTCGAATCAGACACGGATTAATGCAATTTTGAGGATAAGAGCGGCTGGTTGAAATTTATGTCCATTTTATGGAAGTAAAATAGGAACTCTTACATTTTTTATGTAATTTCTTTTTTTTTCCTCGGTGAGGGCTTAATCCGCCAGCTTTCGAATTCAGTAACATAGATTTTCCAATCCTGTCCGGAGGAAAGGGGGGGGGCGGCAGCTCCTATGCTTCCGGCTGCACTAACAGTTTTGACCAGACCACGGGCCACCACTGCAAGGCTGCCTTAAAAGAAACAGCTTAGATTATTTGGCCCCAATGGGATCTTTTGATTCTATGGCGATTCTTTGCAATTTACTCATTAGAATAAATAATAATCATTTCACATAATGGTTGCCATTAAGAAAACTCTACATATATATTTAATTTATACATAGTTTCATAAGATTGACGTATTTAGTGCCGCAAACCATTTCATCTTACTGTGGGGAGAAAATATCCAAGGGGTGCCATTTTAAATATCCATGTATCTAATATAGCGATATCTTTTATATCCTCCATAGTCCTGTCTCCTGAAAAACATCAAACTGTGTAATTTCGAGGAGCTACTTATTCCCGCTTTAATTGGGACAGGGTGGAGAGTAGCAGAGTTTACAAATTTCACGAATTTTTTAAATTTATGACGTCACTGTTTGACAGCCGTAAAGGTTACCCCAGTTGGTTGAGGGAGTTAATTTCGATATTTCGCATAGTAGTTTTCAAACGGTATCATTAAAACTTTGCGTTATGTAGGACCTTTATCGAGGAACGTAATTCAACGTTAAAATAAAACTATACTCGCAACCTGCATGCATATGTTAGGCAACGCCTGCGCCATAATTAAATGCCAAAAATAAAAATAGTAAATAGAAAAATTTTAATATATCGCGCTTTGAAACGAACTTTGTAACTTTTAAAATGAACATTTTCAGCACTGTGAAGACATTTCAAGTTTTAAATAAGCGCCGGATTAAAATACCACTTCTAATAATAATAATCGTGAATTTCTTAGTTTATTTCTACAGTAAATTTTAATCAAAATATCGTCTCCCTGTGTTGAAAATAGAGCTGGAATAAATGAGTTAAAATTATGGCGTAAATTTTACGTATCTTGAAGCATTTGACGTCATAGATCCGCACTTGCGAATTGAAATTCCGATATCACATTTAAAAACTCGATTCGTTGAAAAAAAACCCTTTTTTTCTAATCCTTTCTGTGGCAACAACCGAACATAAATTCTCGTGCCGTGATCGCAATGTAATGAATGGCGTAAGATCGCGTTGACTCCAGGGCGCGAAATTAGCGGTCGTTAGTCGTATTTTGCAACTGTAATTTTTGTTTTGACGACCGAGATTTAAGAACCAGTCGTCATTTTTGACGCCTAACATTTTGCCCGAGACAGATGACTAAAAAGGGACTATTTTGGCATCGGCCAACTCCGGCAACTTTTTAAACAAAAATACCGCGAAAAACGAATATTTTGAGAATTCTGGGGACCTTTTTTCTGTCTAGACGACTATTTTTGCAAATGTGCTGAAAAAATATAAATGTAAATTTCCGTGAAAAAAACTTTTGCTTTCGTAAGCACCGCTCCGAGGCAGAAAGAGAACGATCCTCTGCAGACAGTCTTCTGTGGTTGAAAAACGCGCGGAAGTCCATTTTCTTGTCTTCCGCGAATCATTTAAATCGCACTTTTTTTAATGTAAACAAATCGAGGAACTTAGCCATAAGAAATTTAGCCATAATTTTTTAACTCCATGTATATTAAATGAAGTTGATCGGCGGAAATTACGAGCTTGCGTTCGCCATATTGGATTCTTTCTGCAAATGAGTGTTTTAGCGGTAGCTCGGCTCTTATGACACGGCGGTGTGGGAAGATGCGATGATAATACTTGATATCAATATTGATGAACGCACGAGATCCTTTTTAAATAAGGCAGTCTAAAAGTTATTTTGATTATAGTTAATAATCATTAATTAAAATTTAATTATTTGCCGCTGGAGAGTACAGGTTTACGGTCCGGACGCCATATTGGATTTTATTTGCCGCGGCGCGTTGTAGCGCCGCAATAACGGCTGGTTAAGTGCACCAGTTCGTGACTGAAAACAATACATGAATTGACTGCAATTAATTAATGCAATTTCGGGAAAAAACGAAAGATGATTATTTATTTATTTGTGTGTGCGCGTGGGGGTTGACATTAGCAAAACGTCTGGATTTTGGGAAAATCTAAATTTCGGACTTCCGGCCGAAATTACGATAATTCAAATAAAAATATTATTTGAATAAAAATGTTATTTGATGGTCTAAACTTAATAAAATTTATCTTTTTTAAATAAAACTCCTTTATGGAGATAATGTAAATAAAAAAACACTTTTTATTTAAATATAAAAATTTAAAAAATTAAGATAAAGCTCGGTTTGTAATAAAATATGTTTTAAGTAATTTAATTAAAAATATATCTTACCGAAGGGCCACATTGATGTACCAACCGATCGTACGACAAATCGTGAAAGCTATTAGTGGTGGGGGGATTTTCGTCACCGGAGCAGCGGATATTTAGCCATAAATCTCAATTTGTAGCTAAAGTGGGAATGTTTTGGGTCAAGGGTCAGATCAGATGTTTGACGATTTTGCGTTCGACCAGTCGGACACTTCAAAGGCACCCGCTCTAAAAGGTTGCTAGTTTAGCCAGATATAGCAATTCAGCGACTTAGTGGCGATTTTTTTTTTTAACGTGGCCTATTTTGTCATTAGTTGTACAATAATTGATCAAATTAATTTTAAATCAAAGGCAAATCCGCTTGTAGGGCGGGGGAGGCACCCTCTCTGAAAAAATGTCTGGATTGCACTCTTATTAAATGTATGGACGCCCGTATTAGTACTTTTGGTAAAAAGCGGGAACTTACCTTGGTCTTTCATTTCTGTAATTAATAGAGTTCATTATGTTGCAAAAAATATTCACTACACCGACGACTTAACGAGAGGGTTCTTTGAGTCTCTACCCCACCTTTTATGGGTATCCACTATTAAATGTACCCACACAAATACATGCATACATATAATTTAAAAAAATGCTGGAATATAAATCTTAAGTTTTAAATTTCATATAAATGAGTAATTATTATAAATAGTTCACTGGATAAAATAAAAAAATAAAATATTAAATCTTTGTTTCTTGGGATGTCTTACAGAATCATTTACGATTCGGTGGCTAAAGGTGCAATTATATAATTATTTATTCTATTTATTTAAGAGTATACTATGCTTTTTCATCACTGTGTGGTTTTATTATCTTATTTTTTAAAGTTTATAAAATAATGTAACTTAAAAGCAGACTTTCAAATTATATGCAGCAATCATTAAAATTTATTGCCTATACTAATGTTAATCGGTAAATGCAGAATAAAAAACTAATCGGAAAAAAATTGTACGTGAATATTCTTATAAATAAATAAATTGTAAGGACTGAAAGTTTCTCTTTAGGATTTTGTGTGCAATAAAATAAATTTTTCTATGCTGTTCACTGCTATTCATAAAAATGTTAAAATGTTAAGTTAAAATGATGCCATAATTTTACTTATGTATCTGTATATAATATGCATTTACAAAAGGAAAAAAAAAAAAAAAAGCCTTTCCAATTACCGAACAGTTTGAGTTGAATGTTTGCGTTCTTAATTTTTTAATTTATCTTTATATGAAAGTGCACAGTTTTACAGCTCTCCAATTTGGCAGAAATAGAGATCCACACATGTCACATAATATTCAAGTTTTGGTGATCTACCTATTGAGGATCACCAAATCATTAGATTAAATAAAGAACTTACATAGTGACTTCAAATTTACTGGATCAGCGTGAAATGTATACAGTGTATTTTCCTCCCCCACCCCCAATTTAGCTTTCTTATTCTAGCAATTAATATTCGGTCAATATCCCTTTAGATTAAAAAAGTATGGTAAATTTAGATTAAGGAAGTCTTAGATTTTTAAGAAAGATAAAGCTAAAGTCAGTTTTGCAGATATATCCAAAATAAATTTTTATTTGCTTTTGCCAAAAATCTTAGTGTGGCTGAAAGTCTTTCATGAGGAGAAATTGCTTTTCTCATCAGGGTGTTGCTCCTTTTAATAATGGGCGCAACAAGTTTCAAGAGCTCCATATATGTCTTCTCGTTCATTCGCAGATAATTGTGAAAATCTTCTGGCGAAAATCGTAAATTTTCTAATAATTTTATATGGGATAAATTCTCTCTTTCTTTTAGCCACTTTTTTCCCCAAATTTTTTTTTCTAGCTTTTCGCTTTTTCTCGCTATTTTTTTCAGAAAGCACGATGCCAACTAACGCAATCGCTGTATCCATCGCCATTCCGTGCCAAGTCTGAACGCAAACTGTGAAATGTTTGATCGTGTGGGCAAATGATGAAGGCGTGGAAAGTCAGTTATTTATTGCTATCCCGGTCATAAAAAACTCCCATCCCGGTCATAAAAATCGCCCGTAACTAATTGTTTGACAGACGAATTGGTATGTGAATGGCGGCTTTAAGTTAAAATATCTATGTAAAATAATAAATCCTTCTTGGTGACATTAAAAGCTTTCATAGACCCTCTCCCAACTTCAGTTCAACCCACTGAGAATACAAATACATATTTCCACAATTTTAACATGTACTACCTGTTTGCTTACAGTGGTGGTTGATCGGGTGACATTTTGAAGCTAGTACACGTATACTGCATAAGTTTATCTACCATAGGCATTGTAGTATATAGCAACAATTTATAAAATACTTCTAAACTAAAACTAAAGACCATGTTCTTGTAAAATGTATCATAATATTTTATTCTAGATGCATAGGTGAAAAGCTATAAAAATTGATTTTATATTTACTTACTATCTTAATTTTAATAGTCCTGATCTTCTTTATTATTACTGTACATAATCATTAAGCCTACCTGTTTATAGTTTATGCATATAAACAAAACAAAGGTTTTCGAAACTGCACCTGAACGAGCCAGTTTGGCAACCGGGAAAAAAAAAAAGTTAGGTGCCATTGGCGCCTAGATTTTTGCTCCCAATTTCTCATCCTGGTTGATGCTATTAAATTATAAACATTAGGTTGCATTAAAATTCGTAAAAAATCATCTAATTTACATATTTTTTTCGTTTTTATTTTAAAAGAGGAAGTAAGGAATGTTTCACGATTTGTCAAAATATCAAAAAGTTATGACGGATAGAATTCACGATGCGACAGTTTTAAAATTATTTTACGAAAACTTCGCCAAAACTGATGCTTAGTAAAAAAATTCCTAAAAATCGGTAAATCATGTAACGCATTCAGAACAAACTGTTTTTAAAAGAAAATTTTCTCCTCTATCTGATGATACAAATGCCGTTTTGCTGCGAGCGTAATTTCCGCCGTTATTACGAACTAGCTGCGTGCCCGTTCTTCGCACGGTAGGAAACGAAAATTTTCCTTACATGTGTAATTCGAATTTATTCGTGATGTGGAATTTAAAGAAAAAGAGCAAAATTATTTGACTCTTGATGTAAAGTTTGCGTCACGAGTATTAACCTGGCATCATTGCAGTATAATGACTCAAAAGACTGCGTCAGTGTCATTCACTATCAAAAAAGTGGAAAGCTTAATGGTTTGCAGAGAAATCCTGGCTTTCAAAATGTCTTATTTCTACATCATACTGTTTTTTAGGCTCAAGTTGTAGCATTAAATACCTAAGACACTACATGGAATGGACAACCATTTATTTCTTTCCGAACATGTACCATATAAGGAAAGTATTGTAATCATGAAAAAATTCGACTTCGAGATTTTGGTGTATTTACACGTTCTGGGGTCTTCTGAATTCATTTATGCTATTTTCAAGAGATGTTTTTAAGATAACTGCGCACCCACTCTTCATACGGGAATAAGCGAATATTTTACTACTAAAATCATATCTGCATGTGACAAAACAGAATTTCATTTTTAAAAAAGTTCAAGTAATCTCATCTGTTGAAATTACTGCGGGATATATTAACGTAAATTAGAATTACTTTTCGTTTAGTTGGTTGTAAGACAACCGTTGAAAGAGAAACACTTTTAATTTCATGAAATATTTATTAACGTGGTATATTATGATTTATTCGTATTATCCTTACGAATCTAATGATACTACCTATTACGTACATTAATACTATCTATCTTCGCTTCTCCCTCTTCAAGGCTCCCTTAAAAGAAACAGCTTAGATTATCTGGCCCCAATGGAATCTTTTGATTCTATGGCGATTCTTTGCAATTTACGCATTAGCATAAATAATAATCATTTCACATAATGGTTGCCATTAAGGAAACTCTCCATATATATATATATTTAATTTATACATAGTTTTATAAGATTGGCGTATTTAGCGCCGCAAACCATTTCATCTTATTGTGGGGAGAAAATATCCAAGGGAGGCCATTTTAAATATCCATGTATCTAATATAGCGATATCTTTTATATCCTCCATAGTCCTGTCTCATGAAAAACATCAAACTGTGTAATCTCGAGGAGCTACTTATTCCCGCTTTAATTGTGACATGGCGCAGAGTTGCAGAGTTTACAAATTTCACGCTTTTTTTTTAAATTTATGACGTCACTGTTTGACTGCCGTAAAGGATACCCCAGTTGGTTGAGGGAGTTAATTTCGATATTTCGCATAGTAGTTTTCAAACGGTATCATTAAAACTTTGCGTTATGTAGGACCTTTATGGAGGGACGTAATTCAACGTTAAAATAAAACTATACTCGCAGCCTGCATGCATATGTTAGGCAACGTCTGCGCCATAAATAAGTGTCAAAAATAAAAATAGTAAATAGAAAAATTTTAATATATCACGCTTTGAAACGAACTTTGTAATTTTTAAAATGAACATTTTCAGCACCGTGAAGACATTTCAATTTTTAAATAAGCACCGGATTAAAATACCACTTCTAATAATAATAATCGTGAATTTCTTAGTTTATTTCTAGAGTAAATTTTAATCAAAATATCGTCTCCCTGTGTTGAAAATAGAGCTGGAATAAATGAGTTAAAATTATGGCGTAATTTTTACGTATCTTAAAGCATTTGACGTCATAGATCCTCACTTGCGAATTGAAATTCCGATATCCCATTTAAAAACTCGATTGGTTGAAAAAACCCTTTTTTCTAATCCTTTCTGTGGCAACAACCGAAGATAAATTTTCGTGCCGCGATCGCAATGTAATGAATGGCGTAAGATCGCGTTAATGCTATTAAATTCTAAACATTAGGCTGCATTAAAATTCATAAAAAATCGTCTAATTTACATAATTTTTTCGTTTTTATTTTAAAAGTGGGAGAAAAGAATGTTTCACGATTTGTCAAAATATCAAAAAGTTATGACGGATAGAATTCAAGATGCGGCAGTTTTAAAATTATTTTACGAAACAATTCGTAAAATAATTTTAAAACTGCCTTATTTAAAGTAGTCTGCCTTAGTAAAAAAATTCCTAAAAATCGGTAAATCATGTTACGTATTCAGAACAAACTGTTTTTAAAAGAAAATTTTCTCCTCTATCCGATGATATATATGCCGTTTTGCTGCGAGCGTAATTTCCGCCGTCATTACGAATTAAGTGAGAAAAAATGCCAAAAATCGCATAAAACATAAATTAAAAAAAAATCTAGGTCGAATTTTGAAAAAATCGCTTCGAGGTGCACAACTACATAATTACATCTTCCCGAGTACCAAATTTGGTGTTTCTAGGTGTAGCCGTTTGTCCGTAACGCTGCCGACAGACACACACACACACAGACAAATTCTTTTATAATAAGTAGAGATTAGGTGATAAAAAACGCAAAAAATCGCATAAAAACATAAAATAAAAAAAAATTCTAGGTCGAATTTCGAAAAAATCGCTTCGAGGTGCACAACTACATGTATACCAAATTTAGTGTTTCTAGATATAGTGGCTTGTCCGTAACGCTGCCGACAGACAGACACACACACACAGACTTCTTTTATAATAAGCAGTGATGTGCCAGCTGAAATTACATTTTGGAGCAAGAAAAAGGCATTTTTTGGAGCAGTTTGGAGCAAGAAAAAAGACATTTTTGGAGCAGTTTGGAGCGAGAAAAACATTTTTGTAGGAGTTTGAAGGAATCTTTGTATTTCTCTACCAACTTCCCCAAGAGAATAAATGTACTGCCTTAATTTAAGAACCTTATAGATAAATTAATAATCATGAACAAAAATTAACTTTTCTTTTATTATTTAAAACAAAAAAGGAATACTGACCAAATTTTACATTCCAAAGATGATTTTGATCTTGGAGCTTTACCACAGTAAACTTTTCAGCTTACATCACAAGACAATTATAAAAGAATTATCCAGAAAAATATTAAGTGATTATTTAATAAAACAAGTATATTTCTTTCCTGATTAAAATTGGTGTTTTTATTTCTAAATGTTTTAGACCAGTAATGAAGTAAAATTAATAAACTTGTCCAAAACCAACAAGTTCATTCAACTTATTGAATAGAAGCTTAACATCCAAAGAATGCATAAAGTAACAAAATAATCAAGATGCAGAAACACAAAATTAGAAAGAATATATATATTTATTAACAAACATCTTCTCCAATCAATTATCACATATCAATTACTTCTTCTGTTTTAGTCTATTTATTTCAATTTTTGCTAAAACATCCTCCATACATTTTTTTGCTTCTTTTAAAAGAATATGACCATTGGCTATAGTTGACAGGTTTTTTTTTCTCTAGTCCTTGATCTATAGTTTCCTCTGCACTTGATAACATCTTCTTAACTGCAGTCAGCTGTAGCTGAAGCTCTTTTTCTTCATCTACAGCTTCTTGCTCAATTTGAGAAGAAACCTCAATTTCTGAATGTCTCCGCTTCATAGATTGTGAAGACATTCTATTTTCATATCTTTGTCGAGACCCTTTAATATATTTTATCAATTTCAAATTTATCCAAGCCTCCTATTCTTTTTATATGACTTTTGACAGTCCTCAATCCATTTATACTTTCGACAGACAAATTAGATCTTCTTTCTATCATCACTTTGTTTACACTGAATTCTCTTTCACTGTCTGCATTTGAATGTGGCAGACAAAGGAGGGCTTTCACAATTTTTGTTATAAGGGGAAATTTAGGTCTTCCAAGAGCATCTATTCTGAGAAAAATCTCGCTCCAAAACATATCAATCCTATCTTCCAATGCCTCATCTGACATTTTAGATGATTTAGGTAGATTAATATCTTCTCCCTGAAAAATAATCCATTCATCAGCTAATGATGTTATTTCCCCAGCTTTTATAACTTGAGGCAAATTATTAGCTAAGTGCTTAATACACGTTAAAGAAGACTCTTCAAATCTAAAGATCGGATGTAAACATTTCATGTTTTCAAGGAAAGAATTCTTTAATGGGAAACATTTTGTGAGATGGGATGCACATGCTATTAGAATAACCGTGCTCCCATGTTAATTTCCTTTTGCTTTCCAGAAGGCAGATTTTTCACTTCATTTTCTGTATCACTCCCTACTTCAACCTTTTCTCGCCACAACTCTCCATCATTTAAATCTAAATCCATCAACCTAGATCCTTTTATTTCTTGAAATGCTGGTTTCATAAATCTACCTAAAATTTTTTTAATGAGGGTGACAACTTCATCATACAATATATGAAGCAGTGGTGATTCAGATTGAAACCGTCTCAAAAATGCTGTGAATAAAGAGCATGCATTTTTTAAAAACATCATTTTGGCAAGCAACATTTTATCCGACAAAGTAGCCTGGATATTTTTAAGGTGCATTGAATCAACTCTTGACTGCAATTTTGAGTTGAAAAACATTTTAATTGCACTATATTGTTCAAGAAAACGAGCAATACTATCCTCTAATGTCAACCATCTATTGCTAACATGAGAATCTAAATCAAGCACAGTTTACAAGTTTCTAAAATCTTCTGATTGAACAGGTGATCGCTTGAAAAAATAATATACATCCATTATCAGATTTTCAACATCATCTCCAAAAACATTGAGACCTTTTAAAAATGAATTATGGACATGGTGCAATGCACAACTGCCTATGTCAATTAAATTTGGATTGGCATCGCAAATTTTATTTTTCAAAGATTTCATCACATTAGGTCCATCAGAAAATACAGTTAGTAAATTCGCCTGAGGCAGACCCAACAGAGCTTCGTTTACTGTTTCAAATAAAATTTCTGCAGTCGCATGTCCTAAAAAAAAAAGGACTCCAAGTGATGTACAAAACTTTTTTTACATCATCACTATAAAACCTTATTAATACATCCAATTGCTGACTTCTTTTATCGGGGATTGGTGTTTCGTCCAATTAAATGGAATAAAAAATAATTTTTTTTCTCTATTTCATCAATTAAACTGGATTTTAAATAGGGTCCAAGACCATCTGATATCATAATTGAGCATTTTTTTTTCTGCCGCATTTAAAACCATTGGCAATTTTTGAATCACTGAACATCTTGGGGAAGATGTCACTCGCTACATCCCCAAAAGTGTAGGTATGTTAGAAGATGCCATAGAAGCAACAAACATTGTCTCAGATGCAGTTACTTTATCACTGAGTGTGAGCGGAACTGTAGCACCAGAACTTGTTGATGAGAAATTTATGAAAGTCTGTTTCATAAAACTGCCATTATTTTGTTTTTTTCTTTGAATTCTCTACATGCTTTACACTTAATGCATGTCTTTTTACAGCTGTAACACCATGTTGATTGCATTTAATTACTAAATTATCGCAAATAAGACAAATAGCTTCCTCAGGTTTTTCACCAGGTATACACCATGATGAAATTAAATCACCATTTGCATCAACTTCTTTAAGAACAGAAGAATTAAATTTGCTTTTTCGACGAGGAGCCACTGAAATAGAAACATTAAAAAATAATTTTTTTAAACACAAAATGTGTATTTGTCTTGTAATTAGTGATGCAACACATATCAATTTGTCCAGATAATGAATATTTAGCCAAACTTTCAGACGAATATCTGGCAGTAGTATGTTTTCTTTTCACTAGTTTTTTTTTTCTTTTAAAGATTATTCAGCTATTTCCTTATTATATAAAGGTAAATAGGTATTATAAATTAATGATAATATATATTAATTTCAAAGGACTTAGTTTAAAAATCAGAAATCTTTTTAATATTTTTGCCATGGTATTAGTACCTATTATATCTTGTAATTAAAGTTGATACAAATAGCAATGTTTTTGGAAGAATCAGCTCTCCTTTAAGAGTTAGATAAATAGCTTACAAATCAGTTATTGAAAGAAAAATATCTCCATTCAACTGTTGGTTAATCAAAGCAACAAATTTCGATACTTTATCAAAACTGGAGGTGAGAGACTTTTTTCACCAATTACTAGACTGCAGCAACAGCAAGCAGACTTTCCTTATAAGCAGGGACAATTTATGGGGGGGAAAAGGTAACCGAATTCTAACAAAGATTACAGAATAGTTAGCCAGTTAGCATTTTTGCACCATAAGTTTAGCAGTCTTCAGAAAAAAAAAGAAAAAAAAAAAAAAAGAAGTGCTTAATTTTTTTTTGTCAGTTTTCTCTATACATGACAAAAATATATTCTAAAAAGTATGTAAAACAAAATATTTTGAAACTTTGATTTTTGTCATTTTTTATTTTTGCAGTTTTTGGAATATATTCATATTATTTCTCAGTATATAATTTTAGGCCGGATATTTTTAATATCCGGCTACTGCCAATTATCTAGCATGTTGGCCGGGTACAGTATGTTTGCCGGATATCCGTAACATGCAAACTACATTTTTAATGATTTTAGCCAAATGGCACATTTAAACATCATTTTCATAGGTTACATCAGATAAACTCAAGAGACATTAAGCAATTAACATATTTTAAATGAAATAAAATATTCAAAATATATTTACATAATGAACACAATTAAGGCACATTTCTAAAATAATATTAATCTTTAAAACAAAATATGTGGTGTGGCTTTATTGCCAAATTTTATCAAAATATGTATAAAAAAAATCCTTCAAAATAGTGTGACATGTAGTATATGAAGTTCGTTTCTATGAAAGCTTAGTGCCCGTGCAAAGCGCGCGCGTGACTGTCTGAGTTTAGACAGACATTTTTTTAAAGGCAATCTGTTGCTCGAAAACAAAACAAGCAAACCGCGTAAATGAATGTATTGAGGGCGGGTAGTATGAGGTGGCGACTTTCGCAAAACGCGTCTCCCTTCCGCCAAATCATTGGCACGTTCCTGTTTTCGCGAGTGCGTGAACTCTGAGTTTCCGAAAACGCAGGCGGGCGCCGCATCGGCAACTAAGAAAGTCTGATAATTGTTTGTTTTAAGCACTGAATGTTGTACGATGTCTTGAATTTTTTAAAAATAAGTCTTAATAATTACTTTTTTAGAATAAATATCTGCATTCAGCAATTCCTGGGAAAACGAAATTCATGTGAAAAGCAGGGTAGGGGGATGGGTCCCCATCTATGAAATTTATTTTCTTTTCCATAAAATTTTGACATACAAAAAAAAATTTCAGAACAGCATTTGAAATAGCACGGGGGCCCTGGGCAAAGTCCCGATTTGCCCATGCGATAATAAGGCTCTGAAAAAATTTCGAATTTTCAGTCTTCAGCAGAAAAAAAAAAAAAAAAAAAAAAAAAGCTACTGAAGTGTTTTAAACGTTCTTCTTAATGGTCTATAACACTTTCGTAATAAATTAAAACATTTATTAAAATGCAGCTCCATCAATTAATTATGCATCTTTTTTCATTCTCCGCTTTAACGGCATTTTCACTTACCTGCTCACCCCACGGTCCCAATTAAGCCGGTTAAGAGGGAGTTTACTGTATGTATTATTTCTACAAGACAAGCAACTCTTAGTTATTATTAGAACGAGGAGCAGGGGGGGGGGCAGAAATATACAAAATAATCATCAGGTATTAAAAAAATTCTGATATTTTATACACTGCTATCCAAAACATCTAATTTAAATCAGAAAACTGGAACAGAATAATCTCTTAGTTACTATCAGCTTATAAAAAATTTGTGAACAAGTAAAAATAATATTACTAATAGCAAAATTACTATTTAGTTTTAAAATAGGAGTCAGTTTCTACTCTTTTAAGGCAACTGAGGAAATGCTAAATTAAAAAATATTTTTTCACGAGCGGGAAGAAAAAAGATTAAAACTGACTTCTTTAAGATACTTTTTGAATTTTTATGGCCATAATTATAATAAAGGTACAGTGGAATTCGCCGATTTGCAAATTAAAAACTGCGCAATTTCGCGGATGATTCTCAGCGCATTACTGATTTTCAGAATTCAATTTGAAATTTGGGAGATAGGGCATAAAACAATATATTATTTTGAAATATGCTTAATAAATGACACAAAAGCAGAAAGTAAAAAATAAATATACGTACTTTTAAAGATAGCATGAGCCGAGCAGTTGATTTTGATACAAATCAAACCCAAAGTTCTTGCTTCTAGGAGAGAACGGAAGTTGCACTTCTTAACCCCCCCCCCCTTTATACAAACCCATCATTTTTTGACGTCACACAGCCGAGGCTCTCTGTAGGGTTGCAGATGGCGGGAAAGGAGAAAACGCTGAGTAAAGCTGCTTGACGCGCAACAGAGGCACTTGGATGAACAAAAATAAAAAGCATATGGAAAAAGTAAAACTTGGCGCAGCTTCGTTGAAATTGGCACAAAAATGTCCGAATATGATCTTTTTGTAGCTGATTGGCACATTATTATTGATTTGGCGCAATTGGCACATCCCTGAATAAGTAGATTAATGTGAAAGAAGTTTTAAGAGAAGAAAAACATAGGAGCATGCTAGAAGATAAAAATATCACACAGTTAACTAATAACGACAATCAGGAATTCACAGAAAAAACAGAATTTTCAGAGAAAAAAGACAAAAAGGGATTTCCTCTTTATTCACAAAAAGCTGAAATCAGCTAAAAAGCTGAAGAATCTCAACCCTGATAAAGGAAACACACTGGGATATTAAATTTTGCCGCATTTTAATTTTTGAAGTTTTACACCTTATGTAATATTGTTTAAGAAAAAAACTAAATTAATCATTGAAATCAATGTTTAATAGCGGTTTAATAAACTTTAACCAAGTATTCGCCCGAATATTCAGTGCATCCCTAAAAGAGAACATGATTCTTTATCAAAATCTTAAGATTCTTCTACAGAAAATTGAAGTATATTAGTCCCCACAAAATTTCTCAAAATCTTGAGATGATTATCCGGAACGTTATAGCCAAAAATGTTATTGAAAACAAAAAAATATACAATATAAACTTGCCCTTTGACTTAGTAGAGAAGGATACAAGAACGTTTCTTTCTTTTCTTGGCTGCATTCTTTTTGAGAACAGTTATAGAAGTAGCTTTTCATGTTGATTGTGCAGAGACATTAGTAAAAAGCATCTCAGTTAAGAAATCAGGATGATCAATTTTTCATCAAATTTTATCAGATGAAATTTGCAGAAAAAAAAACCTTTTAGTGTGTCACTTTTGTTTCTTAAAAAAAAAAAAAAAACAAGGAATTTTGAAGAAAGTCCAAAAACAGATGAAGAAAATCTTGTATAAAGCATCAAAAATGAACTCACGATGATGAATTAAATGTCTTAGAGTAAATGAGAAAAAAAAAATTACTTCTATCATTTCATTCTATACAAAACAGTGAAATAAACTACATATGCTCTTGCACTGTACTAATTGTAAATCTAAATAACATGCAACTGTATATTCATTCTCTTTATTTCGCATTAATTCAATAATTAATGTCCTATTGTATGATAATTTAACATTGTATATCATTTAAAAAAAAAATTTCATCAATTTTGCAAAGTTTGATTAGTTGGGATATTTGCTTATCCGGGACGAGATTTTTCCCGACTATCCAGGTTAATCGAGAGTCTGCTGCATAGAATATGAAAGCAAAAAACAAATTCAAATAAATTAGTAAACTTTGACATTTAGTATGCATTATTAAAAAAATAACTGACTTGAGTATTTTGATATTGATAAA